>CM056582.1:92894093-94094093 GCA_029721435.1 Gymnothorax reevesii | reverse complement strand
GCACGCAAATCTCATTTTATTTGTTTGCGGGTGGTAATGTAACCTAGAAGGAGGAAGATTTCCTCTGTGAGGGCCTTTACTCCAAACGTGCTCCAGGGGCATGATCTCCATTTCTGTCTTGCTTTCCCCGTTTCGTTCAGGCCATCCACATGAATAAGAATATGTTCTCTATTGCCGGTGTAGTTAAGTGAAGGTGTGGAAAAATAATAATCATGTTTTCAGGAGAGCCGTGCCCTGGAGCAGGAGAGCTCCCTGCTGGAGCGGGACAGGAAGCAGCTGGAGAAGGAGAACCGCCGTCTGAGGCAGCAAGCCGAGGTCCGAGACGCCTCGCTGGACGAGAGCCAAGCCAGGATCTCTCAGCTGGAGCGGGAGAACAGAACCCTGAGCAAGGAGGTTGCCACCTGTCGAGAGTCCTGCAGTCACATCCAGGAACTGGAGAAGGACAACAAGGAGCTCCTCAAACAGGTTACCATCGACAAGAAGACCCTGCTCGCCTTGCGTGAGGTGATCCTTCTATCTCAGTTCCTGGTCGTGTCCGCTGGAGACCAGCTGACATGCTCGTTTTCACTCTGACACAAGCAAAACGCACTTTGTACAGCTGCTAGAGCGGGGCTGCTCAACCTTCCTCCGAGGAGTGTACCGTTTTATAGGTTTTCCCTCTAACCCTAGCAAAGCACTTCTCATCCAACAACTTAGATGTCCCATTGAGCTGTTGATTAGTGGAATTGGGAGAGCCAAAATAGGCATTAAAAACAAAGACATTGCGATTGGTTGAGCTCTAGGAACAAGGTTTGGACACCCTTGCTGTAGCCATTTCGTTATACTGCCTTTGTTGCAGTGTCTGCTATTTTCTAATCACAATGCTGACTAAGCTGCACTGTATGGCTAAAACTATGTGGACGTCTTGGATATACGGCCATTTTTCAGTTTGGGCTTGTCTTCATCGTTCCAATGAATTACCATCTGGGCACTTCTGGACGCATTGCCATTTCTAGTGATTTTTTTGCCTCTGACAGGGTGGGAGCAGAGCCTTTACGGGAAGCCGTCCGTCAGGAGCAGAGCATGTTATGGCAGCCGATAGGGGACTTACTTCATGTTAATTTCCCATGATTTTGTATGAGAGGCAGTAGCGGCTCTAGATCCGGGAATGGCGGGGCGCACTCACGTCCCTTTATGACAATTAGTCCTGGGTAGTTCGCAATCATTTACTGACGCGTTTTCCAATTATCGTACTTGGCAACTTAAGACACGGTCTCTCCAAATGTGATCGAACAGCGATGAAATCATGGGCTCAATTCAGCTCAGTGGCGGAACCTGAACTGAGAATTGTGACAAAACATCCGTTTAAAACAGTCGTTAGTCCTGACCTGTTCTCAGTCATTTTCATGAGTAACCGAAGGTTCGCTCCGAGAGCACTCCGCAGTTAACAGCTGCTGCTTGTTCTCCCCGATTACGTAAGAAGACGATCATTCATCTGGACGCTTATGTGCTGTATTTAAATCAACGTTAGTCACACTTGCATACCTGACGACTCTCACGCAAACAGCTTGAGCAGCACGCTGCCTATTTAACTGCCAAGTGCCTCTTTTTTATCAACCCACACAATACCGAGAGTGAAAGGCGATATTTCACTGGAACACGGACCTGATCAATCAACGCGAAGCACTGGCCTATTAATAAGTAAATTTTTTTCTGTACTGAATTTCGCCCATGATTTCATCGCTGTTCGATCACATTTGGAGAGACCGTGTCTTAAGTTGCCAAGTACGATAATTGGAAAACGCGTCAGTGAAGGAAAATGATTGCGAACTACCCAGGACTAATTGTCATAAAGGGACGTGTCTGCGCCCCGCCATTCCCGGGTCTAGAGCCGCTACTGATGAGAGGGTGTCCACATACTTCTTGCAGTATAGTTTGATGTATTTGAGCTTGATCCAAAAAGCGTGGTTAATATGCGGGTTGTTTGATTCAGGAGCTGGTGCATGAGAAATTAAAGGGACAGCAGATGACTGACGAGCTGGACAAACTGACTCAGGAGCTGCAGAAGATCGGCCTCAATAAAGAGCGGCTACTGCAGGAGGAGCAGAGCTCAGATCACAGGTACTTTACATGTTCTGTTGTTGGTCTTTCTGGTCTAAATTGAGGTTTTTGTCAGGCTGTTGTCTGTTTAACTGTGTCCCTACTTCTGTGTTCATCTGTCAGATCTTGACACAGGTGCACTCTCCTGTCCTAATGTGTGTGTTTGTTCCCCCGCAGGCGCGAGCTGCTGGAGTCTCCATTCGAGCTGAAGGAGGAGAAAATGGCCGCCCTGCAGAGCAGACTGGAAGAGTCCTGTAACCTCAACCAGGAGCTGCGGCAGGAACTAAAGACTGTAAGTCTGCAGGTCCACACACACACACACACACTCACACACACACACACACACACATATATTAAAAAATTTGCTCCGAAATTCTATTTCCATACCTCCTAACCTCTTCCATAGCCATAATCTTAACCCAAGCCTACAATCCCCCCCCAAAATAACCCCATTTATTTATTTTTTTATTTATTTTGATTTAACCCCTGACCTTAACATTGAGCCTACTTTGTGATCCTCAAACTTAAAACAAGATCTAGACCTAACTGACAACCCGATGGTAACCTTAGGCTTAAACCTAGCCCGTGGCCTAGAATTAAGCCAACTCCTCCTGCGTACCCAAAAAAGTTCCATGCAGTGCTGGGTCTGTGCACACATGCAGAAAAACACACACACAAAGCACCTTAACCTCATGCAGGTGATGCAGAACTATGAGGCTTTGCAGCGGAGAGTGGAAGAGGTGCGAAAGGAGCAGAGCGCCCCCCTGGGTACAGGAGAGGAACTGCAGACACAAAGTATGTGGGAGAGGGAGAGCCGCGAGGCCACTCGGGAGCTGCTGAAGGTGAAGGACCGGCTCATCGATGTGGAGAGGAACGTGAGTATAATGCACAATCACACGTATAAGGCACTACATGACTCTAAATTCTCTTTGACCCTTTCAACACTCTGTAACACAGATAACGTACCAGTACTCCTCTAACACAGTAGAACAACCAGTGTAACACTGCAATCTGCATAGTGCAATACGGCAACGCTCAAAACTATCTAAACCCACACCGAACGCTTCCTGCACCATAGCACGCACAATACATGGCATAACTCACTGCGACTCGTATAATCCACCCAAAAATGCTCTCAGGACACAGTGCTCTATGGCTTGTGTAATGCACTATGACCTGCGGAATGTGTGTAGCACACAAGGCTGTACTTTTAATTGTATATAATCTGTAATTTTTACACAGATAACACACTACAGCACATTTGGTCCAGTTAACACTACATTATAGAGCACAGCATGTATTAGTCACGTAAGGTAACGCATTAAGTCTTTTAAATACTTGAATCCAATGCAGATCAGCTTTTTTGCCTGCATGTATGTTTGTGTGTATGTTTGTGTGCGTGTGTGTATTCACACGTATGTGTTTCGGCTGTGCAGAATGCTACACTGCAGGCTGAGAAGCAGGCCCTAAGGACGCAGCTGAAACATCTGGAGACTCGAGGCGAGAACCTGCAGGAGCAGATCCTGGTGCTTCAGAGACAGACGGCCTCTCTACAGGAGAACAACACCTGCCTACAGACTCACAACGCCAAGCTGCAGGTATCAGTGCATTATTGGAAGGGTGGGCTTCCTACAGGAAAAAAACACCAGCCTGCTGTCTTACAATGCCAAGCTACAAGTACCAGTGCAACATGGGAAGAGTGGGCTCTCCACAATGGAACAGTAACAGCCTGCAGACTCACAACACCAAGCTGTAGGTACCAGTGCATCATGGGAAGGTTTGGCTGTTTGCTGGAGAACAACTCCAACCTGCAGACTCAGAATTTCAAGCTGCAGGTACCAGTGCATCATTGGATGGGTCGGTTCTCTACAGGAGAACAAGACCAGCCTGCAGACTCACAATGTCAATCAACAAGTACCAGTGTGACATGGGATGGGTGGGCTCTCTACAGCGCATCAGTAACAACCTGCGGACTCACAACATCAAGCTGCCAGTATCACTGCATCATGGGATGGGTGGAGTACTGTAGCATTTGGAGTACTGAGGTGTCTGTGTCACAGCTACTTAGCTTTTGGCGTCTGAAGTAAAATACCAATGGAAATTTTTAATGGGGTTTGGAAAGCTGCCGGCATTGCTCGATCTCATTAATTTTATGAGCTAGCTCGCTCTGAGAGTAGCCTATGGAGTATACAGATGCAAATGATCACATCAAATTTGTTGTTTATTGTCAAAAATGTTTTTTGCATTTGTTGTCCAGTTTGTAGTCCACTTTTCGAACTACATTTCCACAACACAAACGGGTGAGCAGCCCGTGATTTATTCCTGGCCAATGGGGTACCTCAGTTTCAGCAAACTTTCACAACCTAACTGTACAGAAGCCGGTCGGTCGGTGATAAATTGCCATTGGCCATCATTGTGCAACCAAGCAAAGTTATTACACAGATTGCGACATGCCTGAAAATGAATGGATAACGGCGAATAGCTATTATTTCGCCATTTAGCTAGCTAGCTGGCTAGCATATATATTCTCTAAATATGACTAGCTAAACAGCTAGTTAGCCAGTCATATCTGATGTACATAAAATAAATAGAATGCAGTAAATTGTTAGTTTACTGTTACCTACAGCTATTTAAAAAGCTACCAAGCATTCATATTCAACACATATAACTAGCTAAGCTGGCAAAATACATTACTGCAATGGTGGGGAGCCTCATCAAGAGAGGGTGAGTGTGGGTGCAGTCTTTCACTCCAAATGAGCAGTGACACTCCTGACTCTACCAATCACCCGTTGGATTGTCAAGGATCGAAAGTAGAGTCAAGTGTGTCACTGCTTGGTGGGAATGACCCAAACCAGCCCTTCCTGGATGAAGTTCCTCACCCCTGCTTTACTGGCTTGGTTTGCCATATTGTAAATCTTACAACTTAAAATCGCTGATCAGAGTTTCATATTTTTAGTCATTATTTGTTCAGGTGTGACTAGTTTATGTGTTTGAACAGGTGCTACACAAACATCCAATATATGCTTCTGAGTGACTTTCTTTAGCCTGTCCGAAGGGTGTGACTCCTCTGTGACTGAAAGCCCAACCCCTTTCAGTTTTAGCTCTGCCTCCTGTGTGTAACCCTGCCCATGTCCCCTCCCCTTCGCTGTGACCTCACCCTCTGTCCCCTCCCCTCAGGTGGAGAACTCGACGATAAACTCGCAGAACGCATCCCTGCTGGCTCAGAACACTCAACTGCAAAACCTACAGAGTAGCACCGAGAGCGAGCGAGAGGGGGCCCTTCGCGAACGGGAGGACTTGCGCTCCGCTCACGAGCTACTGCTCCGCGACCACGAGAGGCTGGCGGCTCTGCACGAACGCCAGGCCACAGAGTACGAGGCGCTCATTGCCAAACATGGCGGCCTGAAGGGGGCACACAAGAGCCTGGAGTTGCAGCACCGAACAGTGGAGGACCGGTACGCTACCACTGCGCAACATTCCCTCAACCCTCCCACAACGCTCTCTACATTCCCTCAACCTTCCTACAGCGTCTCAGCACTTTCTAAGCATCGTCTCAACACGGTTTTTAAAATCTCACCATGCTGTCTCAGAGTTCCCTCAACCTTTCCATGAACATTTTTTCAACACTGTCTGAATACTGCCACAACACTGCCACTGCTGTCACAACTTTTGCTCATAGTTCCACCACGCGGTGGTTTTTGAGACATTATCCTTTGTGTTGAATGCCCCGCTTTGCACTCTCAACACTGAGGGGTTGCCTCACGCTACACCAGTGAGAGTGTCGGTGGAGTGTTGTGTTGAGCTCACGTCCTCAGTGTTGACGGTCTCTGTGTTGCGGCCGCAGGTATAACCAGCTCTTGCAGCAGAAAGATCAGCTGAAGCAGCTGGAGAGGGACCTGCGGGCCGAGCAGGAGAAGATGGCGCTGGAGAGCAGTGAGCACAAAGCCACCGCCGACCGCTACCAAAAACTCAAGGAGGAGAATGACCAGTGAGTTTCACCAAAGAAACGCACCACACCGCCTGATGTTGTATGAGCATTTGACAAAACTACCGAGTCTGAGTGCGACAGTTAATAAAATGCTCTGGAGCTTATCTTTCAAAAGGTTATGTTTTATTTATATTTTTTTTTTTGCTGCGAATGCGCATTGAATGGCAGTTGTTTTTGGTTCGTCAGCGTGTTTCCACTGTTGTTAATATACGTGGACAGGAGTGGTGTTTGTGATCACGGAGTGTTTTTAATTTTTGCGTTGAGGTTGAACGCTGCGCACAGGCAGCTGCTGAGGGACTCGGAGGCTCTGCAGGCAGAACACCGGGCCCTGAAGACCCAGCTGAACGGCAGCAGACTGGAGCAGACGCGGCTGGAGGCAGAGTTCTCCCGGCTGAAGGAGCAGTACCAGCAGCTGGACATCACCTCCACCAAACTCACCAACCAGTGCGAGGTACAGGAACCTCTGTCTGTAACTGTACGGCACGTCAGTAAATGCATTCTGTCTCTGTGAATATCAGGAAATGCGTAACGCATCAATAAATGCTGATAATGTCTCTAAATGTAATTGAAAGTATAAAATTTCAGTTTTTGCACCTAGTCTGTATATCTGTAAGTACCTGAAAATGTAATCAGTAAATGTCCGATGTATAATGTGCATTGATTCTCAGAGTCGGTTATTTTCTGTGTGTTAATGCAGTGTCTGTACATGTTACTATATATGCAAGGTATCTGTTAATGCACAATATTATTGTATCTCCCCGACGACGATAGTCGGGAGATACTGTGGTTTAGTTCCGGGGCTGCTGCCGCTGCAGAGATTTTATGTTCTGGGATCTGGAGGCCACAAGTACAGGAATGTTTTCAAATTTTACACGGGTGAAGATATACATTATTTATATATATATATGACAATGCTCAAGACCAATTTACATCAAATTCAGACGTCCAATATGACTGTCGGCGGCCATTTTGTTTGAAATTTGGGGATCGGGGAGAAACACGACTCGGTCCTTGTGGCGACCGAGTTATCTAGTTAAATGTACTTTGTCAGTAAATTTGTAGAATGTGAGTAACGCCGTGTTGTGTTGTAGTTGCTCAGCCAGCTGAAGGGGAACCTGGAAGAGGAGAACAGGCACCTTCTGGATCAGATTCAGAGTCTCATGCTGCAGAATCGAACCCTCCTGGAGCAGACCATGGAGAGCAAGGACCTGTTCCACACTGAGCAGAGACAGTACATGTACGATGCACACTAACCCTCACCCTCACATCCAAACAATACATGTACGATATACCCTAATCCAAACCTTTACATCCAGACAATACATGTACATTATACCCAAACCCGAACCCTCACATCCAGACAATACATGTACATGATACCCGAACCCGAACCTTTACATCCAGACAATACGTGTACATGATACCTAACCCTAACCCTCACATCCAGACAATACATGTACGATATACCCTAACCTTTACATCCAGACAATACATGTACATGATACCCAAACCCTAACCCTTACATCCAGACAATACATGTACATGATACCCAAACCCGAACCCTCACATCCAGACAATACATGTACATGATACCCAAACCCTAACTCTTACATCCAGACAATACAAGTACGATATACCCAAACCCTAATCCTTACATCCAGACAATACATGTCCATTATACCTAAACCCTAAAACTTGCATCCAGACAATACATGTACATTATACCCAAACCCTAACCCTCACAGAGACTGTACAAGTTAGATATACTCTAATTCTAACCCTTATACACTGAGAGAGTACAAGTATGATGTACACGAACTGTAACCCTTACACACAGGGTACATGTATAAGATACACTATCCCTATTTCTTACCCACAGAGACAGTACATGTATCATGTACACTGACCCTGACCCTTAAACACAGAGACACTATATGTGTGTGACCTCTGACCTCGCTCTCTCTGTCTCTCTGGTGCTCAGAGACCGGCTGAATGAGCTGAGGAGACAGAAGGAGAAGCTGGAGGAGAAGATAATGGACCAGTACAAGTTCTGCGACCCCTCACCCCCCCGCAGGTACTTACCCATCACACACAAACACACGCGCACACACACATCCTCTCCTTCCTCAAAGACACACTCACAGAAACACCTCCAACATAGGTAGCGCACACATGTATGAGCCTGGCCCCATGCACACAGTCAGGTACGCCACCTCCCCAAACCATCGTCCTGGAGAGCGGGGCGGACTACTGGTTTTCATTACATCCCAGAAACTGAGCTTCTGTGGATTTTATGGTTTCACCTTGGATGCCACCGCGGCAGACCGTTTGTGTTTGCGTGATTGCTAGCTGATTTGGGAATCACACTGAACTTTGTGTTCATTCCAGGTGCATAGATGAAGACCCCTTGCATTTTGTGTGACCGCACAGCCTTTCCTGTAGTGCCATCACCTGAGCAAACTTCACATTTCCAAATAAAATAACTCAATAAGTTTTAATGGGGATCATGTCACACTTATAATTGCTTCTGGTGCATTGAGAGGGCTGTTATTGATGTTGGTCACCCTATGACCCTTACTGAAGCTTCACCACCAGGCTAAATTTTTCATTTTTAATAATTGCAATAACTCAAACAGTTTTCACTTCAAAACTACTTTCAATACCTCTGGTATAACAGAGGAGTGAGTAGTTGATTGTGGTGGCTCTGTAATTTCATCTGTGGCGTCCTCACTCATCAAACTTAAACATTTACAAATGCAATAACTTTTGACAGTTTTGATTTGATCATGTCAAACCTTCTGTGGTCCTTCCTGGAGTGTGGAGGCGATGTTGGTGACCCTGTAACCCTCCCTAGAGCACTACCACCGGGCCAAACTTAAAATTTTTCAAAATTCAAATAACTGCAAATGTTTTAGTTGGAATGCTGAAAAAAATAATTGAAGTCAGCATTTCTGGCGCATAGAGGAGGATCCTTATTGATTTTTACGGCTCTGTTTCTTTTACCAAAGAGTCGTCATTCGGAGAAACTACATTGTTGATGCAATAAGTCAAACTTTTCTAATGGAAATTTAATCAACTTTTCTGTGAATGTCTTACTGAATACAGGTCTAATCCTATTGATCTGCTGGTGCTATGGCCATTCCTGTAGCACCACCCTTAGGCCAAATTTAACTTTTTAAATGCATGAAGTCAAACCACTCTTACGAGAATCAGGTGAAAATTTCTGTCTCCATTCCTGGAGCCTAGAGTTGTTCCCTTATTAATTTTTCTGTAATCTGTACCTTATTTTGTGGAGCCACCAGTGGGCTAAACTTCCATTTTTTTGTCTGTTGGAATGTAAATGTATAGTTTTGGGGATATACCCTGCTATCCTCTACCATCAGCATTTATCCAGTTGTTACTCAGCTCTTGGTCAATTGGAGCAGCTTATTACCCAGGTCACTTTCTTCACCCAGATTATTTGGTCTAAACTGTATGAGAATGTTAAAGAACACCTAATCCTCCTGTTCTCAGTGGCTCTTTGGGGTCAGCTTTTTGGTTCCTACCAGACTCCAGCCCCAGGGCTTTGAATGTCAGGTGTGTGAAATAATGGAACTTGAGGTCTGCTGTTAACCGTCTGGTTATGGTTCATTTTTGGTCACTCTTTCAGAGCTCGACTAAGCAGGTACTTGTGAGTCGTATGTTCAACATCAGCACGCTTGCTGTGTCTTGCTTCATCACATTACACCCTTATCTTTCTCCTTTAAGTGAACTGTAGGCAGTGTAATGCTTTGGTTCTAGAAGGAAGTCTCTGACTTAACATAAATTGCTATAGTGAGTATCCTGTATGTTAATTGGATAAGTTAATAAATCTGTTCATTTTTCAATTAATTGGTTGGTAAATTATAAGATATTAGTTCATTATAAAAGTAAATTATTAGTAATTATACCATGGTCTGGGTGAATACTCTTTTCTGATTGGCTGGCAGGTGTTGATTAAAACCGTGGAACCGCACAGGTAGTTCGACCTACGGTAGTTTCACCAATTGAAGTTCGAAATTCATCCACTAGCCAACCTATAACCATAACAACATTAGAGCACTGGCATTTTCCTGGGTATAACAGAAACCAAGCTACTAACTTAACGTCGCAAAATGTACTAGAGATAAGTTACGTCCTGTGGGGCGGTTAACAGTAGTTGCTCCAGCGATTATGACCGTAAATATTAAAGCATTGAAGTAATCAAGTTTTATTCATTAAACAATTGTAACTGTGTACAGTAGCAAAGGAAGCTAATGTTTCCACTTCATGTATCAGTAACTGCTGACCGTTCGCTAGCTGCGTGTTGTGACAACAAACTGATTTCAGCTCGCTGACTCTGCGGAAACTGTCATAAGTTAATTGTAATTGCGGGTAGCAAGTTAGCTACAGTCTGCATAATTGCGCGTAATGTTGTGTTAAGCATAATCTCCGTTTCAGATGGAATCAGTTAACAAATCATTAGCTGGTAAAAGAATGATAGATTTTTTGCCCACGCTTTCTCGATGAAGATAAGATGAACTAAGCTGGTTCAGTTTAGCTTGTCCTTAACTATGAGCTATTGGCTACGAGAACGTGCGCCACCTATTTATTGATTAGCATGTTTTTAAGTGCAAAACTTTCACCAAAAATTTCTGAATGCTTTGATTTGTTATTGCTGGCAAATGACCATGGTATAAGCGGGATAATCAACTCCGCTTCGCGTGGAGTGGTTATTCGCCTCCGCGTTGTGCCTTAGAACCGTGCGATGCACACCAATGAGTTGATTATCCCTTACATACAAAGCCCAATTCTAATCAAGTTGAAAAGTTTTGTAAAACATGAATAAAAACAATACAATAATTTGCAAATCCTTTTCTACTTATATTCACTTGAGTACACTACAAAGACAAGATATTTAATGTTCAAACTGACAAACTTTATTGTTTTTTGGAAATATTCACTCATTTGAATTCGATGCCTGCAACACGTTCCAAAAAGCTGGGACAGGGGCAACAAAAGAAAAAAAAAAACAGCTGTTCGGAACATTCCAGAAGTGAACAGATAAATTGGAAACAGGTCAGTGTCATGATTAGGTATAAATGAAGCATCCCTGAAAGTCTCAGTCTTTCACAAGCAAGTATGGGGTGAGGTTCACCACTTTGAACGACTGCGTGAGCGAATAATCCAACAGTTTAAGAAAGTTTCTCGACGTGCAGTTGTAAGGAATTTAGTGATTTCATCATTTACAGTCCATAATATCATCAAAACATTCTGAGAATCCAGAGAAATCCATACATGTAATCAGCAAGGTTGAAAAACAACATTGAATGCCAGTGACCTTCGGTCCCTCAGGCGGCTCTGCATTAAAAACCAACATCATTCTGTAAAGGATATTACCATGTGGGCTCAGGAACACTTTGGCAAACCATTGTCAGTTAACAGTTTATCACTACATCTACATGTGCAAGTTAAAACTGTACCGTGCAATGCAAAAGCCATATATCAACACCTAGAAGTGCCGCAGGCTTCTCTGGGCCTGAGCTCATCTGAGAGAGACTGACACAAAGTGGACAAGTGTGTTGTGGTATGACAAGTCCACATTTCAAATTGTTTTTGGAAATCATGGATGTCATGTAGCCCAGGCTGAAGAAAAGGGCCATCCAGATTATCAGCACAAAGTTCAAAAGCCAGCATCTGTGATGGTATGGGGATGTGTTGGTGCCCATGGCATGGGCAGCGTGCACATCTGTGAAGGCATCATTAATGCTGAAAGGTACATACAGGTTTTGGAGCGACATATACTGCCCTCCAAGCAACGTCTTTTTCAGGGACGTCCCTTCTTTTTTCAGAAAGATATAACCAAGCCACATTCTGCTCGTGTTACAACAGCGTGGCGTCCCAGGAAAAGAGTGCGGGTAGTAGACTGGCCTGTCTCCCATTGAAAATATGCGGCGCATTATGAAGCGCAAAATACGACCCCGGAGACCCTGGACTGTTGAGCAACTGAAGTCATACATCAAGCAAGAATGGGAAAGAGTTCACCTACAAAGCTTCTACAGTTAGTGTCCTCAGTTCCGAAACACTTATGGAGTGTTGTTAAAAGGAAAGTTGATGTTAAACAGTGGTAAACATTCCCCTGTCCCAGCTTTTTTGGAACATGTCGCAGGCATCAAATTCAAAATGAGTGAATATTTCCAAAAAAAACAATAAAGTTTATCAGTTTGAACATTAAATATCTCGTCTTTGTAGGGTACTCAATTAAATATAGTTCACAAAGGATTTGCAAGTCATTGTACTCTGTTTTTATCCATGTTCTACACAACGTCAAACTTCATTGGAATTGGGGTTTGTAGATGAATGTATCAATAAATTGATTAATTAAGTTGCGATTCAGTTGAATGGTTACTAGTGGTTTTTTAAGACATGGGTTCTCAGTTTGTTTGATTAGGTGCATGTGTGTTCTGGCTGTGATTTAATTTGGACTGCTTGAATGTATGTATTTCGCTCTTGACATCCCAGGCTGCGCTTAATGCACTTCCATAATTCTGCCTTCATCCACCATGCACGTGTGACTCATGCATCATGTGACACAAAATATGTGCCTATAACTGTCCGTGGGAGGCCAGTGTTTAAAACCGTCAGACATCTCAGGGGATGAGGAGAGAGTGCCTGCTGTCAGCTTCTCCAAATCTGCCCAGCCCAAGCCTGCCGTCAGTATTCGGCCTGCAGTTGCTGTGTGCTCCGAGCCAAGGAGTAAATCCGGCTTCAGAAAGTAGAAGTCCACCAGAGGATTTTGTTTTAACAGCCTGGATTCAGGATGGAGGCAAAACTCAGAAATCAGATGGTTGAGTTCATGGATGGCAGAGACACGTCAGGACTTTAACTTTCTGATCGCTGGATTTGACTCATCTGGTCCTGAGGTCACTGGTGCGAGATGATGGACGGGGAGGGGGATGGCTGGGGAGATAGAAGTGTGGAGGCAGTGTATTAAAGCTTACAGAGGGGTGGGAAATCAGAGATGGCATTATGAACTGGAGAGTCTTTCAAGATTTTGAGTTGGTATTGTGCAGTGCTACCTTCAGCGATTGTGACGTCATGGTTCTAATAACCTATTCCTTGTGCTCTCGCTTCTACAAAGACTAATAGGAACTGAACGGTAGAGGAGAGTAATGTACACGATGGAGTAGAGCTACTTATCTGTTTTGTTAGTCTTGCTTGGCATTTTTCAGCTGCTAGGCGGAGCACATGGGTGGCTTGACACCTGGGATCATTTAATTTGTCCCATTTCAACTAAAGCAAGACAAGGCAAATGGAGGAACTACTCGGATGCAAAACGTCGCAAGTAAGATGGTGAGGGAGAGGATTGTTAGACTTCAGGTTGAGTGTGTAGGTGATAGAATTTGGGGTGAATCACTGTAATCAGCATGCCATAGTGGGGGGGGGGGGCTGTTTGGTACATGTTGGCGTGGCAGGACAGGAGAGGCGTAATCCGAGATTATCGCTGGTCTCTCCCGGCAGACGCGGGAACTGGATCACACTGAAGATGAGAAAGCTGATGAAGCCAAAGAGCCGCATGCGCTCGCTCGCTGATTCTGCTGAGGGCTTCTCGGCCCCGCCCGACTGCCAGGACAGCTCCTCCCAGGGCTCCGGCTCCGCCTCCATGGGCTCTGGCTCCACCTCCCTGGACGACACTTTGTCCCAGAAGAAGAGCAGCAGTAAGTGTGCTCCGCCCATTCTGACACTGCAGCACCGAGCCACAATGACCACACTCCCCAGACCAATCGGAATTTAATGCACAGCTGAATCGAATGAAGAACATAATGGCCCATGAGGATAAGTAAACACTGGCTCATTACAATTTTGTATTGAGTGGCCAATTTGAATAAACAATGCACTGGCATAACAAATGATGTACGGAGCGGTCAATAGAGAACTGAGGTGATGATGTCACACTGGTGTCAGATGTAAAAATTCCAATCTTAGCCATGCATATTTTTAAAAGTTTGCCATGGGCGCTGTTGCTCTCTTGGTTTATTTCTGGCTTTAGTGTTATGTAACCTCACAAGTGGTTGTATTTTTTTTTATGCCTAGGTCTGATATTAGGAAAATGTTGGAGGAAAAAAAACTAAAATTTCAAGCAGAATTCAGCATCATGGTTTGATGTTAAAAAAGCCAATCGGATGCTAGGATACATTGCCAAAAGTATTGAGTACCAATCTAAGGAGGTGATGCTTCTTTTGTACAACACATTCATCAGACTACATCTGGAGTATTGTGTACAGTTCTGGGGACCATACTTTAAGAGAGATATAGAGGCTCTAGAGAAAGTTCAGAGAAGAGCCACTAAGCTTATTCCAGGTATAAAAGATGGAAGCTACGAGAAGAGGCTGAAGATCCTTAATCTCTTTAGTCTTGGGAAAACGAGACTGAGGGGTGATTTGATGGAGGTCTTTAAATATGTTAAAGGGATCAACAAAGTGAATCATGTAGGATTCCTTCGACCAAGTGTTGTGAGTAGAACTCGGGGTCATAAATGGAAGTTGACCAAAGGTAAATTTAGCACTGATATTTGGAAATATTTCTTCACCCAAAGAGTAATATCAATGTGGAATAGCTCGCCTGACCATATTGTTGAGGCAGAGACCTTGGGGGTTTTCAAGAGCAGGCTTGACTTAAAGCTAGATACCATTGAGTCATTGAGTATCTGAAGGGATATATTCACAATAGTATAAAGAAACTGGCGAGCTTAGTTGGGCTGAAAGGCCTGTTCTTGCCATTCATGTTATGTTATGTTATGTTATGTTTCATCATGTGATTTTTTTTTAATTTGCAGCTCAGTGCTCTTTTCATAGCGCAGCTCCTTTGAAATTTCAGCCCCGGACGCCAGATTGTTGTACCAAGCTTTATATTCTGAAGAGTTAACTAGTTGGCGAATGGGCTTAAGTGTGTTGCTCTAGGCAGTAATATTGTAGCAAATTTGGAGCAAAGCTTTTTATTTTTATGTCCCCATAAGTATGTGAGTACAATGTCTCAGCATTCTAGCTGCTTCCAAACGTTCTCCAGCATGAAATAATGCAATTTTAAATATTGCTGACTGGCGGCCATGGTCAATGTCAAGTTTCGACAAATCTGTACATCCATACGTACCTCTCCACCAAGTTGCTCGTTAATCCCTTCCGTGGTTTGGCAGAAGGTCAAAGTTGGCGCAGATGCCGAATCCCATCAAAAACCATATAAACTGACCTTCTCGGGGGGGGGGCAATTTTGTAGGATCCGTAGGTTAAATGCATTTCAGCAAAAGTTTCAAGTACAGTAATTGTATTTACATAAGAGTTAATGCATAAATAACCATTTTGAAATAATCATCATTTACAAGTGGTTCCCAGTGATTCCCAGACCTCTTTATTGACTGTCGTCTGCCTCTGTCGGGCGGGGGGAAGGGTATGGAAAGCCCATTCTTTCAAGTAGCTCTCACACTACAGTGTGTGTGTGTGTGTGTGTGTGTGTGTGTGTGTGTGTGTGGGCCAGAGTCAGTATTTGAAAAGTGTTTGTGTGTATTTGCGGGTTTGTGTCTGCTAGCTGAGGTGGCAGCTGCGGTCAGACTCTCTCCTGCTCTCTGACTGTTCTGTGTTCAGTGTGGGTCTGATCTGCTCTCCTCTCCATTTCCATCTCTCCTCCTGTGGCTGTAAAGTGGGGGCGCTGAAGCGCTTCCCCTTTCTGCGGAGCAGAGCCAGGGAGAAAGACCGGAGCCGGACTCTCTTCCGCCGCTCCGTGTGTAAGAGCCCAGGGTCGCTGCGCTCGCTCGCTCGCTGCCACCTGATTGGCTTCCCTTCCCCGTCACGCTGTTCTGTTTTTTTCTCCCATTTTTCACCGTCTCTGTTCAGCTGTGGCTCCCTGTGTGAAGGCTCTGCCATGCTCTGTGTGCTGTGTTCAGTACTGACCTGGATTCCACTACAGTTTGTCATGGATTCAAATACTTCTGCTTTTGACTGGACTTGCCCCATTGCTTGGACTAAATGAAATTGTCTCAGAAGTGGAAGCCTAACCCATATGTTCTAATGGGCTCAAATATACCAGGCAAAGTCAGTTGAACCCTGTAAATTATTTGAAACCATAAGAAACATCATTTGAATTCAGGTCTGGTGTTTTGTTCGAGTGTCTGGCAGCGCAGTGTTCTCCCTCTTAGTGTACGGCTAACTGGAGTAAAACAACACCATAAAGCAGGGGTGTCATTATTAGTCTTATTACTCCATTCAGGGTCATCTAGCTGTTTTTTTAGGGCATAAATGGTCAAATTGCTACAAATTTCAATGTTGCCCGAGGGAATACCGTGCATTATTGAATTAATTACCATACATGTGAAAAGACTAAACAATTTTCGTGCCTTTTCATGCAATATTGTGCATGGTAGTATTAGAATATAAACCACTTTAATCTGAGAAAATGCTCTTAGATGCAAACTCCAGTCTTTCCTCTGAAACTCTGACTCCATTTGTTGTTGGAATACGACTGAACTGAAGATTGGAGAAAACTATTTTGATTTGACATTTAGCAGTAGGTTTCCTCAGGCTGACTGAACGGTAAGTCATTACGTTAAGATGCGGTTTTCAGGCCTAAACTTTTACCACTCGAGCTGCTCTGCCTGCAGAATTCAGGTTTTCTGCATCAAACAGCTTTCACACCGGACGCGGAATTAATTTATTGCACAACCGATTTCATTCGAAGTCAATGCAAAGACGCGATTAGCATCTTTGCATTGACTTCGAATGTAATCCGTCGTGCGAAAAATTTGTTTCGCGTCCGGTGTGAAAGCGACTTAACACAGGAAATGAAGTCACACAACCTACTTCTGACTGTTCCACAAATCATTTCGCATCCAAATAGCCCACTGGACTGGCACAGTGGCACACAGGGAGATAATAGATTAAAAAAAAAAACCACACCAAGTGCGCATTTTGTTGTGGGTTTTAAATGGTTCTCTTCACATTTTTCTGTTTATTATTGATGTTGATGGAGATGGAGTCTGAGTGAGTCATAATGTAGTCACTCACTTTTTGCGCTCGCGAGGGACGTCTCTGGACAAGATCGGGAAATAATTCTCAAAGACAAAGCTCAATTATGGCTGCTTGAACAAAACCTGATATCAGTAACAGTTACAGAGCTTGTTGATCAGTAGATGGCAATTTTAAGTTGTTTGCTTTTGTTCCCATTTCGAATGTTTTCATGAGGGGTTATAAATGGTAGAAAAGGACCCCGGGAGGGGTGCTATATTTGTGCTTTGTGGGGAAGTAGGTCTTTAATTGTAAGATATGATAGTCAGTACTGATTCGTTTACTCTGAATGTTTACCTTTGCCATCACAGTGACCTGTAAAGAAAGCTGAGCCCACGCCCCTCTACTCGCCTCCCCCACTGCTAGCATGACTGCTTGTACTGCGATGCTTTCCACAGTGTCAGTGGGCTGAAATAGGACTGGCAGATTTTCTCTCCCTTTTGTCTCTCCCCTCCAGTCTCTCACTTTGTTTTCTGAGTGTTTGCCACTCTTTTCCCTGTGTCTTTCTCTCTGTATTCCTCAGTTGTTCTCCCTTTCACTCCTTTCTTCTCTGCGCATGTCATTGCATTGATATTACAGCTAGCTTGTCTGTGGGTACGTGAGCAGTTGCATACTCTGCTCTTCAGTAGTGAAGCTTTCTTACAAACCTGTTGCTCCCTGCATATACTGTACAGCCAATCAGGTTCTGTGTAGAAGGCTGCAAAGAAGAGACAGCCAGTCAGATTCTAACACGTTGCTCCCCGAAAAATACTGAACAGTTTGTCAGATTCTGAACTGTTACTTCCCGCATTAACTGAGTTGTCAATTCACCCAAGGCAACATAGAAGTATATACCTAATGCTTTTTGACATTATGTCGCTGTTTTCAAGTTGCGGAGGTGCTGTACCAGTGACACAATGGTAGCATCCCATGGTGCAACAGCAGCAGTGATTGGTGTTTGCTACTCCGTGATCCGTCCTGAAAAGCACCTATTATTACTGACTAAATCAGTACTAGGCACTGTCATTTACATTTAGGGGGTAATTTCATTTCTCTCCATCCCCATCTCAGCCATGAATGACCTGTTGCACACTGAGGCTCTGTCAGGGGGTCAGTGGGCCACTAGCTCTGAGAATCTGGACCGACCTGAAGGGGGCACCACTCGCCAGCGCCGAAACGAGTTGGGATCTCTCGCCTTCTCCACCGGTGCCATCAACTCTACCAGCCTCAATCCTCCCATCAGCCCGTCTGCCATGCAGAGCATGAGGGCTAAAGGTAGCGCTGGGCCCAAATTCCCACTCACTAGAGCTTGGCAATGTGGCCGACCAATAATTGTCATAATGGCTTTTCCCAATTCCGCTGTAACCATTCTGCTGTGATAGCAGAAAACACTGCTTTCCGCAGAGATGACCATGAATAGCCGAGCATGTAGAGCAATTCAAGCACAGCTTTCTTTGTTTACTGATATACACTGCTGATAACTGCTGTAGCTACTTTAAAAGCAGGATGTTCTATTGTTGGAGTGTCGTGTTTGCTGTGGTTATTGCTCAGCTCTGTATAACCATCTCTGCCCAGAAAACTGTCAATAAAACATTTCTAAAACATTAGAGGAAGTCCTTATTGGATTCCTGCTTTGGTTACGGTGATGATGATGATAATGATACCCTCCTCAAAATGTGAATTTTTTTGTCCTGCTGGCTGAGTCAGCATATGTTGGAGTGAAACCCCTGCTGAAGTATGTAAAATTATATGAAGACTTGGGATCTCGAACAGGTATAGTGTGGAGATGGGAGCCGTGTGTGTGTTTGTACACTTGTATGTGTATGTGGGTGAGTGTACATCACTTCTCAACTTCATCTTCAGTTCTTCAGAAATTTTTGAACATGGCTGTATTTTAAGTCTCCATTTTGTCTCTGGATTCCAGCAGTGTCTGTATTTAGCTGAAGTAGTCCCTCACCTCCACAAGAACATGAGCTGGTCTCCATTTTGGTTTGGGTTCTACTGCTGTGTCATTATTAAGCAGTTGCAGGAAGTCACATGTCCTGGAACACATGGGAGCCATTTTGTGCCTGGATTCTCCTGAGGTGGTGATATGAAGGCTGCTGAAGGATGAGTTTCTCACTGCGATTGCCTTAGAGATTCTCCCATGGGAAACCCCAGAATGTTAACGTTGAAACCTTGAGCTGCCAACCAAGTTGAATGCTCCCCTGCTCCATATGTGGCTCCTCCTCTCTCTTTGTATTTTTTGATTAGTTGTTGGGCAGACTTGAGATCTACTCTCTGGGTTCTGTAGTGCGCTGTGATTGGTTCATAGGCAATGCCCACCTGGCTGAGGTGTTGCCCTGTCTTGGTTCTGTATTGTGCCATGATTGGTTGATGTGGATGATGGATGGGCTAATTTGGCCCGGATGTGTCTCTGATTGGTGGGTTATACCTTCTCATTTTCCCCGCTTCTGCTTGAGATCAGCCTGGCATGAAGAGAGGTCTGGTGGTCTTATTCAAACTAGGCCAGTGTTTGTGCATTTTGTATCAGTACAGTGATAAGACACTTAACTCTACACATAAAGGTCTTAAATGAAGACTGTGATTGGTTAATTAACTGAATCAGGTGTCATATTGTTGGGCTGATCCAAAAACATTCACCTACACGGGCCCTTTATGGATAAGATTGGACACCCCTGACACGGAGCCAGATTACTAACCCCTCCTGCCATCCCAATACACGCAAACACACATGCACACATCACACCAGCTGGAAAATGAGCTGAGACTTTAAAGTGGATTGTTTGTTTTCAGGTAACATGTCCAATGAAGATGTCACTACAGAGACAGCAGATTCTGGCACCAGGCTGAGGAGTCACGGTAAGAGAACTTTCCACGTGAATAAGAGCCACGGAGACCTTAACCTCCTCCATGCATCGTGTGAAGGCTTGCCTCTTCAGGCTGTGACCGCAACTTTTTCAGACCGTGCCGATGTCTTGTAAAATCTGGTCCCCCCATGTGACTTTCGTCACACATTGTGCATCAGTTTTTCTCAAATCACATAGTATGAGTCATCTATGCGAATATCAGTTTTCTCTGAAATAAATTAGCCAATCCATTGCATTTAAACTCAATGATAAGTGCTGAAGTCACATTAGCGAATGTTATACAATCGCTCTCTAATAGTGAAATGACTTGCTAGCTTGCTTGCTGATAAGACTACAGTTTCTTTTTCTTCTATAATAACCACTAGGAAGCAAGCTAAAGTGATACTGAACTCTTTAATGTTATGGCTAGCACCCCAGTGTAGCGAGCAAGCTTGCTAATAAGGTTACAGTTCGTGTCTACTGTAATAACCACTAGCTAGCTAGATAAAGTGATAATGAACTTTTTAATGTTATAGCTAACACACCAAGTTGCGAGGTAACCGCAATTCAATTAATTCTACGCTATTTCAACAGTGAGGGATACAAAAATCTCACTAGACAGGTAATTTGACGCTCATTATGCAACAGAAGACACGTAGGGGGGAACAGATTTTATGGGGTGGAACAAGATTTTACAGGACTTTGGTCTGGCCCTACAACCGCAGATGTCCATGGGTGACTGAGTGATTTACTACCCGAGTGAGTGAGTGACTGAGTGAGTGACAAGTGTTGATGTGACTGAGTGGGTAAGAGCATCTGCTAAATGCCAATGTGATGTAATGGAGCGTCTGTGTGACTCTGGGGCAGCAGTGAACGGTAGCCTCAGTCGGCCGCAGAGTGAGAGCAGCGGAGAGTTCAGCCCCAGCCTGGAGAATGAGGCGTGGTCTAGTGGTAGCAGCCCCGCCCACCGCACCTCCCACCATGGTCCGCAGGAAAGGAAGGATCCAGGAGAGGTACACTGGCCTAATATTCATATGGCCTTATTCACCCGCTATTACGCTCTTGTAACACTTAAAGGGTCACTAACTCTTTGTCGACAGCACTCGCAAATCGCGGTCAGATTTGACCGTTGAGAAAGGTAATCAAACCTTTCTGTATTTCTTCTCTGTAACATCCAATATCCCCTTGTTACACATCAAATGGAAGCTGAGAATCTTCTCTTTCCGGTTACATCTAAATATAGAGATCTTCAGCTTTCGTCAGAGTAATTCGGCTCCTCGAAGTACATGCCGTCATTTTCTGGAAAAATCCTTTGCTTACAATCACTGGCACACAGTGAACATTGTGCAATCATTGCACCCGGTTGTGTTTTCGGTCATCATCCCTCAAAAAATATGGATCAAAATATCGCAAAGCATCGGTTATGGATTCTGAGGAAAAGTTGCACCGAAATAGTAGTCCAGAAGGGTAGTAGTCAAGAAGAGAGCTCAAGTTCCAAGCTTTCGTTTGTGGTATCATGGTTATTTAGCAGATTTTTTTTCTGGCATTTAAACAGCCTTATTCACCCTGTATTACTTTGTTGTTACACTTATATTGGGTTATTAAACCAATTTTTACTGGCTATTATACAGCCTTGTTCCCCCTGTATTACTTTGTTATTACATTTGCATAGGGTTAAGGAGATTCTTACTGACATTTCCACTGCCTTATTCGCCCATTTAATACTCTGTTGCCACACTTACATATGGTTTTGAAGCACATTTCTACTGGCATTTCCACAGGCTTATTCACCTTGTATTTACTTTATTTCTCTTACAGTACGTAGCATATCAAGCAGATTTTGCCGACCTTTTCATGGCGTAATTCACCCTGTTAGCGCATTTATGGATGATTAAGTAGATCTTTTCTTACATTTATGCTCTTGTTTGCTCTTTATTATGCTGCTAATTTACTTTGACGGTTATTAAGCAAATTCTTAATGGAATTTAAAACACCTTATTCGCCCTTTATTTCAGTTAGCGCACTTATATGATTATGAAGCAGATTTTTACTGGCCTTTTTACTGCCTTATTCACTCTCTGACTTTTTAACTCTCAGTTATTAAGCACATTTGTATACTTACTATTTGAAATGATAGATGCTCTATACCGACATTTATAAGGCCTTATTCACCTTATATTACTCTGTTATTACACTTATCTGGGATTGATAAGCTTATACTTATGACTATTATGATTTTCCAGGACTCAAAGACATTTTTATGCCTTTATCCTTTATTGCTGTGTCATAGTTAGTGAGGGTAATTAAACCTGTTCTTTTGACGCTTTTGTTATTATTTGTATGACTACTACAAATGTCAGATATTCGCTTTTCAAATTCAAAATAAATGCTAAATTACTGTGTTTACTATTACTTTATGCATATTGTAACTCCTAGTATTCCTACTACTGATATTGTTGAACTCACCACTTGTTTATGCAGTTTTATACCCTGTTCTCAAATTTATAGGCCCCTATTCATGCTTAATCACTGCGTTACTCTTTATGTATATTGTGACTGTGAATATTCCTGCTACTGATATTGTTCAACTCACTACTTGTTTAAGCAGTTTTGTTTTACCAGATATTTTTTATTATTCTCAAGTGATTCAGATCTTGTTTTTTGTCTCTATGCAGTCAAGGGGCCGGGGAAACCCACCAGCAGAGTCTCTGCGCTCCAACTGTGACCCCTCCTCCCCAACACCGAGAGAGAGGGTGAGGCCGACCTCTGGGGGGCGGGGCATCCTCCGCTCAGCCAGTGGGAGGGCTGCGGTGGGGCCAAGAGACTCCTCCCCCCGATCGGGTCAGGCATTCCGTCCCAACTTACGAAAGGCAGAGAGCACGAGGGTTCGCGGCTCCACACCCCGGCCCTCATTGTCCAATCAGAGCAAATCTACATCTGTGTCAGAGCGGCTGAACTCTCCCAGCAATCGAGCGGGCGTGTCGTCCTCTGGCCCCGCCCTGCCGCGTGCCAGCAACGTGATTTCCACCGCGGAAGGCTCCAACCGGCGAACCAGCATCCATGAGACCATGGCAAAGGACACCCGCATGCCCATCTCAGTAGACCCCTCCCCTTCCAAAGCCACACCCACAACATCACCTGTCACCAAGACGATGTCCAGTGAGTACTCGTCCCCTCCTTCGTCCATGCGGCTGGAGGAGGAGGAGTCACTGATGAGCCCTGCCCACACTCAGGGTTTGTCTCTTGGCTCCTCCTTCACCATTGATTCTGTATTTATGGATACCATTTTCAGTGACGCCCCCAAACCCCATTCCCTTGCTGGCCGGACCCACCCCTTCCTCTCACTCAACCCCTCATTGGTCAGTAACATCAGTGGTCCACCCCCCAAACACATCCCCTGGCCAGTGCAATCAGGGCAGGTAGATTATGGGAAAACAAGCTCTCCCCAGCCAAGTGGCCAGCCACCAGAACACACTGGCCAGCCCATGCAAGCCGGGCAGGGGGATGATGGGATACTTGGGCCTCCCCAGCTCTCCAAACACACAGCCAGCAGTGACAACATTGCCAGTCCTGGTCAGGAGTCCTCTGAGTTCTCTCTATTGTCTTCTGAGGATGCACAGTCGCTATGGTTTGAGTATGGCTGCGTGTGAGAGTGCACTTGGTCTGACTAGTAAAGAGCCAAGCTGGGCTTTTCAAGAACCATAAAGAAAGGGACAGGCTGTCACACTCTTGCTAGTCTGGAGCAAACATACAATACTGCAGTGATATTTAAATTTTCACTATGACAAATTGGCAACTGCTATTTGTAGCCATGCTACAGCCCACCATGTGCATCTTTTGGACCCTGAAATGGGCTGAGAGGGACCTGGAGAGGAACAGGGCCCACACTCCAGCCGCATTTGCACCTGCAAGGCCTTTTCCTTTGTTTCATTTTTAGTGAGGAAAACTATTTTGCCTCTGATAGAACCTGAACCTCCTTGGGTTTGGTTTGCTACACTGTGTGGGGTGTTGTACATATGTTATTATTTGTGATTTAACATATTTTATTAAACATTATGTTGAGTTATCTCCCGTGTTTTTGTGTGTCATTGCATGTGTGTTGGAAAATGTTGTGCACGTGCTCGTGTTTTGGTTTTTAATATACAATGAAGTATATTAAAGTTTATCCATTATATTTCATTTTTGTTTTCCATTTTTTCACCATGTTTTTTTGCTAAGTACCATATGTGCTATTTTAAGTTTCATTGCTCTTACCAATTTTTGTGTCTATACTGGGGTATTTGAAGTTAAGATACTGCTAGAAAATTGTATTAATGCTAATGGAGCCATTAGACAAATCTCCTTTTTTGATTACAGAACACTGAACAATGCCACAAAATATACACATGACTGGCACGGATGCATAGCAAATATGCAGTTAATATTTCTGAGCACATAAATCAGTTTTTATAGAGTCTCAATTTTTTTTACTTAATTTGAATAAAATAGAAGCTGGTCCTTTAACAACAGTGTGGATGAAATATTGTGCTACTGTTCCTTTTCTCAAACAGGTGACTTTTACACATGCACAAGCTGGACATGTCAATATGTGTTTTATTTTGAGATGTATGTATATATTTACTTGTTCTTAATTACAGACCAAAGTCTTTTCACAATTCTCTATCGTTTTGAAACATCCACATGGGGATTCGTGCGTACTTGTGTGCAGTCATACATGTGGTTGTTCTGATACACGTCAGAATGACCACGTGCTTTTTTTCTGTGGATGTGGAAAGAACCACAGGTAGCCTTTCCAATGATGGGAAGATAACCAAAGACGCTCTCCTCTAAAGATACAGAAATGAGCATCAACTTGGGGTGTCGAATCATATCTGCAAAGGGCCAGTGTGGGTGAAAGTTTTTATTTTCGCCCAACGCTACAGCTCCTGATTCAACAAATTAACTTATCAGGGCGTTCAAGCAAGACCTAAATGAGAACTGCGGTGTGTTGGTGTTGGACTGTTAACTGGCTCCCTCACTGTCCCTTTTCAGAGAGTAAGGACCCTAATATAGAGGCTTTGCTGTGGAGATGTGAGAAAAACACCATAGATGCTCTGTTCCACAGATGTGGAAATGACCATAGATGCTCTATCCCACAGATGTGGAGACTTCACAGGAACGCAGAAGGTCGAAAAGCAGAACTGGCAAACAGAAAAGTTCTGAAAACCTCGGCACGGTCTAGTAGGGCGTGTAAGGGGCGAGTTACCTGCCAAACAGGTAGGGGGTGCTTGGTGGTCAGCAGTAACCGGCCAACTAGCAAATGGGGTTCTGTTATTGGTGGTTGATTATGATTTTACTTTTTAAAATTTTGGTTAGAAGTCATTCTGAAGTTAAGCAGCATAATTTTTGTGTTTTAGTACTGCTTTTTGTTTTGCTGGGCTGTGCCAGGTATTTATTACTATTTTTTTTTAGATTTCCATCTGTTCATCTCAGTCCATTTCTCTCTCACAAACATTCCTTCCCTCCGCTGTGCTCTCACACTCACTGCGTCACACACAAGCACACACTCTCTCAAGGTTTACCGGTCACTGGCGAGCACAGATCCGCAACACTCCCTCTCACACACAAACACACACACACTCCTACTCTTTCTGTCGTGCCTTTCGATGCCTGCATGCTCACTCTGACTGTGCGTGTTAGTGTGTTTGGGTCGTGTGTCTCCTCTGCCTCTAACTCTCCTCCTCTCTCTCTTTCTTTGCGTCTCCTGGTCCCGCCTTCCTCCTGCTCAGAGAGGAGAGCTCCAGGAGGAGAGCAGTCTGATGACTCCAAACATCAGCTCCTTCGTCACTGGAGACTCTGAAACTCCTGCTTCTGTAAAACAATGTAGGATTAGTTCAGTAAATAAGTCTTCACTTTCTGCCTGCCTTGTATCAAGGAGCTGACAGACTCCATTCCATGACTAGAATGACTTTTTTTTTTTTAAGGCATTGCTACCTGGACTGGCATGTCACATGCACATTTTATGTCCAGTTTTTTTTGTGACTTTAAGAAAGGGGGAGCATACCGCTGGTACAAGGTTTTGCCTCTGCGAAGCTGCGTGTATCATCATTGGACGGTCGTTGTGGACTTCAGCAGCACGTGATCACAAAGAAACTGCTCGGAGAAACTGATCGTCGTCTAGCCGTTAGGCGGCGGCAGAATTTTCATTTAATTTTCTGTCTTTGTTGACGTAGTTTGTCAGTTTGTCAATCTTATGTATTCAGACCCTCTGTGATGCGAGATCTTGTTGGCGCGAGGTGAGTTTGGGTCTCCTAGAAGGTGCATCAGTTCCTGTTCTTTCTTCATGCGACGGTGGGTGACTGTACGTAATGTGTTCTCTTCCATGACTGCATCTGCATAATGGCGTTAGATCATGTGACTGACTTTGTGTGTTTTCCTGCATTTGTATACGAATGACTAAAATCGCAACACTGTGCAGTTTGCATGACCACTCTTATGAACTGCCCAAGCACCTGTTCGAATTCTTCAGCGGTAACCTGGAGGGCCACAATGTCTGCTGGTGAGTTTCCGCATGTGATAAACTTAATTTGCTGATTGGCTCGAGAGCTCACACACCTTATTCTCATGGATTGATTGGCTGCTGATTCAGAGGCAGCCACAAAAGCCTACAGGCGCGGTGGGGCTCCTGAACTGGGGTTTGACGCCCTTGATGTAGACTAGCGGTTCTCACAAAACTGTTCTGTTTGCTGATTTTTATTCCAAATACAATGGTTATGCCAGAATTTTAACAAGGCCTTTTTTGTACTCAAGGATCTGGTAATATGATAAGTGAACCACTGGGATATTCTGTTGGCTGCTTCACATTATTCATCATTAAATAAACTGAAGCCTTTGTTTAATGACTTGGTTCTGGATTTATCTTGTAATGTGGAAAAAAAAAGCTACTAGATGGCAGTATTGACTTTTTTTTGTGAAGCCCAGTTTGGAACTAGGTTGAAGTAGGAGAAATTGTGGAATTTCTTATGAAATTCTCACAAAACTCACTGATCTCAATTACATTGTGAAGACTCCAGATAGGAGAAAGCCAAAACAGTTGTGTCACATTAACATACTGAAGCCTTATCATAATAGGAATGCTAGGGTTGCAGCTGTCACTTCAGATCCTCCTATGGCCGGGACTTGCGAAGATGAGGGGGAGTTTCAAGATGATGAACCTAGAATTGAAGCTGAAGTTCTTTCATGTAAATTGTCAAACACTGAAGTGTTGCAAAATCTTGATGTAAAACTCCAGCACTTAGAACCCTCACAGGAAGATCAGTTTGAGAGGTTGATCAAGAAATACAGATATTATTTCCTGATGTTCCACAGAGAGTTTCTATAGCCTCTCATGATGTCGATGTTGGTGATGCCAAACCAATAAAACAGCATCCGTACCGGATGAATCCTGAAAAGAGAAAGATTGCTGAGAAAGAGGTTGAGTATATGTTAGAACATGGTGTTATCAGACCCTCTGACTCAGATTGGAGTTCACCCAGTGTGCTAGTTCCAAAACCTGATGGAAGTACAAGATTCTGTTCCGATTATCGCAAAGTCAATGCTGTACCTAGAACTGACGTTTCCAATCCCTAGGATTGATGATTGTATCGATGGACTAGGGTAAGCAAAGTTCCTGACCAAGATTTATTTATTGAAGGGTTATTGGTGTGTGCCTTTAACTGAGAGGGCCAAGAGCATCTCTGCTTTTGCCACACCATCTGGGTTATACCAGTATGAAGTCCTATGCCCCAGCCATGTTCCAAAGGATGATAGAGTCTACAATCGCCGGATTGCCACACACGGGTGCGTACATCGACGACCTGATCACATGGAGTGACTCCTGGGAAGAACATCTGAAAGATGTAGAGATGTTTTTCCAGCGCTTGACCCATGGTAACCTGACTGTTAACCTGAACAAGAGTGACTTTGGTTGTGCTACTGTCACGTATCTTGGCTACGTCATAGGCCAGGCTAAGGTGGCACCCATAAATGCTAATGTCCAAGCCATCATGGACTTTCCAGTTCCTGACAACAAAAAAGCTTTGTGCCGCTTCCTTGGAATGATCGGGTACTACTACAAGTTCTGCAAGAACTTTGCTCTGTCTCACCAAACAACTGAAGAAAGGCGTAAAGTTCACTTGGGATGATGCATGCCAAAGAGCCTTCGATCGCCTGAAGTCTCTGCTGTGTCACTTCCCTGTTCTCAGATCTCCCGATTTCAACAAACCGTTCTCCATCGCGGTCGATGCTAGCACCCAAGCTTGTGGATCAGTGCTCCTACAGAGAAATGACTCTGATGACATTGAACATCCCGTGGCATACTTCTCCAGGAAGTTCATTCGCCACCAAAAGAACTGTTCCACAATTGAGAAGGAGCTGTTGGCTCTGGTTCTATCCTTACAACACTTTGAGGTTTGTTTGTACAGGGCAAAAGCCAATGATCGTATGTATTGACCGCAATCCGTTAATGTTTTTGAGTAAGATGAAAAACAAGAATCAGAGATTGTTGAACTGGAGTTTGATTTTACAGGAGTTTGACTTGGAAATTAAGCATGTGAAGGGTACTGACAATGTGATTGCTGATTGCTTATCCATTGTTTGAGTATGTGTATATATCACGTATTTATTAGCATATTGTGTATATATATATATATATATATATATATATATATATATATACACACACACATATATAATATAAAAATACGTACACACACACAAACAAGTGTCTACTTAACCATTTTTTTATTGAAAAGAAAAATTTTGCCTTTGAGTCAAAATATTTCCCTTTTGGAATGGAGGTGTAATGTAGAAAAAAAAAGCCACTAGATGGCAGTATTGACCTTTTTTTTTATGAAGCCCAGTTTGGAGCTAGGTTTTTGGGCATGTCCTGGGCATGCCTCAGAGGGGAAAGTCCCAGAGAATTGAAAAAAGTCTGGAAGGTGGGAGGGGGCTGGAAAAGAGTATATAAGGAGAAAAATTGAGAGAGTAAAGTAGTAGGAGAAATTGCAAGGAGAAATTGTGGAAGGATACATTTGACCAGACCTGTCACTCTTTTCAAGACCTGTGGAGCTCTTTTTGTGGATTTTTGCCTGTGTTGGAGCATTTTCCTGTCCCAAGACATCGCAACAAAGGAACCCCATCTCAAAGGGACTGTAATTATCTAATTTTTTTATATTTCATTCTTGGTCAGTAGATTAGATTGTAGATTAGTTCACAGTCTTTGTTTTATTAAGTCTGTTAAAGTTTTAAAAGTTTGTTTGTCATCCCTTGCTGTCCGCTATGTCATAACAAAATGGGGCCATAATCTTCTGTTAAATTTAAAGGGGAATAACATCTCTTTAAATATACATTCTGAAAAAAATTGAAACCATTACAAAGTCTTCTTGATTTTAACGGTTATAATGGGAATTGGAATGGTTTAATGGGAACCAATACACACCATCAAATCCTAATGTGTCCCAAAACATACCACATGATGGAAACCATTACAATGGTTGTAATGATAAAAGTTAACAGCCAATAATGGTACACGTTTGAAACCAATCTAAGATAACCACTTGGTTCTATTGTTTGCCAACAACTACCTGCTCCTTACAAAAGACTGATTTACGACATTAACAGGACAAATGGACAACAAACTGATTCCCTCCCCTTTTTTTTGTACAGACAACAGATCTAAATGAACCTATCACTGTTCACAGTCTTCATAGCCAATAATATCACGGCTCATCTGACAGACGATGAATTACATTACGTTTCACCTGTAAACACCAGAGTAATTATACGAACCACTGACTACTCGCACATCACTTGACTCTGAAGATGACTTGCGCTCAGGCTGTCGAAGCGTCAGTCACCAACAACGGTCCTTATCATGACTACACTCTCCTGGATGATCAGATGCCATTTAGTAACTCTGTTGAAGAGGGTAAATATCAGAAAGGCTGCTGGCCCAGATGGTATTTGTTGATGGACTCTACATTATTGTGCTGACCAGCTCAGTTTGGTCTTCACCTCACTTATTAACATGTATGCTGAGCATGGCCAGCTACCAAAATTATGGAAAAGCTCAACCATAATACCTGTGCCAAAATAAGAAAATCTAAGAGAACTTAAAGATTTCAGACCAGTAGCACTTACTTCCTCAGTGATGAAAAACTATGATAAAATTTTTAAAAAATGAGATCCAGTCCTTAATTGGTGGCAGACTTCACCCACTTCACTTTTCTTATCAGGCTCATAAAAGCGTAGATGATGCATTTTAGAAAGAACTTATAAACATCTAGAAAAGCCTGGATCACATGTGTGACTTTTATTTGCAGATTTCTGCTTTTAATAAGATCCAGCCGCATATTTTAATTGATCGACTGGCTTCTTATTTTATTTTCATACCATTTTATTGCCATTTTTAAGCTTTTTAACAGAGTTCAATGAGTCTTTGTAAATGGTCATATGTCACAAACTATTATTTCAAACACCAGTTCTCCTCAAGGCTGTGTCCGTACACCCTTACTTTTTATCCTGCACACAGACAGCTGCAGGTCTTCCCAGCAGGGCAGTTTCCTGAGTAAATTTTTGGAGGACACTACCCTGTTGGTCCACAGTCTGATAATGGCTGTGTTGATAACCTCTGGGACCTCAATGTAACTAACAAAGGAGCTAATTAGTGATTTTCAGAAAAGCCAAGCCGTGTCATTCAAGGTGAAGACGTCCAAATTGTCGACAACCACAAATATTTGGGTACAGTATTTGACAATCGGCTCAAGTTTTATACAAATACTGATCTCTTTTGGTGTCTCCAAAGTTATTTTAAGTAACTTTGATCATTCTTTCATTGAAAGTCTTTTAACATTTTCATTTGTATGTTGGTTTAATGGGTTGTCGGTGAAAGACAATGCTGTTTAGACTGTTATTAACAGGGTCGGCTTCAAGTTTATTGGAGTCCATCTTAAGACTGGATGGAAAATGTAGTCCAGAAAGCCAAATGTATTATCAGTCTGCCTGACCATGTTCAATCTAGCGAATTTACTTTAATGCCCTCAGGGCGGCGCTACTACTCAACCTTGACAAAAACAAACTGCTACTCTCATTCTTTTATTCCTTCTTCTATCAGGCTGATTAATGCCAAATATCAGGAGTAGGTTTATGTTTGTACACCATGCGCTGAGCTGCTTTCACAGACTGGTTGAGTCAGACTTATGAGTGACTGTTGTAGCTATGTGGTACTGTAGCCTCGTACAAAATCTGTTTCTTCCTATATTGTTATTTATTATTGCACCTATTTTGCTGTTTACAATTCTATTTATTTGCCACTGAGAACTGTCGAACTGAATTGCCCATTCTGGGTTAAATAAAATTTCTCTGATTCTGATAGGTATGGGCTGAAAATTGCTATCCGGGGTAATTTGGGTCCTGGCTTTCATAATTTCTTGTCAATATTTATCTATCGCTTTTCATTTTCAAGATATTTGCCTCTCAGATGTGAAACTTGTAATGGGCAGTAATCACCATCTGCTAAACTACAGTATTTGGCGCTTTAGCTCTGGTCTGTACGGTGGTCCTCATTTTTGTTCACAAAATGTAAAGTGGATATAGCAAAGACACTAAAGTTTCATGGGACCTCGATGCAGAATTGTGTTTTAGCTTGGTATGCATTTCCTAAATGGGCTGTGTGCAGCAACTGTGGGGGGCGCTGCTGCACAACTGCATCCATGTCCACAAAAAGTAATGAATCCAAGTTGTAGAGCACCTATATGCTCTATTGTGTAATGCCAACAGAAACATGGGACCTTGTTGCAGATTTGAGATAAATGGATTTGAAACTGCTTGCTCTCGCAACGGTCTTAAAGTTTGGGTGTGGCCTGCTAAGCAGGTGAGGGGTTAATCTGAACAAACTCCACCAAATATCCTTATCTGAACACAATCATTCACACTCTGAAAAAATCAACGGATTCTTAGATGATGTTTTTCCACCCGTGGGCCAACCTTCAAAAAATACACTCCTAATATTTCACACATGCAAGATGCACATGACCAGAGGGTGCAATATTGAGGCAGTATAGAGATGTGACTTCGATGTGATAAGGTAAGGGATTTACATCGAAATCTGAAGGTTCTATACTCCTGGTCCTCAAATCACCATCCTTGAGGTCTGACAACTGCTGGTTTTCCATCAATCTGTACGTGGGACTCCGGTGTCAAGACAGTCAGGTCAATCAGGGGCGCTAAATGTTAGTTGCTTACCTGGGATAAAAGAAAACCTGGACTGAATTTGGATTTGAGGTCCGATTTGAAGAACCCTGTTCTACACAGTGTGGTCCGTCAGTTCTCTGGTGTGCCCTGAAGTGGAATCGCTCCAGTAACAAGCAAAGTACTTAGGCAACTGTATAGTTCAGGATGCAGATGCTTGGTTTCACAAATATGTGGTTTATAAGCAAGTATGACTCCAGCCTTACATCCTGAGGCTCATCTTCTTTGTGTAAATTTGTTATTTTTATGCCTGCCACTTCCTTGCATCTTTTTTTATGTGCATACATGCCATAAATGTATGAATGCATTGTAGTTCTTAATATTTATGCAATTAGTTGCCAGTTGGGTGCTATGTTGGCCCTCTCTGTAAAGGTATGAGTGACCATCGCTGACTGAGGGAATGCGGTCATATCCGTGCGCAGGGCCAACAGAGTCTCAAACTTGCTCTGCATAATTTCTGGTCGGGCAAGCAGTGTTTGTTGCTCTAGCACCTCCCACTGGTCATACAGGTGCCCATTAGTTGTTCTCTCTCAGGAAGCGCATGTTCACTCTTGTCCTGTGGACCTCGACCATGGCGTGAAGTGCAGCGGCAGCTGACGGATGCGTTTTTGAGTTTAAGCACAAGCTGTCAGCATATTCTGGTATTGGCGTCATGAGTCACATTCAAGCATGTTTGAGCATAGTTTGTCATTAGATACTCCATACTGAGGTGGGATTTGAGATGTTAGAAGACAGTGAAAGTGAATGGTAGCATGAGGGAAAAAGCTGTTCTTTGGAATGGAGAAAAAGTTTTTTTTTAGCTTGATTTGCATCCTGTTCTAATGTTTTACTCTGATGAGCATGACCATGAATTGATGGATACAAACATGGTAATGTACACTTTTGGTCTCAGACAAAGAAAGGTCTTAATGAGGCAAAAAAAAAGTTATTGCCTGCTATGTGTGTAATAAGAAGGTGGAACTATTTTTATTCGCAATCAAACTTTATAAGATTACCGCTGTCATTTGCAAAATTAGGCATGTGTTACCCAGAGAGATCCTTACATTTCTGTTCCACCCAAACATATTTTTCACTTGACTAATGACCTCAAACACCTTTACACATTATTAATCTGGGATTTATGGCCTCTCTCATTTACTGGCCTGGTCTATATCTGTATTTCAAAATCATGAGATCAACACATGTATCAGATTTCTTGAAATAAACCTATTAATTGAAAGGAAATCCATCAACAAACATCTGTAATGTTAAGTACATTACAAAAGTACAATGTAAAAATGAAGTACAACTCAATGCCCCAGAAAGGCTTTTTATGACCATGATTTTCTGCTTAATTCGGATTACTCGGAGTGAATTATCATCTCGATATTGAGGAGCCTGGCTTTGGAACACATTAGCCCTTCCAAAAGAGGTTGATCAGTGATTAAATAAACCGAAGAGAATCATTGACTAACCAATATTGAACACATTCTGTATGAGTCAGTAATTTTTACCTTGAATTTATTCCTCTACTTCTCTCATTTTATTTATTGCTCATTATTTCAATAACATCACAGTCTTTATTGGAATTCAAGTTAAATTCTTGCATGATAGGCTAGCACTAAGCAAAATTAGTTAGGAAATGAAGCACCAATTTTTGCAAGAAGGTGAATCGTCTACCATTTTCATTTTATTGAGATAGGAGCAGTAATGGGGATTACAGGTGACAGATCTGATAGCAGTATAGTGTGTTATTCTGGGAATCCAACCCTGGACTGTGTCAGACTACATGACAACCTGGTAAATAGAACTGCCCTCATTCCCTCGGTCTTACTGACCTGGATGCAGACATTCTTTCACTGAGAACTGCAGCTGAACTGTGGGCACAGAACGCCTGGCATTAATTAATAGTGAGGATGAAGAGAAAGTGGAAATCAGGAAGTTTCCGAGCTCAGCACCCTCAAATGATTCCATGGCACTGAAATAACATGACTCGCATAATTCTGGGGGGTTGTCATGGTAGACAGATTCCCCAAATCCACATCACTGGCACTGGTTTTTCAGGAGGTCGCTGGGCACGTCTGAATTTGGGACAGCCAGCACTACGAAGTCACACGTCATTGTCTAATAGAACACAACGAGAGAGGGAAAAACAGGAGAATGTCACAATCTTAAAATCAATTATTCCAAGGTTTCAAAAATGAAAATTTGTTGAAATTGTTGCATGCCCAACTGAAATGTAGGCACACGACAGTAGTTCGCAGGGAAATTTCAGTCAAGATATTCAGCTTTCCATAGAAATGGTGAAATTCAAATTATATTTGCTGATGAAAATATACATTTTTCTTGGCAAATAAATTTTAAAATTAATAATGAGTACTCTCACCTTGCCATGCAAACCGCAGTCAGCCAAGTTAATATCTGGTCTGTTCTTACATGAGGTTTGACCCACAGTCACCAACAGGCTGTACTTAACCCGAGCCGGAGGATATATCTGTGGGATAATGAACATTGAGAGTAAACATTTTCACTAGAGAGATATTTCATTCAAGAGATGCCAGCTCAAACCCTGGACAGGCAGTGTCTTGTACTTTTCTGTTTACAGTCACTTGTCTAATGTAAATAATAGATTTTCTGAACAGTCTGCACACCCTCTTAAAAAGGCATAAATTAGCTGATGATTGACAGGAAGTCCCAAAAACCTGCCGACAATCACACATATTGTTTCCTGATTTTTTTCCCTGTCTTACCCCTTGCCTCACCTCCTAAATCAGAAAGAGGCTGCTCATTATGTTAAAACATTAACACTTCTGATAGTCCTAAGGTCTTTCCCTACATGTTAAAATGTGTGTTTGAAGAATGTAGTGTTCTCTTTCAGTGTCAGCAACTGCTTTCCTCATACCTGAGAAAATCTGAGTTTATATTCAGTTTGTGTTAAAAAAAATAAAATAAAATTCTCAGCGCATTTCCTGTAAAAGTAGCATAAAATGTGTTGAAATGTGTATGCCGCACATCAATCCACACAAGTTTTTTTTTGGTGCAGTAAAAGGTGAGTTAAACAGTTCTTTTTTGTACAGTCTGTCAGATAATTAGGTGGAGTTCTCCAGAGTTAAACTCACCTGAGCAGTGGCGGACTGGACGGAGATGAGCTTGAAGGCGTAAGCGTTGTTGTTGTTTATCAGGTTGTAGGTGCTGATAGCGAAGTTTGCCTCTTTGAGAACTTCAGGATCCTTGGGACTCAGAATAGCGCCGTTAGCAGCCGCCACGGCGATCAACGAAGCAACTGCGAGCAGGATGTGCATGAAGGAAGCCATCTTTGTGAGGTCCAGACTAGATGCAGGAAGTCAGGGCTGAGGGAGAGGAGGCAGACTACATTTATAGCAGTTTTATCGCCACAATATTTATAATCAGATTAAACAAGGGTACATGCTGAGCATGCAGGCCCTCACAACTGCATGGAAACTGTCCACTTCAGCAGTTTCTAAAATGTGAGATTTTAGATAAAGCTTTAAAACCAATGCCACAATCTTTAAGGTCATCCATTTCAGACAAAGAGCTGGAATTGGCTTCTTTGCCTTTGGATTAATTTGTAGATAACTAGCAGACAGGATTAGCGTTCCATATGAATCAGACAAGTGAAACATTTGAAATCGGCTGGCAAAGCAGTACAATGCAGTGGAGGTCAGCCAGAGAAAATTGCCACACGCTCTGTAAATGTTAGCAGGAGGATCAGTAGGGAGATGGATATTGAGCAGGTGGGCTGTTCCAGTCAGACACTCAGAAGGTGCCTTAAGCATGTCAGCATGTAAACTCTTTTTTATTTCTAAGGTTTGGCAAAGAAAGTTTGCATAGAATGCATCATTTGAAGTACAGGAGACAAATGACCTATTATTGGTAGGAAGTTTAGCCGGAATATATACGTTAAAAAAAAAAAAAAACCATTGCAATCAGCAAATGGGTCTCCTTATATGAAAAAAAATTGAGTAAATCATACATTGTGCAACAACGATTAGGAAAAATATAACAAAGGACAAACCTACGAAGTGAGCTGTATGTTGACTTAAGGGGATGGCGGTTAGATTTTGATGAATTTTGATTATTGGCTTAGAAACTATACAATTTCATACCATTTTAGACTTCTCGTTAGGTTTGGGTCAGTTTGACCAGATTCAGTTTTCACTACCTCTAAAAACATGGTTAACATACCCTTTTCAGGTAGATTTTTTTCCCTAACTTTATGGGTTTAACATGAAATTAGCTCAAAAAAATTATTGGATGTCCTGAACACATCGTAAACATTGATGCTGTTTGGTTCATTTTGACCCCAGGATTTATGATTGCGTAAAACCATAATTTTGATCTCATTTTTGTCACGTTGCCTAGTCCTGAGGGAATGGTCAAATTAATTTCTCATTCTCTTCACATTTGTTCTCAATCATTTCGCTACAATCGTGAAAAACAATGCTTGTTGTATAAGGGCGGGGGCGGGGAGTCATGTTTTATTTACTTGGCTATTGAAATGGTAAGGAAAAGGCATAAATGAGCTGAAAGAAGATTGGATAACCCTTTGATGCAAACATCTTATGCAGTTTTACATTGTGGGGATCAAACTGACCTCAGACCAAAAAAATGGTTCATTCATTAGAGCAAATAAGAGGGTTTGTTTATTTCACAATATACCACTGTCCACTCAGATCACACGGTTTGGTGAATTGTGTTTCCACACAATAAAATGACTTTACAGTTTTGCACATGAGCTCATATAACGGTTGAATTATGCACTGCAGCAAAGTATGGGAATTCTGTTTTCAAGGTCCAACAATCTGAAATTTCCCCAAAAAGTCTTCAGGGCAAGAGTACCATGTACAACCTCCAGCAAAATCGAAAAAAAATGACAACTTTTTCGGCTTACCTTAATGTTTAGATACCAAGTAAAGTATTCGGGTGTGGAAAAACATCGACCGTACATCCAGTAAAGATAATTTACACTTTAATTTCGACAGCGGCTATACGTGCTACCAGCTTATAGGTGGCAGCCATGACACTGTTGACAATACTGGGGCTTGCACAGCGTATGCATAGTTTGCGATATCGCGTAGGCACGCGCGTCCTGCGCTCACTTTCCGTGCGCTAGTGTGTTCAACACCCAGCCGTTTGTGTCATTGTGGGGTTTTATTTATTCGTGCCTGGACCTCTGTTTGAGTAATAATTCGCCTGCTTAAGTTTGCTTTGCGCCTCACGACAGCAAGTTTGGAATTTACGCGAAGTTGGCTTTATGATATTATTCAATGGACGTCGTCTCGGTGTGCAAATGATGCTGTGTGGTGGTGCCTGGAACCGTAAATAATGCAGTTCCGGGCGCAAAGTGTAATTGTTCTTTCTTTGGTCCTCATAGGAGACCTCTGCCGAAGCACAAGTCTGGAGAGTGGTGGCGACAAGATGTTACGTGCTCTTCGGTGGTGCGTACAGCAACAGGATATCAGCTAAAATCTTTTTTTCTCCTCTTTCCTTTTTTTCTTTCCCTTTTATTGGCCCACCACCACCCCCCCTCTTCGGAGGACACCTTTGTTTTTAAATTACAGCTTTTTAACATAATTTAAATTAAGTAAGCCTTACAGGGGAGGTCACATATGGCACAAAAAAAAAAAAAAACCCAACAATCCAGAACAAAAAAAATAAAATAAAAATCATAGTAAAAATAGTAATAAAAATAAAAACATATGCGCCATAACAAACAAAAGTTATCTTCACCAAGTTTGAGACAATAGGACTAGACATAGGACAAGACAACGAGACAAGACAAGACAAGACAGGACAAGACGACACAAAACCACAGCAACAACAATGACAACAACAACAAAATGACAGACACTCACAACCCACCAGGCCATATAAGCAGTGTGTGTGTGTGGGGATATAATAGGGGGGACTGATGGCAGTGTTTCAAATGGGGTAGTGGGGTAGAGTAATAATAATAATAGTGCTATCAATGAAGAATTATGATTACAGCAGTAGAATATATATTAAGAATGAAATGTGTGTGTGCGTGCACCTGCGCCTGTGCGTGTGCGCGCAGGGGCTGTTTGTCTCAGCGCTTGTCGCTTGTGAGAGTTAGTTAACAGGTATATCGAGTGAGATTATGAAAGGATCCCAGGTTGCTTTAGACTGTGATGCTGGGTTTTGATATGTTTGTAATTCCAGGCAAACGTGTTTCTTGAGGAGATTTAGCCAGTGGTTAGTACTCACTGATGTTTTAGACTTCCAGTTTAACAAAATGGTTTTCTTGGCAACAGTTAACATTCTAAATCCGTTCTAGTCGCGTTAAGTGGGAAATGTACTGTTGAAATGTCACCCAGCAAACAGAGGGATGGAGATAACGGAATGTCACAGCTCAGTATGTGAGAGAGAGTGTCAGTGACCAACTTCAAAAAGTGCTGAACTGGTGGGCAAGACCAGGTGGAGTGTAGGTAATCATCGGGGGCATCCAGTGTACTCTGAGTGCAGGTGTCAGAAGCAAGTAATCCCATTCTATACATTTTGTGCTGGGTGATATGTGCTCTGTGAATTACTTTATATTGTATTAATTGCAAGTTAGTGTTGTTCGTCATAGTGAAAGTGTTTTTTCACAAATTTGTGTCCAAAGTTCAAGATCAAGAGTGGGTGTTAAGTCATTATTCCAGGCTTCCATTGGGAGAGAGATAGTGGTGTCACACATTGACAGTATTCTATATAATTTTGATAGGATTTTATTGGGGTTGGACATACTATTAATCTCTTCCATGAGGGGGGTTAAATGTAGGTCATTGTTTGATATGTTGATTTTGGATTTAAGGACAGATTTTAATTGTAAGTAATGGAAATATTGGTCTTTGCCAATGTCATATTTTTGAACTAGGTATTGGAATGTAGAAAAACTGTAATTGTGGAAGAGGTGGTGGAGGTGAGTGATACCCTTTTGTACCCAAGTTTTTTTTTAAAAAAAAGGGTTTTTTTTGTTTAAGAGGAAGTCAGGGTTGTGCCATATAGGCGTGTATTTACATGGGTAATGTGTGATTTGGAACAACTTATTGGCTTTCCACCAGGCTATCAGAGCCGTTGAGATTGATGGAGTTTTGACGCATTTGTGTTGTTAAATTGTGGAGTTAAGGAAGGGAAGATCTGATATGGAAATGTCTTTACATTGTGATTGTTCAATTGCCATCCACGAGTTGTTCAGTTGGTTGGGGTGTGTCCAATGATAAATATACTGAAGCTGGTTAGCTAAGAACTAATGTTGGAAATTTGGGGCCTCAAGTCCTCCTCTATGCTTGGGTTTTTGCAGAGTGGCTAGTTTTATTCGAGGTGGCGTATTTTTCCAGTAAAATTTTGTAATGATTGAGTTCAGTGAGTTTATCCAGGTGGTGGTGGGTTGAAAAGGGATAATTGAGAATAGATCATTTATCTTGGGTAATAAGAACATCTTTACGGCTGTGAAAGTGAAAGTGTTGAATTTATTCATCATTTTAAGTCATCCTCTATTGTTTTAATAACAGGGGTGTAGTTTAGATGGATCAGCTCTGACAGCCTAGTGGAGATGGTGATGCCCAGATACCTAAAATTCTTTGTGGTGATGGGAATTGGTGGTGACTGAGCTGTGACATTCATATAGGTTTCATTTACAGGTAAAATTGTGGATTTGGTCCAGTTTATTGCATAATCAGAGATCTTGGAGAATGAATCAATGACTTTTATTACTTCTGGAAGGGAGTCTGGAGGGTGCTGTAAATATAATAAAATATCATCGGCAAATAGGCTGATCTTATGATGCGTGTTAATAGTCTGAATACCTTTGATAAGAGGTTTCTGGTGTATGGCAGCTGCTAAGGGTTCAATAAACAAGGCAAAAAGGAATGGGGAGAGTGGGCATCCTTGTCTGGTCCCCCTGTGCAAAGGGAAGGGTTGTGATATTAGTCCATTAGTAGTGACAGTGGCCATAGGTGAATTGTAGAGAATTTTTATCCAATGAGTAATTGATTGTCCAAAACCAAATTTGTGCAGTGTGTCCAGAAGGAATGTCCAGTTGACCCTGTCAAAAGCTTTCTCCGCGTCCAAGGAGACCATGATGCTGTCTAATTTATGCTGTTGTGCTTAGTGAATTAAGTTGAATAATCTGCGCATGTTACTGGATGAGTGTCTGGCTTTAATGAAGCCAGTTTGGTCTTGATGAACCAATGTTGGAATGACTGTTTCAATTCAGGTTGCTAATGCTTTACTAATAATTTTAAGATCTGTGTTGATAAGTGAAAGTGGGCGATGACTAGAACAGAGAGTGGGGTCTTTATAGGGTTTAAGTAAAACTGATATTAACGCTGTGTTCATGTTTGGTGGAATCCTATATGTAGATTTGATGTATGCAACTGTTCTGTACAGAAGAGGGGAAATGGTGTCCCAGAAATGTTTGTAGAACTCAGCTGAGAAGCCATCAGGTCCAGGTGCTTTATTGTTTGGCATTTTTTTGAGAGCTGAGTGAAGGTCAATTAGTGATAGTGGTGTGTCTAATTCATCTGTGATATCTTTAGCAAGCTGAGGCAATTGGATGTTATTAAGAAAATCTTTGATATTCCCTGGTTCAGGGTGAGTTTCTGTGGTATACAATTTCCTATAGAAGTCTCTAAATGTATCACTGATGAATTGAGGGGATTGTGAAAGCTTTCCTGTTGAGTTCTGGATGGCAGGAATGAGTGATTTTTCTTTGTTATATTTAAAAACATTTGCTAGATATTTTCGAGATTTGTTGTTATATTTGAAATTATCTTGTCTAAGTTTCTGCATGAGGAACTGAGTTATATTATTGATAATATTGTTAAGCAGTAATTTACATTTGATTAATTCACCCTCAGACTGTGGAGTCGGGTTATTACTACAGATTGTAGAAGTGGAAGTCGATAAAGTTGAGCAATGATTCCAGGGTTGATTTAGTTTGAAATGTAAAATCCAGAAAGAGACTCGTTTTTTGAAAAAAGGTTGAGATAGTATCCTGTTGCTGGTTAGTTAGACGCTGCCATGTTTGAATCCACCCGCTGTCTCCTAGGGGGTGTGTCTAATCGCACCACAACATCACCCCGTCTCCCAATCATTCTTTTCCCCTCGTCTCCTCTTTTTTTCCCAGGTATCAGCTAAAATTCGAGCAAAGTAGTCGACACCGCTGTGTTTACGTCGCCACATAGATAGAAACCTAAGCCGTCGCTGCTGCTCGTGTGCGTGGATGGAAAGGACCTCTTGATCTGCCACCACTGGCACTCAATATTTTGAGTGTGTACGCCAGGGGAGGCAGGATCAACGAAGTTCAGGGAGTGGTTCACCGTGAGATGCTGGAAGTTCTCCTCGCTGAGGCAATCGTAAGCCCGCCAGCAGTCGGTAACGATTTGCGAACCGGCGGCAACATACTCCTTAATAAGGGGTATTAACGTCGCCGAATTCCGGTTCTCAACCTCAACGAAAAAAAAAAACCGCCTTAGTCTCACGGCAAATACCCCCCAAAACCCACTTGCCATCGCGCAAACCACCGCGATTGCATTTTCGGCGGCCAAATTTGGACTAGTCAATTTCCACAATCAGTCCTGGGCCCCCTATAGCGGCAGTACTACACTGCTGAACGATGTGGAGGCAAACTTCGCGACAATAAGTGAACCAGTCGACGACGGTCTCCTTGCTTGTGAGCTCGCAGTCGAGGCTGGATTCCTTTATTGCCACTTTGTTTGACATCTGCACCGCCCAGCAGTAAGTGAGCACCAGGACTTTTTCGAGCGATATCCTGCTGCCAGTGAACCAGGTGCCACGACAAATGCTGCGGTCGGAGGTCCAAGTGCTGCATCTCCGATTGTGGCAGCGCCATACAATGCCCACTCGAGAGTCTGCCTTTGCAAACCACGAGAGGGCTCTGCGACACCGCCGACAAAGCGGAGAGCGAGAAATCAGACTCCTTTCCTTGCAGAATTCAATCGTGGCCTCTGGAGTCCTCAGCTGCCGAAACAGCCGCCACAAGTTCCGCACATCTTGCACCGTGCAATCACTCATTTTGGTTCTTGTTTGTCGCTGATTACTCCACGACCCTTTATAGCCTTGAAATTAATTTTGTGCACGTAGGTCCAATTTCATCGCGCCTTTTATTTCCATTGGAAATAGGAAACGCACGAGTGCATTTAAGGCTGCCCATTTACATGACGTTAACGACAATAATAGATCATTAAGAAGGAAAAGCACCTTATCTATAATTTCGCTGATTATGTTATTTGTGCCTCACACTGCAAGAAATAAGTCTCTCTGCCTCATTACTTGAGCTGCAAGACTTTGGCACCGTGCACATTTTATTTAATTTGTCACGACACTGATCTATTGTTCTGTCATAAGCAGGCGAATGCGCGCAAAGTTTAGTGTGTGCATATATATATATTAAAAAAAAACAGTGCCCTCCATGATTATTGGCACCCTAGGTTAAAATGTGTTAAAAGTCTTAAAATAAATTCAATTTTAATTGCAGAAGCATACTCTCACACTGAAAAAGGTTACATTTTTCTACAATTTAACTCAAGTGAATTTTAAGGGGGGGGGGATCCCTAGTTATTTTTCATATAATCACTTGTTCCACAATTATTGGCACCCCTAACAATCCCTAGGAATTAAATGTAATTGAAGTATTTCTGTCATTTCTACAGTAGCTTACAAAGTTTATCAGAGCATCTAGGAACATTCAATTAGTAAATCATCACTGCCCGTTTCCCTGGGGTATAAATATGACGTGACACAGAGGCCATTTCTCTTATCCACTCTTCAACATGGAAAAGACAAAAGGAACACACCATTCAAGTAAGGCAGATGTATGTCGACCTTCACAAGTTCAGGCAATGGCTACAAGAAAATAGCCACTCGCCAGCACGTGCCCATAACTACTGTCAGAGGAATCAATAAGAAGTTTAAAACAACTGGAACAGTGGTAAACAAGCCTGGAGGAGGACGCAAGGTTATTTTGCCACCACGCACAGTGAGGAAGAGAAATAAAAAGTACTCCAAAGCTCACTGTTAAAGAATTGCAACACATGGTAGCATCTTGGGGTCACAAAGTCTCCAAAACAAAGATCAGGCGTTATCTACATGCCAACAAGCTGTTTGGGAGGCATGCATGGAAAAAACCTTCTCACTCACAATCATAAACGCAAACGTCTGGAGTTCGCCAAGTGGTACTGGGACTTCAACTGGGACCGTGTGCTTTGATCAGATGAGACAAAGATGGAGCTTTTTGGCAACAAACACTCTAAGTGGGTCTGGTGGACCACAAAAGATGAGTATGCAGAAAAGCACCTCATGCCCACTGTGAAGTATGGGGGAGGATCGGTGATGCTGTGGGCCTGTTTCTCTTCCAGAGGCCCTGGGAACCTTGTTTGGGCGCATGGCATCATGAACGCTTTGAAATACCAGGAAATTTTAAATAAAAATCTGGTGGCCTCTGCCCGAAAGCTGAAGATGGGTTGTCACTGGGTCTTTCAGCAAGATAATGACCCTAAACATGTGGCCAAATCTACACAGAAATGGTTCACCAGACACACAATCAAGCTCCTCCCATAGCCATCTCAGTCCCCAGACCTCAACCCCATTGAAAACCTGTGGAGTGAGCTGAAGAGGAGAGTGCAGAGGACAGGACCCAGGTCGCTGGATGATTTAGAGAGATTGTGCCGGGAGGAATGGTCAAAAATCCCTCTGCAGTATTCTCCCATCTTGTGAAACATTATAGGAGAAGATTAGGTGCCGTTTTGTTGGCAAAAAGGGTTTGTACAAAGTATTAACATCAGGGGTGCTAATAATTGTGGCACACATGATTTGATGTAAAAGAATTATTTCTTAATGTGGGATTTTTCTCCCCACTGAATAATCTAATCCAATTGGGTGCCGACCTCTAAGGTAGAGGGTTGGCTGCCAGAGTTCGCCGGTCGTCTCTGTAGAACGCCCTTCTTGTAGCCTCGATATATTGCAGGCCTGTCCACTGGCTGATGTTATTCATCCAGTTCATTCTCGGCCTCCCTCTCGCTCTCCTTGCGGGCACTTTTCCATCCAGTAATTTTCTTTGAAGGTTGTCACTTCTAATCATGTGGCCAAAAAACTTCAATGTCCTTGTCTGGATGTTGCTGTAGAGACGTTTCGTGGTGTTGGTTCTTCTCAGTACCTCTGCATTTGTGATTCTGTCTGACCACTTGATCCGCAGTATTTTCCTCTCAAAAAATCTCAAAAGCTTTCAGGCGTTCTCTCATCGGTTTAGATATGGTCCACGTCTCTGCTCCATACTGTAAAGTTGACCAGATGTAGCAGTATAAAATCCTTAACCTTGTTTTAAAAGGGACTTGAGGTTTGGTTAAAATGGAATTCATTTTTGAGAAGGCTGTTCTTGCTATGCCAATTCTTCCCTTGATTTCTTCATCACATCTGCCGTCCTCTGTAATCTTGTGCCCGAGGTAAGTGAAACTATTCACTTGTTCAATCTCAGCTCCATCCACCTTGATCTTCACTTGTGGAGATTCTCCTTGTTTGCTGATTACCATCGTTTTTGTTTTCTTGGCGTTCATTTTCATGTTGTACTGTTTTCCCGCTTCATTGACTTTGTCTACGATTTCTTGCAGATCTTCCTCACTCTCTGCCAGCAGCACAGCATCTTCCGCATACCGTAGATTGTTTATGCGGTAACCTTCAATGCTGATTCCTTTGTCGTCGGATACTGTTCTGAAAATGTTCTCTGTATACAGATTGAAGACGCTAGGTGACAACACACAGCCTTGTCGTACACCTCTATCTCGATGTTATCTGATGTCCCTTCCTCCAATAGAATTGCGGCTCGTTGCGTCCAGTACAGATTCACAATCAGTTTGTCTTTTTCGCTAGTTCCAACGTTCCTCATACATTCTGTCATTTTTTCGTGGTTTACCCGGTCAAACACATTCTCATAGTCAATGAAACAGGCATATACGTTCTTGTCGACTTCACAGTACCGCTCGCAGATGGTTCGTAGATTAAAAATTCCTTCTCAGGTTCCCTTCCCTGTCATGAAGCCACTTTGCAGTGCACTGATTTCATTTTCAATCTTCTTTGTGTTTCTGAATAGGATGATTCGTAGAATCATCTTCAAAAAGTGGCTCATCAGGCTCAGTGTTCGGTACTCTGAACAGAGTGTAGCTTTTGACTTCTTGGGCTGAATAAATGCACTTGAATTTTCCTCTTTTTTACATTGTGGTCCTATATTATTTAGAAAAAAACTGAATTTATTAGAAGCTAAAGAACACATCTTAAATAGGGGTGCCAATAATTATGGAGGGCACTGTGTATAATAAATAAATTATATTATATATATACACACACTGAACAAAAATATAAACGCACCACCAAATGTTTTGTGAATTCTATTACATATGGGATAACGTGAACCTCAGCAAATTTTACGACATGATAAAGACATCTATACTGATCATATTGATGTCCGTTACACCTTGATACATGCAATCAAAAGTTTGGCAACAGTTTCAACAGGGCAGGGGTGGAGACCATAAATTTCACAGTTTAGTATCGCGTATGCCCGCCACGCGCATCTCTCAACGCGACAAATATCCTACACATGGAGTTTTCCAAAGTGTCTATGGTGGCCTGTGGAATGTAGTTCCACTCCTCCTGGAGCGCTATCCGGAGTTGCCGGACATTACCTGGGACTGGAACACGGTCCCAGATACGCCGATCCAGAGCATCCCAAACGTGTTCTATAGGCGACATGTCGGGTGAATATGCGGGCCAGTCCAGCACCTGAACGTTCTGAGCTGTGAGGAACTAAGTGCAGACCCTAGCGACATGAGGACTGGCGTTATCATGCTGGAACATGACATTATGCTGTTGGACAAACGGTACTACAGTTGGTGCGAGGATCTCATCATGGTACCTTTGGGCGTCCAAGTTGCCATTGATGAAATGCAATGGAGTTCTCTGTCTGTGTGCAATCCCTGCCCACACCATGACACCGCCTCCGCCATGGGGGACTCTCCGGGCGACATTTGTGTCAGCAAACCGTTCACCGACACGGTGACATGACATCTCCCATCCGCGTGATACAAGTTGAATCTTGATTCTTCTGTGAACAGCACATTTCTCCATCGTGCCAAGGGCCACCGGAAGTGTGCGTTAGCCCATGCGAGACGCTTCCGGCGGCGTACGTCTGTGAGGTCCAGCCCACGGTGAGGGCGTCGAGCATGCAATTCTGCTTCTTGGAGGCGGTTGCGAACTGTTTAAGCAGAGATTCGTCCATTGTTCAGACTGACAGTCTCATCGGCCGTGCGTGTCGCTGGTCTGAAACGTTCATGCAAGTGCACCAGCCGGATGTGACGATCCTGAGCAGGGGTGGTCACACGTGGATGACGCCGATGAAGCCTGTTCGCAGTGCTTCCAGTCTGTCGACGACGACCTATGGTACTGTAGTGAACATTCAGCTCTGCAGCGACCCCTCTGATGGACATTCCAGCATTCAGCATGCCAATGGCACGCTCCCGCATAATTTGAGACATCTGAGGCATGGATGCATCTGACAAAATCCAACATTTTGGTGTGGCCTTTTATAGTCCCCAGCCCAAGGTTTGTCTGAGTACTGCTCATTCTGTCTGAGCAGTGTCTGGGTACACCGCACTCGTTTACTCATACCAATCATTACACCAGTGAAAAAAATACTCAATGTCTGAGCTGAACTCAAATTTTAGACATCAATCAATGGAAACATTCCTTTTGCAAATGAAAACAAATATATTTGGTATTTCATAACGGCATACTTGAAATGGTGCCAATATTTCAAGTGGTGCGTTTATATTTTTGTTCAGTGTATGTATGTGTATATATATATATATATACACATATACATACACACACACACACATACATACATACATACATACATACATACATACACCCAGTGGTGGATTGTGTTTTCGCGCGCCTACATTTCGAGCAAGTATTGAATTTCTTCGTTCGAACGGAGAGATCCTTTCGCCGCTGCGGCATTTCTTAAGAACAAGACAACCGCGACACATAAAGGTAATGTGCTCTGAAGTACGGTTGCTTTCACATTTGATACCAGTACAGATGGATCGTGCCCCAATCCCCCTCCTCCTCCTCTTCCAACCGTACTCGCCGCGTGCCGCACGGCACACTCGTGCTCACACTTATCACCAAACAAACTAAACTATCTCTATCCCTATCCAACTCATAGGGAATGCTATCCCTTTCCCTAAACCTCACCTTAACCCAACTCAGCCACAAGTGAATGATGTGATTAACATTACATTCTCCACAGGGTTCCTGGTTCGAATCCCACTGCAGACACTAATGTAATGTCTGACTTAACATGTAAAGCTTTGTTCACAGACTCATCGACAGAAAGGAGAAAAAACATAAATAGTTCAACAGATAGGATAGAGTGAAAGTCACGAGGTAACAATACACATGCGTAAATCGGAATTAGCGCAATTTTTTTTCTTTTACTCGCGCTGTGTCTACCCCTTCCTTTTAAAATTGTTCCCCCATCATTCTAAACCCCCTTCTCACTCATTAAAAACCCCTGAAAATATTTATGCCCCCTTTTAAAACTATTCTGGCCAAAAAAAAAAAAACCTCTACTTATTTGAGTTTTTTTTGTGTATGGTTCTCTTGCCCAGTCAGCATAAACTTCAACATGTTTTACTCAGAGCAAACGCTTCGTGGCCAATTAATGCTCTCGCACATTACCTGCTTCCAGGGCAGCACAAATCATTGGGCATTTCTCTCAAACTAAGGAAAGAAACCGATGGGCTATTTCTCAGGCACAAAATTCCATTTGCAACTCCTAAATATGGGGAACCACGCTTCATAAACACAAGTCCGTTTGATTTGTCATTGTTACGCTGTGAAAACTGCACAGTGATATAAGTGGTTTGCCGCCTGCATATAATGCAAATTATAAACAAAAGCGTCCAAAACGTGGTTAGCAAGGAATTGCATGAAAATTGCATCTGAAACATGGTATGCTGGCTACGTTCTTTAACAAGAGAAATCGGACAGAAAGTGAAAATGAGAAAAATGAACAAAACATTAAGCCGCAGATCTCCTGCAGCAATGTAGCATTACAGTGAATTGACGTCTCTAAAAAGGTACGTTTGATATGCAATATAAGCACCACTGAACCATTTCCTTACCGTCTATCCGAGCGCTCGCGTCCAAAATTGGAGCTCAGCAAATGATACTCTGGTTCAGGGACCTGAAAACATCATCACCCACAGGATGAGTAGGAGAGATGCATTCATTGAACTGTTAGCTATCGCCTTCGGATGAACTGTCAGCGGTCATGTTTGGAAGCGTGCCTCGAGTGGCGTGGTGACGCTATCACGTTGCAAACGCCGGACCTAAAATTCATCAGCGTATCAAGGCAACTCATCAACGTTACCCTTCAGTTGAAAGAACAGGGAAGCTGTAGCTGCATCAAATCATCGACATCACTGACATTTCACCTGTTCACCGAAGTGCACCGTTTCTGGATTTAATACGTTTTCATACATCTAAGTTGTTGCATACCCTGGATGAATTAGTAAAATAGGCAACATTTTGTAAAGAAAACATGAATGGCCAGGCAAAACATTAATTTCTTACTGGATTCATATCCAATTGCAGATCGAGTAGAATGGGTAAAACGGTACAATCATCAAATGAAATATGGGGGGATAAATGAACCCGGTTTAAAAGTGTGCATACCCTTAGTTCTTTAAAGACATAGGATCTTTTAATACACAGTATTAAACTACTATGTATTGCCCTCTTTAGCATCAATAAAAGTGTGCAGCTTTTTGTGATAGTTGTATAGGCCCCGAATTCTCTCAGGTGGTAAGGCTGCCCATTCCTCCCAGCAAAATGCCTCCAGCTCCCGCAAATTCTTTGGTCATCTTGGATAAACTGCTCGTTTGAGATCTCCCCAAAGCAGCTCAATGATATTGCGGTCAGGAGACAGTGATGGCCACTCCAGAAACTTCACCCTTCTCTGTAACCACTGGAGGGTCAGCGTGGCCTTGTGCTTTGAATCACTGTCATGCTGGAAAGTTCAAGAGCGTTCCATGTGCAGCTTTCATTCTAAAGAATATAAATTGTCTGCCAGTATTTTCTGATAACCTACTGCATTCATCTTGCCATCACAAGATTGCCTTTCCCTTTAGAGCTCTCACACCCCCAAAACATCAGAGAGCCACCACCATGCTTTTCAGTGGGAATGGAAGATTTTTCACCATGGGCCTTGTTGACAGCTCTCCAAACAGAGCACTACTGGTTTTCACCATAAAGGTCTATTTTGGTCTTGTCCCGCCAAATGACATTATTCTGAAAGTTGTGATGTGTGTCAAGCTGTTGCCTAGCTGATTTTAGGCAGCCTTTTTTGTGGGATTGGCGCAATAATGGCTACCTTCTAGCAACTCGACCATGCTGCTTCTTGCTTAAGTACCTCCTTATTGAAACAACCACACCATCTTTTTCAAAAGAATCCAACATTTCCCTTGAGGTAGCATGTGGCTTTTTCTTTCTGTCACCAACAATTCTCCCAGCAGTTTGGGCTGAAATCTTTCTTCGCTTATCTGACCTTGGCTTAGTAATGACATATCCCCTAACTTTCCACCTCTTATGCATGGACTAAACAGCACTGGCTGGCACTTTCAAGTCTTAGATAATCTTTTTACATCCTTTTCCATCTTTTAAAAGTTGAAGTACCTTGTTACGAAGGTCGTGAAAAGTTCTTTTCCACTCCCCATGGCTCAGTGTCTAGTCAGATTAATGCATCCACTTGAGGGGTAACAAACTCAATGGCTATACACAGGCACTCGTCACAATTTAAAAGCCACAGGTGTGGAACCCGAAATAGCCATTTAAACCTGAGTGTGTCACCTTGCATCAATAGAACAAGGTCAAACACTCAAGGATACATAAACTTATCAGGGCCATTTGGGTGATTTCAGTTCTCATTGTGATTTAAAAAGGAACCAAACACCTATGTGATCATAAACAGCTTCACATGATCACTATCCTTAAAATGGCAGCATTTCACAAATTTAGCTGGGGGGGTGCATCTCAAAGCCTAGGCTGCATCCTTGGAAGGCTGCATTTTTCAGGGGTCGTCACTTCATTCCATCTACCAAACTGAGGTAACGTCATTTCATCTTCGTTAAACAGCTTTGGTTTAAGCGAGTCGTCACTGGTTTCCCCAACCTTAACCTTAACTCTAACACCTAGCCCTACACCTAACCCCAAACTTAACCTTGTCCCTTGTTACAACGACACATAATGTAACAGTTGTTACACTGTCTTTGTTACATTATGCATCAACTATCCTAAACATAATGTAAAATATGACGCATAGTGTAACATTTTTACTTACCAAGGCATAATGTTACAATTTTTGAGGCATAGTATAACAATATTTTCTAACGCATAATGTTACAACCCTTTCAACGCATATTGTAACAAGTCCTGAACATTTAACCTACAGGATTTGTCTAACAAAAAGTCAACATGGTCAGGTCGTCCCAAAAATGCCCCAGTTCAGAACTTGTGCTGTCGCCGATAGCTGTCTCTGCTGCATGGATTTTAACATTACTTTTAGTTCACCTCGGTGAGCTTATGTCGTGGTGAGGTGTCCGTCGTCCGTTGACATGGTGAACATCGCAAAGCGACACTATTTGTTATCCTTTGGACCTAGACTTCTGATTTTTGGTGTGTGTATGGGTCTTGGCAAAATGAGAAATACCAGCTATCAAGCGGCTCTAGGACCCTATTCTTTGAGCTATACTTCTGATATTTGGTTTGCGGGGGCAACTAAGCATACATAATACCAAATATCAGCCCGGTTTGATGTGATTTCTTGCCACCAGGGGGCACAATGTCATAGCCTTAAGTTTATCTGAGTGCATCCCAGTCGCTTCTTTTCTGGTCAATATCAGGCTCTACATGTAATTTGCTCTGTATAGGCATACACTACACAATTTTATAGGCCTACTGGACTTGCACCTATTACAATTTTTTGGGCTGATTTCCGATTTGCAGAGTGCTTGGACAGCCAATACCGATTTCAGTCAATTACAATTTCATTTTTTACAAACCACTTCACAGCACACAAGATATTGCAAAATTTTATAACTTTCCTTTATTGGAACACTTTAACCCTCCTATTATCCTTGGGGTCAATTTGACCCCATTCAATGTTTATCATTCAAAATTAATAGTGGCCTTTTTTGTTTTGCTTCATATTTCATGACTTTTTATAATTTGATAGGGACAACTGATTAAGCATAAAATGATATTTTTCAATGTGCTGAACACATATTACACGCATTGGTGTTCCTCTGGGGTAAATTTGACCCCAAGCTGTTTTAGCTGTGTAAAACGTGTGTGTCTGTGTGTGTGACCTCACATCCCCACATCTGCAGGTGCAGAGTTGATACTTTTGAGTTGATTCATGATAGGGGGGTGAGGAAAACAACTATTCCCTGGAGAACTTTGATGCGTCTCGTGTTGTGGGGCTTGTGGGAAACAACTTGACTTGTGAACCCCAGCCAAAATGAGGAAACCAGTGTAGGCTTGCGAGCTGCTCACATCCAAGTCTTTCTAACTACACATACCTCCACTCTAAAATTATAATCTCAGGTACAGTATTTTCAAACGATGATTATATGAAGAGCTCGACTGTCTTCAACACGGTTGACTGTCTGGTGGGACACTCTAAGCAGTACATCTACTTTTTTGTTGGAGTAGAGAGACCATAATTTTCCATTTTTGGTGCTAATGTGACGTGGGGGAGATGGAAACAATATTCTCATGAGAACTTTCCCGCACCATGTGCATGGTGTGTCTACAGTAGGTCTCACACTCACACCAGCAATCATGAGGAAATGGGTACAAAATCATCGATGATGCATGGGGGTAGTCAACAATGTAGTTTGGTTTGAAACATTGCAAGTCTATGGCACACGGACAGTCTGTTCTAAAGCTCACCGTTTCGCACAAGGAACTTACGAGTTTTCCTCAATTGGGCGGAATTGTGCTGGTGAGACAACCATATCAACCCTGTTTAAAACAAAGAAAATGACAACTTTATTACTGGATTTAAAGATCAGCCCCTGGTGAGGGTTTACATATGTGTAGCCTAGGTATTCATGAGCCCAACAAAATGTAAGATTGATACCTATTCCTGTTTTGAGTTGTTGATGCATTTGGTCCGCTTAGTGGTTTGGTATGGGGTTACATTATGCGTTGAAGGGGTCATAACATTTTCTAACACACAATGTTACACTATGCATCAAAAATTTTAACGAGTTACTAAAAATGTTACACTATGCATCATATTGTTACATTATGGGCAGGATGTTGATGCATAATGTAACAGTGTAACACCTGTTACTAGTAATGTAACAACACAATGTAACCTCCCTTACCCAAATGTCAACTTGGCAGATGGAGTTAAGTGACGACCCCTTAATGCAGCCTTCAAAGGCTGCTGCCTACACTTTGAGATGCACCCAGGGTATGCAACCTTTTAAGCGCAACAATATTTAAGAGCAAAAATCTTGAGAGAGGTTGTATGAGGTATTTAATAAATGGGCGCATGTGACTGAGCTCAAATCCGAATGATGAGTTTTCATTCGACTGGGAGCAGTCTTTCTTCAGTCCATATTTTTCTGACCAACAAGGATGTCAGTTTAGGGTTCCATCCACAGTCAATTCAAGAAGAAATATGGTGGCTAGCTCTGAAAAGAACAAAAGCTAATCGTGAAAGTTCATCAAGCTATAAGTAAACTAATACTCAATTTTATTTCTGGTTTGGAACTTTCATTTCAATTTAAACCGTAAACTTATAATTCACATAAAAACTCAACTTTGCCTTCATTCTGTTTTGCATTTAGCCTGAATCTCCAATTGACCAAACCCTATAATTTCCATGATAATCTGCACCCAACCTGTTCCCCTGCCCCCCTTCAAAAAAAAAAAGAAAAAAAAAGTTATTTATATAAAAAGAAAAAAAAAAAAAAGTAGGGACAAATGACTAATAGGCGTAGCTCCTCATCACTTACTCATAACAAGGCCCACAAAGGCAGGTTGTAGTCAGTGACACACGAGAGGTTCTTGTGCAACAAGAAATATATCTCTGTTCCATTTGACTGGTTGGGACAATTAGTCTTCTGCACATGGGCGAAGCTTAAATATCAAACTGGATGAGACCAGTGGAGAGCGCCCAATGTACTAACCAACAAGCTAGCCGACTGCAGACGGCACAAGTTTGTAGAGGCAGGCAGGAACACCGACACCAGTATAGGAGCCAAGCAATGTATGGCTAAAGATGAGGAAAGCAGCAGACGTATTTAGGCTCAAAATCTACTGAGAAGGGGGGGGGGAAGAACACTATCAAACCCTTTAACAAGCTTTCAGTCATTGTAGAACCAGTCTCTTGTCCGAGTTCAACAACCAATGCTAACCGAAGCAGTAAGCAGTAAGTTGGGTGAGGCAAGTTCAGGGGTTGCGGTCGCAGCAGAGTACAGCGGGTACACGAGCAGGACATCAGTAGCTCAGCTCAGCAGAGTACAGCAGGTACACGAGCAGGACCTCAGTAGCACAGCTCAACCTCAATCACGACAGCGCAGACTCGGGCTCCAAATGTGCAAGAGGGCGGGTTAGGGAGTGGAGACGCATCGCCAATCTCTGACGATCCATGACCAAAACTTGCTGGCGGAGGCATGCGCTCCTTAAGTGCGTTCTAGTCATTTCAATTATTCATAAGTCATTTCAACACATTTACCCCCCCCAAGACTTCTACATTTTACATCATTTGAAATATTTTTCTTTTGAGCTTTGTGTTTATAAAACATTTGGCAATCAACAAAATTAAATGTAAATTAAAATCCATTTAGATCAATTTGAATCAATTGTGTAACAGGATTGTAACAAATGAAAATGGACAGGGTCGTACAACACTGGATTATAAAGATTATAAGATCAAGATTTTCTGACCCAGGATACATTTGGTTTTACCTCCTACTCATTCTTATTCTCAGCAATTCATTGTAAACAGGGAAAGACCTTCAATGTTTTTGCATCTGCAGCACTTTTGTCCCAATATTATTGCCCCATCATGAATCAGAATAAATAAAATTGAAGTTCAAATTCTAAAACGGTAAAAGGATATTGCATCATTGAAGCAATAACTCAATGCCGAGTTATGAGGTCTTAAGTCACAAATGGGCCAGGATTGTCAATTTGGCGATTAAGCAAGGTGCCAATATAATAAATATAAGTTACTGTCTTCATTTATCTCATTGAAAAGTTATATCTGGGAGTTGTGGAGAAGAGAATTAAGTTTTAGGGCCAGAACAGACTCTGGGCAGAAGAGTGAAGGAAGTCCACAAATTAATCAAAAAGCAACAAAAAGTTGACGTCACAGCAGTGGTAGATCAGCTACATTGTAGTTTAATTCTTCATCAAATTCACACTTTCATTTGGCAGTCGGCACAAGGGCACAGACAGCTTTCCATGAATCCTGTGTACCATGTAGTGTTCCCATTTCAACCGCAGACACACACACACAAAGTCATTGCACTAGTTGATGTGCGTTAAAAACACACGTTGGTTCCCTTTTTCCACTGAAACTGCACTGTGGCGAACGGTTTGAATGCGAGGCAAAGTGCAGTTTAACAGAGCCTCACCGCTGGAATGTACGTTCCGACAAACAACAAAAAGTCTCTGCAGACGGCTGTACGTTTCACCCCCGTCTCAATGAAATGCTCTCAACCATTCTGTTAGTTGGCTTTTACAGGTCCTGTGTGAATCTAGTGTAACCGACGGGACAGAACAGAATTCATAAGGCATTTTGGCTCATTTCCTGTGATACTTCTTTGGTTTCAAACAGACGTTCCCTCCAATTCTTCCACCTGACCCTGAAACAGACGAAAAGGCACAATGAGCTCAGTACAGCTGGGAGTTAAATATGAACATAGGACTTCGACTTCAGAAAACGCTGATTTTTGATGTTTCCAGACTTTTGAGATGCAAACGATGACCAACCTCCATGCTCTCCTAGACCTGCAAGTGACCTACCAACAGTGTACGTGGGCCAACAAAATAACCAGTGTCAGAAATTGCAAGAGCGAAGCAAAGAGACGAGCACAGCTGGACAGGAGTGAGCAAGCGAGCGCGGCAGAGGCATGTGTTGCAGGTGTGGATAACGTGCGTGAGAGGTGTGAGGTGTGATAAGGTGCGTGAGGTGTGAGCAGGTGTGATAAGGTGCGTGAGGTGTGTGCAGGTGTGAGCAGGTGCGTGAGGTGTGTGCAGGTGTGAGCAGGTGCGTGTGAGGTGTGAGGTGTGAGCAGGTGCGTGTGAGGTGTGAGGTGTGAGCAGGTGCGTGTGAGGTGTGAGGTGCGAGCAGGTGCGTGTGAGGTGTGAGCAGGTGTGAGCAGGTGCGTGAGGTGTGAGCAGGTGTGATAAGGTGCGTGAGGTGTGTGCAGGTGTGATAAGGTGCGTGAGGTGTGTGCAGGTGTGAGCAGTTGCGTGTGAGGTGTGAGGTGTGAGCAGGTGCGTGTGAGGTGTGAGGTGTGAGCAGGTGCGTGTGAGGTGTGAGCAGGTGTGAGCAGGTGCGTGTGAGGTGTGAGCAGGTGTGAGCAGGTGTGTGTGAGGTGTGAGCAGGTGTGAGCAGGTGCGTGTGAGGTGCGTGAGGTGTGAGCAGGTGTGATAAGGTGTGCGTGAGGTGTGTGCAGGTGTGATAAGGTGTGTGAGGTGTGAGGTGTGAGCAGTTGCGTGTGAGGTGTGAGGTGTGAGCAGGTGCGTGTGAGGTGTGAGGTGTGAGCAGGTGCGTGTGAGGTGAGAGGAGTGAGCAGGTGCGTGTGAGGTGTGAGGTGTGAGCAGGTGCGTGTGAGGTGTGAGCAGGTGTGATAAGGTGCGTGTGAGGTGCGTGAGGTGTGAGCAGGTGGGATAAGGTGTGCGTGAGGTGTGAGCAGGTGTGTGTGAGGTGTGAGGTGTGAGCAGGTGCGTGTGAGGTGTGAGGTGTGAGCAGGTGCGTGTGAGGTGTGAGCAGGTGTGATAAGGTGCGTGTGAGGTGCGTGAGGTGTGAGCAGGTGTGATAAGGTGTGCGTGAGGTGTGAGCAGGTGTGTGTGAGGTGTGAGGTGTGAGCAGGTGCGAGCGCCGTTGGCCCAAACCTTCTGGTGCAGCTGCTCCTGCAGGACTCGGGCGGTGCTCTGCTCCTTGGCCAGCTGCTCCTGCGTGGCCTTGAGCAGCTGCTGTAGTTTGGTTGCTGCCTGTCCCAGGTCCTTCGTCAGCTTCTTCTCCTTCTCCAGTCTCTCCTATACAAATAAAAATCCAGTCAACTACAAATCCCAGAGGGCACTGCAGGAGAGCCTGCACCAGGTGTAGTCTCAATACATCATCCACAATCAAGTCTCACGATGGTGCAATCTCACGCGCAACAGTCAGGGAAAAAGTTCCAAAATAAATCAATCACTCTTCAAGATGAACAAAGGCAGCCATGAAACTGAATAAAATATTTCAAGGTTGGGTGAAAAAGTGAGAATTCAACACAATGATAAATGCCTTTATTTTTTGACAAGAGCACAGTGAACATCTAAGATGGGTTGTGTCTCTCAGTGCACCTTGAGTTCAGTGTTCTCAGGGCCTGCAGTCCTCATCTGATCCAGCTGCACTTTCAACTCATTCACAGTCTTCTGCGCCTGAGGGAACAAAAGATAAACGCATTTAAACTAACTCAGGCCACGATTCCTACATTTCAAACATTACGCCAGTGTTGTAACAGTAATGTGCACTAATGTGAGCTCCCCAGGGGCCAGTTTGTGCAGCTCAACCTCTGCACCAAAAATATCACCACCCTCTCAGTCTCGACCTTAAAGCTACAGCCCAAGACTTTTCCCAAGGTTAAAATAATCATCATCATCAGTTTGATGACATTATGGCTCTAAAGTATCTCCTACACACTACTCATAGCAAACCTGCTCTCTTCACAGTGGGAGGGGGCATGTCAGGTTCCGAGGGAATGAGGCTGTGCTTACAGGGGAGGGCGCATGGCGTCGGAAGAAGCACAGAGGGGTTGGGGGAGGTGTGTGTGGCGGAGAAATAGCAGACTGTAGCTTTAAATAAACTTGTCAGAAATCCAGTTTCCCCCATTGGGCATTAATAACACTTGACAATTTAAGAGATTTCTACTCTGATGCTTGACATTATACACTATCCCTTCTTAAATTACTTTTGTCGTGCCATATTAAAATTTTGGTATAATTTATAATAATCAAATTTATATAATTTGGTCAATTACAGCAGTTTGAAAACTTCATATTCCTGACTTTACATGAGAATTCAGGTAATTACAGACAAAACAGTGCAAGTCCACAGAGCAAAGAAAATAAAATACTCCCAGGCTCTGATGTGCAACAGATTTTTCAACAGCAGAATCCGTACACCTGAGGCGAACTGCACAGCTCCTCCCTCACCTGCTCAAACTCCTCAAACACCTGCTGTCGGAGCGCCTGCTCGCTCTGCAGATCCCCCTGCGTCTGCTCCAGCTGCGTCTGCACCTGCGCAGGGGAAACGCACACCTGCATCACTGCGAGTTACCGGGGGGGGGGGGGGGTTCACGTCATCTCATGCTAAGGTGCTAAGCTAGGACAGAGTACAATGGTCCATCAAGCACCAGGGTAGCAAACATGCTGTTGGATCCCAAGGCAAAGCCCTTAATCCACAAATCTTACAAACCCTTAATCCTGCGAAGTCTATTCCACAGCTGGAAAACAGTAATGAAACATTAGCTACTGCAGCACAAACAAAGCGTGACGAGCAGCCAGGGGTTAAGGTGACGTCTGTACATTTACTCAGGTCGGGGTACGAGGGCATGTTATTCAACTGGGAGAACATTCTTGGCACTTGGCTAGTTATTCCACTCAAGACCATGAGGTGCAGCTCAGGCAGACAACAGCCGTTGTACATTGAGTTAGAGCCACTGTAGGCATGTCCAGCAGATGAGTGCATTTTAGTTCATTATTGCATTAACAGGAAGCACACTGGCCTGGAAAATGCACAAACGCACACAGCAGTTGGCACAAAATAGCTGCTACCTGTGGGAAGTTCTGGACAAGAGTTCCGCAGTCAGAAGAACTGCACGGGACAGGGTGCAGTTTAGCCACATCACCTCTAGGGAGAGCAGTTTATCAACATAACCACCAGGGGGCTGCAGTCATGCAAGACTCAAGACTCCCTTATGCAGTGATACCCAACACCCGGCCCCTGGAGTGTCCCTGCTCTCCGATATAACCCAGCTGATTTAGCTGATCAGGTCAACAGTAGAGTATACTTTAGCTGAATTGGGTGTGTCAGATCAGGGAGACAAAATACTGAGGGGTATTCCAGGAGCTCGGCTGAGAAACGCTGCTTTAAAAGGAAGTCCTGGATGGCTGCAAGGTCTTAAGTTTTTGTTTTATTTGGCATTTGATAAAATCCTTAAGGGTCAAAATATAGAGGGGAGTCAAATTTATAATCTACATTTTTTACCCCTTATCACTTGAACAGTTAATTGGAGAACAAGCCAAAGACCCATGAAGCAAGTGACCATCTGGAGGTCCAGCACTTCCCACAGTGCATTGCAGGGTGCCCCCCAGGGTAGCTCACACCCTGACCTGGCCGGGTGGGGCCTCAGGCAGTCCATTTGGCCAGTGGGCGGAGTCCTCTCTCTGAGCACTCCCCCTCATCTCGTACAGGTACTGCCTAACCTGCAATGGGAAGCTGTCATTCAAGCCGAAACCCGCCCCCTCAGCAGCACAGGGGGCTTCTTCAAATCGCTTTACATTTCCAACTCCTTCCTTCCAGCTTAACTCCACCCATCGAGACACAAGGAGAATAAGTGCCAAAAGGAAGGGAATATGGGAAACAAACCCAGGGCTCAATCCCTCCTCTCACAGCCCTCCTTTTCTTTTAGTTCCACCCCATTGGAAAAAGTGAGGCAGATATGATAAGACTGGGAGTTGAACAAAAGGTAGTCAAAGTGAAATGTTCTAGCTCCTTAAAATGAGTTCAAAGCAAAACCACTTAGAATCATGGAGGTAGACTCTATATATATATATATATATATATATATATATATATATATATATATATATATATATATATATAGCACAATCCAAAAAAATTAATTAAAAAAAAAAACTACTTCAATCATGAATTGTCCTGTTTTTCCTTGCTGAAGGAATCCTTGCACAGCCTCTCATTCAATTTTCCAACTCACTTAGACTAGAATACCCTTAATGGCAGTTGAAATACAGGAAGGTGAAAGACGAGTGATGAGAATGACCCACAATGCCCCACTCTGCAGGGGGTGTGGCCCCATCGTGAACCAGAATTCTGTGCAAGAGCTTTGGACGCATTCTGACCAACCTGCCAGTTCACTGCGTGATCAGCAGCAGAGGACAAGGAAACCTGTTCGGTGGATATTCACAGAACTTTCTGGAAAATGAACAGATGGAAGGATTTACTGTTTATGGTTGAACTCACCAGGTTTAGCTCCTCCCTCTGTTTCTGTGCCTCATTCTGAGCCGCTTCCAGCTGTTCCTGAGACTCGGACAGCAGCGCCTTCAGCTGCAGACACAGGAAGCACAGGCGAAACACTCACCCACGCAGCAGAGACATGACATCATTCCCAAACCACCACTACTGTAACAACTCCATTTCAAGGCCATTGGTCACCCTGGTGAGGTTTTCCACAGAGACCACATACCACAGCTTTCTTTGGAAAATAACCTTCAATAGCCATTCAGCTGCCCTCGCCATGCAAAACCTGGAGTTTAACTTTGCAGAAAACTACCCAGAATCTCTTCTGTACAGATTTCTTTTAGACACATCATGTACATTGACAATGACAAGTGTATAAGAATGTCAATGTGTCCGTATTGTACAGGTGTGTGTTTGCAGGTGTGAACAGAAGCGCATGTTACCTCTGTGACCTCCTCTCCATAACTCTGGCTGCTCACTGCAGACTCCATCTGTTTCTCCAACTGAGCTTCCAGAAGCATCACCTGCTCCTTCAGCTGGGGAGAGACGGCGTATGAGAGTGAGTGTGTGGAGGTGCAAGTGCATGTGTGCGCATGCGCGAGTGTAAGAGTTAAGAGTGCATGTTGAGCTGTTAAAATGCAGGTTCAGTTTTTCCTTCCAATCACAAATTTGCCAATTAACACAATTCCTCAGTCAGAAGGCAAAAAATGGGGAAATTAGCTGGCCTAATACTTGGGTGTGAAATACTCAAATCAGGATTTTTAACATCTGACCCCAGGACTTTACACCTTGGTTTGGCCGCATGCACATGAACATTAGAGTGGGCACGTGCGCGCAAGACTGCTTGCATGAGTGCCTGCATTTGCACGGTCCTTACCTGCTCGGTGTTCTGGCTCTCCTCATTGGTTGCCTCCAGAGTATGTTCTAGAACCTTGATCTGCAGCAAGGCCTGCAGACCAATCACAGTCAGATTAGATATAAAAGAGCCCCAACCCTCTGCCTGGGTCGTGTGACCTGAAAGACAAAGGCTTTACCATTTTTAGCTGTTCCTCCGATTGAGCAACTTTGGTCTTCCACACCTCCTCTTCCTCCTCCACTCCCCTCTGCAGATCCTTCAGCATCCCCTCCTGTAGGGACATAACCACTGTAAGAGCCACGGGACATGAGAACTACCACTGCAAACGGGGAGATGCCATTTACTAATGTATATTGCTTTAACCAAGGAGATGCCAACAGCCATTACAATAAGGGGAATTCGACAAATACAAGCAACCAATAGAGTAGTGGTCACCAACCCATTTCTGATCCAACATCCTGAAGGTTCATTTCAACCCTAGTCTGAGACGGACTATTAAAAAAAAAAAAATGGGCAGAGCACCCCGGGTCTGAAAACTGAGGCCAATGCCGAAATCTAAAATTGGCATTGCATTTAATGGCCAGCAGATGGCGACATCAGTGGTTGCAGAAAGGAGTTCAATCCAATGGAAGTGAGAAAATAACTACACTTTCCCCACTTGATTTAATATTTCAATAATTATTTTCCACATTTTATGGTATCAACCGCAAGTTTAAAGTCTACTTCGATATACCGTGATGTTCATTTTTGTAAAGGTTAGTACCAAATAGACTAGAGTAAAGGGATAAAGCCAGAATATGCTTTAGGGGCGTGGCTATACTCTGATCCTCGTCAGATACGGTCAGATCCACCCATAGATCCACCCCTCACTCCTCCTTGGATCTTCAATTCACGCTCTTGTCCAATAGGAATCACATCTGGTTACAAAATTACAAAATAGTGCTGTTCAAATAGCCAAAAATTGAGGCTTCCTGAATGATATGCGGAAACCAATGTGTAATGTCGCGGTTGCTCCGTCCATCTTTTTATACAGTGTATGGACACACCTAATTCAACCAATTAGCATGAGGTCTCTGGTTCTGTTATGGTTGGAGTGAAAACCTAGGGGATGGTAGATCCAGGAAGAGAGATGGTGTGCACTGCTTTAGAGCATAGGGTACCAGCTACAACGAAAACCAAGAGAATCCAACTAATGCTATGGCGGAAACAGGAACGAACCAACCCATGTCACATTGAAGGAGATGTGGTTTCATCCATGTTGAGATGGTTTCATGAACACTGAGGGGAGAATGTGTGTTCATGAGCGCAGATTTGTAAAGGTGTGCATGTACATACCGTCTCTCCAAGCACAGTCCTGTACTGGTCGCACTCGGCCTGTAACGCACTCTGAGCCTCTTCAGTCTCCCTCAGCTTCTCCTGCAGGACCTGAAACAAACCACACCTTCACATTTCCCTATCAAACACAGCCAGACGACTCACCGTCAATGCTGTGCCCGGGTACTTTAATTCCTAAACACCGTTCTCATTTCAAAGGAAAATGGAGGGGGACAAAAACAAGCAACAAATTCAGCAATTTGCACCACAGCATCACAAAGGAATTGTGCTCCATTTAGACACGCCTTTGAATAGTCAGCAATCAGCAGAACTGTCGTCTGGCCAAGACTACTTACCATTGTCTGTGCAGACAGGAGTATCTGCTCATTGGCGACCTCCTGAGCTTTCCTAGTGAATTCTTGTAGCCAATCCTCCTGCAGGAAATGAGACAGGCAGACAATCAGATTCATAGCAGCAACTGAACTACCAATCAAATTCCTGGCTGGCTTGTTTCAAGCATGAAGTCTCATCAGGCTACACTTGACCACAGCATCAGCTGGTGCCGTGGAGGATTCTGGGATAGGTGAATAAAGGTACAGTTGAGGATAATGTTATGCAAGAGAATGGGTAAAATGGAGGTACACAAGCAAGCAGTAGTTAATTTAGGGACATCTGAAAGAGAAGAGGATATTGGGTAATGAGGGGCTTACCTGCACGGACTCTACGCTGACCTGTGGGAAGAGGCTCTCCAGGGCCGTCCGGGTCTCAGTCTGCAAAGCAGACAGCTGAAGCTCCGCAGCCTCCTGCAAACACGTGAACTGAGACCCACCACACCAGGACCACACAGCACTTAACCACAAATGCGATTTTAGGCGATTTTCACTTGGCCATCTCAGTGCGCCAACTATGGGTTTCAGGGAAACTTGTTTTGCATTTTTCTATGTCTCTGCTATTGATGAAAATATCAAGAAGCTTTTTTGCCTTGTTAACCCTCAAGCCAAAACGTTCACAACAGATCACACTCCACTTTAAATCAAGACAAAAGGTTAGTTCTCCAATGGGCGGCTGAAGAGCCGTGGAAATCCTGCTTTATGACAAACATCTGATTAAGACCTACATCATTCCATCTTTACCTCGTGGGATATTGTGCTAACGATTAGTGTTGCTCCTAAGATATACAATCTAATATTTTCTAATCACATTTTTGAATGGGTGTGGCCTGTGTGTATGCATAATGCATGCAGCACTGCAGAATGTAAAGACAAGGTCCTCAACCCCCTCAGAAAAGTACGATGATTACGGCCTTAGTTTGAAGTAATGCAGAATACTTTGTTAAAACTTCTGGACAAAGATATCCTTCAGTTTTGAATTATGTCGTGAGGTTTTCTGGACAAGTTTGTCCAATATTTTTAATTGTTGTGGGTTAAAACCTTAGAAAAAAGGATGTTCTTCAGTTAGTTTTGAACTATAAGAGATTTCTCAGGACAAATCCGTCCAAAAGTTTTAGTCAGTTATGAATTATGAGCAATTCAGTTTCTGTCCTGAGAAACTGAGTGTGTCCCTTATTTGGAATGAGAGGCAGTCATTTACTTCAGACCATTTCAGGAATACCAATTGCAGAAGCCTGTTACAAGTTTTAATCCCATGCTAAACCATCCTAGAACGAAGACATTGTGGTGGCGGCACCAACAGAAGGATGCCGTCCATTAAGGCTCAAGTATCTTCAGCACCTATGGGAGCCTTGATTGTTGTTTTCCTGATTTTTCAGTTTTAATAAATTGTTCTCATCTCAAAGTTCTGAAAACACTCAAATAATTCTCCCCACTGGTTGGTGGGACTAAAACTAAAATGGGCATTTTTCCAGAGGTGGTGCTTGATTGCGACATACATCAAACTCTGGCATGTTAAGGGTTAATGAGACAAAACACCTAGAAATTCATCATGAATAGCAGAGATATTGACAAAAGAAATAAGAAGTTTCACTCAAAACCATAGGGGGCGCACTGAGATATGGCCAAATGAAAATAGCCTAAAAATCACATTCTTGCCAGAAAAAGCATCACTTATGCAAAAGCGCCCCAACTAAACCACCACCATTTATGCAATTATGAGAAGAAATTGTCCAAATGTACCCAAATATGCATAAACTAGCAAGGTTTAATGAGGGCACAAGCTGTGGGAGGGTCTCAAATGTCCAACTTGTACTCCAAAATGCAAAGAGACATGATTTGAAGTGCCACCTATCGGTGGTGCCCTCAGTTAGCCTTGAAAATTATAACTCTAAAAGTACGAACTCTACCCATAGATTCATACATCATAAGATCAAGGAAGCTTACAGAGGGTGCACAAAGATATTTGCAGGACTAAGTCCAGATTTCGACCATATCACTATTTTGGCCCTTTGAACCCCTACCCTAAAAAAGGGCTGTAATATCCCTGAGGGGATGTTCTAATAAAATGTAACTTTTGTAAGTTAGGACGATATATCTACGCCCACAAAAATCTTCAGTGGCCTACTGGAACATGATACATCACCCCCTGGCTCTTAAACAAGTTGCCACATGATAAATTTTCAACAGCATCTGATTTTGATATCTTGCACCAAGGATTAATCATGAAAATCAATCAATTAAGTAGTTTAACTTATTCAAACCCAAAAATTGGCAAACAACCAGCTGGGAAAGAAACAATTTGGAAAGTGATATAGCCTCAGACTACGACCTCAAAGACAAAATAGGACAGAAAGGACAATGCAAACTTCAACATGTAGGGTACTGGGTCAACACTGTCAGAGGACTGTGCGTCATCAGTGCTCATTGACTTAGGATTTTTGTGGGTTGCCAGACCTGTGTGCTTCGAGCAGAGCGGAGCCGTTCCTCTCCCAGTCTCTCTGCTGCGCTAACAGCCTCCATGGCAGCCCAGTTTTTCTCCCGGAGCTCCTGATAAGACGGGGGGGATGGGCCTCAGTACTGATCTGGGATCAGTTTCACAGTTCATCCTTGTTAACCATGTGTTTGAATAATAGATTGGTGTTTTCAAAAACCTCGTGCCCCCATTCTCAAGTGTCAAAATGCTCAACTCACTTGGTACAAGACAACTCCATTAACCCTTAGAGCACATTAAACAAATATTGTTGCTGAATGATGTCAGATATCTGATTCAAAGCTGTTGAAAACCCATCATGTGGGAACTTGTTTAGAAAGAGCTCCCGCAGGGGAGCGCGGCAGGTTTTCAACAGCACGAAAATGCATAAATTAATTTCTCAGCAGCACACTAAGGGTTAAGACAAAGTGGACGGACGGACGGACAGAGACTCACGTTGCTCTTGTTCTTCACCTGGTCCAGCTCTCGTTTCATCTGCTGAAGCTCCGCCTCCAGTGATGTCACCTGGATCGTTCTCTCCCTGAGGCTAAAGACAGCAAATCCTCATTATACACCAGAAACTACTGGAGAGGAACTGAAACATGAATAAGAGGGGTGAGCCTCACCTGTTCTCAAGTCCCTCAGTCTCTGCTGCAGCGTCTCCAGGCAGCTGAAAGGACGACAGTTTGGGTTCAGGGTGGAGAATGATGTCGGCCTGCTTATACAACCTCGCATTTTCAAAATGATAGTTTATTTTATACCTTTATTTTTCAGTAAACAAAACAGAATTTAAAATATAAATAAAATTTTTAAAAAAAGTTTAATTTCTGCATGTAAGAATAGTGGACATGAGATTTTGTTTATCAATTTGGAGATACAAGGTTATCAGCAGGCTGACAATGAAGGGGGGGGGCAAAATATGGGGGCTGTATCCGAATCTGCACCCTCTGGACTAGCAGATGGAGCCTCAGACTTCAAGCGCATGCAAAGTGACTTCTTCACAGTCGTCACAAGAAGTCTGCAATAACAGGAGTCTCCAGCATTCTGAAAGGAGCTGAGACAGTCTTCGAGTCGGTTTCACTGCAAGTGCACCTTGATTACCTCTATAGCCTATATTTCTCTATCATGATGTTGAATTTTATATCTGGTCTACATTATTCAAGTAACGTTTTAATATTATAAATTTATAATAAGTTTGAGTGAGAGAGTGAGAGTGAGAGCGGGTGCTTTTTTTTCCCCGTCAGCAATTTGGTAAAATTAAAACGTGACGTCCGTATTGCAATGAACTGTGGGTAATTACACTACTGAAGTCTTCACCCCAAGCCGACTCTCTGGAAGTCAGCAGAAAGTCCGCTTGAGGGCCCTTCTGGACTGGATCAGCACTCCCAGACTTCCCGTGAATGCGCCCGCAAAGTCCGCGAGTCTGAGAGTGCGGTGATGTGCAGACATTTGGATGCAGCCTTACTGTGCTGGCCTTCTTCAGCAGCTCCGCCTCTTCTCTGAGCTGTTTAAGCTCCGCCTCCAGTGATGTCACCTGCCTCTCCTTATCCTGGAGACTGACACAGAACCGGAGCAGGCAGTATGAGGGAACGAGAACAAGCGCGTTTATGTGAGAGTATGAGTACTGTGCGCAAGTCTGCGTGTCCATGCATGCGTATTAGCAAATGAGTGCTTGTGCAAGTCTGCGTGCGAATATTTAGGACTACGTGCACGTCTGTGCAAGCGCATGTACAGGGAGGACCATTAATGCAGCTGCATACCTGCTCTGAAGTTGTTCAGTCTCAGTTCTGTGTTGCTCTGCTGTGAGGCTGACCTGATTACACACAAATTCAACCTGTTAGGAAAGCACTATGGAGATACAGCTTATGCACATACAAAACACTGAGCCTGATTCTAGGAGTCAGCTGTATTCTAGCACTGGAAGTCAAGTGTGTCAAAATATAGACAATTCAATGAACTCACAGGAAGGGCTTTTATTAAGGATCTAAAACACATTCTAGAGGCAAAGTGCATGCTGGATTTGTGTTCTTATGGAGAAATGATTAAATAAGTCAGCAGCTAGAGTCAGCACACCTTCCTGCCAAGGCCCACAGCCTTTGACTGAACAGAAAACCCTAAAGCCAGCACTGGCCGCAGCACTCCAAATACTGACTGGTGCTTGAGACGCCTGGATTAATTGAGGGCTTGTGGAAACCTCAGTCACTGTGCATCCAAAATGCATGAAAAAATATGAAGCGACACTCACAGCATTTGCACTCTTTAACTGTTCCAGCTCTTCCTGCAGCAGTTTGAGCTCCGCCTCAACGGAAACCAGCTGATCACCTTTCACCTTCACACTACAAACACAGACCGGTTACATCAGACTCAGTACAGCTCCAGATTAGACAGGAAGGCTCAATATTTACACAGGCACTCCATGCTTCAAATGATGAACGTGGACTGGGCCCCGTTTCACAAAGCTGGACCATCAATTTAGCTGGAAAATGGCACCAAGTGAAGTCCACAGGCACCATTAAACCAGAACAGTGTTTACATTACAAAGAGGGCGTCATCGAGCTGACTTAACCAGTAATCAGACAGCAAATACGGCTTAATAGCAAGCATAAAATGCTCAGATCCTAGACAAGCAATGGCTGATATCTGGCCTGGAAACCAACAGCAGTGTATGGATAGACATGGATGGATGAAAGTATGAAAAGGCACATCTACACAAGATGCAGTCATAACACAAAATGATGATGACAAACATTGAATGATTTAAGAGTTTTGGCCTGGAAACACAATGCGGAGGAGGAACACACACACACACACACATCCTTGTACTTATAACTTTGTGAGGACATTATATTGACTTCCATTCATTCTTCCTGTGTCTATACAGCCTTTCCCTAATCTCAACAATAAGAAATGTATGCCTAACCCTAACCTATCCCCAATTATAACCTTACCCCTAACCTTAACCAATAAGTCACAATTAGCCTTTGTAGTTGTGAGGACCGGCCAAAGTGTCTCACTCACTCACTCACACACACACACACACACACACACACACACACACACACAGCTCTGGCCCAGAAACAGACATGGTAGAGCGACTAGACAGGAGGATTAAAAAGGCAAGCAATGAGATGAATTCTTATACTAACCTTTAGGCCGATGAATAAATTTAAGAAATTAAAAAGGTGATTACCCTGAGCTGTTGAAAATCTATCATGTGCGAACTGGTTTAAAATGTGAGAGCTCTTTGAAACAACTTGCTACATGATCGGGTTTCAACAGTATCTGATATATGTTGCGTCATTGGGCAACTACAGTTGCCTACAGCACTAAGGGTTAAATTTTGTGGAGAAATATTGAATCGCTTGGGAGCTCTGGCCCAGAAAAGAAGCGTGACTGACAGACAGAACATGTTCCTGCATCCCCATCCACCTGGTGGCGGGGGATAAAGGGCTGGAGTGATGCACTCACATCTCCTGCAGCTCCTCATTCTGCGCCCTCAGGTTTGACTGCTCACATGAGGAGGCGCCTCTGACCCGTCTCAGCTCCTCCTCCAGGGACGACACCAGCTGCTCCTTTTCCAAGAGGCTGGAATGTTGGGTCAATCCATACATTCATCATTCAGAGAAACTTTAACCAAAACAGCAAACATCAAGTCACACTCCAATCCACCAGCCTACCTTTTATGCAACTGCTCAGTCTCCGTGGCATCTGCTTGCTGAAATAATAATAGAGCATTAGAAAGTTTGAGCACAATTAAGTTTGAGTTACAGTAGGTAAGCTGATCCTGCACTGCGACACTGAAATTAAGCAGCCAAAATTATTCAAGCAAACAGACGGGGCCGAATCAGGAACATTCAAGGCGGAATGATGAGAAATTAATTCCAGGTGTAACGCGGCACCCAAATTTGACTTCATGCAGAAATCCAGCATTTGTATTATGGTGTTAGAGTGCGGGAAAAATAGATTTCAGGTATTTAAGAGGTCTGCCAACAGTCAAACAAGTATTAAACATGAGCTACAAACAGCGCGCAATGACGGCACACTTACAGAGATGGAGTTCTTCACCTGCTCCATCTCTTGCTTCAGCTGGTGTAGTTCCTCCATCAAGGCCTCCTGACTCTCCAGGTGTCTGCGAGAAAAAGGGTGCACTTAACCAACACACTCAGCCTGGGTCAGGACTCCACTTGCATTTGATTACCTCTGCTGACTTGGACAAAGGTTACACTTTCGCCCTTGTTTGTTCATCAGTACGTCCATTTGTACGCAGGACTACAGAAAAATTTCCGGTCCAATTTGGATGAAACTTTGCGGGACGGTTAACATAACAGTGGCAGTGGTGGCTGCTGAGCTCAAGATGGAGGAAACACAAGAGTCCCTCTTAAATGCTGATCAGTCTTCGCCAGTTTTCGATTATTTTTGCTACCAAAAAGTTAAGTGTTTTTGGAGAACAAGCCATCAACAGTATCCAGTTATTTTGTAAAGCATAGTCTACCCTGTGATAATCTGAAAGCTTTTCAATAATGGATTAAAAATGGGTGAAGACTAATAGGTTTAAGGGGATTTTTGTGCCTCCCAATTTCAGCTGAGACTTAACCACTGGTAAGAGGGGATTGGATTCACAGGTCAGGGTAGAAGGTTAACATTGCTCGAACAATCATCTCCTGCAGAGGGATGCACTCTATCAAGTGTAGCAAATCTATGCCTTTCAGCTGCTGAATGCTCAGCGTCTGGGAGAGCACAATGCACAGAGGTGCAGAGCAGTGGCTACTCACCCATTCTGCAGCGTCTCCCCGTCTGCGCAGTCAGGTTTCTGAAAACAGTGTCACATGCATTCAGAGAACAGGACAAAGATGAGCTCTGGGGTACTCCTCAAAAACACCAGAGCCTGAACACCACACTGCTTCAACAGATCATTCATGTGCTGAGAAACAAACCAGTGGACCCCACAGCTGACTAGTACTGAGGGTAAGGAGGGGTGGGGACAGCTTCAGACAGACTACGCCTGGTTCCAGACGACATTCAATTTTGAATGGAGGTTTTCCATATAAAAGACAATAGCTTTAGTCAAGGGCTAAGCTAAATGCGCAAGAGACCAGCCCTTTACTGCTGGATGCATTAGAAGTAAACCTGATTTTACAAAACAGGGAAACTCAGTGAAACTCACCATGTCTGTCTTCACCACCAGCTCCATCTCTTGCTTCAGCTGTTTAAGCTCCACCTCCAGTGAGGTCAGCTGCTCCTCTTTTTCTGTCAGTCTACAGGAGGTCGCACGCCATCAGGTCAAAAAAAAAAACCACACAACACAATCCAAGGGTCACAATGCAACAACCAGGCAATGCATTTCCACACCAATAGGCTCCCGTCACGTTGCAATGCGCATGCGGTGTAATTCAAGCAAAACCCACAGGTGAGAAACCATGAACTTGCATGACTTCGATTTGATGTGGGCAGATCTGGTTCGGAGAGCACGGTAACAGATACTGCGTTGAGCCCTTCGCTCACAAAGTCGTAATGATGAGGTCACGACTATTCATCATTGCTCAGTATTTAGCCATAATCGGCAATCACAAGAATCTGGACCATCTTAATCAATTCCCTGCAGGTACACGTCATCGCAAATGGTGTATAATTGCCAGCCAGCATGAGGAGAAAAACGTCAGTTACACAAAATACAAACGTGTTCTGCTTGCTTTGTGACGAGTGAACAGGCTAAAGATCCTGCTCGTGTTGGCTTTGTTCCAACCCTGAAATTGAATTGTAAAAGTGGTTGAGGAGTCTGTAAAAAGTCAAAGATGGTGTGGCGTATCGCTGTTGCAAATGGTGAGAGGAGCTGTGCGCCTAACCACCCCCAACAAATGAGCAACAGTTGGCAAAAGACGAAGTTTGGATCTGAACTAGATTGGAAACAATGCGCCCTTCACAGGATAACTGCTTCCAAGTTATATTATTCTCCCAATATAGTTATCCCCAGACAGACTATTAGGATTGAATGTTCGAAATTCTAAGTCCAAAGACTTGATGAAAAGGTATAAAACCTGCCCTTACGTGCAACAGCACATGCCTGACATGCAAGTTATTGTTGTATTTGTTCAGTATCGTGTCATTAGTTCCCCCACAGGGTAGGTTCTCATGTGAACCCTTGAGGATGCGACTGGGGCCCATCGATCGAGCAGGATATTACTCTTTAGCCTGACCTCTTGACTGAAAACTTGAACCAATTGGCAAATGGAAAAAAACCTGGCACCCCAGCAAAAGCACATTTAGAACCGATTTTAAGAAAACCTCAAAACAGCAAAAATAAAAAAGCCATTTAGCACACCTGGTTTGTAAAAGGCCTGCTTCCTCTGCAGCTTTCACCACCTGAGGGACATTAATGAAAATAAAAGTAACTTTAGATATAGTGAGATTATGGCATTTGAAGAGAGAAGAGCAGTGACATCATAATTGAACACGGAAAAAAAAGGCAATGCACACACTGATTATCAACAAATAACATTGAGTGACAACATTGCCCAGCAGGTACAACCCAGTAATTTCACCACATAGATTCCAAATAATATTCTCCATTAATTTCCGAACAGACATTTGAAGATTTGCATCTTCGGGCAACACTTCATTGATGTCCAACCCCACCCACCTGAGTTTGGAGCTCCGCCTCCTGCTCCACCACTTTGCTCTGCCCCGCCTCCAGCAGAGCCTCTATGGAGGAGACCCTCTCCTGCAGGGCAGTTCTCTCCTGCTCCACCTCTCCCAGCTGAGCTCGCAGAGTTTCCACCTGAGCAGAGCCGTCAGTCAGCTCTGACTCCGCCTTCTCAGCACGCGACTGGAGCTCTGTGGGACAAAAATGCTCGTCATATCCCTCAGAACCACTGACCCAGGATAAGACACCTCAGAACAGGAGTAATCCACTACCCCACCTCTGGGAGAAGTTGACAATATGGAACATGCACATACCAGAAAGCAATAATTTCTACATTTACTTAGACTTTAAATTTCCTTTGAGTCAGTTGGACGACAACATATTAAAAAGGTCTTCGCCAGTAAAATTCATTTTATTAGCAAATATGCACTGGGGTTCAATATTGGGGCGCCTCTCGTTACATGTTCACATACCATTTTAAAGCAGTACAAGTCTTGTTTGAGACTGGAAAATTGTTAACTAGAGCAGCATTTTGAGAGAAATGGCTGGTATCAAGACAAATACTGCTCAGGAAATTTCAATGTTTGCTGGAAATGAGAAAAATCCCATTTTATGCACTTGTGTTGGTGTCAATGTTAAGCGAATGGCAAAACTTGATCCACCAGACTGAACACACAGCACATACAGACCATAACCGACTGTACAAAACACCAGACTACACTTCTCATATAGGGCTGTCCCAATAATAATGAACCCACTGTGCATCCATTCCAGCTATTCAGGCCTGTAGCGCATTCCATGGGCTAGCCATGAGGTCAAACACGCAGATTTCAGGAGATCCGCATGTCGGGACAGACGGATCGCTGCAGCATAGTGGGCGTTGCACCAGTCTGTCGAGGTGAAGAGGAAGCTGCACATAAAAAGCGAAGCTCTCGATTTACCAGTCGATCTACCTTCCAACCCTCACCTATGGTGACGAGCTTTGGGTAATGACCGAAATAAGATGGCGAATACAAGCAGCCGAAATTAGCTCTCTCTGTAGGGTGGCTGGGCTGACCGTTAGGGATAGGGTGAGGAGCTCTGACTCGGAGAGGCGCAGAGTAGAACCGCTGCACCTCCGCGTCGAGAGGAGTCAATTGAGGTGGTTCGGGCACCTTGTCCGGATGCCTTCTGGACGCCTCCCTTGAGGTTTTCCAGGAATGTCCAACTGGGAGGAGCCCTGAGGCAGACCCAGGACATGCTGTAGGGATTACATCTCCCGGCTGACTTGGGAACAGCTTTGGGTCCCTCAGGTGGAGTTTGAGGAAGTGACTGAGGGGTGGGCCTCACTGATTAGTCAGTTACCCCTGCGACCCTGCCCCAGATAAACAGGATAAAATGGACGGATGATTTCAGGTGGTGATTGGAATCATGATTGGGCATAAAAACAGGACCAAGGACCGGCAAAGTCATTCAGGAGCAACAGTGGCTCATCAAATAACCCACCAAAGCATTGGGGGGGGGGACACACCAAGGTCTGAATACAACATAATCTGGGTCTCCAGGCTACAGCAACAACTGCTCTGTGCATGCAGTCTGTAGTACACACTCACCTGTAGCAGCACTGCCCAGGGTCTCCAGGCTGCTGGTGTAGCTGACTAAGTAGAGATTAGTATGCAGTGTGCCGTATGCAGTGTGCAGTACGCACTCACCTGTAAGAGCAGAGTTCTGGGTCTCTAGGCTGCTGCAGTAGCTCTGGCTCTTCCTCAGTTCCTCACTGAGCTCCTCCAGTCTCTCCTGCAGCGCTCGCTCACCGTCTGCCGAGCCCGCCTGACGAGAGACATGCAGGGGTCAGACCCCAACAGGGCCAAACAGGAATAGGACACCGATTTTACTTCCTAGCATTGAAATGTCTTCACATTTGGATCAATGTTATGCATTTTGGATGAATTAAATAATCAGGTTCATTCAGCATCCCCATTTCTAAAGGACTCCAAACTTTTGAAAGGTATGCAAATGTGAAGACAACTAGCACCCCTTCAGGACTGATTGCAGACCCTTTTCAATACCAGTCCTGCGAAGCAACTTCAAATAGCCATCAGCCAAAAAATAATACAGAGTAATCCAACCAAAATGGTAGGGGTGTCTGTCTGTTAGCATGTGCCTGTCCTGTGATTTTCTAAACAGTTGATCCAACTGACCACTCATGACCAAAGGAAGTGCTCAGTCAGTTGTGAGGCGTTTGAGAAATCTGCAGGCAGCAATACAAGGCCAAGCAACAGGCCCCTTCTAAATAGCCACGTCAATACCAAAAATCAGCCAATCGGGTCATCAGCCTCCAAGCACAGAAGTATAAAGCCATAGATAAAAGGTCATTTTATTCTCGATGCATTGCGAGGCAATTTGACGCAAAGCCCTGCAGACAAGCCCCATCGCCAGGGTCCCCGGGTGGCAGGCCTTCACCTGACCGCACGCCTCTGAAATCTGTCGACTTACACAGAAGATGTGCAGCGAAATTCGGAGAATTTCGAGGTGCTGCAAATTGCAGTGTTGAGGAAGTACAGGCATCTGAACAACAGTGTAGCTAACTAGACAGATACTGCCTGCTACATGTCGGGAGAACGTCCATTTCCCTTGAGAAAGCAGCACTCAGCACGAAGTCTCTGAAAACTCCTTCCAATTCCGGAGCAGCTCATGTCTGAGCAACCGTTCACACAGAGCACAGTTCAGCCCTCAGCGGGACGCAGCCCAGCAGTTACACAGTTGGAAAGCAGCAGAATTAGGAGTAGAAAACCTGACCCCTAAGTGACCTCAGGAGATTGTGTAACGCTGAAGGCGATGACAGAAGGGTGATGAGGCTCACAGGCCCAGCCAGGAAACGCTGCCACGTTATGCAACTCAGATCGGCGATGCTTCATTTCAGAGCAGGGCAGTTAATCATCCACCCAACAGCCTGGGTAAACACTCACGCTGGAGTGATTAACCACCACGCAGAAGCACCGGACAGATCACCCACAGAGACGGGGCCAGATAAAACTCTGGACAGTCAGTCGTTCTGAGACCTGATGTACAAAACACCTTCTGGACCGAATGAAGTTCTTTTGTCCACCTCCATTGGTAAACTTGGCATTAAAACCAAAACCAATTTGAGCAATCAATACAAAAATAAAGTTTACCTGGGGGTGACTTTCGCTGAAATTTCTTACACTTCCGGGACTGTCACACTTCCAGTGTGCAGCTTGCATTGCGGCGTGACAACAATTCAGCCATACTTGAGAAACTGCTAAGGATGCAAACGCTAAAATCAAGCCAAGAAAAAGTACCAGATGCATGAAGAGTTAACAAGGCCCCAATTCTCGGTATTATACGGCCAAGTATCCAGAACCACGCATGCTCACGCAACTTTTTGCCCGTGGCTGCGCGAGAGCGGACGGCACTTGGCCACCAAACCATCCCATACGGGGCTTGATTGCAACATCCGGGTATTACATTTGCATTGACGATCACTCGAATTAACACAAGCTTTTCGTACAGACAGAGCGACCTGAACCCTTTCCCTCATGAAAGCACACCGTTCTGTCCTGACTGCGGCGCCACATCGAACAGAAGCTTTAGAGAATTCCAGCAAGAGCAGAACAGCACTCTCTCGGGGGGCGGGGCTGGGGTGAGAGCTGGGCTCACCTGCATCTGCTGCAGTTGTTGCTCCAGACTGCTCCTCAACTGCTCCTGCTGCTCCAGGGCACCACTCCTCACCTCCAGCTCCTTCTGCAGCCGAGAGCAGTCCTGCTGCAGCTGAACCAGCTCTGCGCTCCGCCTGCGCAGGCCACAGTGTTATCACTGCAGTGTCATTACACATCTACAGCTGCAGTGTTCGTGCAGCACTGTTATGCCATTACACTGTTCCTGTGATTCCACAGCAGCTGGGCCATTCTGCCCGTCAAGGGTCATAAGTTAACACAACATTGCTGGTTTAAATCACATTCTCACTGTAACTAAGGCAGCTTAGAGTTCTGCCTCCAGAGGGTACAGCGTTGTTACAGCTTTATTGCTTTTAGAGCAAAAATGTTACCAATGTTTCACAATTGTAGCAAAGGCAGAGCAGCTCAATAAGCCAGTCTTCATAAGAACAAAGTTTCAAATTAGCTAGCTATTTTGCGGTTTTGAAATTAGCCCGATGTCAAATTAACTAGCTATTTTGTCTTTAAGATACAAATTGCGCGCCAATTCGATCAGAAAATTTTCCCGATAAATCTTGGTCTAGTTATCAAATTAGCCCACTGTTTGTGGTGCATCTTCATTGGACTGGCATTTTCTGCCAGCTTTCGCGCGGGAAAGCCAAATTGAATGCTTTCCTTATGGAGCAGGCGGTTCAAAGTGCGTATGCGTCAACATCGGGCTAATTTCTTGAGCGGAGGACCTTCCGGCCATTAGAGACGCATTTTCATACTATTGGGCCAATTTCCCCTAACCGCAAAATAGCAAGCAAGTTTAACTTCGTTCTGATGAAGACAAACCTATTGTTATACAGAAGACGTTTATGCTCACAACTTGGATATTTTAGGAATCCGGCTACATGCGAGAGAAGGGGCGAGGGGCGGGGGCGGGGAACGGTGGTGAGGGTGACAGGTGGGGTACGGGGGTGAAAGTGAGGTGCTGTTCAGGGTGAGAGGTGCAGTAACGGAGCGGTGCTCACTGGCTCTCTGCTTGGCTGGTGGTCTGATTCAGGGCGTCTCTCAGTATGCCGTTCTCCTGCGTCAGACGGGCCAGCTCAGCCGTTGGCCCGTTCTCCAGCTGCTCCTGCAGGGTCTGAATCTGTGGGCAGAATCTCCAGTAAACCCACTGTACTGTCCAGCTCAATTCACAAATGCATCAAGTTTATCCAGCAACTTCACATAATGAACCACATAATTATCCACACTAGGTTTAATTATCTCGTTCTGCAGGTCACACCACCAGGACATCATGGCAGATTGTCACTGGTGTGGACTTGGCACACAGACCCACATGCACCACTTTCCAGACAGACAACGGAAGACGCCGGACTGTTGTGGCCAAATCAAAGTGGCCATATCAAACTACTTGTATAACGTGACAAATGGGAATCATTTCACGTCCTCAAAGAACGTTTTGGTCTGTGTTAAGGTGGAGTAGCCGCAGAGCAGTTCAGCTAATCTCTGTGTAATATGGACTTTCCACACAGCCATTTCAATGAAGAACAGGAGTGAGAGAAACGAAGACTTGCGGCAGCGATGGAGGTCAGGCATAGGGTGTGATAACCTATCGTGTCAGTGTGATGTTTCAGCAGCTTTGATTCTGATATCTTGCATTGAGCAATAGCTGCATATTACAATCCAAGGTTAATAAAAAAAAAAAAAAAATGAAAACCTAGGGCAGAATTCCAATTTGACCACTTTCTGCAGCTATATTAAAAGAAATGGTCAAATTAAAGTTCTGCCCAAGTTCTTCCTCTCTTTTTTTTGCATTTGATGGAAGATCTGGCCCCTGACCTTGGCGTTGAGCTGCTGTGTCTCAGTCACATGTTCCTGGTAGCTGGCCTGCATGCGCGCCTGTATCGCCATCACCTCCTGCTCCCGTGCACTGAGCTGAGAGCTCAAACGCGTCTCCACGCCCGCCAGCTTCGACTTCTCCAAACTCAGCTCCTGTGTGCGGAGAGGAGAATTATGGGCATTTACATCAGAGCTGACAACGACACAGACCATCTCCTCAACTGAAGACTGGGGGCCCATGAGCCATCTCACATATTTTGCCTATTTAAAGCAGCTCTGACATTTGTTTACAAATGAGACATGGCTCATCGGACCCCAGTCTCCCCAACTGCTACAACACGCATACATTACATTCCCATAGAGCACACAGCCTCAGTTCCCGTCATCCTCACAGCGCGATGACACACTATTGTTGCACAGCAGGGCTGCCCAACCCAGTTCCTGGAGAGCTACCATCCTGAAGGTAATCACTCCAACCAAAGCAAACCACTCCTGCTTTCCCAGTTACAGATCTTGACGAGCTGCTAATGAGCTGAATCAGGTGTGCTGAATTAAGGCCTTGACACACCGGATGCGTAACGAATTAACGACACAAAAATATGAAATGTTCGGATGCGAAATGTTCTGATCAAAACTCTTCACACCGGCTCCAACACAAATTTGGACAGAAACTCTGGAAAATTGTTTTTAAAGTTTTGACAGCTCAGTCCGAAGCAGAACAAGGAGAGAGGAAGAACATGAAAGGGGGGGGGGGATGGAGTCATCCTCCAGTGAAGAGCTTTTCCACATTGCTCCAAGGAGAGAGAGAGAGAGAGAGAGAGAGAGAGGGGGGGGGAGGGTTTGGGTACAACCTCTGTTACAGTGTAGGGACAGAGAAGGAAAGTTTGCCCTCATGAGGGGTTTTATTTCGCAGATAAATGACGATGTGAAATATCAATACATCTTTCTAATTTGAGCTTCTGAAACTACACAGATTTGCTTAAATTCTTTTGCAAGGCTCATTAAGCAATAAGCTACGAAAATCTGTTCTGTACCGTTCTGAATGGTGTCATGGCTGAAGGGTATTGTTGGCAAGATGCGCAGCTGAGAGAAAATTCTAAGGAAGGCAAGAATAAATTCTGCGCAGTCAGTGAAAGTTTTGGATTTTTTGCATCAATAGTATTGCCATCCTTACATTGCCATATCAAATTTATAATTGCAGGAAATAGGTAATCATTTTTTCATTATCAATTCATACTATAGGTCATGCTTTGGTCTTGGTCATTCGGGCAATAAATTGTCAGTTAATAAGGCGAACTTAAACGCAATCAGCCCGAGAGCAATCGATAACAAGAGTTGTCAGAAAGACAACAAAGCTCGCCGGGGCAAGGTTAAAGTTTTTCTGCACGTGGACGGACGCAGACGAGGACGCCGGGGGTATGATAATAGCTCTCCGGACATTCGTCCCGGCGAGCTAAAAAGCGGTAAAGCATGAGGTTACAGAGAGCATTCCAAAAACCTGACTGCACGCCGCTCACCGAGAGGCTACTGATCCGGAGAAACATCTTGCAGCCTGTCTGAGGTGGGCAAGTAGTTTTAAAATACAATTGGTTGATGCTTTTGCTCGCAGTGTGAATGTTCGCAAAAATCAAACTCGACCCGAAAAATGAAAGGTTCACATTTTTGCAGCGTGATAATCGCATTCTGTGTAAAACCTCATGCCCAGTTGGCAGTTATAATATAGTCACACCAAAAAAAAAACATCCAGTGTGTCAAGGCCTTTAGGGTTGGAGCAGAAAGCTGCAGGATGGCAGCTCCCCAGGAACAGGCTGGAGACCCCTGTTGGACACTACGGCTCCGGAGCTGCGCGCCTGAAGTGTAGCAAACAAAGTAACCAATCGTGGAGCAATGCATAGGTTTTTCTGATTGGATGCTGTTGAAAACCTCTCGATATCTTGCGTCACTGAGCAACTTGTCGCCTACAGCACTCTAGGCGTTAATGACAGCAGCATTAAATTGAATTAAAATTCACAACTGCATTGTTCTGATTCATCCGGCCGTCCCAAACCTTGGCAAGCTCCCTCTGTCGGTTTTTGGCGGCTGCAGCTTCTTCCTGCTCAGCAGCGAGCAGCTTCTCCTTCTCCTCCAACGTCCTCTCCAGCACTGAGTTTGGGTCGTCTTTCCGCACCGCCTGAGTGCGAGAGAGAGAGACAGATCAATGACAGATGGAGGCTCGTTACCCTTCTCAGAGAAAGGCATCTCGTCTTATTTTCAGAGTAAACCATCAGGGCCAGTGCATGTGCCTCTGCACCCTCCGCATCCACAGAAGAGCCCGGTGAGGCCCTTAAATCTGCTGCTACACCATGTGAAAGGGAGACTGTGGAAAGATAAGTACAGTTGTAAAGGTCTCCTGGGATCTATTTAAAAAAAAAAAAAAAAAAAAAAAAAAAAAACACACACAACCCTACCAAGTCCAGAGCAAGTTTCTTGCGACTGTAAAAATACTTCGAGATTCTAGACTTCTCCCAGCAAAAAAATAAAAACGAAAACACTGAAGCTTGATTTTTAAAATTTCAGATGAAAGCTAGTGTGTTCACAATTACATCACACTTAAGTGGGTGGTATAAGGGTCGAACAAATCTCTACCACGTGACACGAGGTGTTTCTAGATGACAGGAGAGGTGAAGGTCAGCACAGTGCAGGTACATTTAGGGACCGTCGCAGCCCTACCCTCTGCCAGGTGTCCTGGTCGATGCCCGCCTTGCTGCACAGGACCTCCACCAGCCGCTGCGTTTCCCCTTCGCTGAGCGCCATGCCACTGAGCGCGCCCAGAACAGTCCCGTAGGGCAGGGTGAGAGGAGGGTCAGCAGATTGCTTTGCGGCTGCAGAAGAGCGACAAAACGCCGGTCAGTCCCAAAGCAGTGTCTGACCGAGTGACCGCAACAGCTTGAACAAACCCTTACTCACACGCCCCTTTACATCACAATACTGGGCCCCAGCAGCCCCGTCTGGACCCCCGGAAAGTTCCTGTCAGCACCGTCTCTTGTTTGAACGGAGAGAAACCAGACCAAACCTGACTGATTCAAATAAAACGCCCCAAAAGCACCACTTCTAATTCAAACAGTTGAGGGTGGTGTTGTGAAATATCAGTTTGGCCTTTAATAAGGCTTCAAAGTAATTGTAGCCCCCAGAAAAAGTCGGGGTTACTTTGGATTTGGCCTCATCTCGCGGCCGCCATGGGGATCTCCTCGTGGACACTCGAAAGGCCACAACTTTAAAACCATCCCTTATATTTGATATGTATATGGAGCAGTCGTTGGGACAGTGTCTATTGATTTTAGCTGCCATGGCAACAATCTATGAAATACAATTGTGTGTCAACATTGAAAAATGTGGGCGAACGGCGGCTACACCCATTGGTCACCCGCAACCAACCCATCTAGTTTCTCATACTGTAAAGCTTTTCATAGATTTTGAAAGCATTGGAGTTTCATTTTAAATTTTCACATCTACTAAAGTTTTCCCTCAGCGCTGCATGTTGTGACCTTGAGTTGCAAAATGTTTCTGCGCCAAATCTGATCAATGGTTCCTTCACCAAATATGCATTTAGTGTGCCGCCTAAAGATTCTCCAAAAATTTGGCCCAAAAAAATAAATAAAATATTTACACACAGGTACTACCCAGAACATTAGAATATTCTCAAAAAAGTTCATGTATTTCTGTAATTCAACTTAAAAGGTGAAATCTACATATTATATAGACAAATAACATGCAAATCAATATATTTCAAGCTTTTATTTGTTTTGATTTTGCTGATTAGGACTTACAGCTTAAGAAAACAGTCAATTCAAAAACTCAGAAAATTAGATTATGAAATTGGAAAAAAAAAAGGATTTTCAATAGAAAAATGTCAGGCCACTGAAAGGAAAATCTTATCTGTACTTAGTACTTGGTTGGGGCCCCTTGTGCACAAATGACTGCTTTAATCCGGCGTGGCATGGATGCTGCCAGCCTGTGGCATTTCGCAGGTGTTATCAAAGACCAGCATGCTTCAATCACGGCCTTGAACTCTTCTTTATTGTTTGGTCTCTTGTCGTTCACCTCTCTTGACAATGCCCCATAGATTTTCTACGGGGTTCAGGTCAGGTGAGTTTGTGGGCCAATCAAGCACAGTAATCCCGTGGTTGTTGAACCAGGATTTGGTACTTTTGGCAGTGTGGGCAGGGGCCAAGTCCTGCTGGAAGATGAAGTCTGCATCCCCATAAAGCTGGTCCACTGAAGCAAGCATGAAGTGCTCTAAAATGTCCTGGTACATGGCTGCGTTTACTCTGGACTTGAGAAAGCACAGGGGACCAACACCAGCAGCCGACATGGCTCCCCAAGTCAAAGACTGGGGAAACTTAACACTGGACTTCATGCATTTTCCATCATGCGCCTCTCCAGTCTTCCTCCAGACTCTGGGACCTTTGTTGCCAAATGAGATGCAAAATTGGCTTTCATCAGAAAAGAGGACTTTGGACAACTGGGCAACAGACCTGTTCTTTTCTTTAGCCCAGTGAAGGCGCCTCTGGCGTTGCTTGCTGTTGAGGAGTGGCTTGACAACTGGAATTCGACATTTGAAGCCCATGTCCAGCATCCGCCTGCATGTTGTTTCTCTTAAATCAGCAACTCCAGCCTCAGTCCACTCCTGATGATTGGCCCTTTCCTTACCATCCTCTGCAGGTTGTCATCCCTCCCGCTTGTACACCGTTTTCTTCCAGACTTCTTCCTTCCACTTAACTTTCCATTAATCTTCTTTTGAGCCTACAATATTGAACCTTTTCACAATATTCTAATTTTCTGAGTTTTTGTATTTGAGATTTTAATAAGCGGCAAATCAAATAAAAATTACAAATGCTTGAGATATCACACTTTGCATGTAATGAGTCCATAAAATATTAGTTTTACCTTTTATGTTGAATTGCCAAAATAAACCAACTTTTACATGATATTCTAATTTCCTGAGTAGTACCTGTACATTTTATATTTATGGGGTCATGGACAGAAGAGAGAACATCTATAGTCACACTTATAGTTTTAACAGCACTTTTAATGAGGATTTCAATTCAACGTCATTAATTCCCCCCCACCTCACCCCCACCCCACAACTTGGATAGGACCTGAGCACTCCACTGTTGACATTTAAGCCACTTCACGAAACAAATTTCACACACAACAGATTATATTCAAAGTCAATGTAAAGACAAGAATACACACAAAACGCGTGTATCCGCATCTTTGCATTGACTTTGAGTGCAATCTGCAGAGCGAAAAATTTGTTTCGCGTCCAGTGTGAAAGTGGCTTCATAATACAAACACCTCATATCCCCAGACCTCATCCAGCCTCTTACACACTGTGGTACTGGAGCAAGAAAAGTTTTTCCAGCCTATAGGAAGGGTTTATCTACCTACGTACAGGGGCTCAATTAATTCATTGAAGACTAACGACAGTTACATAGAGGGTCATCGTTACAGCAGCTCATTCAGAATGTAGACATGTTTCAGAATCGGCTGCCCCATCCTCAGTGGGGTCTGGTGGTCTCACACAGCCAGTGAAGATCTGAGTGTCTGATCATGTGACCACCCTCCCCAAGCCTTTGGCTCAGTGATGGAGCAGGGTGGCACGGCACAGACACACACACACTCGCTATTGTTCAGCCAATTAAACTGTCCGTCAGCCTACAGCACAAGTCAATGAGAGGCCGCAGTTCTCCAAAGGCTGTTAACTCAACACAAGGAGTGAGCAATAATGCAGGCTACGAGTCAGTTTAAAAAAATAAAAAAAATTGCTCAACTGACAACTACTAACGAGGCACATCATTTCTCTAACTTCCATGGGAGAAAAATGGCCACAGAGTATAAACACTAATCAGACAGCAGGCAGAGCGATGCAGCCTCCACCAGTCAGACGCGCAGACTTACTAAGGCTCAGCGGCCAAAGGATCAGTGACTGCCATCACCACTGAAGTGCAGCGCTTCATGTGCTCCACAAAAGCTTAAGCCGACAGGGCAACAGGCCCAGGAAAATCAGAGATCATCAGGCTAAGCTACGCTAGCACCAGGGCCACCTGCGACAGACTTGTGTATTTTTGCTGCCTCTGACCCAAATAAGGAGCCAAAAAAACTGAAGATACAACAGACATCATCTTCATAAAATTTAAGAACCTTCCTAGCAACCACAAACCAATCATTTCTATGATAAATATTGACAAATATACGCACTCTCACCAGCTGCAAAAGAACCCAACCATCAGAGGACAACGCAAAGGAAAACTACCGAGCAAAACAGCCATTTTGAGTGGCTATTTTGTCGTTCTTTGTTTTTGAATGTTGACTTGGTGTCAAATTCTCACCCGAGGAACGGCACATTTATGTTGCAAATGAGGTATGGCTAACAGACCCATAAGCACTGGCTCCCTGGCAGTGACAAAAGGATCTCACCAAATGGAGAATCGCAGCTAGTCTACTCTGTCCACCCACATTTCTCATCCTGGTACAGATGTAGACGTGAATTAAATAAATCTTGCAAGTTACACATACTGTTAATCAAAAGGGCATTTAAAACATAAGTATAAATCTGTTCAGAGTAATGTACCTAGCCGATTTAGCTACTCATCAGCGCTGCAAAGTTCCTTTTTCCATTCAGTTCCTCAGAGGGCTTGTAGCCCACGGCATTTAAGGTTTTAGCATCAAAGCTTTACTTGGTGGTATTCGGTGAACCAAGTCTTACTTCAAAATATCCGTCAACATTAAACGGACTCCGTGTCTCATTTCAAGGGATGAGCAGTGCCATCGAGGAACATTACAGGAACACTCCTACCAGGACCCCTGACCAAGGAACTGGCTTTAGAACTGGAGTTGGTCCCCAGGCGCTGCTCTGTAGCTGCTCACTGCTCCCAACTACAGGATGGTTTAAAAGCAGAGCACAAATTACCCCACGGGGTTCAATAAAGTGTAGCTCATCAGGATGACAACTCTGCTCTGTAAGTGGAGTTTTACATCAGCCTCCCTTAGTTTGATCTGTTAAATCACTTCCTGTCCATTAGCATCACTGTGGTCCTGACATCCTGAGTCCATGTGATTCATGTTCAACTCGACAGTGTGGAGAAGAGCAATTACGGAAGAACGCCGTCAATCAGCATCTACATCAGCTCAGAGTAAAATCTGGATTAAATTATTAATTCCACCATTCATTCCAGCAAATTCTGCACTTTGATTGGTGAACACCAGGCATCTATTCACCAATAAACACCTTGGCTTACCCTTCGTTACGAGCAGTTTCACGGCGCATTAATGTCATTGTCACGAAAGATGAACGCCATTTACTCAAGAGATAATGACTTATATCAGGGGTTTCATTTGCAGAAATGAACTGAAATGGCCTAATGCAATGAAAGGCTTTCTAACTAGCAAGTGAGCTAACGTTAGTTTGCTAGCTAGTTTGCTAGCCTAGCCCACTTAGCTAACCGGTATTTGGTGCATGTAATGCAAAAAATAAATCAGCGTATAGCCGTCATTTCGCCAACAAACTGAGTTGAACCGTGAGTATTTAGCTTGATAACTGGCATTAATATGAATCAAATAGCCAATAGCATTGGTTAGGTCACAGCATTGCATTGAACAAATTGCAGACAGGGGCATAGTGCATTATGGGAGCAGCTACTTGGTCTGTAAAGTGCGCATTCATGCTACAGATTAGCTCCTTCCCTAGCTCGCAAATTTTGGTATTAAACAAGTATTTGCCCCCAACGTGTCTTTGTCCCCTGCCACAAAATGTGAAATCGTGTCAAAATGAGCGATCTCTCGGTGTGACCTTGAGAGTGATGCGAAGGTCACCAAAATGGACTGGCGCCGGGGTATCACCCCAATACAAAAAGGGCCACAAGTATTTTCAGAGGGGTGTTGACAAGAGTCATGGTAGAATGGAGATAAACCTACACTCTTTCACCCCACCCCCCGAGCACTCTGTATTCATTGTAGGCTAGATACCTGGAAATTTACATTTGAAACAAATGAAATTCCCAGGTATCTATCCTATGATAAATACCTTGTGTTTAATAAAAAAATAAATAAATTAAAAAAATTAAAAAAAATAGCCAACCCCAAACCAATTCCCTCACACACTCACCAGACCCTGCCTTCTTCTTGGACCCTTTCTTCTTCTGTGGTGCTTCAGGTTTGGGCTCCTCCACTTCGGCGGGAGCAGCAGCAGGCGGCGGGCTTTGCACCAGCCCCACTGGCGGAACAGCCATGACGGGCACCTCTTTGGCCACGCCCTCCTGAATTGGCACAACTTTGACGGTCAAATCCTGAATGGGGGCAGTTTTGGCGGTCATCTCAGGCACGGGGGCAGTTTTGGCAGTAACCACCGGCGCAGGGGCAGTTTTGGGAGTACTCTCTGGCGCGGGGGCAGTTTTAACAGGAGAGGCAGGCACCACCTTTGCTACTTTCTTATCCTTCTTCTTTCGTCCTTTAGGGGAAGGGGTGGCGGGGGGAGAGCTTTTGAAGGCAATGGGAAGAGGATTTTCGACAACGATAGGGGTCGTGTCCACGGCAACTACGGCGGGCTCAGGTTGGGGTTCGGGCCAGGTGACAGACTCGGGTTCTTGGCTGGCGGAAACAGGAGCAGGGGCTTGGATCGTTTCTGAGTCAAGGGTGGTGACAGGTGTGGGCTCAGGAGAGGGGGTGCGGTTTGCAGGCTCCGGAGAGGGGGTGCGGCGCTTTGTAGGCTCAGGAGAGGGTGTGCGGTCCGTGGGCTCAGGAGAGGGAGTGCGGTTTATGGGTTCAGGAGAGGGAGTGCGGTTCGTAGATTCAGGAGACGGCGTGCGGTCCGTGGGCTCAGGGGAGGGTGTGCGGTCCGCGGGCTCAGGAGAGGGTGTGCGGTCCGCGGGCTCAGGAGAGGGCGTGCGGTCTGGGACAGACTCTGGCTCCGATTCGCCCGCAGGTTCCCCGGCCTCATCAGCCGTCTCTGGAGACAGGGGCAGTTTCCCGTTGGGTTTGTCCTTCCTCTTGGCCCTGCTCCTCCTCTCCTGAAGCTTCTTCTCCCTCCTTCTGTCTGCTCGTGACATAGATGGGAGCCCCGAGCTCCCCAGGGCCCGTCGCTGTTTGGCCAGCGCCTCCTCGTACGACGTCTCCTTCATGGACAGGGAGGAGACCAGGGCGATGCCCAGGGCCGAGACCACCATGAAGCCCCCGAAAACCACGATGCCCAGCGTCTGCGGGTCGTACAGATCCATACTGTTCGCCTCAAAGCCTGTCAAGAGAAACAACACCGCTATAACAGGAAGCACCGAGAGGGCCTTCTCCAACCTATATGGGGACCCATATATACTCTTCCAAAAAAGAAACTATACAAATATTGAATTATTGATTACACTTTCTTTTCAATATGTTTTCCACATTTGTCAAAACATTTCATGTATAATAAATTGATGCCAACAACAATGTATAGTTTCTTTTTTGGAAGAGTATAACAGGAAACTGGGGCTGTGTAAGAAGAGTAAAAAAATTTACATCCCATCTAAATGCCTCACCACTTTTCTTTAACCTTAATGGAAAATGTCAAGGTAAAGGAGAGGAGTTAAGCCGCTTTCACACCAGAAGCGAAACAAATTGTGTGGATAACCAATTACATTCAAAGTCAATGCAAAGACGTGAAACGCGAGTATTCGCATCTTTGCATCGACTTTGAATGCAATCAGTCTCGCCAAAAATTCTGCATCTGGTGTGTTAGAATCTTAAACGGGACTTCGTAACAACTTAGGAGGACAACCGCAGTAATAAGAGAATCCGAATGCACTGAGAAGGTAACGGGATCACGAGTCTGTTGCCCATCATGTTAGTTTGTTTACATGATTGAATGGATGATTGTTGCTCTAAATACTGCTGATGCACAGTACTGTGGGGCAGCGTCATCTCCTTTCCTTTCGTAAAGGATGGTTCAGCGTGCCCTGTGTTAAAGGTGATGCGTCAGGAGGCACTGAAGCACCTTTCCTTCCCATTTCGAGAATTTGAACACTTATGGCAGCCACATCAATATTTCCAGGTCATTTTCCAGGAGTTGGGAACCATCCTCAGAAAAAGGACTTTTCGAACGCAGCCCGAGATGGGAAGAGAGTCATGAACTGCATTCACACCTGGCCATCTATTTTTTTGATCAGTTCTAAAGAAAATAATCCATTTAATTTAACCTCTTGTATCAAAAAAATTCAATAATGTCATTAAATGGGGAATAGTAGATGAAAAACATCAGTATGGTATAGTTCTCTTTAAATGGTTGAGAAAAGTAGATAACTTTAATGCAAGACGAAGCTCTGCTTAGCTTATTAAAATGCAAACAGTGGCCACCTGGGAAAAAATTCTTGCGCAGAAAGTAAGGCGGGTGAACACTTGGCTAATGTCAGTTCAGTTTAAGAGAGTCAGAATAATGTTACTCAAACGCAAGTGCAGAACCATTTATCTGTTTGCAGCCTGCACCGAGCATGTCCTGTACGGAACAGTTCGGTAAAGACACACATTTTTTCACACATGTATTCTAACTCAACAATTCACTTGAGACTTGCCAGAATGATGGAAGATGAGTTTACCAGAAGCTCTGTGAATTTCTGCTGTCGAGTGACACACCACTGAAAGTGTACATGAACTTTTCCACATTCTCTTACTTCAGATGGACTAATGGTCAAGTTTCTGCCGTGAAGAACAAAAACTTGAGCCCAATGATCCAAGTTGGACATCAATACTAGCATATTCTGCCCCATCTTATGGCATTTACTTTATATTGGCACATTCTGCCTTCAAATGTGTGCACACAATGATATTCCAGCAGAATTTCACAGAGAGCAGGGAAATCTGCTACAGACCAAAATCACACCTCAGTGGGAACAGTACAGACAGGTGAGACGGATCTCCTGCCACGCCAAGACCAGCACTTCCTGACAGACTGCCCTCTCATTTACACACATCCACTTGAACACCATGTAAATCAGAACAAAAAATATCATAACTATTAAAATGGGTGTGAACTTCGATTCCACACAAACATCCACGACCCCCACAACTGTGAACGCTAAATTACACCTTTGACCTTTGTGCAACAAAATCCACATGAAACCAACATTTTAGTTCTGTTTCCCAGCTGAAATGTACATAGACAAAGGGCTCCTGCATGAGTCGTCTTCCCCGTCCAAACTGGCAATTCTTGACCATGAGTCTAAGGAAATAGACAGCGGATATACTGTGGAATCCCCACAATTAATTACCTTCTAAGAGACAAACTTGGGATTAGAAACGGCACCAAAGTGGCATCTTTGTTTCAGAATTTCTGAGGGGCCATATGTATGAACACTAGTCTCTAAGATGGTCTATCTGCAGACTGAACACCTTGAAATGTATTCTGGTTATGCAACACCACAGCCCACTGAACAACCACGTGTCTGATGAGATACAAATGTTACCACAATATACAAACCATTAAGGCAGCATCCCAATCATTAAAAAAATAAAAAATAAAAAAAACACACGCGAAGGCTGAATGTGAAATAAATTAAATGACGTGTGTTGTGCTCGGAGGCAGAGGAGTTTTCCAATAGTCAGATGTCTATATCAGAAGTGCTCAATCATGTCCCATGGAAGACCAAGAGTATGCAAGTCTTCATTCCGAAGTAACAAACCTTCACGCAGAGGAGGATGATCTGACTGGTGTAGTCAGCAAGTATAATGATCGGTTAGAATGAAAACCTGCAAACTCTCGACCCCTCCCAAGACACATGATTGAGCACCACTGTTTTAACTGGAGACCCAAGAGACTAAAATCAGTCAAAGGGACCCAAATTGTTCCAGGTATTTAAATTTCCTGAGACCGGATCATTTGCGTCGGGGTTCAATATTCGAGACAGATGTTCATGAAGTAGGCTTAAAAGCCTCAAAAACATCAACTATGGCGGTCCAGGATTGCGCACAGCCAAAGGAAACGTCAGACAAAACAAAGGAGATTAAATGGCTTCAAAGTTGTGAGCCAAAATGAAGTTGCTGAGAGTGCATTTTAACACTTCAAGAGGGAAAGCGGTGCGTTGTTCAGCAGCTGGGACACGTAGCCAAGGGCTCGACCTCCGGCTAAATCGAGCCAGCGGACAAAGTGGTTGTTCGGACTTTTGCGGCTAAATATCCAAATGCAATCTAGGTTTCCCTACGCAATTCGCAATCAGTAAATATTACACGAGAACGAATTTTCAAATTTTCCAAAATCTCCGACCAAAACATGCAGCAGGGACGTTTAAAACTAATGAAAGCAAAGTCCGTAGCTACGACCAATTAAACACCGTAGTGCGAGTATATAAACTGGCTTGTAATGTGCGTCGACATTATCAACCGAAAACTGTATAAAGAAACTTATGACTAGTACATTTCTGCTAGTCGACCAAAATCGTTAAGCCGCTTTCCACACGACGCGAAACGATTCGCACAACAGATTACATTCAAAGTCAATGCAAAGACGCGAACACACGCGTGTCGCATCTTTGCATTGACTTTGAATGTAACGTTCATCTGTCGCGCAAAAAATTCGTTTCGCGTCCGGTGTGAAAGCATCTTTAGGAAACCGTAAAGACCGTCTAGTGCTCGCGTTAGCAAACGGAAAAAGCACACGAAGAACCCGATCAAACATTATACTCAGAACAGTCACCTTCACTGCAAATAGAAATTCCAACGATAGTCAAGAATGATCGTCTTCTTCGTTGGTATTCTTAAGGAATCCATTTGATAAAATGCCAAATAACCAAAGCTCTTACGTGGTGAAACTCCAAGCAAATAGAACTTACATAACTTGTTTGCTGAAGTTAAATTGCAAGGACACAATTTCCTTAATACGTCATTACTGGTCAACAACCTTATTTCCACAAACTTAAGACCGTCTAATTTGTGAGTAACAGTTATACTTCCAGCGAACCGAAGGGTCAGAAACGCTGTCGCGTATCGGAGATTTAACTCCGTATGTTAGCTAGCAAAGTAGCTGCCCCATTAACGCTGGCTTGAATTTCTTCTAACGCAAACATTACCTCCAGCAAAAATAAGGAATAAAACAAACGTAACGAATAGTATTGTCAAATTAATCGAAAAGTTTTAAAATATCACCAAACATTAGTCTACATACCGCTAGATGAACGAGATAATTAACTGAACTCTGCTTCCAAACCAAATGCCATTCATTAAATTGACCCGTCCTATTAAAATCTAGTTTGATGACAATTAAAAACTCGTTCCAGCGATGCTGTTAGCCGACCAAACTCACCTTATAAATTGTCTGAAGTGGTTGTAAGTCAGGGTGAACACTTTAAAGCTTTCACTTTGTTTTCTTATTTCTTTTCCAGAGGATTTCTCCCCGGCGTCCCGTTTCGTCGGCTTGAAGTCGCCGTGGTAGAGTCGTGGCACTTTCTGTGCGCTGCCTTTGCACCCGCCCTTTCTCCGAATACAATCAAACTAAGATCAGCCACCATTGGGTAAATATTTCGTCAATCAAGAGTATTTAACCAATCAAGTCAAAAGTACTGGGGCAAAGAATTAAGACCGCGTGATCGAATCAAAGTTGGGATATTTACTGGCCGGGTCCTTGTCGTCGGTCTGAACTGAGAGATGAGTTCACTTTTCTTTCTCAGCATAGGCCGTGTAGATTTGTAGTCAATATATGTCTCTGTCATCAAATCAACATTTTAATTACAATGAAAACTCTCAACAGTAATTCGGGCAAAGCAATAATAGTAAAAACCTCAATAAATGTTTGTCCAACAAAGAAAAACCATTCATGACGCTTGTATATGCCGAACCTCTGTGTCTCATATTTTAATCAAATTTGATCGGGGGATTCTGGAAAATGTTCATATTTTCATCTTATCAGCTTGAAACGGGTGAATATCACTAAGCAAGACTGCTGACTTAGTTAAATATATTCACCTTGCAAAGCCAAAAACAACTCACTTTGCTTCAGTTGATATTCCAATTTGGTGAGTTTGCCAATTTCATAGAAGAACTCTGCAAACTTACTCTGTGATACAGGCTAGTGGCTCCTAAGCTTAGCTCTGGGGACCAACTGGTTTTTCGCCCTACCACAACTGCTATCCCTGAATTTTAACCAGTAATTGAATTTTCAAATTATGCACCTCGTTATTACAGGGATTGTTTATCATTTTAAGCCACAATGTGTCAGAAATAGCCCAGCCATGCATTGTACTATATTATGAATGACTTTCATTACATCATGGGGGGGGGGTTGTGACTCCTGAAATTGAAAGATCAAATGACTTCTAATTTTTGATATTGTGAATTCGCATCACAAAATTTGTGCATTTATTTGGCGACTAAGAATTCAAAGACAAAGTAATAATGAGTAAAACCTGTTCAATGCTTGTTTTTTTTTTTTTTAAGACGTTTAGTATGAACTTGAACACCTGTATTCAGAAACCAAACTAGCATCTTATGAATTCATTACAGTCTTGAATTTGAACAGTTAAAACAAAGTGCCACATTGGCTTTCTACTTGGAATATTGTAAAACAAACAACATGCTTAACGCTGGGTTTGTAAATATCGTGGGATGAATGGTCAACATGGTTTGAGAGTTAAATGTCTCTCTAGCCTGAGAAGCAACCAACAGAAAAATAGACTGCTTATTTACTCCAGAATGTGTAATTGTGTTTGAAATAAAATTTAGCATATAGTGGGTCCTCTGACCCATTTTTGGGAACAGCTGATATATGCAAAATTCCTGCTGTCTGATCTGCATCATTGTTGAAGACTTTAAATGGCAGCTGAATCATTGGCTCCAGTCTGGCATTGGCTTGGTTTAAGGATCACCAGGCCATGGCTGAATTACAGTTGTATATGAGAGTTGCAGGAAATCCAGTTCTAGTTCCCAGACTGCCCCGTTACCCAGCTTTTGAGACATAAGTCCCGTCTCCTGGACAGAGTATGTGACTCCAGCTAATCTATTCAGTCACAGTCCAGTGCTGGTTTCCAGGTAACAAGAACAGCACTGGCTAAATTTATATAGGAGCGAGCTTCCAGCAATCATTTGACCCAAGCGTCTTTACGCTGGAATCAGTCTGTATGAAGAGTGAATTCATGGCATCATCAGTGAGCACATGTTCGGTTTTCAATGACATAAATCATGATTTTACACACATATCATAAGTATACATTTTGATTAATTTGTTAGTTTCCTCTGTAGGGTTGAATGAATCTTTTCTTTCCCGTATGACTTGATGTTCAGGAGTTGAAGCCCATTCAATCCCCCCCCCCCCCCCCCCAAAAGCAACAGGGTGTTTAATTCCTGAAATTCCCTCCAGGGGAATTTTGTCTCCATGAGGATACTGAACAACTTCTGATTGGGTCAGATGCACAGGCAAACGTTCTGGACTTTCTTACATGAAATTAGCAAAAGAGGCCAAACCCAACCATAATTGGACTAAATTGCTTCATAAACCAAAAGTATGTAGCCACATTGCCAGAGAGGATGTGTGGTTGGTTTCCTAGTCATCCACCACCTAGTTCATATGGACGACAGCAATTTACTGCACAGGTAACTGTCCTCAACGGACATCATCAGGCTGGACTGATTGTCCCCTTTAAAGTGACTGAGTCTCCCACTCCCAGGGGCAGAGACCGTTGTAAGAGAGTATTGGGTCTCCTCCGTGTAGAAGGGGCATCCGGTACAGCATTTCTCTTCCAGAGTTCTCTTTGCAGGCCCTGAAACCTGGAGCCGTATTTGCTCGCTCTTCGGTTAGTTGATCCCTGGAGACAGAGTAAGGTCTTCGATGATGCTTTCTAGAGCAATTCTGTTTTATTATTCTCCGGCCTGGCCTCTCACAGAAAACTCCATAGTGACCACAAAATAACCCTTTGTGTAGGGATATCTTTTGTAACCTTATGCTCATTTATAATGAGCGCAGGCTGAGATTACGTATCAGCCCTATTGACTGACAGGTTTGGGGAGAATGGGTCTGAGGCCTGCTCAGTCTGTCAATCATAATTAAAACGCGAGTCTGAGAAAGAAAGGAGGCCACAACATGAAGACCTACGTGCTTAGTTCTGTTCAGGGAGATGAAACTTAAATGCATATTTTAATAAGAGACAGGGCACAGCTCTTCACTTCATATTAAGCTCAGTGCAATACTCTCATATGAGTTCAGCAGTCTCAAATGAGGCAGCTGGTTGAATGACTGACCACAGCCACAGTTTTAGTGAATATGGTGGGTGGGCCTTTGCACCGACAGACCTTTGTCAATGAATTGAAATCATACAGCATATCTACAGTCTTGAAGAGGGCAGAGTGAATGTGCCAAATCCCAAACCGCAAGCTGATAAAGGAAGAAAAAAAAACACATATTGATAGAGAAAACAGATACTTTGTCCTGCCATTCAGTATTGCCACATTCTTGGCTCATAGTTTGGACTGCTCATTTACAATGGGAAAATAATGCTGCCTTCCAGGCAACCTGTAACTCGTGTTTTTCCAACTTGTAACCCGTGAAAATGCACTGGAACGGCAGTCCAGCCCGTAACTTCCCACCTGTGAACTCATACCAAATCGATGTACTCCCAGTTCCGACCAGTTTGTCGTAACTTTCCTGTAATGCTACAAAGTCAGAAGTCGTGACTTACGAGTTCAAAAGCCTGCCAGGAACGCAGGATAATATTTGTGCCATTATTGCTTCGAGGCTTAAAAATCAGAACTTGGCTACACTCAAAACCTTGGCCATATTTCGCACAGTAGAATGCTGGGGGAAGTCAGGGAGTAAACTTCATAACATTAGCAGGGTTTCTATTTTATACAGTATATTTGTTAAATGCATGTGATGTGCATTGACTAGTGGCAACATTGATCTCCTCCATAAATGCATAAGGACTAAAAAAAGGAAAAATAATAACCGAATCAATTGACTAATAGGCTTCTATAAGAACTTTTGTAAGTCCTTTCAGGAGTATGATCGCAAATATGTGATTATGATGTTTTGAAGGGAACATTCAAACGAGGAGGTAATAATCACAGCTGGAAAATTCAAAGCAATTGAAAGTCTGAAACACTGGCTTAGAATGTAGACTAAACATGACAAAAAACAGGCAGAGTTTGAGAACAGTGAATAATTTTGAGAAAAAGCACGAAACTGCACAGACCCACCATGTGAAATGCACATGTCCCATTAAATGTCCCTGTCAAATCTCCAAGAATGAGTGAGTGAATGACGGACCAAAATTTGCAAAACATGGGGAAAAACAGGGTCAACTTTCCTGCTTACAGTGTACAAAAATTACAAGCTTACTGTATTCAAGTACCTCAGTGTGTTTGGTTTTTTTTTTTTTTTTATTCACTGCGCATTATTTGATGCCTGATATGTACATAACTTTTTTTTGACAATATTTGATTTTCCCGTAGTACAAAAAGTCTGTTTGGACTAGGCTAACGGCTGAGCAGTCTCACCTGTTCTGAGCAAATAACCTTCTGTCCTCTCTCCTTTCAAGTCCTTAAAGTACTCTACTTGCTAATCATATTTGTTCTACATTTAAGACAATTTCGCACAGCTATATCCTCATTAAGGAAAGCTAAGTCTTCCAAATTCTTAGCTAAGGGCTAATTATCTGCATGACTGTGCAATCAGATATTCTAATCAGATTGATTTATTTTTGTTTGCTTGTGGGTGGCAGCAGGTGTGGTGCGAACAGGAGATGGCGGCTGAGAACAAATGCGCTCAGGTGATTGACATTTTCTGAACAGGAAGCTCTTCAATATCAGCCATTTTCGACTCTAAAGAGCCAGTCACTGGGCTCATTCCGATCGATTATTTCCCACATCCTGCCCTTCTGCTAACTTGCCTATCCCTCTTCCTTCCTTGCGTCCGTCCCAGAAATCGATCCAGGTCTGCCTTCAGTAAAGAGATTCCAATTTGTCCAACTGTTCGAACTTTTCATTCAATTCTGTTGCAAACAACTGTAAACAAGACATTCCATTTTTAAAATGTTCTGATACACATCGGCTGGCACAAAAACAGACACCTGGGGCTTGTTCGAGATCACAAAGTCGAGAAAGATCCTGCAAGTTCTTGCCTCTTGGACGATTAAACTACGTTTGGATTAAACTACGTTGACTAGCGAGAATATCTGTGAGCAGTCTCGCCTTCTTTTTCTATAGTAAGGCGCCCAGTATTGTCACATCAGTGTCCGCACCACCACACGGCTTGTTCATAAGAATTTGATGCGAACCCAAGAAGGCAGCCATGTTGGAAAATGCGCAAGAATAAGAGAGTTCTTCAAAACTCAGGAGTCTCTCCCTCACGAGACCTAGGGTGAGACCCTTTGTTCTTGAACCTTGGACATGCCTCAGGTGCTGGACCAGCCAGGGGGGTAATTGCATTGGGAAGGTCAGAAAATTCACTGTACGGACGCCTCCCTGGAGAGACGGGGAATTATAGTGAATCATCCAGCTTATGACCATATCCCAGACTCAAATGCATTTCCAGAAAGTACAGATGCCAACTTACATAGTTGGAACCACTGAGTCAACTATGTTAGCTGCTATTGTAGGAAGTAACCATGGGTTTGAGAAACGTACCCCTGCCTCGGCACAAACAAGAGTATAATCCCGCCTCTTGGGGCGGAGCTGCGGGGCCTTTACTTCACGAAACCCAACAGTTCCACCATAACAGGAACTGTGATGCAGAGAACAGATTCGTGAAAAACTGCAAATTTGCTTATCAGGTTGCAGGAATTTAGTTAAGTTTAATGTCGCTAATCTACATGAATAGATTAACACGTGTGTAATCTCATTCATTACGCTCCAGGCAAAAACTGTGGTTATTCATAATGTTGTATGGGAAACCTTAAAAAAGCGTAAGTGTCATTAGGCACAACGCTAGAGGGAACATTACTGGTTTAACAGGAACAGAATATAAATAGTAGTAAACTCAGTTTTTTTTGCGCCCACCTGAAGGTTATTTGGAGAAATATCTTAGAACCAACCAAGAGTTTACTAGCAGGAACCAGGGTGTTCAGGTTTCAAGAGCTCAACCATGAAAATGCTGTCAAGTTGCAAATACAAAGAGGGTAATTCAGCATACCTTAATGACGGACCACCCCAGAAAATGTCCAGGAAGATGACCTCTTGAGGTATTTTGGGTTTCAGAGAAATCTGACAGAGCTCTTACCTGACCTGATTACTCTGATTCCTGGTAGACTGTGCAGGAGACAGTCGACGCACATGTAAAAGAAAGTGAACCAATTAGAACAGTCTGGAGAGGCTCGGTTTAGCTACTACAGTACTGGCTAAGTCCGCACATTCCCATCCCAGGAAATGATACCAAAAGCAACTACATGTCTGCATTGTTATCACCTACTTGCACAGATAGTTAATAATTGTGCTGGATTCCAACATAATCATAAAAGCTCGAGTAACTCAAGTTTTTCCTGACAGTGTCTCTTTTCTGAACAGTTGCCATGGCCACCATCTCATGCTGTGAAGTAAGTAACTGATTAAAATAATTGATAACACAATCATAATATCCCTTTGATAGAGCAAGTTTTGTCTATCTGTTGAAGGATCACGTCACAATAATGAATCAATTTGTTTTATTTGCCAAGGGAAAGTATAAAATGAACTTGCTAGAATTAGAATCCTTAGAAACTGTCACAGTTGTCTCATGGGACCCCCTCATATTTGGCAGATGATATAATTATTAATAATCATGATTCCTCCTGATAGCCCCTGTGATTGTGTGACAGTTGATGGGTCCTGTCACTAGAAATGCCTCCAAATAAGTATGCGCCCCGGTTGCCTTGCCGACAAGCCTGGCTCTTTGGCGATGTGGTCAGCATGTGCGACTCCCACCTGGGAGTCTGAGGTTCAATCCTCTGCCCGGGGCTTCCTTCGGCTTGCCACAATTGGATGAGGATCTGCAGCAATGAGAACAGTGGTGAGTTTCACTGCTCAGACATCCACCTTCACATTTGACGGCTTGCACAGACTGTCTGATGCTCTGCATCTTTGGCGCAAGTTTTCCCCTATTGACCCGGATGTTAAAATCCGGGAAGTGTTTTGCTGTGGTTATTCATTAGCCTCTGTATCCAAGAAACAAGTCAGTGCGCTTTTTCGAGGGAGAAAAGAATGCTCATTTTTCAACAGTCAGCAAATTCCCTGAAGTAGTAATGTGAAGGTCGCTTGGATGAACATAGCTGATTTGATTTTAACTACATAGTAGCCATTCATCTCACTGTGAGGGTGAGGGGATTATTTGCATATTACGATGCATTTTTTTGAGGGGGTTAAAGCTGCAGTTGGTAACTATGAGGAGAGAGAGGACTTGGCATGAAAATTTGAGAAAACAAAACTTTCAGATCCCACCCCTCCCTCTCCTCTGCACTCCTGCCCCAAGACCCTCCCCAGAAGAAGCTGCCGTGCACGGGAGCTGTTATGCATGCGACTGTGGAGAGATTTTGCAAGTTCACATTATGAAAACGGCCAAGTTGCCGAGGCTAGACATTACTACTGTGGACAGTCAACATTGCTGGCCAACAAACGAGCAGAAATAAATCAAGTCGTCATGAAAAGTAATCCACAGCAGTATGCATTCAGTAAAAACCCAGCACACGCTAATTTCAGTAAGATTCCCATTTTTTTGAGTGCAAAAACTGTTGTGAATCCTGCTGAATGGCCAGTAAACCATGTATGTCAGCATTTAGCTGACATACACATATTTATGAGGACAACAACACAACCGATAAGACTGCCAGGTCACTTCATAAAGATATTTTCAGCTACTTTCTAATAAAACAATGCCAGTAATGTTAGCCCTAGCATCGGAAACAAGCTAACGTTAGCTCGACTGCAACATCACACGCATTACGAACAACTGTAACAATTGCAAGACGCTGACTATTCGAACAGCGACTGTGCTTGTAAGCGACATTCACTCGCTTATTTGCAGAGCGAAAATGAATTGATGCCCGTAAGGGCTGGGGTTAGTCCTAGCTGTGCATGTGAGCGACGACAACTCTCTTATTTGCAGAGCATTGCGGAGCAAAAATGAACCAACAAATAAAGCGGGGGTTTACCTGTCAAGCAGAAAAGTCACCAACTCTGCGTCGGATTTTAACCCTTCCAGATCACGGAGTTCCCTCCACCTCTGAAAAGCCATTCCGATGTTCACTCTTGTTTTATCCCAGGCTTTGTCTAATTCTTTCTTTGGTGTTTTTTTTTTCTTTTGGCTTCCTCTTCTAACTTGTCTTAGCCGTGTGTGCTGTTGTCAGAGGCATCTGTATTTTTTTCCTCGCTGATGGCTGTTGTTGCGCCATTAGTTTCTCTACGCTCCTGAACCCTTTCAGAGATTTGAGCTTGACTGAGCACTGCCGTGAACTGAGGAGGCTGTCCGCAGCGCTTGCATGTGCACTGTTTGATGGCTGTCAGACACCATCCTGGCACTGATTGGTTCTTTTTGGTCGGTCTGAACAATTCTGCTAAATTTTTAATTACAGAGTACTACTTTTATGTAATACTGTCTGGACACAGTGACAGTTTTATCAAAAATGACAAAAAGTTACTTTAATAAGACTTACCAACTGCAGCTTCAAGTGGAAGAGTGCCTTTCATTCATGTACATAAGGCACTGCAGAAAACCAAGAGGAAAAGTCAATCTTAAGAAGCATTTCAGTCTCATTATTTCTACCGTATCAGAGCTACTTTTCTTGAAAAACAGAAACATGTCAACACAATGAGACATTCAGTCAAGATTTCCCAATTAATCAAGAAGCAACTTTAAAAAAGCCGATATTTTTAACTTTAGAGAGAAAAGTAAGCTTTCACGTCTTGTTACAATTGCACCTCTTACGACAAATGTAATCCAGTCCAGCATAGATCACCATACGACAAATGTAATCCAGTCCAGCATAGATCACCATACGACAAATGTAATCCAGTCCAGCATAGATCACCATACGACAAATGTAATCCAGTCCAGCATAGATCACCATACGACAAATGTAATCCAGTCCAGCATAGATCACCATAGGGGTAGATAAAAATGGAAGCACAAATCTCTCACTTTCAGGACCCTGTAACATACAATCCCTGTGCACTAGGATGGTTTGCAAATGTGGCCCACTGACATCACATTCGACTAACAGATCCCTCTCTTTGAAGCTCAATCCAAAGATCACTTGACTACAGCAGCCAAATTCCAAACTTCTTTTGAACTGAAAAAAGGTCTACAGACAACCTCTCAAATTTTCCTCAATTATCTGTTAGTTTTTTTCCCATAACAGCAAATTCTGTATTCAAAATAATCCATCCACTAATCCAGTTGTACATATTTTCTTTTAGCCCTTAAGAAGGGTCTGCTTTAAACTCAAATTGAGAGTATGATGTGTGCTACATGCTGCTTGCTATGATAATCCCAAGACAGGTTTTAAGCAGGTTAAAAAAAACTGAATTGATTTCAGGCCGTGTCTGCATTTATCTGCATCACACTGAAGCAGGTCGTGTTTACTCATCCCACTCAAGCAGCTCCTGGCAGAACACAGATCAGATGAAGGGTACATGCGACAATTGTGATAATGGCCAGCATTGTTGGGCTGAATGAAGCGTTCTCACCATTATGTTATATAATGGTCAAATTGGATCAGACCTTTTCAGACAAAGACCCGGAGGGATAGTGAGACAAACTGCCAGAAATCTACCCTTTCCAACCCGAAGCTAATAATGCATGAGCAAGAACAGTGTGAACCAGGCCCATTTTTGGTCTAATAGCGAACTTATTTGTTTAAACACGACCTTGGCAAGTTGCCAATCTATAAGTCATGCCGACATGTTTTTTTGTATTCAAACTATGTGGATTATATAACAGGAACAGAATTCATAAATCATTTAAAAAGGAAGGAGGAGGGCTAAATATTTTTTTAAAGCAATGCTAAAAATCTTCCCGGAACCAAATAAAATCATGTTCCCTCAGTTTCAGCGTTACATCACTTCTTATCACTTCCTGGTTGTCAGAAATTTAAGGTCAAGCCCGATTATCGGATTCTCATAAAAGACTCCATGTTCTGTAAATTCCTCCGCGATGCACCGGTATTAGACTGTAATGCCCGATTTCCACAATATAGCCATAACAATACGAGAGTTTTCAAAGAATCCAGCCACCATTATCATATCAGGGTCATGGGGCACAGGAACATATCACAGCATTCACTAGGTGAAATCAGGAACACAGCCTGGACAGTAACTTAAGGACCTTGTGCTGTAGACTCCTGTACACAAGCTGTTATTGCACGTCTAAAATCGGCAGTGGAGTGGATGGGCCTTGTAGTGCAGGGAGACGGATGACCTTTAGAGGCATGCAAACATTCTGAAGACATTCCAGAAGCATAGAGGAAAAACACGGTTTTACAGAGCGACATGTGGGTGCAGCACTGAGAGACAGCACTATGTACTCTGCTCAATTTTACATGTATGTGCGAGGAGAAGACGGAAAATCTGATACACAGGAAATGTGGAGAGCGAACGTGCTTAACCATGGGCTTCTCTCTCACTCTGACTGACACGAACACACACACACACTCAGGTACACACACCTGAACACAGGGCCTTCACTAGATGTATGAAGGGTGGGGACAGTTCTGGGTATAACAGCAAGAGAGAGCCCACATGAAATTGTATTAGGTTGAGTGGGGGGGGGCAAGAAATAGTCTTTTAGGGGAGGCACACACAATAACATCACAGGAAAACATCCACACTGATGCACACAAGGACAAACAGAAGCGCTCATCCCAATCACACACGGAGACGCAAGCAGAGAAACGGGGTCTGTTCACACTCCGGAAAGGTAGTTGTGTACATTTCTGAAGACCATTCCACACGTCTCTCCATTTGTACAGGACGCTGGGCCTTTCTGATGTCAGGCTTTCGGCAAATTGCTGAGTATCTACCATTATGGTATGTTTGTGTCATGTTACAAAATGATTTAAGTACCACTTAAGACTGAAATGACAGTACAATGGAACTTGATGGGAAAGGAAAATTGAACCATTAAATTCACTTTCATTTCGTTCACAGCATTAGCGGAATACATACAGTTGATAAACACAATTCAAGATGGGAGAGGCGGCCACCAATAATGGAAACTTGACATACACCCCCCCCGCCCCCCCAATTCTACCAATGCTAAAACACCCCTGACCCACCCACCCACATTTAAAACTGAAATAATGGCCTTCAGTATATATGACATTGAATACTGAAGCACAAACAGTTTCATTCCTGGTTCCCACAAGAATTTTTTTTAAGTCTCTTGTTCACTTGGTTGCAATGGGTTAAAACAAGGATTTCCTGCATACCACTGAAACAGCATTCCATTCCTGAGATAATTAGACATGCAGTCTCTTCCCGACATTTCACCAAATCCTGCCATGGCGTTCAGGCTGGTATTCACGCACAAGAATTACAAGAGGGGGGGAGGGTACTGGAGATGGCTGGTTGGTGCAGAGAGACGATCTCCATGCGAACATTACATCTGAGAAATACATGCAGTACAACAGTAAAAAAAAAAAATGCAGCGCATCAATTCATGCAAATAAGTGCAAGTTGTCCAAAATGTTTTGGCGAGCACCCGGGGGTCAATCATCTGTCAGCCTGTAAAAGGAATCACACATTGGAGTAAAATAAAAGTTCAGAATGTAAAAGTGCTCCCAGTTTTGGGTTTTTATTACAACTCTTCACTCCAGCTGGGAGAGTGTTGTGTAAAATCAGCAGGCTGAGCTCAAAGGAGAAAGGAGCGCTGACAGGACTGGCTCCAAGAGCGCTTTTCATGATCCTAACTGATGCTTCCTCTCGTCCGCTCCTCTTCTGGGGCCCGAAAGTCCTTCCACCTCCGCTGTCACGGCAAATCTTCCAATCTCTTAACTGCATCTTGAAGAGTGTGGGGCCAGGAACAATGGACTTTATACTCCAATTCTGAGCATGTGATCACATATCTTGGTTGAACTTTTTAAAGTGCCACAAGATTTTGTAATACGTTTGGTAATCCTATCTCACGTTGTTTAAGTTCAGAGGGATGTCAGGGGTCATCCAGATGAGGCCAAACAATCAAACAACAATCCAAACAATCAGGAAAATGTGTTAGTTTGACCAGTGTGTGCCCTCATGGATAAGGAAACACCACAGTAAAATGGATTATTTTATCTGCTGAGCAGCTATTGAGACTTATGACCCCAGAGGAGCAGCCCCCCTCCTGGGGGGGGGGGCGGGGGTGTAACAGGCGGAGCACAGAGGAGCGGGCCCCCCTCCTGGGGCGGGTCTCAGGTGTGTAACAGGCGGAGCACAGAGGAGCAGGCCCCCCTCCTGGGGCGGGTCTCAGGTGTGTAACAGGCGGAGCACAGAGGAGCAGGCCCACCTCCTGGGGCAGGTCTCAGGTGTGTAACAGGCGGAGCACAGAGGAGCGGGCCCCCCTCCTGGGGCGGGTCTCAGGTGTGTAACAGGCGGAGCACAGAGGAGCGGGCCCCCCTCCTGGGGCGGGTCTCAGGGGTATAACAGGCGGAGCACAGAGGAGCAGCCCCCCTCCAGGGGAGCACAGAGGAGTTAGGGCACATTTTTGCTTGTATCCTCTTGCTTATCATTTTGCTTTACTAATTTTAAACTCATCATTGCAATAAAATAAAACTATTATTCACCAGCCCTGTACTTTGAGTCTTCAGTAAGGAACCGATCTGAGTAGGAGACATGGAGTGAGGTGAGAAGAGGCTTCTGCAGGAGCTCATAGCGCAGAAACAACAATAAATCTTTTGTGGAAGCCTTTTATCTCGTGGCATGACGTTTAAATTCTGCACCTGCACGTGGCAAGCTGCTGAACGGAATGAAGCATTTCTCATAAAAACGGCTTTCGGCTCCTCCGTCCTCTCGACGCTTCCTCGAATCTCTCCCACATCCTCGCTGAAAGGAGCCAAGACCCCACGGGAGACCCAAGTGAGGGAAGCGTGGAGACGTGTTAGCAAAATGAAAAACACCCCAGGTGTTCCCAACGTCTACCTGCACACACACCAGCCCATGGAACCAGGAGTTCAGGATTAGAAGCTTGTCATCAAGACACGCCCAAAAGGTGGGTGGGACTAAAGGAATGTAGCTAGAAGGGACAAATCCTATGAGGGGCCATCTGTGACCCCTCCCACTTCCTATTGCTGGAGGGGTGTCACACTTTCCCACAGTTCCATAACCAAAGACACAGGTCAACAATCCCCCCACCCACTCCTGGGCTTTCACAACAACAACTTGCACAGAGAATAGAGATATCCCAGCAGTGCCACCAGGGACTCCTGCAACACAATCCACTGGATCATCATGTCAAAGATCAGCAGCGCAATCTACACCCAACACCTGCACCAGGAGAAAATGGAGCAGAGAATTAACATTTCACAAAGCAAGCAAGTGAGAACGGACAGAGCAGAAGTGCAAACAAACCTACGCTGACCGTCAGAGCAGGATCTTGAGGAAGAGCCAGTGTTAACTGATCTTGCAAAAAAAAAAAAAAAACCACTGCTAACTGAGAGAGACTGAACTGACAGATGAGCAAATAAACAGGCTAGGATCTCACAAATCAAAAAATTCCAACTACCAGCGCAGGAACTCTGATACAAGCAGGTCTTAATTAGCAGTGCAGGAAGTCACAAAGAACCAGCAACCGAAGAGGATCTCTTCAAACAACCAATCGCTGACTAACAGAGCAGGATCTCCTTCCTGAAGATACGGACAGAGAGCAGGATTGCATTATCAGTAAATATGTGCAGACAGAGGGAAGGCAAACGGACTTTCAACCAAACAAGCTCTGAAAAACCCAGAAACACGTTGCATAAATAAATGCCCCCCACAGCTCAGTGTGTGCAATTCTTGGCTCATTTATAAAATAAAAATAATAAAATCAAATTTTAATTTATTCAAGGACTAGGTCTCATCTGTGCCTGTAGAACTAGTCTAATGCAAATTGTGTTAACGGTTTTTGTATCTTGAGTGAACTACTTTGAGTTCAAAAAGAGAGGGAACAGAATATGAAAAAAAAAGAAAACTTTTCAGGTGGGTCTATGGTACAGAACGACTGTCAGAGTGCAACATCATATCATGTAAAGAAGTAGTAATATTCACATTTTTTTTAGATAATTTAAGGTTTCGATCATCATGTAAAATTTAGAGTAATAGAAGTAAAACACAATCATCTACACACATGCAACAGATGACAGAACAGGATTGGCAAAGGATGATTTTATTTGTAATTTTAGCTCACTAAAAACACACAAAATGTCAGAGGAACAATGTGTGGTCACCAAAGGACTGTATACCAAGTACATTCAGTTATCAAAAAATACAAATTTATTTTACACTCCACTATGGCAATCAATTAGTCCCATAATCGGCCATACTTCGTACTACACGAGAGAACCTGTATTTGGTCCATGGTTGATTGTGTACGCAAAGCAAACTGAGTCGCAGAGTCTACGGCATATCAACGCTCATGAATTCTCATCTGTTGAAACATTTCACCGATCCACTATATGAGCACTAAAGTCCCATAATTTCAGTATGCAACTTCAACAAGCTGGGTTTAAACAAAAAAAAACGTTACTTTTTAAATATAGCACTTATTTACATTTATCACATTATTACTCTTCGTTTTTATTTGCTAGTGAAATACGTTTTGCATATTTTAGGTAAAATGGTTTTGTGCTTTTTTCATGAACTCTCGAGGTGGCGTGCATCGCCCCCTGGTGGTTAAGGGTTCGGAAGAAAAGTATCAAGTGTCGGAGCAGCGATAGGCAGGAAAACGTGCAACGCTCGCTCCTGATTGATTCATCTCCGGTTTCACATTTCGGGGATGGGTTTGACTCAAGATTTATACGACACATCTCAGGAAACGCACAAATGTTTGAAATTTCATGGCATGTGTCAGGAAAAAAGTGCCACGATTCACTTCCAGAAGATATAGTGCAACAAATGACGGCAAGATAGGCTCTAAATATGATCGGGCTGGTTTCACTTGAGCCAAGTCAGCACATGATCTCGAAATAATTAGGTTACAGCGTGTTAGAACCATACACTGTAAGAAACACAATGCTACCTTGTTGTATAAAACAATAACCATCACTCAAAACAAAAATCATCATCAATTGACCACTCTTATAGTCTATGCACACTTCGCATTAAAATACCAAAACGAGGCTTGACTAACAAAATTAAGAAAGACTGCGTCCGAATCAGCGTTGCACTGTTGTGTCCCGCAGTCTACTGGGGATACTAGATTGCATGCTGATTTTAATTTTCATCGTTTTCCAAAAGGTTATCTTCGCAAGGAGAGATGAAAGGGCGGTCTTTCACCGAAATTGGCGACCCATCGGAATCTGTGACCCCATGGGGCGTGGTCCAAAACAGAACACTTACGTCAACTGCGTAAGCACTTACGTAAACGGCGTACGCGGTTGACGTAGGTGCTCAGTTATGGACCACGCCCCCTGCGGTCAAAACTTCCGATGGGTCACAGACTTCAGGGGAACACCGGCGATCCAGTTGCGCGTCTAAAGCCTCGCTTTGGACAAAAATTAATATTCATGACCTGAATATTAAGAGCGGTCAATTCCAAACGTGCGAACGGTATCGTTTTGGACCATTTGTAAAGGATTCCACCATATACGCAAAATAAAATAATTTAAAAATGACAATGCAAGGCTTACAACTTTTAGCTAACAGAAAATATTTCAAATGGTTCATAATAGGATTACTTTCAAATGGCCTTAAATTTTACATTTCTTAAAACAGTGTTAATATATTACTATGATGAATGAGTCCGTGGGCTCATTGGATCTCTATAAATGCTAATGCTAATCTTCAACATTCAGACAACCATCCCTTACAAATTTGACTTTTTGCAACGTTGTGGTAACTTTGGAGCGACTCAAGCCCACTCTGCAACAGCAGAATAAGAAAACCATTGAATGCAACGATTCAAGAAAAAAAATGAAAAGCCTTGTAAAGTTTGAATTTAAAGGTCCAAAAAGCCCACCTTAAAAAATATCACGTTGCAAATCACAGAGGTTGTGGCTGTCACAGCAGCTTTTTTGTCAACATAATTTTTCAGAAACTAGTTTCAAACTTCTGTCGTACCGACTTCCACTCCCAAAATATGTCACACTCTTTCTAGTCACACTCGTACAAAGACAGAAAACAGCCCAACTGCAGCTGTCGGCATCTCCAACAACCAGTTCATTCCGGTTCTAATAATTAATGCACCTTCACAAGTTGCTATGCAACCCGGAAAGAAGTGAGGTCCGTGGGGGAAGAACAGCCCCGGACAGAGATAAAGCAGCACGGCTCGGCACCTCTGATCCCTGTAACGGAGTAAACAGGCTCAGCTGAGGGGGGGGGGCGGATAGGGATTTGTTAAAAATCTCACCTCTCTGTAAAAGAACTGGCTGTTTACAGGAGAAGGGTTATGCAAGAGAGGAGGGAAACAATTCATGGGAATAAACTACAACCACCACAATCAGCACAAACCGGAGATGACAGAAGAAAAAAGTAAATGCAAATGCAAAAATGTCTACAAATATACAACAAACTACAAGTGTCAGAAGTAGGCTGGACCCACAGCGAATGGTGGTATGGAAGCTCCACCCAATTGAGCGGTCATGACCTTGGAAATGGTGTGATTGGCAGAGTGACTGTAAACATTAAGTCCTCAAGTGAGTGGATTGGAGGGTGTTGTAAACTCGGAGACCGCTGAGGGCAGTTTGGGCTGGGATTTGCGGAGGCGGGGAGGTGGGCATTCTGGGGTCTTTTCTCACAGGGGTGACCATACCACAGCTGACACAATTGGTGGGACGGGGCTGGGCTGGTCAATTGGATTTCAGAAGATCGATGCAGCTCTGCAGTAACGTACTCTTGTTCTGTGGAAACAACAGGGAAACCGGGATGTGTCATTCGTTTCTCAACTGTTGGTGAAACATGCACTCCCATCAATCAATCTGGAGGCGTGGCCACAGTGACTTAAAGCTCTCTTCCCGATGGCCATAGCCAATAAAATACCTTCTTTATACACCCAACACCAATCAACACTGCATCCTCTGGAACCTGGGCAATGAGCTGACCAGAACACTCACCTTCGCGTGCTTGATCTCCAGCTCGGCGGTCTCGACAAGATTTTTCCGGAAGGCTACCACCCGGCGACCTTTAAAGCTGGTGAGCTCTGCCAGGATAGAGAAGACAGGAGAGCGACGACAGCATTAATACAGGTTACATCAAACTGACCTGAGATCAGGGCTCCATCTCATGCCCTGTTGAGGATGCGGACATGGGAATTCTAATCATTCATCAGCCATCTAGGACTTCGGGAGTTTGGGAGCCTGCATTCACTACTAAAAAGGGATATGAGATGGGTTTCTGGGGCAAACCCTTTGACCAGATGGTTTACTTGCATGAATCAAGATCAGAAATCTTAATGGTTTTCCACTCCACAAGGCAGTTAAAAGGAGGAAACAGCACCTCAGCAAAGTATTTTTCAGCAGAAAGTAGAATTTTTCAAGTGTCTAAAATGCATAGTTTTATCAATTTTAATTTGGTAAAGGTCCAGTGTGACGCATTTTTACACCTGAAAGTCATCAAATTGGCGTCAATACCAGGGGGTAGACATTTTTACTTTGGGAATCTGGGGCTGTGTTTGGAATGCACACTTGTCTACTCGCTCACTTTCTATATTGTTTTCAATGTAGAACATTCACTACACAGTGCCCTGTATAGCGGGTGAGTGAGCATTTCGAACGCATTATCAAATCAAACACCAGTGCCATGGTGCTTGTGCGTCAGTTATTCCCTTACGTGATGTCAGTTATTCCCTTTCCTTTCATCCGGGCCATAGAGTAGTCTAAAGAACCTTCAGTAAGCTCTCCCTTAATGGCTTGGCTGCCCGAAAGCTGTTCTAATTTAAGCTGGCCTGATTAACAATCAAACAATTTATCAACTGAGCGACCAAGAACAATACATGACCTATGATGAAAAATGGTAATGAGGGGTGAATTCCCATTGCCTACATTTATATAATTGATATGGCATTGTAGATCCAAAACCTTCCCAGACTTTGCAGCATTTATTTTCGCCGTTCATGGGATTGTCACACAGCTGTGCAACCTTACAGCCCCCTTTAGCCACGACAACATTCAAAATAAAGAACGGATTCTGGCAGCCACGCAAACTAATTTCCAGAAATCTGTGTTCCTTAACGAGCGCTGAAATTATGAAGACATTAATATGTTACGTTGTCATTCATGTGCAGAAGATGCCTCATAATTTTGTGGTGCAATGCATAACAATGCTATCAAAAGTAAATTAGACTGTCATTGGTTTTTACCAATTAGTCTAAGCAACTGTGGCTAATTGGGAGATTTAAACTGTGAGAGGTTTAGGTTATTAAGCATTTTTAAAAGGTGAGGCTTCTGAAGATCAAATTCAAAATCAGAAGATTCCCCAAGTAAAAATGTCTGCCCCCTTGCATTGAAGCCAATTTGAAGACTCGCTGGTTTAAAAATGTGTCACACTGGATCATTAACAAATTAAAATGTATAAAACTATGCGTTTTAGACACTTCAATTCTAATTCTACTTTCTGCCAAAATATACTTTGCCGAGGTGCTGTCTCCTCCTTTAATACTCATACCATCAATGAACCAAAATTTGCAAACCAGGTTCTTAATAAAAACAGACCTCTCTGCAGACATCTCTGATCCTTCTGATGGCAGTTTAGCAGTAATTGGTAATTTGTCAGCAGAAGTAGAAATGCCAGGGAAAATGATATCCACTGGGAAGAGTTACACACAGACCTTTCTTGCCAGACTCAGAGAGCTTCTCAAACTTGTCCAGGGACTGCTGCTGGTGACTCTCCGCCTGAGGCACATCCCTGCCCTTCTGCCGGGCTTTCTCCAGGGCCTTACAGGCATTCTCATAGTCCACCTGGGCACGCGCACGCCTGTATAACAGGTCCTGAGGGAAAGAATGCCCCGCAATTTCAATTCCACCAACAAACTACATTTCAAAACAATTATCTAACGACCACGACCATGCTTAGGTAGTCTGTCAGCCGCTGGTACTCCTGAATGAGGCTTCTTAAATCATAACCATCTTTCTGACTTGGGAGATTCTTATTTTACTCCATAAAACCAGCAGACCCTTGCATGGGTCTGTCAAATGCAATTGCTCCTTTCAAACGTGAGGAACTTCTGGCTTATTTCAAGTTCTAGTGGGGATCCCAAGGCTTCCAATGACACTAATTATATCCTGCTGAGTTACAGGGAAATGTGTATAAAATGTACAAGATCTCGATAGTTTCCATTTGATGTAATGCTTTGGCCATAGAAACATGGCATCCTGGGTATGAATATTTCTGTCAATATAAGAGTGATTTAGCTTCAGTGAAGTGCTGCAACCAGAAGATTAATATGCATGTGGTATTGGCCTATACTAGGAGAAAACTGCTTTTTTCTGACTTTGAAACAACTTAAGGGAAAACTTCAGCAAAAAGTTTAAGTGGATAAGTGGTATTTTATAAATGTGGCATTTTTTTTTTAAATGTGGCATGTTTGGACACACCCAGGGAGTCTGGGGACCCAGCACACCTACCTTGGCAGCCTGTATGTCTCTCATGTAGTATCTGAGCAGCTCAGTCAGTTTCAGCTCCTGATCGGATGCCACCCTCGCCTCCAACTTCTGTCATTTCACACGAGGAAAACAAACATTACTGAGGCTTCAGCCCAAACACACACAAAATGGCACACAGGCCAGTCAGGCACAGTCATAACAGACACACACAGCATAGGTCAGAGAGCCACTGCCTGACACACACAGGTCAAAGCCGCACACACACGCAGGCACATCAAACACTGGTCAATTAGAGCTACTGCCACACACACGCAAGCATTTACACAAATAAACAAATTAACACACACACACCTCAATGGAAGCTATATTCTTACCCTGAGCTTCTCCAAAAGGTCTGAAAACTTCATCAGGTACCTGGAAAGACAGTCAAGGTTTTACTCAGGTATCTAACGCTCCCTCCGGCCAAGATTACACAAAACTGTTCTCCACAATAAACAGTACAATTACTGCTAGAGATGCACCGAATTTTCAGCCGAAAAAGGCAACAAAAAAAAAGCCTTTTCGGTTTTCGGCCGAAAGACGAAACACCGAAACAATACGGCCGAAGCAGAATGTTGTGATGACGCAAGCAAAAATCGCGGCCAGCCTGTCTGTTAAATCAGCGGACGCGCACCATCGTCACCACGTTATGGCACTAAAGTCCCCGAGAGCTGAATTGCAATTTCTGTTTGACGCTGTCCTGATGCATAGGATAGCAGCTGGTGTTGTGTCCGATTCGGCTGCACAGTAAATACGTACCACATAAAAACGCAAAGCAATGATATCCGTAAAAGGCATAGAGTATTCATAGACAATGGAAATATATTTTCAAGGCATTTGTGTACCATCAGTATTCCATAATGTAACTACAACCCCTGGAAAATTATGGAATCACCACACGGATGTTAATTTACCTTTTTTGCTTCATAACAAAGAAGCAAATAGCACAGATGATATAACAATTATAGTTTATTAGCTTGACATACAGGCGTCATTTAACATTTCACTGTGAAAGTGAAGGCAAAACACGTGGCAAACGCGCAAATTGCGGGAGATGGTGGAGTATTAGAATGTATCGCTTTACGATGCGTCATCTCATCTGTGATACCTTTCCCTTTCCTGAGAACAAAATGCTTCATCAGCGCCCGTAACGTTATTCTCCGCGCAATTTCCGTAGAATAGGGGCAGCATAATATCTTTCTCAAGGGGAATAGGGGAAACCGCATTGGACACAACGCCGTTGCTTCTAATGTCGCTACGAACAGGATCACGGACAAAGAAACACATTTCATAAATGCAGCAGCTTCAGTGAATAAACGCAACCTTGTTTGAAAGGTAGGGCCACTCAGTTTATTTATCAAGCTGCCTAAAACAACACACGTTTCAAAACCACAATCTGAAGACCTGTTTCAGTGATGGACAGTGAAGCCTGTTTCCTAGAGATAATGCGGAAGCGAGTTGCCTATCGCAGCCAATTCTCTTTGACCAATCAGTGGGCTGCTGTTGTCATCACGTAACATATTTTACAATTTTTCAGCAGCCAGTAATAGGCCAGTCAGTTATAGGCCTGTGGGTTATTCACGAGTTGGGCCAAGTTAAACATTTCATTTATAATTTTATTTTATTTTATTTTATATTGTGCTTTGTTGGAATGTCAGTGCTTAATAAATATTTTCATAATTTTGTAATAGATTTATTTTTTGAAGCGTGAATGTTAATTTATGCCATGACTTTAGTCAGGTAAGTACACAGTCATAACCATAAATGCAATGGTACTAGAAATTGGCATAATTTCTTTCGGTGTTTCGGTTTTCGGCCAAGTGTTTCTCATTTTCGGTTTCGGCCAAAAATATTCATTTCGGTGCATCCCGAATTACTACACTGTATTATCTGAGTGGGCACTGGTTAATTTCAGTGCTGAAACGTGGGTGTGAGATCCTGTTCAGAGTAAGAGATTCCCAGCATGAATGTGGCAGTGCCACACTTCAGTTCAAACAATATGGGTTTTTGTTCAAAATGCGTTTCTGAGTGCTGTTGTTCAGCCTGGTTTATTTGAGCCGGAATGGATGGGTGCAATTTACACTATTAAGTTCATTTCATGCGGTACACTACACCATGCAAAACTAGTCAAAGCAAAAAAAAAAAAAAAAAAAATCCCACACGGATTGAGTATGACTGAGCAGCAACCGGGAAAGGCGCCTTATTATGGAACCCAACTATATTCTTGCAAAAGACACGCCCCTCCGGATCATTCAAGCGCCAGGATTAGCCAGCCATTTAGCGCCAACACTGGAATCATAGCGCTTGAACAGCTGGCCAATCCTAGTGCTTGAATGCCCTGGAGGGGCGGGTTTTTGCAAGAACAAAGGTGGGTTCCAAAAAAATGCAGAAAAGGGGCAGGAGTTGGCCATACCCATTAGAAATGACTTCTGACCAAATGCACAGATTTGTCATGTCATGGGCCACACCCAGGCCAGCCAATCAGAGCACAGCACTCACCCTTTAAGTGCAGTGGAGTCCTCAGCAGACAGGCTAGCCAAAGTGGAAGAGATCAAAATATAGTCATCGGCTACACCTGAGAAACAGTGGGGGGGGGACCCGAATTCAGCACGTGGCAGGCGTTTGCATCCACACTATTCCAGAAACTGTACTTGGTGTAAATAGTTCATACTCTTGTATGAGCAGTTTGTATGAGGGTGCGTGTAGCGCACACTGCAGTGTGAGCAGTTAATTGTGTTTGTTTAACTCAAATGCTGGCATGAGCGAGTGTGCGTAGCTCATACTTTTGTGAGAACGGGTCATCCTCTCGGCCTTGGAAGTGGAGTCTTTGATTTTGCTGAAATAATCCAGCAAGAAGATCTTCTCCTGGTCAAAAAACTCATCACCCTCCTGCAAGAGAGAACTCATCCCCATCTGACAGAATTCAGACCAGACTCCCTTCCAGCATCTGACACACGTCCACATCGTACAGCATTCACATCAACGGAGACTAATCCCCATATAGACCATTGAGAGCACCAGAGAATAATCATAGTTTCATTGCATACAGAGCACCAGATACTCATCCCCATTTTCTAGCATTGAAAGAACGAGAAACTAAACCCCATCTTCTAGTATTTGAAGTACCAGAGAAAAATCCCCCATAGCATCCAGAGCACTAAAAATTAACCACCATTTCACAGCAGTAAGAGAGGAACACCAAAAACTAATCTCAATTTTACAGCATACAGATCAACAGAATCACCAACATCTTACAGCATTCAGAACACCCATGGCAAGTTCCAATTTTACAACAATTAAATCAACAGAGACTGATCTCCATTTTATAGCACTCAGATCACCAGAGACTGATCTCCATTCTATAGCATTCAGATCACCAGGGACTGATCTCCATTTTATAGCATTCAGATCACCAGGGACTGATCTCCATTGTACAGCATACAGGGCACAAGGGACTAATTCCTATCCCAGAGCATTTAAAAGAAGCCAATATCTATTCTGCAGCATTCAAAACTCCAGAGATCAATCCGCATCACACAGCATTTATGACGCAAGATTAATTCCAATTCTGCAGCATTCAGAACTCTGGCCTCTCATCACCCTCGAACAGCTTTCTGATCACTGCAGACTCATCCCTACAGCACCCAGAGCAAACAGACCCATTCCTATCCTGCACTCTTATTTCACAGGAGTAAAACCCCCATCCCACACAATTTATAGCCAATCACCGTTCTACAATATTTAGCACACCAGCTGACAACATTCACAATGAAATTCCCACGCACACCAATTTTTTGACACATCAACACCCTAAAAATTGTGAATCATGACCATTACAAGCAAATACCATCCATCATAGATCAACAGGCTCGAGGTTAAAGTGAAAATGGCAAAGGACAGCTTTAAAACACTATCAGACTAAAGCAAAATCTGCACACACTCCACCTGAGCCCACAGACTTCAAAATAGAAACCTGTTATAGGCCAACCTGTACATTAAAATAAAAATACATTCAGTGATCATTTGTGTGCTACGGTGTCCGTGGGGGTCAAAAGAAATTTAAGGGAAAATATCCCAGATTTGGGGGTCACTCCATCCTGACCTTTACACCCGATATGTAGACCTCGTCAGCACTCTTCACCATGTTCCGGAAAAATCCCCCGAATTTCTCCTTGGTGTTTTTCCTCCGGACGCTGAGCTGTGGATAAAATCACGTCAACAGGCCAAAAATGAACTGGACAGTTTAAGAGATACGACTGGTTATGCAGTCAGGGAATCAATGAACCAGAGAGGGAAAAAAATATTTTTTGTTTGGGGGAACAAACAACTAGACGGCCTAAGAAATAAGACTGGTTAAGGCATCAGAGGAAGAATGAACAGAACGGGAGGTGAAACATCATTGGTCAATATTATACGCCACAGGAACAATGAACCAGACAGCTAGAGAAATGTGATTGATTACCCTGTCAGCTGAGCAATACAATTAGTTAGGGCCAACAATGCACCAGTACCTACACTGGAACAACCAGCAACAATTCATCCAAAGAATATAACACTGAAATTCTACTAAGAAGGAATATGACAATAGATGGAATGACCATCCATTATTACTGAAATCTTTCAAAATTCTAAAGAATGTTAACAGGCAAAAGTATGAAGGTGTGCTTATTCCAGAAAGAACACAAATCCCATATTTTACAGCTGACTTCATTGAAAGAAAAGGACTGAAAGCTCTAAAACAAGATAATGAGTTACAAAAGTTGTAAAACCCGCTCTGTGTTCATTCTCATTAATCTGCCCATCCCGTACCAACTCGCACTAAAGACAACCTGGAGTTCCCAAAAACACGTCTCAATAAAACCAATTAAAACTCACATCCTGGTCGTACTCCAGGAAGATCTGGAAGTTTCTGTCCTTGTTCAGGACAGGGTGGGAGGAGAGACGTAAGAGGAAGATTTCGTGGACCTGCACAGTCTTTTTAAACACTGCCAGGTACTCACTGCAACGGGAGAGAAAAACACAGAGGAAAACATTATAAGGCACATGAAATGAAAATAAGCCTTCCTACAGGATTCAAAGTAATAAACCAAATAAGGTCAAACACAAAGAACAAAATGTATGGATTATGCAGACGATGACCTATATTCAGCAGGAGTCAAAGGGTACAGTCTACACAAAATATTCTTCAAATATAAATAGATCAACAAACGCACAGTATGTGACATAACTGCACGGTTTAATGCGAATGGTCTGATCTCTCCCTCTCACTATCAAAACATCCCCACAAATGAATTTCTGAGGACAGACATATTCCACAATATTTTGACCGATTCTGAACACTAACTGATGCTAATGAAGGCAGCATTCGTCAGCTTAAGTTGGTCAGTCCACCTCAACTCTGAGGAGAAAGGGGAAAGGTGAACACTCACGCCTCCAGTTCCTGTTTCATCTTGTTGTACTCCTCTTTGGTCATGGAGGATTCTCCCTCCCCAAGCTTGTGCATCTTTTCTCGGGGGCTCTCAAAATCCGGTTTGGGGGGAGCCGGGGGTATCTGGGGTAATTGCACAGAGGAAACCATAACTCATTTGTGGCTGCAACAATTGGGCAAATGTACGGTATTCTGGCCCATACTTCCAGTTCAGCAAGCTGTAATTTACTGACTTTGCTGAAATTTACCTCGTGAAGTCAATGTTTGCCTGAATGTGGATCACACATAGTACTTTATGAGACCTGCAATTTATCCGACCTTTGATCTGTAGTTGTAGTTTTTCCACTGACCTTTGTAAACAATCGCTGTGGATAGCTATGGATAAATGCATTTGCCAAACAAGCGCAGTGTAATATTTAACAACTCACTGATTTTTATGACATCTGTTTAAAAGCAGAACTAGGACATAAAACTCATTTCCTCCAACGTACATCCCTCTGCTGAAAATAGGCTGAAATAAAACGTAATCAAGACTATTAATGACTTCACAATACAGGTGCATAACTAGAAGTCAGGGCTGGGTGTTGGGTCCTCAGCTTTTGGCAACTCACAATGAGCCCAGCATAGTCCTCAGTCTCCACCAGGGTGTCGTGGAGCCAGATGAAGTCCTCGTGCTGCCTCGTTACCGAGAACTCAGGCTTCTGGAAAGTTCCGAGTGTCGTCTGAGGACAGAGTGAGAGACGGGGAGTCTGGCAATCCATCTCACGGGATAGGTTTGTAATCCACAGATATGAAACCAAAGGAAGATCCCAAATAAAGAGCCCATTTTACCCATTTACAGAGGCAACTGAGGCTTAGAAAGCAGTGCAGCCGGTCTGAGTCCCCTTATCTCACTATTAAATAAAAAAGGACCAGCAGGCCACCAAACAAGAGAGAGAGAGCAGACACGCACATGCACTCTCAAACACGTGCACGCACGCAACCCAGTCACGCTTCTTGCTATACTGGGGCTCATCTCACAGAAAGGCCTTGGTAGCAATACATTTACAGACAGGGAGAGGATTTTATTTCAAAAAGCAGGATTATAGAGTTAATTTTACCCCTTGTGTACGGTTTTGTATTCGACTGAATGCTCAGGTGACTGGCGTGTATGCAGTACATACGAGCCAGTCAGGCGGGACCCGCATGTGCGCGTGCAGGCGATCTGTTCCTGAGGCCGGGAACCATGTATTCGCAGATGGGTTTGCTGGATGGTGTGTGGTGTCAATATGCAACTGCTGCGAGGCGATTGTGCTGAATGATTTTGTACCAGTACTGGGTCAGACTAATGAAATACCCGATTGCTCACTGGGTTTGTATCCTGAGCTGAAGATGTGAGTTTAGCGAAGAGAATGGGCAGAGTCGGCAGCTCCGAACAGACTCCGAGGACGACACTTCTTGGAAAGCCATCCACCCACAGCAAAGACCCAAAAAATGTAGAAGCAGTGCGTCGTCTGTTCCAAGAACAAACTCCGCCATGAGTTCCGGTTCAGATGTGACACTTGCGAAGTTAGTTTGCGCGTCGAACCGTGTAACAAACTGTACCACACTAAACGGGTGTACTGGAATGTGACAGTGATTTTGTATATTTTTTGATTTTTCTGCATTAATTTATCAAGAATGAAAAATGGAGCAAAAAAAATGCAGTTTCTATTGTCGTGTTATGCAATCATCCAAAAGCTGTGGATAAAATACTTTTCCTGGCAATCATCACAGTAAACGGGCAAAGAAACAGGCAAAGAATGTGCATTAAATACTTCCTTGGTGTATCATTACAAGAGCAGGCCAACGATCCCGGCCGCGGCAGCGCGCCCGCATACTCAAATCAGGCCACAGTGATGAACAGAGCACTCCGCGCATTTGCGGTTCCTGGTATGCAGGTCAGCGAGCCAGCCCAAGTATTTGTGTTTCCCGTACACAAGGGGTGAATGACTGAGCTGTGTAAACCCCAGACAGCTTTCTGTACTTCAAGTCGGAGTCAATGGATAAGAAGGTTACAGAGTTTTTCCTCAGTGCAATCATCTAGTTAACTTTGCAATCCTGTTTTTTAGTTACCCCCTTGACATCAGTGTCAGAGATCAGAGTACTGCCAATAGTGTTACTGATGTCAAAATGTGACGGAAAGTTGTCAAAAGTGATAGATCACAATATTACAGAACCCCAGTGCTACCCAGAGGAGCAGTACGGAAAGCTTACCTTTGTGTGGACAGTGAACTTGACTTTGTCGCGCTCACACAGGGCGTCGGGAATGTCGATGAGCAGAGAGGAATCGTTATTCAAGTCGACAGAGACCGAGGGAACCTACAGGACAGACACAGTCAGGCACTTGGATTTATATTATCTCTGTCTTTGTGTGCACGTGTATTTGCGCACGAGTGGGTCTGTACATACATGTGCACTCCACAACAAAGACTTTCCCCAACATGCAACTTAGCAATACAAGACACTCCGTCCCCACAGAAATATACCCAACACGTGCACAGACACACAGAATTCAGAGAGATGAAAGGCTAAGACTGACAGCTTCAGGTAATCGAGGTGAGAGTAACTCTAGCAAAACCGGAATATTAACATGGATGCAGAGATTGGGGGGGGATTATGCAGGAATTCATCACGCCAGAGCCAGAGGTACATGGACGCTCTTGTATGCAAAAAACGCTCAGCGTTGCCCTGCAGCAGTGTCTGTCTGGCGGGTCTCTCAAGTACAAAAATTATGTTGCGACAACATGACAGGAAATTTCTCATACAGAAATACCTTTCTTCTACAGAATGCCTACAAATGGTTCAAGGATTCTAACAGAGTTCAAAGCACTGAGAGGCATTGCACACTGAAAGTAGACATAAAATACATTCACATCTCCTTTGTTATTTGAATAGTAGACGATGGAATAAGCAGACCCCTGTGGCCCTCCTCTGTCCGCGTTCCTAATTTTTATTCATTTTTTTATTTTGAGGGTTATTAAACTGAAAGCAACCGCAGCAAAACATGAACAGTAAGGTTTTAGAAAATTGGGTCTGTATGCTGAACACGCCAGTCTGAGATTTACTCGGGTCTTTGAGAATCATCACAGGTGAACAACCATGCCTCAATGCGTGAACCCCAAAGTCCCGGGACTGTCTCGTTGTTGTGTGCAGTCGTGTACCGTGGGCAAACCTCGGTCTTACACCTAAGCAGTGTAAACTTTTGGACACCATGAACCTCCAAGGGCATCCAAACGCTCGCATGCACCCTCTTCCTATTCACGGATTTCAAAAATCAACGTCTAAGCCAAAGGTGGGCAACGAGGGCCGTATCTGTCCCCGGTTATCACACAAAGTTCTGGCCTTTAATTTGTTGATAATCTAGATTAGTCAAACAATTTCTGAAATCTGACATTTCAAGCGCATTTCTTTAAACAAGGCAATCAGAGATAGCAGACCTGGCCCCAGCCACGGGCTGACAGACAGACTGACAGAAACACACACACACACACACACACACATGATCATTGCTTAACCTGGCCCCCTAGGGGAGGGGCTAGGTAATTATCATGAATGGCCAACGAAGACTGTTCTCATCTCCCCACAATTTTTTTTCCTTTGACCTTTTCTTGGCACAAATCTACTTGTGTATGCAACTCAATTAGTCAGGGTAATTGATAAAAAGAAAAAGCTGCATATGCAACGGCCCTCCAGGACCAGAATTGCCCACCCCTGGTCGAAGATGATGGACTGGGCAGCCGATGCATGGAAAACCTGTAATCCGCGTTAATAAAAATTTACCCGAGCTGTTCTGGTCGTGCGGTTACAATAAAACAGGAAGCCAAGATGACAGCTGAGGTTGGGTTTCATTTGTTGACGAAATCACACGATCGGCTAACGCAATGTGTCAGTGGCGATCAGCAGTTCTGCACAGCGCGCCTGAGCTGATCTCTGAAACGTAGTGAACAATTCGCACCAATCTAACCAAGAAAACATGTTTTGTGTCGTGCCCCCTGTACCACGCGAGATTCCGACATTTACCACCACTGTTGTTTATTTTGCCATTTCCGTTTGCAAGCGGCCGCCTGGTCAACAAGGCAAGTTTTAGCAAGCCAACCTTAATCCCGCTTTCACATCGGACGCGAAATGAATTTTTTGCACGACATTACATTCAAAGTCAACGCAAAGACGCAAATACACGCGTTTCTTTGCGTTGACTTTGAATGCAATCTGTCCAGCGAAAAATTCGTTTCGCGCCCGGTGTGAAAGCAGCTTTACGTAGCAAAACGCTTGCGACTGAGCTCGGCAGTCCATCTCGCGTGTGCCCTAGTTTGCTAGCAGGCAAGCCAATGCACAAATGAGAGGACGGCTGTCTAGCACTGGGTAAACTGCGACTCTCCAATGCAGACAGAACAGGGAGTGGACAGACTTTAAGTTCGATTTAGTTTTGAAAAAAAGAAGAAATATTTCTATTGCCAAACTGTAAGGCTCGATGGCCTGGTGCAGTCAGCCATGACTGGGGACACTCAGACTGCCTTCGCTCGCTGGCACTTATTCATTGCTGCTTGCAGCTGACAAGCGCAGAAATGCCCAAACTCAAATTATGGCCCATTGATAATCAGGCGTTTCCCCAATATAATTTTGAACTCAGACAGGCTATTATTTAGTGATGTCAATGCAAACTGAAATTGATATTGAAGAACCCGAGTATTGGCTCCAATACTCTGTCCACAAAAATTAGCACTAGCCAGGGTTCCGTTGCTTAGAAAGTAGAGTAAGCTAACTGGCTAGCCAGCGTCCCAACGATCAAGTCAGTGAGTCAACGTCTCAGACACCAGACACCCGCTGCCAAAACATCAGACTTACCTTTTCTCTATCGCTCTCATCGGGGGTCGAAGCCATTTTTAACAAAGCAAGAGTGTGTTACGCGAGATAATCATTAAATTTCAACAGTTGCCCAAGACTGTTGCGTTACTCTGCTCCTCCAATCCACGGCCTGCCACAGAGCCTCCTCTCCCAAACTTTGTAAGAGTCCCACCCACGCACGCCTCCGATTGGTCAGAATTACACCAGTGTCTTTTTCTATTACACCCCCTCCCTGTCAATAACATTTTTTCAGTGGCTACTGTAATCAATAATGTAATGACATCTATTTCGTGGCTTGTTATGGAGAAGGAAATTCAGCCGGTGTTCTGACAAATTTTGCTACCCATCAAAATATGCTATCTCGCGGTTCTGCGCTTGCGCAAACCTAAAATCTCGGGCTATTCCTTTATCTGAAGTATCTTCAAAAATCATAAAATGAAATTTATTTTCAGGGTGCGTTTCGACCTGTAAGCGTACATATATTTGCATGTACACGCTGGGGTTTCCTGAAAATGCAGAAATTAGACGATAATGGCGTATATGGGCATATATCTTCAAACAGACTTATCCGACTCGTTTCAAAATATGCGTATGTTATATAAAGCAAACAAACATCAAAGTTACTACTGTAAACTGATTCATGTTGCAATATCAAGGCGAAAACAAAGACTTTACGATCGCTTTGCATGAAGGTCTCATTTTTTGACAAGGTAGCAAAATTTGTCAGAACACCGGTTTACGGGGACGTGCAATATGGAAAACAAATGCAGACAAAATTTCGTGCGTAAAAAGATCTTTTTCTTTCAATAGGGAGAGGGGAGGTGAAGGTTTCTGAGTGTTGGGTGAGCTGTTTCAGGTTATGCAGGAAGTTTGTTTATAGCCCATCTCAAATAAGAAAAAGTAGTTCACCTCCAATACTTTTATGTGGCACAGAAGCATTCAATACATTCACGACCACCATCGCCGCCATATATCCAACAACATACTATCAGATAAGGGGGATCCAACCCCCGCTGGATAAGGGTTTCACATATTCACCGACTCGTCATGACTGGGGATTTGGGGGGGAACGAACTACTGTTTATGTCACAGAAAACATCTGTGGCAAGCCTACTTATCAATTTATTTATTCCCTGCGATCGTGGGCTAATATAGCCACAATGGAAGTGAGTGAATGAGTCATGGTCGTTTCATACTCAATATCTCAAGAATGGTACAAGTCATAACATTCTAACTTTGCACATTAACAGATATAGTGTAGCTGATTCAAATTTAATTGCATTTGTGAATTTGCATTAAACTGAATTAATAGGCAAAAACGCACCACATTGCACAGCCCTGAACAATCCAGTTGGACCACATCTTGCTTCTATCAGTTAACTTGCTAGCCAGGCCAGCCAGCACGTTAATAAAATTATTAGCAACTCATTCAAAGCCTGATAAAACCTTGATATCACCAATAGTTGTGCTAGCAATGTTTGTTTGGAGTTTCTGGCTCAGTTGCACTTTTCAGCACAAACGTTAGCCTACTTGCATATACCTTCACTTCACATCTACAGTAGCCAGCGAGCTAGCTACTGAGCAACATGAAAACTGTGATGTTGAGCAGCCCGTTTTTCAGGTAGCTCCGTAGTTAGCTAGCTGGCTGGGTTGGAAGAATCTTGGCTTTACCTACACTAACTAGCAACGTTCTCTGCACAGATCCTGAGTTTATAAGCGGCACTCCAGCGTCATTGCATCATTCTTATTTCAGCAGACTGACTTTTTGAAGACAGCCTTTTTCGCACATAACACACAGGGCTTAAAGCTCGAAAAGCTGTCACGCCGGAAAAATAAAATTATCCAGGGTCGTCCAAAAAAATGAGTTGCGTCCTAACGTACTTTGTGATGGTCTGAGGTGTATAGAAACAGTATCCTACTTGAGTAGAGGATTTGTACTTTACTTGAGTCTTTTTTTTTATTTTTTACTGTACAACATTTAAAAGATTAAAAAGCATACTTTCACTTCATTACGTTGATACTGGCTACTTCGTTACTCGTTACAAATTAAAATATGAATGTCCTTCATCATAAGGATTATCTAGATTGGCGCGTTCAAGAACAACGGTGCTCGGCAGGGTATAGATGTTGATGCCAGCGGATATGAAGCTGCAAATTTATGCACGCAGTTACAATATTCTGTCACTAGATGACACACCAGGATCAGTTATTGAATATTCACAAGCAAGCCAAGCTGAAGTTTTATGGATGAGTTCACTCCTAATCTAAATGCAGGACTTCTACTTTTATTATCTCCGCCAAGGAGATAATGCGATCGGGTCCGTTATTTTATTATTTATTTATTTGTCTGTTTGTTTGTCTGTCTGTGGACAAGATTTCTCGGAAACTACTGGATGGATCTTTATGAAATTTTTACCACAGATAGATCTTGGGTCGAGGACGACCCCATTACATTTAGGTGGTGATCAGGATCCAGATCTGGATTCTGGATCCAGAGCCAGATCAGAGCTATTAAGTGGAATTTCTCGGAAACAACATAACAGATCTTCATGAAATTTTTACCAGTTGCAGATGATGATCTGGGAACAACTTTGTTAAATTTTGGTGATGATCCGGATCCACACCTGGATTCTGGATCGGATGAAATTCCGGATCAAGAACAATAAGTGGCTTCTCTCAGAAAAGACTGGACAGATCTTCATGAATTTTTAACCAGAGGTAGATCATGGCACAAAGATCACCTTTTCTGATTTTGGTGATGATCCAGATCAAAATCAAGAATCTGGATCTAGATCCGGATCCGGAATTCTGAGGCAGATATCTCGAGAACTACTTTGCGGATACTGATTTAACAGGCGTATCCTGGAAACTACAGTAGCAGATGGAACTTAAATGACATTTTTGAAATTGCTACGCCCTCGAGAAAGAGATTTTGTTTTACTATCCACGTCATACCTTGGCGGAGATCTGAAATCTCGGATTGATCTTGTTAAACATTGTGATATTGACACTTTTAGTTAAGTTATTCCTCGAAGTATTGATTGCGCAACAGTTTATGTGCTATATTTTAACACGGGACAACTAAGCCTCCTTTATACAAATGATTTCTATAGCTGAATGAGTAAAATAGCAAGTGACCATTCAACTCTGACAACTATACACAGTCTGTTGTATGCAGTCCTACATGGATTAACTATAAGACAAGCTATAACGTTTGTTGAAGTAGTGGTAACAGTGCTATATCTTAGAGTGACGTTTGTGCCAGTGCCAGTGGATCTTAAACTTGATTATGACAAAGTGATCGAAATGTACGCCCGTGGAAACCCCGAGGAATGCTCTTCATCAACCCATTCAGTGAGAATTTAAAATTTCTAGAAGATGATTTTGTGACTCGGCATGCCTACTGAATATGCATAATGTGCAAGTAGAAAATTGACTTCAAAGTGAATTAAAAACCATTCTCCATGATAGAGAGCAACTTGAGTGTTGTGTCTTAAATGTTTAATCCATGACGTATCCTGATGGATGCTTTGATCGTTTTCACAGTTTGTCCTTTCCTATCAGAATAGGACCCAAGTCTCTTTGTTTTGATTGTCTTTGGAGCGTCAAGTGCAAACTTGTACCTTAAATAGAGATAATTGTTAATGAAAAAAAATGGGGTTTTTTTTCAGTTAACTATAAGACCTTGAATTTTGTTCCCAGATGCCAGGAAAACGCGTATTTGGCACTTTCATTTTCAAATTTTTCTGGGGAGGGTTAATTAACTGCACACCAAATTTTGGTTTTATTTATTGTTTGGAAAATAAATAAGGAGTATAATATATGCAGAAGCTGAAGCCATAATTGTCTTGATTGTGTTCATATAATTGTGACTGAGCAAGTGAGACTTAGGTAACAATTTTAGCGCACTGAAGAGCCAGTGCCATCAAGGGAGGGTGTTCGGTCGCAATCAGTGGTTAAGTAATCCATGGCAGAATGTTTGCATTTCTTAGGAAAATCGCCCATCCTGTCAGAAAGGACATTGGTATTTTTTCATTTCACGTCTGATATATATTATAAAATGTTGGATTTTTTTTGTCTAGAAGCAGGTGTTTATTAAATTATTTATGCGCTTTGCTCTAATCACTCCCGATCATTGACCACTATATCACAAGCGCCCATGATAAATTGCAGCCACCAGCATTAGAGTGGACAGCCGCCCCGCTCTGTCGAGGGGCTCCGCTGTGACTCCCTGACACGTGGATTCGATAATCGATTTGTTTTGACTGCTCTATAGTGCAGTTGTCGGCGTGCCTCTGTGCGACTTGCTCTACGTCAGTATGTTCTGTCCGCAGTATTTTTTTATCCCAGCATGGCGAAGCCATGACCCGCCCAACTCCACCTCCAATTGGCTCACCCCAATTTTCTTATCCCGGCCTTAACCAATCCCTTATGCATAAGCATAACCAATCCAAGAAATACAATGAGTAAGAGCCAATAAAATACAGAGTAGTGCGGCTCATGTCTTCATTATCTTCTGGAAAAAAAACACCGCTCTGTCCGCTTACCCCGTAGTCCCCGTGTGAGCATTGCAGCTACTTGCGTCCAAGAACAATGTGGTAGCCAGCTATGTCTACAACCTCCAAAATAGTGTTTGGGATTTCTCTATCTCTTACTTTGGCGACAGTTGCGGGAGTGCATTTTAAGCAGAACTGGGATCGAGAGGTAAATCAAATTTCTTGTCATCCTACGGTTAGATACGCCAGTTAGCCGGCTAGCGCACACTGTAAAAATATATGAAAGTCGAATTGACTGACCGTTAGCCTGGCCGACCGTGTGCTGGTTCAGCAGGAAGCCCGCTGCTCAGTCCAACTTTTTATGAAATGCAAGCTGTACGTTATTAGCACAGATTTATAACTGACAGTTTCTCAGCCTTTTGAAAGTATTTGGTTTGCCCGAAACTGGGCGACAACGAAAAGAGTTGGAGCGACTCTTGCTTTAGCCATCTTGCTAATAGAGGTCGGAGAGTCTCCTTTCAGATTGGGAGGTAAAGCAATATCACTTATGATCCGTTCGCAACGAGCTAACTACATGTAGCGCTGACTGTTCATATTACATGACATGAAACGACCACCCTGTCCGTTAAATGACGTTATGTAGTTATCAGTATTAACTGTATGTGTCAACCCAGGTCCAGAAAGTAAAACTGCTCCTCAGCATTCTGCTCCAACCACTTGGATTAGCGAGTGAGAACAACCCTTTAGTCTGGGGGCTGCACTATTAAGTGAAAATATCAGGCTGAGCTCATGGGTGGAAGTAAAGCTTGGTAGGTATTTAATTTTTGGACACCTGGAATACCAACCTCTGCATCCGCCAGCTGATGAGCCAGGGCATCACAACATGGCAAATGTAATGCATTCAAATTCGAAGGTGTCTGCAAACAATGTTCCATGATACAGGGAGCAATTTTAGCTGGTTTTCCGCAGTTTGATTAGTCTGCTCCGATGACATGCAGTCAGTGTCACCTACAATTAACGTTCCCGATATTCTCAATAATGACGTTTAACATTCAGACATGATTCTTATTTCATCAGGTGATGATCCCCTTGATTAAAGTTGCCCTTCGATTGGTATTGAATGTTCTTGTATTATTGTAATATTTAGGTCATTGGATACATAAAATGTAGCTACCGTATTTAGAATCGGTCTGCTGTCCGGTTTATTACCTGTAGAGACTTCACGAGGGAGTGGTTCGTGACCTGGAGCGGCAGGAGCGAAAGCGGGAGAATTTACGGATGCTGGAGGAGCAGATCAGTCTTACCAAGGAGCTGGAGGCAGAGCGGCAGAAGAGCGAAGCGCAAACCCAAGGACCCTAGGACCGCAGCTCTAAGGCCCATCTCCTGGTGGCTTTGATAGCCTTGTGAGTTACAACTATGGCAAATATCATCTTACACCATAGAGGGTTCAAGTGAAAATGAATAAAAAATAATAAAAAATTGCATGCAACACTTCTGGACCCTAGACTCTGAGTTGCGGCAAATGTTCATTGCTAAAAAATTTGGGGTGGCTAACTCTGGTCCCAGAGGCCCTCAGGGTCTGCTGATTGTTGTGTTTTACCTTAAATACTGCCATCACTGTCGCCCTGGAGACCAGGTGAGGCGAGTTAACTGTAAGCAATTGGTGTCATTTCAGTTATGTGCCAAGCAACACAAGAACCTTGAGGACCTCTGGAAGCAGGGCAAGCACAACTTGATGTCCTTCACTCTTAATATGTTCCAAGATGATCCCAGGCCAGCTGGGAGATATAGCACCCCCCCCCCGATCTGACCTCGATCTGACCTTGTGTCTCCTGCAGTGATCCTAGCAGCTAAATAACTGTAATGCCATGTGCATGTCTCTGCACCTCAGTGTTGTAGGGACCCTGGGGGAGGAATGGACAGCAGTGGGGAGCTGAGGGGCCTGCCCAGGGACGAGCAGGCCTCAGGGGGGCTGGAGGAGGGCGAGGTGGAGGGAGAGACGCTCCTCATCGTTGAGTCAGAGGACCAGGCATCCGTGGACCTCTCACACGACCAGAGCGGTGACTCGCTCAACAGCGACATCGGCGAGGAGGCGGACAACAGCTGGAGCGAGGACATGGCCTTCTATTGCGACAAGTGCCACAAGTGGATCCCCTCCAGTGAGTGACAGGAAGTGGGATAGGAGACCATTGTACTCTGAGTCAGTGTCACAGACACACATGTGTAGTCCAACTGCATGTTGTGTTGACTGGTGCGCACTGGCTGGTCACAGCATTTGTCTCTTTACACTTCTCTTCATCTACCACTTCGAAGTCAATGTGATATTTTATTTTAAAATGTTGCACCAGACGTCCTTGAGAATTGCATCCTCAAAACTCTGGTTTCGGTGCTGTACAAATGGCTCATGAACCTACGTGAATAATTTGCACTTAATGGTTTTAGTACTCTCAGATAGTTTATTGTAGAACGGTAATAACCTTGATGTAATACCTGTATCTGTTGCCCTTTCAATAAATCCTCTGATGCCTGTTTGCAAGTGATCCCTCCTGTATCTCCTGCATTCAGGCCATCTTCGAGGAGAGCAGCCCAGCTACCTTAAGGGAGACAACTTCTTCAAGTTTACCTGCTTTGGCTGCTCAGACGATGGCAAGGAGGCCTTTGAGAGGATGAGGCTCACTTGGCAACAGGTACAGCGAGAGACGCTTGCTCGCTGTTCTCACTGGAGTCGTAAAGGAGTCCTGTACAGTCATGGTTGTTCTGTCCACTAGTTTGAGTGTGCAAAGACTGTGTGGCGGGAGGAATGTGTTGGTTAAATTTATGAACCCTCACTGTACTGTTGCCTGGAGTCTGTTACATTTTTTATAGATCTCATAGGATACAGTCTTTGTATGAAATATATCACGCACTCTGAATGGGTACGTCTGTCCTGCAGTAGAGTGACATTTTACATACCGTAGTCATATATTGGCCAGGTGTTTGGATTTTCTCTGGGGACTTGCACACTGATTTTTACTTAGGATCCCTATACTGTCAGAAAGTCAAAGAACAAGTTTTGGAAAAGCACTGGGATCTTTGGGGTATTTTGAGTCTGACGCAGCCTCCAATTGGTATTAAATCTGCTACTTGCTGTCCTCACTAGCAGAGGGACAAAGCAGGCGTGGAACGGTTTTCATGTACTTGATTATGAATATATGTGTGTGTGCGCGTGCGTGCAGGTGGTGATGTTAGCCATGTACAACCTGTCACTGGAAGGCACTGGTCGACAAGGTTACTTCCGATGGAAAGAGGACATCTGTGCCTTCATTGGCCGCCACTGGACCTTCCTGCTGGGTTCCAGGTTTGTCCTTGTTAACAAAGATTGCAGCTGTGAATATTTACTATGAAATTAATTGTCTCGGAAATTCGATTCATGTAGTGTCTGAAGTGGAAAAAATTCATTTTATTAAGTGACAGATGAGCACATGTAGTTCTCCAAACCTCCAAGAGGAAAAAAAAAGCTACGATAAAAAGTAGCAGTGCTGAGAGTAACAGGCAAACACTGGTGAGGAAAAAAAATCTACTTCAGGATGATATCTGGAGGAACCTGCCTATCAATCATCTGCTGGCCAGAAAGGTCTCTCTAAAAGGTACGATTGAAAGGGTGGAAATGTCCTGAGAATCTTTCACAACAGAGTTCTTGTGGTTTTACCTCTTGATGAAGTGAGCAGTTCCATCTACTCCATCTTCAGTCTTACTCTGCAGACAAAGTCTCTCTTGAATGTTTTAAGTCTTTTAAGTTTTTTTTTTTCCTCTGAAGTAAAAAAATATCATGCTTTTTTAGTTTACTCTTTGCACTACAAATGATTTTGCCATGCCCAAATCTTGAAATGAGCAGTGCTGTCTCTCCTCACTAGCACCATTTTTGTCTTCTATCTTTTTTCGAAAAAGTGTTGGAAATTTGATCTTATCCCTGAGAGCGCTTAATTATTTGATTTATATATTTTTTGATTTATCTTGTGCTGTTGCAAACCTATCATGTGGGGCTTGTTTAAAAGAGCTCTCCTGCGGGAGCTCTTTTGAACCAGTTGTCACATGATAGGTTTTCAATAGCTTTCTTCCTTCATTTAGCAACAATAGCTGCATTTAGCACCCTATGGGTTCAGAATGGGACTAAAATATATCATGAGATTGCCTTTTTTCTTTTTAATTGGTCATGTCTGACTGCTGACGCACCTGTCTCATGCTTCTCACAACCCTCAGGAAGAAGACGACGACCTGGTGGAGCACGGTGGCAGGATGTTTGTCGGTGGGGAGCCCCACGTTTTTCCGCTCGGGGGCGCAGGAGTTCGGGGAGCCTGGCTGGTGGAAGCTGGTGCAGAACCGGCCCCCAACCCTGCGACCCGAGGGGGACAAGAGCTCCATCGGCTCTATGAAGAGCAAAGGTAGGCTTTCCACTTCCAGAAACACATCTAGCGTACAGTTGTGTCAGAGCTTCAACAGTCAGCTACAGCCTATCAGCTCGAGTTTGTGCTTTTCACTGGGACTTGCATTTATGGTTTAAGCCCCACTGTTGGCATCAGTGCCGGAGTTGAGCCTCTGAGCAAGGCTAGTAAACCCACACTGCATCTGCGAGTACTGGTACCAGATTTATCACCTGCAAGTTCCTCTGCCCTGACACTTCAGCCAAACAATCTCTGAGTAATTAGCCCATCCTTTCAAAAACACTCAACAGGAAACAGTAGACCTTGAAAAATATCACTGGTTTAGTCAGGTTAGTAGCGAGCTCATGAAACATGGGTAAAGTCCCACATACTCATTGGTCAGTATAGCATTCTTGCCAGAGCATTTTCACTCTTAACTGTTAGATGTATGGCGACATATAATAAATTAAAGGTAATGGGGTGTGCTTGCATACTTTAGTATGTTTGACCCTGGCTGGTATGCAAAAAAAAAAAAAATTCAGGGCAGTAACTAGATCAGCTGCTGCCCAGTGTATTTTGGACCATTTTAAAAGCAGTAATGACGAGCTCCTGATTGTAATCGGATCTGTGATGAGCTGTTTTCGGCTGCATGCCTCATCACTTCCACCCACTGAGTCACACAGTAGAGGCGGCAGCTAAACTCCAAACTTGGTTTTGTTACTGGATATTGTAGCAGACCAGGGACTGTGAACTTGCGGTCCTCGGGGGCAAAAATCCAGTTTTTCCACCATTCCATTACCCAGGAGTCAACTATAAAGACAGTCCAGCCAATTAAAAGCACTCATTGTTCAGTTAATTATCAAAGGAGAAAGGAAAACCTGGGATGGCTGTGGGTTTGAGGGCCAGAGTTGGTTATCCCTGCTCTGGACTGTAGCTAACCGAGGAGGCTGGTGTGGTCATAATGTCTTGTGTCTTTTGTACTGATGAACTGTACCCATCTGATTGTGTCCTGTCCCCCCCCCAAACCCCCCCCCCCCCCCCTCACTTCAGTCCCCTGTAAGCCGGCTCTGGACCCCATCATCACGGTGGAGGGCCTTCGTAAGCGAGGAGGGCGAAACCCGGTGGAGAGCGCCATGCAGCTGAAGGAGAAGCGCTCGCGGACGCAGGAAGCGAAGGACATCCGCCGTGCACAGAAAGAGGCCACCTCCGGTGGGGGTGTAGGATTCGTCGACCGCGGCTCCGCCTCCTCCACGCCCGTCAAGTTTGGCAGCCGCGTCCGCCGGCCCGACATGGTGCTGGAGCGGGGCGAGGTAATCGATTTCTCTTCACTCAGCTCATCTGACCGAACACCGCTCACGTCGCCCTCCCCGTCCCCCTCTCCCGACCTCTCCTGTCCCGGCACGCCCGCCTCGCACTCGGCCACGCCCAGTCTGCTCTCCGAGGCCGACCTCATCCCGGATGTGATGCCTCCTCAGGCCCTGTTCCACGGTGAGTGTGAGGGAGAGCTGCCTGTCATGGATACTGGGACTTTATCATTTGGACATGGGCATTGTTCATCTGCATGTATTTCATACTGTACCTCTACTGTTTTAACTGTGCCTTCATTATATCTCCCCCCAAAAGAGAGGGGGGACGTAGTTTTGTCCGGTTTCCCGTGTGCATGCTTAATCGCGTCGGCATTCCCACCATTTCCGTACCATAACTCAGACACTGTTTGATACATTTCCAAGAAAATGTGCACCCATCTGCATCAGGTCTTGCAGATGTGCCTTTTGCTATTTTGAGGTTATTCATTTTTCTAGTGTCTTCCTAAATGTCTCTGAACAACATTGAGGGGCGGCTGCAGTAGGGTGGGGCGGGGAGACATTTGTTTTTTTTGCCTTTTAAATAATCTCTCGTTATTCTTGAAGTTTGTCATGTTGTGTAAGCTTTATTTCTGCGTTTGACTGAGTCTTGTAGATGTTTGTGCTTGCATGCCTGCGTTAGTTGTGTTGTGCACGCAGTGCGTCTTGTGTGTGTGTGTGCTTGCATGAGTAAATGTTTGTGTTTGTCTTGTTGTTTCAGATGATGAAGAGCTGGACGGTGAGGGGATGATTGATCCGGGAATCGAGTACATCCCTCCTCCCAGCATGCCCCTGGCCACCGGTGCCCTGATCGTGCGCAAGAAGCTACGGCCCTCCGAGCACATAAAGCAGGAAGTGGAGAGCGAGGGGGAGGAGCGAGGGGGTGGGGTCGATGATGATGGGGCGGGGCCAGGGTTGGAAGAGGGCGGGGCTGCAGGGATGCGGGGGCGAGGAGAGCGGAAGAAGACTGGCAGTCAGGAAAAAGGGGAGGCGGCAGGCTCCACCCCCCGGTACGCCCCGCTGAGCCTTTATGAGGAGCGGCTGCTGCTGAGGAGGCTGGAGGCGTGTCCTCAGGCACTGGCTGTCACACCGGCGGCCAATAGGCTGCGCAGGAAGCTGCTGGTGCGGCAAGCGAAGCGGGAGGGTGGGCTCCCTCTGCTGGACATAGACCAGGCTGTCAGTGCTGCCCTCGCCCTGGTGGGGGGCATGTATGGGGCCCAGGAGGCGGTGCTTAGTAGGCAGGGCCCCATGGAGGGGCCTGGAACTTTCCGCACCACCAGCCAGGACCAACGCATCCTCGACCGCTTCCAGGTATGAACCCATCCTCCTACGAAGTATCTGTGGCTAACATTGCCAGCTTGAGAAACTGTAGACCATTAAGATCAAAAAAGCATCAGCTTGCTTTATGATCTTTCTAGTCAAACTGCTGAAATTAATGAAGTATTTGTTTAAAAATGTACTGCATTGTAGGTCTTAATAATATGCGGTGCGTTACGGACAATCACTGGCGCATTATGGGCTGTGTTTATTTCTCCAGACGGTCGTCTCCACCAAAAAGGGGAACCAGCCGGCTGCCGTGTCCTTCTGCCACAGGTTGATGGGCTCAGATGCTGGTATTGACCAAGCCATCCGCAGTCCCTACACTTCTCGACTACTCAAACCGTTCATAAGGTATGGTATGATAAAATTGCGTGACCTACCTGCCACCTCCCTGGTACTCAAATCTTTAAGAGGGCACTATACTGTCCTATGAGCCTCTGGGTACTACATTTCCCAATATCCTTAGGTGCTGGCTCTGAGCAGGGCATCTGGAATGCCTCCGCCCTCTGCATACTTAAACCTTTCATGAGTTAGTGTCCAACAAGGACACTAACTAACGCAACTAACTAATGTTGCGTTTCCCACAATTCTGTTTATAAGTGGACAATTTGGGAAGCCATGATTGTAGTTTGAGTACATTTTAAAGGAGACATTTGTGATATTTGTTTTATATTTTTATATATTAGTTTTGATGACATTTATTTGCTCCTCCCCCCTCTCCAGGAGGGATTATGAGACCCGGCCAGTGAAGCTGAAATTGCTGGCGGAGGTCCGCGCTCATGCCCACCGCAGTGACCCCAGCTGGACCCCGGAACCAGACGCCCCCATAGATTACTGCTATGTCCGGCCCAACCACATCCCCTCCGTCAACTCCTTGTGCCACGAGATGTTCTGGCCTGGTCAGCACCCGCTCCTTGTTCATTTCAACCCATTTTTAAATTCCTATGTAATTTACTTCCTGTTTTTTTTTTTACTTCCTGTTCATTCCACTTCCTGTTTATTTTCCCCTCTTCCTGTTCCAGTTTGCCTCCTATAAATTTTACTGTTGTTGCTCCACTTCCTATTCTACCAATTTTTTCCTCGTGCTCCTCCTCTTTCCCCGCCAGCTTCAGCTTTACCCACTCCGTACTAATTGCTGTACTATTTAATGGGCTGTACTATTTAATTGTCCGTAATACTCATTTTTTCACATCCCCTCTGGCAGTCGCTATCAATCCCTACTTTTGTAAATGGTCTTTTGAATGGTTATCGCAAAAATGTATGGGCGCAGGCATTCATTTGTTCATTTGTCATCTGATCAACTATCTGTGTGTCTCAGGTGTGGACCTGTCTGAGTGCCTGCAGTACCCAGATTTCAGCGTGGTGGTTCTCTATAAGAAGGTGGTCATCGGGTTTGGGTTTATGGTCCCTGATGTGAAGTATAACGAGGCGTACATCTCCTTCCTGCTGGTGCACCCCGAGTGGAGGAGAGCCGGAATCGCCACCTTCATGATCTACCACCTCATACAAGTTTGTCCGAAAACTCATTCCGGAAAGTTTCTCTGGAAAAGTCCAGCTATTCCAGGGGTTGGGAAGGACGGCAAGGCCGATGGGCCAATGGCCCTTGTCATGGAAAATCAATGTGCGGGCCATTCCCAAAATTGAATGTGCCAATAATTTTAAACATAACATACATTTAATCAAAATGTATACTGCATATACATACATACATACATACATACATACATACATACATACATACATACATACATACATACATTTTGCTTTGTTTGTTTAATGCTAAAAACATACGAATACATACATCTGGCTTTTAATGTTTATCATTAGAATATTGCTGAAAGCAAAAAGTATTGTTACTTAAAGCATACAAGATTGTGTACTCAAATACACAATAGGGCGATCGGCCATTTGGGTGTCAATCGTTCAGTAAAATTACTGGCTGTGGCATTCGTCTGCCGATACACTAGTAAGTAGCTGTAAGTTGATAGTTTATGACTTCATCCTCATAGTTCAGTACCATTTTGTAGCGGCACTGGCTGCAGCTCTACATTGAAGAGTGTGAAAATGATTTGACACGGAAGTCATCATGGCTGGGGGATGAGCTTATCCCACATGGTGATATGACCTGGTGAAGTTTTCCGAACACTGTTCGGCTATTATGCGTAATCGAGTATCATCACTAATATGAACATCCATAAAATGTCTGGCCATAGGATAATCCAAGTTGCCCGTTCTAATAGCGTATTTGTGTTCTGCAAGGCAGTCACGTAATCAATGTTTGGTACGTCCCACATAGAACACACCTGCAAGTGCAAGTCAAGCACACAAAAGTAGTGCAGTGACCAGAATCTGTAACGGGCTCTCAAGTTTGAATTCGGCATACCGGCGGGCTTCAGCTCCAAGTTCACATTAAGTGGATATTTTTACAACAGTTGTTACCTTCAAGTTGCATTTGGACTGCTCGCGATATAATGAAGATGCACTTAGAAATACAGTTTCAAATTAAGGAGCCTATAAATAACATGGTTTGCATTACTATCGATAACTTATAACAACTCAGTCTTAATGTTCACCGATCCGATCAAGGACATAAAACGCATTAATGCGCAGAAAGAATATTCACTGAACTCGCTGATCTGCCGTTTTCAAGTGCACCTATGTCACGTTGGTTGTTTAACTGGGAAAGCGAAACTTTGCTTGCAAATAAATAAATTCCAGTTTTATTCGATAGTCTGCGGCTGAAAAAGAAATGCTGCAAGCTCTTTTTGTTTCACATTGTTTCAAGGCTATATCGAAATGAGCAATTAAATTAGGCCTATGTCTATATCACAAATCTTAACTGTTGGTTAGAAGTTAAACAAACCACAAGCTACAATTACATTGTAAAACACGCATTTGTGTGCATATTTAAGAACGGCATGATGTGGCTATGAGAGGAGGTGTTACACGTTAGTTTTACATATAGGGGAGAGCCGCCACAATTGTAAGGTTTTTCCACTTTTCACTCGATTACTGAGAGATTGTTTTACCTCCATATGTAATATTTTCAGGCAAAGCACCAACACTTGTCTGCTATCATGAATCACTAAGTTTTTCAATTGATAAAACAGATCTCGAGTAATATCACTGAAAGCGGTCTCTGTCCGATGTTACAACTGAGGCGCGTTTGAGTCTTAATTGTAACTGCAGGAGTTCCAATTGTAACACTGCTAAAAAGTAGCATTAAACTCATCGTTTTCAGGTCAAATCAATTATATTTCATTCAGGCGACCGTTTAACATTTATTTAACAGCAATAATGTGATAAGAATGTCCTCTCAAAAATACTGTGTATTATTAAAACTTACCAGATGTACCAGTTGGAGCTTTTGTGCGAGTTCCTTGATAGGAAAATGCACTTATTGTGCCGACTTTGACTGATGGGAGTTTTAAAAATGTTATACAGCCCTAATTTGATTTAGAATATAATTGATTAACAGCTGACTGAACACAGAATATTGGCAAATGTGGCACATGAGTTTTGTAAAAGTCCCATTCATACCTGCACTGGTACCCCTGCAGGGGCAATTATGTTGCACCACCCCAAATCACTTTTTTTTACCGTCTATGCTGCAGAAAAACAGTCTTATTTGTATTTTAAAGTTTTATTGCAAAAATCCCGAATAGGCTTCAATAACATTTGCCTACAGACAGAACCAAATAGGTTAACTTATTAAATTTCAAGGTAGGACAAAGCCTACATCTCGGTGCAAAAAACATAATATGTGCCGTTCAGCATCTAATGCATTTTTTTTTTTTTTTTTGTGGGGACAATCTGTGAAACAAACAAAAAAGCAAACGAAGAGCTAAACTATTCGAGCTGTGCTTGCAAATGTCTGCCGTTGTCTCAAATGTAATGTGTTACAACTGTGGCGCTCGGCGCACTGTTCATTTTTCGCAGTTTACAGAATGGACCTAGCAATCATAATGTGTTAAAATGATGCAAACTAGTAACAAACATATACATACAGACACCAAAGTGGATTTTAGGTCTGTAACATTAAAGAAAATCTCTTGTCAAGAAATATTATGGGAGTAAATTTTTACTTCCTTTGTGAAAACCAACTTCTCTGGCGATATCTCGATGCAACATGGATGAAAAGACTTCCAACTTCCCGGGAATGTGTATTACGGTACTCGTCACATGCTGACATGACATCATGACCGCATTGACCAATCAAGAGAAAACGTGCACGTTACAATTGTGACTCCTTACAATCAAGGCGGCTCTCCCCTGTATAAAAGACAATTTGGCCGACTATGAAATGTTGTGTTCAGTAGTTCAGATCGTACACAACAATGAAATGTACATCAATATTACCTTAATTTAATAAAAAATAATTATTCCGAGTAATTCCATTAATTTAAAAATAATTTATTCAGAGTAAACACAGGCCTGGGTGAAGGACTGTCGCGGCAATGCCCACCGCGCCCCAAATGGATTATTCTATCGAGTTATTTGCCATTGCTCAGCCAAAACAGAAGCGCATCCACCAATTGACCAGACCACTATATGTGGAGAGCCCTCGTGGTTTTTCTAAATAAAAGATTGCTCGATCCAGAATGAATCTGACCTACCTTCTTCTGTCAGAAAACATGATGAATGAATGTGAACTCTAAACCTTTTCCGTTAACAACTGTCAATTTGACAACAAAGTAAACAGCCTCTGACTTAGAAAACAATTAAGAAATTGTTTTTAAATAGATACTCAATGAGTATACAATGCTCATTTCCGAGACTGTCATTTGATATTGCGTATTGATATAAACGCGAAGTGATATCAAAGGACTTTGTCACAAACTCATTCCACAGAGAAAATAAACTTCACATCAGTCTTTTAAGATGGAGATTTTCACAGCCTCACAATGGTGATGGACCGTGTATGGTCCTGGGACTGGAATTGATTGAGCAAAAGAATGTATACGATCAACAACGATCAGTAGAGTTAGTTCGAAAAACTTTGGTATTGTATAACGGGAAAAAAAAAATTTTCACTTAATTGGGGCAGGGGCGCATTATTGGCCTGCTAAGTGGCTTTATAATGCGCCATATTTTTAATTTGAGCCATTTGAGCATGGCGTGTCCTTCCCAACCCCTGCTAGTCCAAGGCTGTTTCTAGTTCTCTCTCCCTCTCATGGTCTCTATCTCTCCCCCATCTATCTCTCACTTGCTCCGTCTCTTTTATTCATCTTTCTCTCTCAGACCTGTATGGGTAAAGATGTCACGCTCCATGTGTCGGCCAGCAACCCGGCGATGCTGCTGTACCAGAAGTTTGGCTTTAAAACGGAGGAGTACGTGCTTGATTTCTATGACAAGTACTACCCTGTGGACAGTAAGGAGTGCCGGCACGCCTTCTACCTCCGCCTCAGACGATGAAGGGGAACAAGGCGGATGCATCTACAGGAGGAGAGGCCAGGCAGCCATTTTAAAAAAGGGGAATTCCTACAATGAATTGCGGCAATTAAAATTCTGAATTGTTCAATTGGAGTAAATTATGGCATCTTCACCGACTGCAACTATACAAATAGGATGTACTAAGAATAATGGGCATGGATTTGGTTACTTTCTCAGTGTGATTTAGTGAATCCGTGTTTCTTCAGTTACTGTCCTTGAAATGTATGAAGATCAAAAATTAGTCTTGTCCAAGTAGGATATGATGGTATGTGTTTTTGATGGGAAGAACCCAGAATTTCTTATATGGGTTCTATTATTAAAAAGTTTAAGAAACCGTGCTGTGAAACGCCTTCACTGTAGTTGAACGTGTCTGACCAATCACTGCTGTGTAAAAAAACTTCACAAAAGGCTGACTTTGCATTGAGTTGCTGGTGCGTAATTTTTCAAAACTCTGACTGGAGATAATTAATGAATATTTCAATGGCTCTTGGTGAAAACAGACATTTTCTTGTAATGAATTTGGGAGTTTCGGTCAGCACTTTTGCCAATGTAACTGAAGAGGAAACAGTTTTATCGGTGTGGTCACATCACTCTGACCTTCGTGTTTAGTCTGCAGGAGAATGATGTCAACCAAAATGTTTTGCTGGATTGTTTCGTCTAAAACGGTGATCTCCAACTCTGCTCTCGGGGAGCTGCCATTCTGAAGGTTTTCGCCCCAGCCAAAGCAAGGCCCACCTCATTTCCCCATTACAGATCCTGATGAGCTGCAGATTAGCAGAATTAAGTTTGGAGTTCAAACTTACAGGATGGTTGCTCCTCAGGAACAGGGTTGGGGACGACTGGCCCAAAATGGGAGGCAAAGGGATCTTCTGCGTTAGTTTTTGTCTGTCATACTGAACTTAATTCGAAACTGAAGTGTCGCGTACAAAATGTGGAGTCTAGATTTAATCAACACAACCTAGGTTTTCTGGTCTGAAGGACTTGATTAGTCTATTATTTTGAAAATATACCACTGTGCAGTCCAGTAGGCCAAGAGCTATTTTTCCTAATAAAACTATTCACAAAATATAAGCGAATTATTTCGCACTTTAAATTTACATCATTAGGAGTGAGTACTTTAGAATATCCGGCTGTACATGCTGCAGTATTACAGATATGCTGGAACAGTCATGCATGCAATATGGTATGTTGACAAATGATCTGAAAACCAGCTTTATTTTGTCTTTTTATTTTGTATACTCATTGGTGTTAGCATCCCTGCAGAGAGGACTGGCAGAAGTTAAAAAAAAAAGCCTGAAATGTCTGCAGGTCATATTATGTGATTGTAGAAACACACTCAAGTCCTTTGTTATACTGAAGTTGAAATCTGGCGATTTGGAGAAGTGCCCCTTTGAGGTTGATCACAAAGGACAATGTTTGGTAACATGATTAAGACTAACTAAACGCTGAGTGACACTGTACTGGATCATTGTATCAAAACAAAAACAATTTATATTTACATACATTATTATCAATAAATCAGTCAATCAGTAAATGGAGATCCTCTCAAGCAGGGGGCCTCTGTAATTAATAGTCCTGGAGAACTGGACGGTGCAGCTGGTTCAAGCTCTCAAGGCAGCCTGTTTAGAATCGACATACCAGGAGCCGTATTTATAAAACATTTGCGTGGATTTCATACCTAAAATAATATGCGCAAAACAAATAAAAAATGGCATATAGTTGAGAATAGCCTAATTTATAAATAAACTAAGATATACTACATGCAATTTTTAATGAATCACGACTTGGAAGTTGTTGATGTGCATATTCTTAATGATTTCCCTTTTTTAATGTTTGTTTTTATAAATCAGAAATATGCAAAGAAAGTGATGTACAAATCTTTTCTGTGCCCACACACCGTTTATAAACCAGGTGTGGAGAGCTACAATTGTAATCAACTGATTAGTGACGTGATGAGTGATGGCACCAACAGAACCAGGCCTCAGGACTCGAGCAGACCCTGCAGCTGCTCAGGACTGGGACCGCAACCTTCGTCAGAACCGAAAAACTCCTCAGGAAGTCATCAGTGCAGAGTGGGGACATGATTTTCAGGGTGTTAATCTATTAAAACCATCAACTGGCTCATGCTTCCATCGAAGGTCCAAAATGACAGTGTAGCTCTTAAATATTTGGGCAGTCACAAGATTTCAGGGATGTAATGCTTATGTGATTCACATCATATGAATGTAAATAACCACAAATTAAAGCTCAGATTTATTCTTGTAGCTTTCAGGGAAACTACATCCACATGGACTGAGTGATGATGAAATTACAGCCTTTTAAAATTGTCACGGTCCAAACGCTGATGGATCTCTCTGTTCCGGTCGAAGAGTCTTGAGGGTTCTGAGGATTGGGTCAGAAGGTGTCAAGGGTAACGGTATTTCGGGGTCTGGCGAGTTTGTCCAGCAGACCCTGGCCGGTTCGGGCGGCAATCAGGGACACCAGGCTGCTGCAGCCAGACCGGACCGCCAGGTCATAGGCGGTCAGACCACGATCGTTCCGCTGCCTGATGCTGGCATTGCAGCTGCAGCAGGGTGAGAGGACATAGATAAAAAGTATGAGTGTGTGTGTGTGTGTTCATGAAGGAGTGTGAGTATGAAGGTGGATGAATTTTAGAGAGAGTGGGTGTGTCTTTTTGAGTCTCACCTGAGCAGCGTCTCGGCGCACTGTCGAGCCTGATTCCCGAGGGCCGCTGCCTCATGAAGGGCGGAGTTACTCACCCTGAGGGGCAGTGAGGAGGGAGCAATTAATTCTCTTATCAAATCTTAATGAACAAATTAATCAAGTTGAAAATCTTTACTGGCCCTCATTGTATAATCTGTGAGAACAAAATGACGTGACAACAGTCAAAGGAAACCAAAATCATCAACTCATTGAGGGCTGGATTCAAAATCACCCTGAAAATGAAAGAAAAAAATTGAAATCACAGGCTTATCCAATGTGCGTAAATATTGTCACAGCAACTCCTAATGTGACTCAGTAGTGTGTATGGCCCACGCGTGCCTGTATTCACTCCCGACAACGTCTGGGCATGCTCCTGATGAGTCGGCGGATGGTGTCCTGGGGGATCTCCTCCCAGACCTGGATCAGGGCATCAGTCAGCTCCTGTACAGATTGTGGCGGTAATTGGCGGCGTTGGATGCACTGGTGCATAACGTCCCATCAGTGCTCAATTGGATTTAGGTCAGGGGAGCAAGGGACAGTCAATGGCATCAATTCCTTTGTCATGCAGCAACACTCTGGCTACACACTACATGAGGCTGGGCGCTGTCCTGCACCAGGAGGAACTCGGGACCCACTGCACCAGCATTAGGTCTGACAATCGCTTAAACGGCTTCATCCCGCGACCCTACAGCAGTCAGGGTACTGTTGGCTGTGACATGGAGGTCCGTGCAACCCTCCAGGGATAGGCCTCCCCAGGCCATCATCGCCAACCCGCTACCAAAATTGGTCATGCTGAATGATGTTACAGGCAGCATAACATTCACCACAGCATCTCCGGTCACTTTCACGCCTGTCACGTTCTCAGTGCGAACCTGCTCTCATGTGTGAAGAGAACATGGCGCCAGTGCCGGACCTGCAAATTCTGGTGTTCTGTAGCAAATGCCAATCGCGCTGCACGGTACTCGGCGGTGAGCGCATGTCCAACGAGAGGATTTCAGCCCCTTATTCCACCCTCATAGAGTCGCTGGAGTTCATTTTGTTGGGCTCTGGCCGTGATCCTCCAATTTCTTGTTACACAAAGGAGAAGACTCCGGTGCTGCTGCAGCATTAATGCCGTTCTACGGCCCTGTGCAGCTCTGCTTGTGTAATGGCAGGGCTCCCGGTCTCTCCTCCATGCTCTTGAGACTGTGCTGGGAGACACAGCAAACATTCTTGCTACTACTTGTATGGATGCACCATCCTGGAGGGGCTGGAGTACCTGTGCAACCTGATTGGGCTGCAGGCACTGCCTCATGGTACCAGTTGTGAGAAGTATACCAACAGAACACAGAACTGGAGAAAAATCTGTCAGGAAGGATCAGGAGAGAGGTTGGCCACCACATACACCACCATTCCCGTTTTGGGGGTGTTGCTTTTGCCTCTCCGTTGCACGTCAATTGTATTTGCACCAAAGCAGGTGATACTGATTCACAAGCACGAGTGCTTCCTAAATAGACCAATTAATATCCCTGAAGTTTAACAGACTTGGTGTCTTATTCTGATGATTAAGTGTTTCCTTAATTTTTTGTGGAGTGTATATATAAGTAAGTTTCTAGTCTCTTCTCCTCAGTAACATTATACTCGGATAACTTCAGCTTCTAGTCTCCTGAATGGGGAGGTAATAGCAAAGTCCTGCGTTCGGGTGTTCCATATATTAGAGTAATTACGGTCGTTGGGCACTGATCCACTCGGGCTCAATATTAGAGTAATTACGGCTGGGGGCACTCACAGTCCTGACTGCTGGTTGACGTCGGCACCATTCTGTACCAGCAGGGGGATGAGCTCGTGGTGCAGGTTCATCACTGCCACCGTGAGGACGGGTCGTCCGTCAAAACCCTGACAGCAGGGGTCGGCACCCTGCGGAACACGTCAAACACATGATCAATATCAGGATCAAACTCTCGCTGCCATTGGCCTCGTCTGCAGCTAATTAACCAGGCTCCTAACTGCTTGCTTGTCCCCAGAAGACTCAGGAGGTTTCAATATGCCTAAGACAGATTTCCTCAAGTTTTTCTTCACTTAGTTTCCATGCTTTCTTTCCTTGTGTGCTCAGACTGATAGGAGTGAGGAAAGGTCTGAGGCAAAGAAAGCAGCAGATTAATAATTAAATAAAAAATAAGCAGCAGGAAAGAGCCCTAACACTTCCTTTTTGAAGAATGAAGCTGGATGGATGTCTATGATCATATTTAATCTGCAGGAAGCCCATTTATGTTATTATCTCCCAACAAATATTCGGGCCTCAGACACACTCTCTGTCTTCAAGAGTAGGCTAAAAACTTTCTTTTTAAGTCAAGCCTATGACTAGTTCATGATTAGTTATGTATAAACATTTATTTGGCTCTGGTGGGACTGACTACAACCTAGTTTTATGATGGGTTCACAACATTTTGGAAGCCAGGGTAAAGTAAATCCATGTGGAACCGGTGGCACTGAGCATGCATTAACGGTGCCAGTGGGGTTTGCTACAGTCTTAGTCACTGGGGAGGTCCAAATGGTGCTAGTGTTTAGAAAATCAAAAGCGATCTAACAGCCTGGAGTAAGTGTCCGGCCTCTGTGCTGCAGGAAGTGGATGGAGGGGTGTTGACTGTTTCCTGACAGGTCTGCTAATAATTTCTCACTTGGCACATGACACAGGACTGTTTTTTTATTAACATGCAGTAGTTTTATCCAGTGCCTCACCCCCCTTTTTTCTGAGTCTCTTTCCGAGGATCTTTCCATCCACAACCCTGAGTCCTGGACCATCCGAGTCCTGTCCCTCACCATGAGCGCTGGCTGCCGCTGTCCTGATCCGGTCCTGATCCAGTTCTGCACCATCCTCGGCATGCCACTTCCTGGAGCTACCGATGCCTCTGTTCAGGTGGACTTAAATGGAACTCTTTTGCCATTTTATTCAATTTTACTTAATTTTGTTATTAATAAGCTAGCCCACGGAGGATGGGCTCCCCCACTATAGCCGGGTTCCTCCTGAGATTTGTTCCCACTGGGGAGTTTTTTCTCACCACTGTTTGAGGATTTTTCTCCCTACTGGGAGTTTTTTGCCTCATTTGCTGTAGTGGGGATTAGGCTGGGCACTGCCCTTTCATTTATTTAATCTCTGTCAAGCGTCTTTGTGACAGTTTATCTGTGAAAAGCGCAATACAAATAAATTGAATTGAAAACTGAATTGAAATGATGGATTTCCTCTTTTCAGTGTGCTCTCTGGAGGAGGTGCAGGAGAACGTGCCTTTTCCACCCTACTGGTGACCGTAATTGGTAGAATCTCCAGCTGCAGCATTAAACACAGGTGAAAGGTGAAAGTGTTTGCTTGGCACACGGCACAGTAATGGGCAAAGCAGCCTGTCCCAGCAGAACACTCTCAGTGTAAAGATGTGTATGGAGGGCCCCTTAAAGGCTCTAACCTCATCCAGAAGCTGCTGCACCACGGCTACTCGCCCCTGGCCCCCGGGGCTCACCTCTGCCAGGAGCTGCGCATCTTTCGAATGCTGGGATACCAGGGACCAAAAGAGGCGATGTTACATTAGTTATTTAGGAGACCCAAGGCAGGTTTTGAATAGAATAACCAGTGCCAGTCAAAAGTTTGGCCGTAAATCTTGAAACAATGCGGACTCCTACCAATATCAGTGAGAGTAGATTTTAAACCAACCTCTATTACACTTGGCTTATGACTCAGCAGCAGCTCAGCTCCAACAGTAACATTTCAGTTACATGACGGTATCCCCACAGATTTCAAATGGCTCATTTAAACTAATAGCCCGACACATGCATTTACACTGTCTAGTGTGAATAAGCACGCGAGTGCTCAGTTCAAATTTTCACCAGGAACCTTCTGGTAGAAGACTGCTTTTACTTTTAGAGCGTGTACTCTCGTCTTTGCATTGACTTTGAATGTAATCAGTCATGCGAAAAATTTGTTTTGCAACCGGTGTGAAAGCAGCTGAAGGACACATACCCTCATAGCCTACACACACACTCACGCGCCCACATGTCCACATCTCTCTCTCTCTTTGATCTAACATCAGGACAATCGATATGGATACTATAACTTATGTGCTGATTCAGATAGTTACATTAAATAGTGGTTGCTGTAATTATTTATTGCATTGAAATGTGCCTGACATTCCGGAAACGTGCCTGTGAGATTTCGGTGACGTGTGCGCACTGTGCGCCGGTCAGCCAAATTACCACTGCACCGAAAGTGAATCAGGTTGGAGCTGGCGAGCTCTCTGCACACTTTCAGCAGAGCCGTTTGTCATGAAATTGTCTCTGCGTCATGATGAATATGTGACACCTCCTCCTACTAGGCCGCCACACCCATCTCCACGCACGTCCGCCTACCAAATTGCCAAAGTGGCTGCGCAAGGTGTTGCACCGCAGGAAATTACCACAGCGTGGGCTGCACCGGACGAAATTACCACTGCGTGGGCTGCGCCACCCTGCGCTGCACCAAGAAATTAAAGCCCAATGTGTGCAGATTTCAGTCACCACGTTCCACCTACAGATGCAATAAAAATGTTCATAACCAACAAGGCATTGGACACGTGCACGCAGCTCAAAGGATGCAAAGCACTGACCAGAAGCGTCTCCTCCCCCTGGGCTCTGTTTTTCCGCTCTTTCTTGTTCTTCCGGGACTCTCCAGAGGGGGAGCTGTTCTCACCAACTGCAGGAGCCAAAAGTCAGTTTTTTGTTTTTTTGTTTAGTAAACCGTCATTTATCCAGGAATGCCCCAAAGAGATCAAAATCTCTTTTGCAAGGGTGACCTGACATTAATTCCAAAGTTAATCAGAAAATCAATCTCAAGATTTAGATGGAGCTGGGAACTGAAGTGTAAGTAAAATTATTAAACAGAGCTGTCAGTAAAACACATCCCGAACACAAGGGTGTACCATTTAAGTCAGTGATTCCCAAATGCTCCTCCTGAAGTACCCCTGGCGTGTACATTTTAAGCCTCCTTAATCTGACACACCAGGGTCAGATCATCAATTGATGTCAGGTGCGTTAAATCAGATTTGTTACCTGATTGGCCAGCTGGCCCATCCATCTCTGTGCTCAGAGGGAGAAGCTCCGAACGGCCAGCGGACTTCTCTCTCTCCCCTCCCTGAGGAAGTCAAAATAGAAACACACACACACGCAAAGCAATGACAGAAACACTCGTCACACAGACATCACCACACTAATCACATAATGACTATGCAAAATCCCACATCTCTGACCTTTGAACTATCAGATCCTGCTGAGACAAAGCTGATCCGGATGTTGACCTCACTGTTATCCTCTTCCACAAATGCAGAAATCATCTGAGAAAGAATCAGGACATACACAATTAGTACATTAACATTAATCAACAGAGACTTATAGACAATGACACAAAGTCCAATTAAACTAATCTAACTGGTGCAATGTTGGGTGAAGGTCCCAACAGCTGCACTGACCTCATTGAGCTAAACTGGGGCTTGAAGCAAAACCCCAGTCCCAGTCACTACCACCTAAACCAGTAAGGTACAGGATGCCCATAGCTGCTCACAGAAAGAACAGCTAGAGCGCAAGGATTCAGGACATGTGATCTCACCTTGCCCATCCGTGGCTCACCAATCAGCGCCCTGAATTCAGAGTTATTCTGCGCATAGCTGCGGAGATGTGCGCAGATGTGATCCAACTGCTTCCTCCAGTAACCTATAGATGGACACCATAGTGGGGTGAACTCAAGTCCTGGGCTCTGTTTCATCGATATATTATGATTGAGTTGGTGACTTGCGTATTTTCACACATCTCCGAAGAAACCACCGCGAATAATGAGTCTGTTTTCCGCATTCTCCGGTTTTACTGTGTTATAAAGACGATGTGCCAGGTTTTGAACTTTGTTATGAAGTGAAAACTGCATTTTGAAGCCGTCTTTTGCAAGTAAAACCGGCTAATTCAATCAGCTGTTATCGTGCCCACGCAAATAGCACGTGCAAAGCACGAGTATCGGCTAGTAAAGCTGGATTACTGAGTTACAAGGGTAACTTTAGTCCATGTTCCAGATCTCAAAAGCCTCTGAGTTTTACTCAGTTCAGTAATTCCAATAACTCTTTAATCCTGTTTATTAAACAGTGTGCTGGAGGCCCACAGTGCCGGCAGGTTTTACTTCAGGAACATAAACTTGCGACAAAACCAGCCTCCAGGAATAGAAATCTCTGCTAAGGTTTAGAAGGGTTTTGAGTACTTCTATCAAGGTTGAAGGGAATTTTTGGGGTATCTCTGGGTGGGTGGATGACGGTTTTGGGGATACCTGAGCCAACCATACATGACGGCTTTTTGGGTACCACTGCCAGGGGCCGATGAGGGCTTTTGGGATATCTCTACTCAGGCCAATGAGGGTTTTTGGTGTACCTCTGCCTGGGATGAATGAGGGCTTTTGGGATGCCTCTGCTCGAGGCAAATTAGGGGCTTGGGGTACCTCTGCCAGGGCTGATGGGTGTGATCAGGGGGCGGCGGTCTCTGCTGTGCTCCTGGCGGGACAGCTCTAGCGCCGCCTGCAGGCTCTTCTTGTTCAGCTCTGTTGCGGAGGGGTAGAACAGCCCCGCTGTCTGCGTGTGCTTGTCAGAGCTGGGCGGCGGAGGCAGAGGAGGGGGATTGAGGAGGGGGACAGGCAGCCAGGTCGCTCCGCTGGGATGAAGGGAGGACTACAGGAGGGAGAGAGAGAAGGCTGTTTGAGTAGGAAGGCACACCGTAATATTCTGGACACATAGGGCTCATTCCAGTGACTTATTTTATCCACGTTCTTTGCCCTTGTCTTCAAGGACTTTCAAATATAACCAGTTTTCCTTTATGGAGTTAGGACCCAGGAGGAGCTAGCTCCAATGATTTTCTTTTTGTTCCTACAAACCAGCACATGAAATTTTTGATGTCACCCTTGTTCATGTCACTTTTGCAAAAAATTTCATTGGCTGAGAGCGAAGGAAAAGAATTGCTCTGAGTTACATTAATTAGCTGTTAATTTTTAGCCAAACTGAATACCAAAGTGGAACGTTGGTTAAATCGACCTGGCATAGCGCTGTAGCCAGCTAGCAAAGTGCCACTCTCTTAACTAAGTTAACGTTACTTGGCTAGCTAGCTAACATGCACGCAGTAACTTTCCATAACCAATATGACACATTAGTTGGTTAGGTAGCAAGCTAACGTTAGTGAGCTACTTAGTTGACTGAATTTTGAAACTATAGCTTGTGCAAACGCAAATGTCTGTGACTCCCTGACTGAATGAGTAGCAGAGTGATGGAGTGAGCTCAATTCTAACATGTCATGGGACTTATCATTAAGTCGCTAATGGAAATTATGTGTGTATTCATTTACAATGTTGTAAATTACGCAATACAGTTATGTAATAAATAGAATCTTACATCTTTGGTCATCTCATATGAAAGTTAAGAAACTCGTCAAGTAAATCTTGGGTTTGTTGCTCGCTAAAGCTTGCAACAAACCCAAACTTTACACAACTCATTTTATCACTTCCATATGACACTACCACTCATGTAAGATTCTCTATTTGTTCAACCGAGGAGATTTCCATTGAGAACATGTTTCTTCTTTGCATGGACACCCCCGGGAGAAATGCCAAACAGAACAATTTAAATTGAGGAGGGACCAAGAGAAACAGGGGTAACCTCTCTGGAGCAAGCTTGAGGTTCAAGGCCTTATTCAAGGGCCCTACGACAAATGGTTCCCCACTTCATCTCTCCAAATCCAAGTCAAAATCGAAGGCCCCTCCAGAAGCTCGAACCAGCATTTCTTCGTAACCAGTCAAGTTGCAGACCACCAGACAACCATACCAACCCATCTTCACCTTCGTCCTTTCCTTGTATCATATTACTAGCTCCGAGCTCCATGCATTGCATGTAAACAATTAAAGTTGGAAAAGGATCTGAAGACAAGGGTCAAAGTAATGACAGAAACATCAGTGAGCTAAATGGAACATCCTGACTCCATAAAAACTCAGGTGAAGCAACTACAGATGGTAGGAGGTGTATCTGTAGGTCAATAATTTATACCCCACGCACACTTCCACAAAGCCCACTCAGGGCCTTCCTTTCTCAGGACATTTCTAGAAAATTCCAGGTTCATAACTCCTTGAAGGAACATTTAATGGACAGCAATTGCCTGAAACAGGGCATATCTCCATGAACATATGAGCGCAGGCAAGAAACAAAGAGACAAGGAGGGGTTAAATAAGCATTTGGAGGGAGCCGTAAAGCAAAGACCAGTCCGAAGGGAGAGATGAACAGGCTCAGAGATTTACCCGCTCCACCAGGGTGGCGCGCTCTATAGTGTGAGAGGGGCTGGCGCCAGGTCTTGCTGGCGGCTCCAGAAACATCCCGCAGGACCCACAGTAGCTGGCGTAGCGCTCACTGCTCGCCCCACACCGTGAGCATGTCAGGTGTGATCCCGAATGGCCCGGCTGCAATAAAACACACTTCAATCAGGCCTTCACATGCTGTCACCATGGGATTGTAAGTATAATTATGCAATGTCTTCACATGTGAATAGAGTGTCCTTGGATTTTGTAAAACCAAATTAAACAACCGATAAAATGCAAAGCTTATTTAAAGCAAAGCATGTACAAAAAAAATACAATAAGTGCAATAAGTAGAATGGTTAATGAGAGGAAGGCTGAACCCTGCTGCAAAGGCGTATCTGAACCCCCGATTTCGCTGCTCTGCATGAGCATCTGGACAGTGTTCTAAAGCAGGGGTCACCAACCCTCTACCTCCAATTCAGCACCCCTGATTCAGCTAATTAGCTACTTAATTGCCCAGCTAGTGATCTTGTTAAGTAGCTAATTAGCTAAATCAGGAGTGCTGAATAGGAGGTAGAGCAGAAACCTACAGGATGGAAGCTCTCCAGGAACAGGGTTGGTGACCCCTGTTCTAAAGGCTACGTTGATGAGACACACCCCAAGAGCCCGGATTTGTCATTGACCAAATACTAATGGACCGAACTTAAGCTGTTCTCTTTTAAAAAATAAAGTCAAATCAACTTCCAGGTGAACTGTACCCAAGTTAAAGTCTCTCACCTTGGCGCCACACCAGTCACAGTAGCGAGCATCAGAGATGTTCACCCTGCTGCAGTTGGAACAGAAGAGCATCCTTCTCTCCGAATCTGGCAAAGGAGGGGCACGCTCTCCCCCAAGGGTAGCCTGGGCATGGACAGAAAGGGACTGTCAATTAACACAAGCCACCAGAGATGTATAATCAGAGAGAAAGAGTAAACCCAATTCGGTCTGTTCCACTCTGCTCAACAGCACATTTCTTCAGGCAGGAGAACTTGAATATGAAATGGTGAAATAGTCATGGGCAGGAGAAACAAATGGTGGGATTAACCCTCAATTAACCACTGTAGCATATCTGCTACATAAAGTGAAAGGGTTAACAGCCTGGACACCCAGGTGGTTTTGTCTCTTACTGCCAAATAAACATTTGAGAATAACTTGAGTGGTCCGTCACTTTAATTTTTCCATTCGCATTATTACCCAGTGTAGCAGATCTGCTATATTTTGGAAAGGTGGGCCAAAGATTCAAATTTTTTTTTACTATTTTTCAAAATATTGGCCCATAGTCAACATATTTGCCTAGGGAAATGATTTTTACACAGTTGGAAAGGTACTTGGTTAACAGAGGGTTAATCCCTCTTGACCCTGGACATACTCCCCTCGATGTCATAGCTGTGACAAATCATCTGTCCAAGTTTGGGGTGGGTGCAGTCAACATCGACTGCCATCACATTAATTCTAAAACTACCACAATATTCTGCAGAGCTCTGTGAAAAGAGCTCTGTCACAGCCGTGGCCAGAAAGTGCCGAGTGTCATGCAGTAAAGATTTGCCCAATCACTGACTGCACCGATGCAAGTTGAAAAACGTTTGCTCAAATGCCTGGTGCAGGGAGGGCCAACTCCGGTCCTGGAGAGCTGCAGTGTCTGCTGGTTTTTGGTGTTTCTCAGCACTTGATTGATGAATTAGTACAGTTGATTACACAATTTAAAGGGAACCTATTTTGCTATATTTCCAATGTTATATTTTGATCTTGGACTCCCCTAGAGTACTCCTGATCGTTCAAAGTCCAAAACAAGGTCCTTATTAAGCTCGTACTGCCATCCTCAAAAAACCCCATTTGTAGTCCATTGTAGTCTCTGCCTGAAACGCCTCGTTGGGGCGGCTCTTCTGTTATGGCTCCCTCTCCCCGTGTGCCCACTTTCGTCTGACTGGCCAGCTCCGTGGAGGGCGGATCTAGGCGGGACGAGGCAGCAGAACGCAGTTTTCTGGGTCCGCCTCCTCAGAGTGAAGCTGAGACACGTCTCCCGAAGGAATCGACGGGCAAATTCCGCAATCAAATGCAGTACTTGTGTATAGATCTAATGAAATTAACTTATTCTAATAAATGCAACGGCGAAAGTGGAGGACGCAGTGTGAAAGTCTGGAAGCTCAAGCTCGAATTTGCCGTCTACCTACGGCCACTATGGTGAGTACACGGGTGTTTCTACTCTATAGCTAGAATTGAGGGAAAGCTAGAATCCACCCCATATAGACACATTTGTAGAACGGGTTGACAAACCCAAGTGTAGACCGGAGACCGTAGAAATCAGGTGGGTCTGAGTTTAGAGGGAAACACGGACAGTGAGGAGCAGCTAAAAGTGGACCAACAGCTTATGGACTGCTTAGGTATGTATTATAAGGACCTGTTGGTTCATGCGCATAGCTGTGGTGTGTCGTTAGCGTGGAGTAACGGACAGCTTCTGCGCTGGTATATGACAAAGGGGCGAAAGCTCCAGGCTAAACGGCCTTTTCGGAAATTGCCCACGGTAATGGTTTACTTATTGCGTTGGAATGACCAACGTTGTTCGCGGAAAATGGGCGCGATAAGCCGCTTTCACACCGGACGCGAAACATATTTGTTAAAAAAAATAAGTTTTGCGTCCGGTGTGAGAACTGCTCAATGCGCCCGTATCGCTTGTATTCACGTCTTTGCATTGACTTTGAATGTAATCTGTCGCGCAAAAAATTTGTTTTGCGTCCGGTGTGAAAGCTACTTAACGCGCCCATAACTCGCGTATTTGCGTATTTGCATTGACTTTGAATGTAGCTAATCTGTCTGCGAAAAATTCATTTTGCGTTTAGTGAGAAAGCTGCTTAACACGCCTATAATGTGTGCATTCGCGTCTTTGCATTGACTTTGAATGTAACTAATCAGTCGTGTGAAAAATTTGTTTGCGTCCAGTGTGAAAGCAGCTTGACGTGCCAATAACGAGTGTATTCTCGTCTTTGCATTGACTTTGAATGTAATCTGTCCCGTGAAAAATTCATTTCGCGCATGATGTGAAAGCAGCTTTATGTATAGTACGCGACAGCTAGAGAGAGTTTGGTTATGTTATGAACATAATACAGGTTTTGCGGATCGTAAGTTCCGTTAGCGTGGACAATTTGCTTATGTGGAGCTAGCAGATCAATCACTTCTACAGTTAAGAATTTCCTATTTAATCTCTCTTGGCTTTTTATTAGCCACAACAATTTCTAAAGGGGGATAATATTATGTCACCATAGTGCAGAGAAATCTTTTGTTATACCAGACAGGTTAGAGCTTCCGCGTTTTACGATTGCTTTCATGGTAGAATCAGAGAGCTAACCCAGATATTTGTGCAGTATCCGGCTGATCCCGGTCATGGATAAGTGAAGCGAAATAATCCCAAACAGGTATCCCAAGCTCTGCAAAACCGACGTCTGGTCTAATTGCAGCCTTTTCAGCCCAACTTTGCGGACACATACAGCATCTATCCGGTTAGCTTGAACTGTAGTGGCTACAATCGGGCAACGTTATGATGAGACTGCCACATTGATGCTTACCGAAGTAACACAAGCATACAGATCAGAATTACTGCATGTAAGTTAACTGTCAGGGCCATTCTTTGGTTATATGTGAATTTGTGTTTACTTTTTTTTGTTTATTGTCTGGAAGCCACAGTAGGTGGCGCTCTGCACTGAGTGGGCAGGAAATATTAAATAAAGCAAGAGGTAATTACTCAGCAGGTGCTGCTGATGAGAGAGCAAACAGTTTTTTGACCGTCACGTCGGATCGTGGTCGTCGACTTTGTTTATGCGTTGTGGCAAATTATGTGAGCCTATTTGTTTGTATGTACAGCTCAATACCAGCGCATAGTGTCAAGAGCGTAAGTCTATAAATAAATGTTGATGATTGCAAACAAGTGTTGGATTCATTGGACCCGGAAGACGACGGACGCGTCAATTACCAGTTCCAGCAGGTAGCAGCAGCCCCTCAGTGGCTTAGGTTCGTTTTGTTGTTTTTTGTGAAGAACAAGTCACTATATTAACCAAGAGCATTTTTAATTAGCACGGCGGCACACAAACCAACATGCAGTAGCTGGTAACCGAGAGGTCTTCACAACCACAGAGACAAACCCTTGCAATACAGGTTTTACAGACAGCAAGTTCCGTTACCGTGGACAGTTGTACTAAGCATCCAAATTACAAACAAGTATTAAATGTTAGGTTTGTGTTCACACATCTTCTGTAGAATTTCCCCTGATATTACTCTGACATATTTAGGATACAAACATTAGCAACAGTAACTTGGCGACGTTAGCCGCTGTGCTACAGCCACAATCAACTGGCTATCACGTCAGGTTGGCTTATGCAAACAAAGCAACTAACAACTTCTGTGTCTGAGTCACGGACAGTCACGTCCAATACAGGCTTTATCTTCAGGAATTTTACAAAGCCTGCATTTGAGGCCAGTTGTTTGTGCTAACTATCCATAGCGGTCCTGCTAGCCACCCATAACACGTTAGCTTCACTTACATTATACTTACATTATTTGCTGTTATATGGTTACTTACAGCTTGTGGCTCAAAGTCCTTGATCGATGCAACTGCTTCAGGTTTGAGAAGTAGCTGGAACGCTTATCCTGTGTTGAATTATCCGTTGTTGACTAAGCTGTCTTTGGTGAAATACTGAGCACAAACAGCTAACGTTCCTTTTGGCCGTGGCTGTTTGCTGCCAGCAAACAAAAAAGCTACCCACTGATTTCAGGTTGCATCGTCTGCTGGAGGAGAAATAGGAGCTTTTCTTCGCGTCCAAAAGTAAACGGACAAGCAGCTTTGGGAGAGATACTGACAAAACTGCACCTCAAATGATCTGCGGTTTTTCTTTTGTATTTCAAAAAGTGTAGACACTACTAAGGAATATTATGATCTGCCGCTGTTAGTGCCTTCTAGAATAGTTTCCGGTGTGGGCAGGTCCAGTGCCGTGATTGGCTCTGGCTAGGTCTGGACTAATTAGACGGCACAACCTGACGTCAGGTTTTGCCCAAATCTTGCAAAGATCTCAGGAGGAGCTGTTCAGAGAGGAAATCACGTTCACAAAATCACGTTCTTGGATTACAGCAAAACTCTGTATCTTTTGTGTAGAAACTTTTCAGAGGTTGAGTATGGACATCCAACATTATCACATTCCTAATATGTATTAAAAGAAGGATCTGCAAAATAGGTCCCCTTCAAAGTATCTCACCTGGTGTCTCTGGTTTATATTGAGTGAAGAAAACCAAAGTCGGCACACCCTGTGGCTCTCCAGGTCCAGGGTTGGCCACCCCTAGCATGGCCAATCATGAGGCATAACAGCAAATATTTGCCTCGCTTAAGGATCTATTGTAACACAACTCACTTTGCTGAAACAGCTTTCAGCAGAAGACCATGCGCCATAGATCCCGCTGCTCTTTCAAAGCTACGCTCGCACCAATGAATTCTATTAAGACGCCACTCATTGTGTCTGCTCCTGTTGACGCATCTCTATCCAAATAAGTAATGCCCCTGTAATTCCACACTTCCTTAATGTACATATTCTGCCCCATGTAACCTGATTGTAAGATTTCTTACCAAGGATGGTTCAGGTAGTCTGGTCTCGCAGTTGGCGCAGTAGGTGAGGTTCACAGGGTTACCTACTCCACAGGAAGGGCAGATCACCTTGTCCTGAGAAACAAGAGAAACATGCAACCTTGTAGGTATGCAAAGGAAAGGTCACATGCTTACTGATGTGTCCGGATGTCCTTGATCGCGGATTGTTCTATGATATACACTAGATCCTAGCTGAGGTGGTATAATTTTAGACAATTCCGAATCCAACAGTGCTGATAAAGAAGTCTGCATAATCTTCTCTTGCCATGTGAAATTTTTCCCAATTCTAGAGGTGAGTCAGCGAATTGTGTCAAAATAACTCACTAAAAGTCACCAGTATAGCACCGGAAGGTAAGTTAATAGTAGTGGAAGTGGTTTTATTAGGTTTTTTATGGCCTTCAATCCATTATGAGTGAATTTCAACTGAACTGAAGCATCATCGCATAGTTTCTGAGGGTCTACAAAGTCAATGTTGGTCAAGAAATGATTTTTTTTGTTATTTTGGCTTCCTTACTTCTGGTTTATATCACAACAGTACAACTGAAAACAGTTTGCATAAGTTACTCAATGGGGACAATTTCATTCAAAAATGACAAATAACAGTTGTGAGGATTTTTCTGCTCACATAACACATAAATGAATAAATGAATTAATTTATTTACTAATTAACATTGATTAATCACTTTAAGAGAATCAATCTGCATTAAATACAATTTCATAAGGTGTTTATTTTATGTGATTATGTCAAGAAATAACGTAACTGCATTCAGAAGTCACACACACAGAAGTTCAGCAGTCATACACCTTTTTTCTGGTCTTATTCTTTTTCAAATAAAACCACAGACCAAAATTGGCCAAATCTCACTTGGAATTGCCATATCTTCATAGTTGGTGTAGTAAAATAATTCAAACACCACTGTGCAGGGAATTTCCAGCTCTTGCCAATGGTAGTAGTAATAATTACTTTTGGAATCTGCCAAATTATTTTTTGTCACAAATCTAAACCTCATTTGTTGAGGTAACATTTGTTGATGCAAAGGGGCCACAAACCCATCAAATATACCTGTCTTTTAGGCAAATGGTGCTTTCAGTTGTGTTTGTCATGTGTCATGACGAGAGATGTGATGTAACTTTAGTTTTTAGAGTCACTGATGCAACGTTGCTTGTGTTTATACATTATGTGATCATGTGACTTGCCTTGAATTGCTGGCTTGCTTGAGGATGGAGTTGGGGGGCGACGGGGGCTTCACAGACCGCACACAAGAGGGCACCCGGAGGAACCATCATTTTACAGTGGACGCAAAGCCTCATCTTAAATATTAAACAAATATTCTGATTAATAATTTCGCTATTGGCTGTTAACAGTTTGCGGCGGACTTGTATTTTCTCATATTTTGTCAAGAGCGGTTTTGTTTTCGTGACTATCGAACTGCGTCGCAACACACGCAATGCTTTTCACATTCAGAAGGTGACATGGGATTTCCAGTGTGCAATGCAGCGTCAATTACCACACGCCAAAGGTGACGGAGCCAACAAAACCAAAAATGGGAATCAAACACAGGGGTAGGGAATCTGGTTCCAGGAGAACCACGGCTCTGCGTGATTCAGATGTCTCTCAGCTCTAACACACCTGATTAAAATGATTGCAGCCTGTCAATGGCTTGAGAAAAAGAAAAATGCTCAACAGCATGGTAGTGGTTTGAATCGGGAGTATTAGAGCGGAGAGACATCTAAAACACATGGGCTTTGGCTCTCCAGGGGCAAGCTTCCCATTCTAAAAGCTTAGCACTAAACACAATTAAATATCATAAAAAACATAATAAAAATCTTAACGCAATGAAAAAACCAATTAAACAGGGTGCAATTAAAAAGCACACTGAAAAGACTAGGCAGATTTAGCATAACACTACCTGTGCCCCCTCGGTGGGGAGTACGCTCTGCTCTGGGAGGGGGGGTACTGGGGTGCCACACTGGGGGCAGAACCGGGCGTAAGGGTCTGTGGGGCGAGGGGACAAGCAGTGAGGACACCTGCAGAACAGGACAGCAAAAGCAGGGACTCTCAGCAGGCATCCCCAAATCTGGCACTTTAATCCAAACTATTGCCAGTGATTGGTCCAACTGTCATCACACCTGACTCCCAGGTAATGTAAGGGTGAAAAACCAGCAGTCCTCGGCCCTCAAGGACCATGATTTGGGGAACAGGGCAAGTCTAATGTACAATGTTCTCACAGTGGTAACATGATACTGCATCACTTTCTTACAGCGTTGAATCACATTGATGCAAATCTTAATGCTAATGTTTTATATTAGCTCTAAAAGGTAATAACGAAAGAATTAAACTGGCTAATTCCAATACATGGCATTTTTACCATTAACCAGCTAATGTTCACGCATCATGTTCTCACCATCTCAACCTGATAATGTTAACAGGTTACGTTGTTACAATACTAAGTTACTAATTGCGAAGTATATACGGTTGAACAAAGGAAACCTACCAATGCTAATGTACAATGTTCTCACAATGTTAACCCCCAAACACTCAAGCATTTTGTTCTCGAAATGTCAACCGACAAATGCGAAAGTAAAAAATTCTTGCAAACTTAACTAGCTAATGCAAAAGCATAACATTTTAACAGCTTAAAGGTGCACTATGCAAGTTTGTTTACTTTATGTGCGATTATATTTTTGTCTCAATTCGCTGACATCTCTCCACAATCCGCTAGCTGCCTGCCCCTAAATTCATTGTAAAAAAAAAAAAAACGGGCTCTGGACATCGCACAGGCGTCACAAACTGCAAATAAATACAAGGGGCACAGGCTGTGCCCCATAACATAACAAACCGTCCCGGCCAATCACCGACAAGAGTTGACAGTTATGGAAGCATGGGAAGGAGGGAACTATGGGAGGGAGGGGCGGGCTACCTCTGTTTTGTTTGAGTTCGAATGTCAACAGAAGTGAAAGTAAACAAACTTGCATAGTGCACCTTTAAACTAATTAATACTGAAACATAATGCTCTCAATGTGTACAAGCTAAAGCATTATGCTAAGGCACAACCTTCTAACAGTGCAGAGAGGCCAACATTAAAACAATGTTTTCAGCTAATAGACAATGTACAGATGATCCCGCTGTTCTGAAATGCTCACCTGAGGGAATCAGCTTCTCTCAGTATTCTGGAAATATCTGTCTTTGTCAGACTCCTCCACAAACCATCCCCCTGGGCCTCGTTCTGACCACAAACAGGTGGAGACGCCGTACTGTGATTGGTTCAAATCATTGAGTGACTGCTATAATTGGAATATTGATGATTGATTATTTACCAGTCCTTGGGCATGGTGTGAGGCAAGAGAGGACGAATGCTTGGGCTTTGGGAACGGAGCCCCGAAACGGCTGTTGGTGAAACGAGGACCCTTGGGTGGCCTAAGAGAATCACTGCCCTGAATCTTCATTCCTGAGAGAGTAAAAAAACTGCCTGTTGACTGACATTTTATATAGTTGATCACCGGTTCACTGACATGATATGCACCATCAATTCGCAAAAATTGTCTACATCACCAATTCATCAAAATACAATATATTACTGTATACGAACAAAATATAATATACTATAAAACGGGTGCTTCCCATCCTTAAATTTGATTGGCTGAGCCGCGTTCCAGTATAAAATCAATGCAACCCACTGCATTCTGAGGCAGACCGCAGCACAAAATATCCCAGCGCGTAACTGACTACTCAGCGCAGAACTGACTCGCTTGTTTCAAGACTTTTAGCTCGCTATTTCAGTGTTAGTCTAGCCTTTCAAACCGCTAACCAGTTGGCTATCTACCTAGCTAGTTATTGCATTACAGAGTTTGATATCATTTTAGCTTGCTGGCTACATTGTTAACTAGCTTGCTATTTCAGTATTGGCGATAAATTGTTGATTTTTTTTGTTGTGTGTTTATTTTATGGGCCATGTGTAGGGTACCCACATCCATTGTGGTAAACGCTAGCTAGTTGACAAGCTGGCTAGCGAACTAATGCACAATTCAGCATATTTTCCCGGACACCGGTAAGTGTGGAGGACAAAAGTCAATCTTGTTCCCTACTCTCGCAGCTTGTTGTAATGATTTGGCCGATCGGCGTGAGTTGAGTACAAGGAAACTCGAAAACCTAAACAAATGTAAAATTATTTCACGGGGCCTTCAGGAGACCGTAGAAGACATTCCAAATAGCCTACTTTCATAGTATATCTACATTAACGAGCCCAAATAGCCTGATGTGACATAATGGCGCTAGATGAAAAAGCAATCTTAGCGTCTGTATTGCTTGCCAACCATTCTGTCCACTCTCTTGCTTGGTGGAAGAATGAATAAATCTCAGTTTTATTGTTGCATTATTACCAATAAATTGTTGATTATTTTTCTTGTGTGTTTATTTAATGGGCTATATGTAGGGTAACCGTTTTATAAAAACAATAAGCCCCTTGAAGCAGTGGGTAACAGTGATTTTATAACACCGGAGGCTCACTGTAACCCACTGCTTCTCGGGGCTTATTCCTTTATTTACTGTCTTGTTATAGTTATTCACAGTCATGTTATATATCAAAAATTCATGTTATCATCAATTCACTGACAAGTTGTATATAAACTATTCATGTACACGCTATCCTCTATTCATTCACATTTTCTTCATCATCAATTCACAAAATATGAGCAATTAACAGACTTTTTATCTATTAACTGACTTGTGGTATATAAATTATTCATGGAAATGGGCCGCCAGGTTAGCTCACTCGGCTGCATTTGCAGAGCGGTAGTGACTACTACGGCGCGGGTTCGATCCGCGGTCGTACCAACCAGGAGTGGTTGGCAGCTTTTTCAGAACAGTGCACAATTGGCTAAAGCGCTGTGGGAATTCAAATTGGGAAGGGAAATTAAAATGATTGCCTTGTTCCTTGCTCAAGCGCCTCCTGTTGACCAGCCAGACGCTCGTCAGTGAGATTCTAAGCTTGCTCATGTTCGGGTATCTTCCACCCTAGTTCTGAACTTGTGATGGTTTTGACCAATGAGTGTAAAGATGCAGAGGCTGACAGGCGCGTGCTTCGGAGGAGAGCTGTGGACTGTCTCCCTCTCCTGAGCTGGCAACAAGGGGTTGCTTACGAGCAAGTCTTGTACATAGTTCTCGGATTGGGCATTCCAGATTTGGGTGGGATTGGAGATGCCAAATTATTTAAAAAAAAAAAAAAAAAAAAAACTATTTATGGAAATGTTATATATCATCTAGTCACTGACGTTGTGCCATCTGTTCACTGACATGTTAGAGATCATCTGTTCCCTGACTGTTTCATCAGCTTTAAATGATGTGATATGTTGTTCACAGACATATGATCTGTATGCTAATTACTGATACCTTGCACATCAATAGGGTAGTAAGTGTATCACCTATTCATTGACAAAATCATTTTTCACATCTCATCGAGGAACAGACTGTTATACTATATGACTTACAAACACGGGTGCAACACAAGCAAAACTCAAAACAAAAATAATAGTAGCCATGATTTATCAGTGTAGTGTTCCTATTTACACCAAAACAGTAGCAATTTTGAGTGGCAGTTCATATTTACACACAAACACCAGATGTTTTGAGGTGGAGTGTTCCGATAGACGTACCCTGAAACCTCTCTGTGGCGTCTCCCCAAGCACTTCTGAGGCTGCCAGACAAATTCACAAACGGGGAGCTTCCACCAGCTGAATCCTGTCAATGTTCCCATAATGCATCTCTGAGTCAGCTTATCATCAGTGCACTCATTATCAGACTGTAGTTCATACGGCAGCTTCAAAGCAGTCAGAATAAAGCAGACTAATGAAAATTTCATACATGTGGTGTGGTCCTAAAGTATGTAGGACAGTTACACAATTTCTGTTTTTTTTTTATTCTGAACTCAAGCACATTCGATTTAGAAAAAAAAAGAGGTTACTGAGTGTTTGCTTGTGGATATTTATCTGATTTAAACATAAATAAACCATGTAGGAATTGCAGATCCTTTTTTATTGTTTCACTGTTCAAATACTTCAGGACTGCACAACACATACAGTATAATAAAGAGGAAATAGCAAGGTATACTAGTTATGAGTGTTGATAATATCTCAATCACCTGATTGGCCATGTCTCGGGCAAACTGTTTCAGGAAGTTTTCCTCGTTATCCTCAGTGGACTCTGAATTTTCTGAGTGGATGTAGTCCACCACGAAGAGTTTGGTAACAATGGCACTCTCTCTACCATCGCTGCATTGACCAATCAGAGCACAACTTTTCAGCAACTCACCCAGTAACTATGACTTGACTTTGGGCTAAAAATGTTAAACCTAAAATCAAAAGGTGTTCAAAAGGGAATGGGGTCTAATGACAAAAACACCATTCTCTTTGCAGAGAGCAAAGAGTCAAAAATAAGCATACAGGGGCCACCTAAAGCTATTTGGTGGGCTCCACTCTCCAACTCCTTTCGTATGTCTGCAGCCAATATCTTAGTGATTGCATAGGGCACTTAAAACTTATGGGGGCATTGTTGACTTCTACATCGCAATGCAGACTCCGCTCACCTACACTCATTCTCTACACACACAAGCAGAGATATAAATCAAAGTATGTTGTGGTTGTACTTACTCGTCCTAAGTTAATTAAAAATTAAGGAAGTATAATGTTAAAAATGTAATAATAATTAAGCAGTACTGGTTCTAAGGAAAATGATTCTGCTTATTTCAATACCACAATGAGTTTTCTATCAAGAATCTACTTTAAAAACAGAATTTAATCTTGGAGTATGCTTACTCTGTGTTCACTAAACTGGCCTAAATCAGTTTTCTCTTGCATTATCACTGTTTAATTCTGCAATTTAATGAAATACCTGCTAACAGCGACCGCTCTGACAGAGACCTTTCCCTCAGGCAGATATACAGGGCCGCTGTATTTCGCCGTGGTGTTCTCCCCATACCCCGGTCTCCTCACGGGCACTGGCTTACTACCGTCAACCGTATAGAAAAAGGTCACATCTTTGGAATCTATAAGGAATAAATACATTTCATGAGTCCCACAATTCCTGGCTATGATCTTATATGTTGTGTGTGTCTGTGTTCATGGGTGTGTATGTCTGTATGCGTGTACGTGGGTGTAAGAGCGAGTGTGCGTGTGCGATTATGAGTGAGGATACATGCGTGAGACAGGCAGCCTCTTACCAGATTTGATTTCCACAGGCGTTGATGTATCGATGTGATGCTTGGCTTTTCCCGGCTGGGGAACTCGAATAGGAATAATTTGAGGGACAAATATGGAGCCCGCTGTCATGGTTTCCTGAGTCCACTGATATTAACACTACGAGGAATTCAAAGCAGAAGCATTTAAAACGATTCAAGAAGCCTTTGTCCCCCGAAAATGTAACGTTACATTTAAAGACAGGTCGTACAACAACAAAAACACCCGAGAACGCGAATAATAATTGCATTAGCAACAACATGAGTTACAGTAAGCAACTTTCAGCTGGAATAAAATACTTGGCACGTAAATTACGTTAGTCTAGCAGGCAAACATGAAGTTAGGCAGAACTTGTATAATACTCAAACGAGCAAGCTATTCTAACATCACTAATAAGCATGCTGTTTGACGATTTTTAATGCAAATATAACCAATTAAATACTCAAAAATGATAATAATGATAAGCATCATTAATTGCGACGACACATTTTTAGCAATAATGACGATTCAAACCCACTGAACTATTCCGCCATAATTCCAGCCAAACGTAAGCCAGCAACTCTAATGTAAAAATTAATTTACACTAGCCAAAGCCATCTGAAATCCGAGTGTTATCCTTGCTACGAATGTATAGTTATAACGTTACTTACACTGATGTTCCAATCGATTAAAATATATATTTATCCAAGGTTACGTTATATGGGAATTAACAGCCCCCAAAATCGGATCAATGTAATATTATAATCCCTATCAATAAAGATTATGTATATAACTTATTTGATAAGCAACCTGAAATGAGATAGAATACCCTCAGGCCAGATTAATCTACACACGCAGACTACATATGGAATCTGCGTATGTGTATCCAAGCAACGCGACAACAACGCACAAGTGACAGACCAATTGTGTACAGGCGTGAATCGGACTACTGAATTTCGACGCGACTCTCAAACGAAGGACCCCGCGTCGGCGTGCTCGAATGTTGATAGACTGCAGAGTTCGCCGAGCTGCGTCATATAATGTTGGTTTTCTGGTTAGAGTTTGTTATTTTTGTGGAGTGAGAACGTAACAGTAATTTTGCCTTGATTCCGAAAAGATGGCAGAAGTGAAAGTCAAAAAGGAATCTTCTGATCCTGTGGAAATTGAAAACCGGTACGCTGCGCAGGATATGTGATCAGCTCATTATCTTGCCGAATTACTGTAGGGATGTGAATGTTGATTTGTCCATCGTGAGGTTAAATACATCAGTGCTTTTCACTAAAATTGTGACTTAATTATCGATTTTATTTGGTTGTTTAGTGTATTCATTTGATTCGTATTTTTCCGAATTAAAATGGATGTATTGGATGAACCTGATGAGTCGCAGAATAATGCACAAGGAACAACTGTTAGTGGCACATATGACGGTGTTTACGTCCTGACTGTGTGCGTTTAAATGTCCGAAATCCAAAATGATGCCAAAAATCTGTAACCGCAGTGATGCAACCGTTCAGTCACGTTACGCTACACAGAGCCGAGGTCAGTCCTGTCCTCTAATAAGGTCGAATTTCCTCAGTTCAAGTTCCGGTTCGCCAGTTTGGAGGATATTTTTACGCACTGATTACTGATACTCATGGAGAAAAAATGTTCGAATTGCGGCAAGCTCAGTGGGCCACCGACTGTGGACCGAGCTCTGCATGAATGTATTCTGAAATAGCGCCTGAGTTAATGAAATGTTATGCACTTTGAGTTCTGTGAGCGGCTCTAATGTTGCCTTGTAAGTGCAATATTGGTATCATTTCTGAAGCACTTCTAATTCTCTTGTCTCAAGGATAAAGGAGCTTTGTCAGCAGTTTCCACGTGGAATAACGGACCAGGTGATTCAAAATGACATGCCGCACGTGGAGGCCCAACAGAGGGCGATGGCCATCAACAGACTGCTGTCAGTGGTGCGTCCCAGTTTTCTGCTCCTAAACCCCCTACAAATTAACTGTGGATGTGCACTTCTTCGACACTTAAAAGTCAACGGGCTATTCTTCATGATTTGGGGGAGGCTTCTTGATTCCACTGATGTAAAATCTTGGTAGGATTCTAGGGTGACGGCAGTCACAGGAAAGGCCTTTGAAAGCAAATCCTCTCAGCACTGTTTGAATATGCTGTGGAAAACCTTTCTGGAAAATAACTTTTATCTTTGAAGATGATTTATAAGCTGGTTTCCTCATACTTCTCACCATGTTTGGTAATAACCCATTAAAAAAAAAAAAAAAAAAACTGTTTTCCCTGGCACAATAATCACGCCAGACTCAGACTGTGATCCAGTTTGGTTTCTCTGCAGAGATGCGCCTGGATAACTGTCCATTGGTCGTCGGCTGATTTGTTAAGTTTATTATTTTTATGTCTGTTTAGGGACAGCTGGACCTGTTACGAAGCAGCACAGGACTGCTGTACAGACTGAAGGACGCCCAGTCCGCAAGGTGACCAAGGCCTTCATGTTCAAACACACATAATTTTACACCACCATGCAAAAGCCCAGGAGATAAATGATCAAAACTGGTTGTGGGTCACAAGGGCCATATCTGTAGCTGATTTTCATGTGGAATTCCATCTTTAATGACTTATTTGGCCCATATAATGGCATCTGATATTTTGCTGCATTGCCTCATGAGCTCGTAAATGACAACTGTAGACTTTGTGTTCTTCAATGAAAAATTGCAGTGGGATCTACAACCTTAACTCAGTGAGGGGAAAAAGTTGGGATGGTATAGAAAATGGCTTTGAACACAGAAAGTAGTGATTTCTAAATTTACTTTGACTCGTATTTCATTGCAGACAGTATGAAAACATGATATTTATTGTATTGTCTGATCAACTTCATTTTATTTGTTAATGTGTCCATTCTGGCCAAAGCATGGTAAAAAAGTTGGGAAGGGGCAGTGTAGGACTAGTACTGAGATCAAATATTTGAACAATGATGTGATTTGAAACAGCTGATGTCAACAGGATATTGTAATCATGATTGGATTCAAAAGCATCCAGGAAAGGCCTCGTCCAGGGGTTCCCAAAACTCATCCTTGAGACCTTCTCTGTCCGCTGGTATTTGTTCCGACTAGTTGCAATCTTAGAACTTCAAGGAGTTCCTAATTTTTTTGATTTGCTTCATTCATGATAATTGGGATCATTTACCCTTTTAAACCACATTATGTCCAAACTGGCAATGCAAGCCCTGAAGAGCTCCATTTTCAAATTGTGCTTTATTGTAAATTACTTTTTATTGCATAGAAAAGTGGAAAAATTGTGACTCCTGAAAGTGAAGAATCAAATGACTTATAATTGTTGAAATCGTGGACTTATAGTCTCTTAAACCAAGCATTTAAATAAAAAGGAATTCAAAACAAAGCTAAGTATAACAAGTGTTCGCCACTAACATGGCAATATCCCCCTCCGCCTCAATTTTGTGTGTCCGTACGGACGGACAGACGGAGCCCAATAATATATCCCCCGCTTCGCGCTAATCACGCAGCAGGGGATAATGAGTCAAACCTGTTTGGTTTCGGGAAAAACGTGGAAAGAAGTGAAATGTCTGTCCTTAAACCTGATGAGCAGCTTACTGATTCATCAGTCTTGAATTTGATCAGTTAAAACATACTGGCACCTTGGCTTGGCTCACTTACTGAGAATAATGCAGAATGTACACCATATGGGAGTTGGGCTTTTAAATGTCATCAAATGCATTTCTGGCAGTGTGTTTTAATAGGGTGAAACATCTCTCTAGCCTGAAAAGCAACTAATTGAAAAATTAACAGCTTGCTGATTCGGGAACTGTAATTGCAGTCGGAACAAAACCCAGCATGTGCATGGACTGTTGTCTTGTCCATTGCTTTGCAAAGGTGGCCTGAAGATCGCCAATTTGTTCATAAATGCGTTGTACAGTTTATAAATAATGTTTCTCAAAGATAATGAGGAACATGGGTATTTTATTTGTACCATTTAATTTAAATATTCAAAGAAACTGGAGGAATTTCTGTAAATGGTCATGGTGCAATCCTAAGATGAATACCTGGGATCTCTGATCGCACAGGTGGCAACGCATCAAAAACCAACAGTTATCTATAATGTATATAACCACATGGGCTCAGGATTATACGGTTACAGCCGTATATGCCAATTAAACCATTACTATGCAAACCATTACCATGTCCAGAAGTGCCTTTGACTTCTCTGGGATCAGAGGCATTTGCAATGGACTGTCACAAAGAGGAAATGTGTTGTGGTCATACAAATCAATATTTATGGTCTTTTTTGGGAGAAATGGGCCCCAAGTGCTCTGGACTAAAGAAGAAAAGGACCAGACTGTTGCCGGCAGCAAATACAAAAGCTAGGCTTGGTCGTGGTATGGAGTTATGTCAGTATGTTGGTTGGGGAAATTTGCATTTCCACGAAGGCACCATAAATGCTGAAAAGTACTGAGATTTGTCGCGACGTAGGCTGCCTTCAAGATGACATCTTTTCCAGGCACTCAGAATTCATGCATATTTCAACGGAATAATGCAAAACTGCATTCTGCAAGCATTTTGAAGGCATGGCTGTATATGCAAAGGGTGCAGGTGCTGGACTGGCCTGCTTGCAGTCGCGACTTGGCACCATTAGAGAATGTCTGGCGCGTAGGATGAATGAGAAGATTTCTCTTGAAACACTGAATAATTTGGTGTCTTCAGTCCCTAAATGTTTTTAAGTGTTGTGAGGGGAATGGCTACTTTGCAAAGTGGTAAATATTTTTTAATGAGATATGTTGCAAGAATTAAGGCTGAGATAAGTGTTCATTTTGATAACTCGATAAAAATGATGTGGTAAAACATCAAATAATGTGCTATTGGATTGTTATCAATAATGCAGGGCAAAGATAAATTTAAATTGACACATTTTCCTCATTTTGGGGTTGTAATTTTCAAGTGAACCAGCGTAGTTGCATGCAACCCACGATATAATTTTGCTTGTAATTGGTGTTAATGAGAACCTGCATCCACAGCGACCTGCCTCAGGTCAGGATGGACATCATGCCTGTCCCATTATGAGCCAGGAAACCTTCATTATGTTGCCTTTTTTGTGGGAGTAAAGGCAGGAAATGTGAGCCCTATCTGTTTTTCACAGTAAAATGAAGGGATCAGACAACCAGGAGAAGCTGGTGTATCAGATTATTGAAGATGCTGGTAATAAAGGTAAGACTGAAACACGGTTTCTTGTACTGAAGTGCAAACTTTTTTTGTTTTTTGTAAGAACCAGGACTGTGAATTGAAACTCCAGTTGGCGTCGGCGTTCCCATTTGTTTCCGGAGCATAACTCTGAAACTGTTCGACCGATTCTCACCAAATTTGATATATTGTCTCTCCATAACATGTAGATGTGCCTTTTGAGGGTTTGAACTGCTTTTGAATTTTATTTTTTCTGTTTCCATGGCAACAATTTCGACTTAGCCATATTGAAGGGTGGGACTCGTTTCCGGACCATAACTCTAAAATGTGAAATGGGGGAAGGGAGAGACATCTGTTTTTTTACGTGTAAAAACCATTCTAGTTAATTCACTGGCTTGAAATGTAAGACTTTACATACAGTATATCATGCAGTCTGTCCGTTGTACATTGCGGCAGTGAATTTGATTTTGTGATTCTCTCCCCCAAATTCTGAAAGGGATCTGGAGTCGGGATATTCGCTACAAAAGTAACCTCCCCCTCACCGAAATCAACAAGATCCTCAAGAACCTGGAGAGTAAGAAATTAATCAAGGCTGTCAAGTCTGTGGCTGTAAGTGAATGCCTGGGGTTTTTATTAAACTCAACTGACTCCGGCAGAGGTGGACTTTCCAGGGGTCAGAAAGTAAAAGTCCGGCCGTGTTTTATCTCCAGCCATGAGCTAAGGCAGCAGATTTTCCTAGTTAGTTCAAACTCTGGGCTGAAGGGTTGCTGCAATTATTAGGTACAGTCGGTTGTAGCGAAATACACAGACGGACTTTTAATTTCTTGAGCTGGATTGTCCACCTCTGCTCTCCGCTATGTCATTAACTGTTACCGTTTTGGACCAATAGGGGGAGCATATTCTGATGCTACACATGTTGCAATTGGTGACTGTTAGTGTATGGACACAATTTGAAAAGGTAGCAATTTCACATCAAGACAGTTATTATTTATTTATGTATTTATTTTTAAATTTCATAATATTGGGTGTGGTAAATGCCTGCTATGTATGAAACATTTTACATTTAGAGTGGAAAGATATGTTTGCACTGTTGGAATTAATGTTGTTTATAAACCTCTCCAGGCCTCTAAGAAGAAGGTGTACATGCTGTACAACCTGCAGCCCGATCGCTCGGTCACTGGGGGAGCCTGGTATTCAGACCAGGACTTTGAGTCTGAGTTTGTGGAGGTGCTGAACCAGCAGTGCTTCAAGTTCTTACAGAGCAAGGTGAGAGGTGACCTCTCACTGATTTCACAGCGAACTCCACACAGAGGGGTGCATTTTCTGAAGAAAATAACGAACTGATCACTGTGTGCACTTTTCTGCCTGCTTTACATTGTTTTGTAATGCGCAAGAACACTCTCTGGCTGAACATTCATTATCAGTGCCACATGTCTGTCACAATGTCATGTCTGTCATTGTGTAGAAAATGGTTTGCCGCTCTGCAGTTGTATGGGAGAAGGCGGAACCAAGCTTGAAATGCCCTTGTTTCCCACCAGGCAGAGGCGGCGAGAGACAGTAAGCAGAGTCCCATGGTGCAGAGGAACAGTTCGTTTGCAACCTCACATGAAGTGTGGAAGTACATCTGTGAACTGGGAATCAGCAAGGTGGGAATCAAGTCAATCAAACCACTCGATTTATAAATAAATCTGTTTTGCTGGTTATGTGTTAACTGAGAACCTAACCCATCATTGAATCACTCAATCAAATGATAAATCTGTGACATGGGCATCAGCAAGATAAGTGTTGATTAGTTGATCAGTCGGTGAGCCAACCATTGCACTTCCAGAGGAGGCCCATGTCATTAATGGTGGATTCTAAATGTGGCTCTCAGGTTTGTTCAGCCGCTTGGCTCGTATTGGAACGAGGACAAATAACTTGGGGCCCTGTTCACACATGAAGGTCAGAGTTGGCGGGATAAGTGCTCAGAGTAAAACCTAGAACATTCTTGAATCCGGAACATGAATCGAAGCAAAATCCTGTTCGTGGTGCAATTATCCAGCGAACTTTGTTAACTTAGCTGATTGTCGAACAGTTTAAAAACAACATTCCTCAACGAGCTATTGCAAGAAATTTAGGGATTTCATCATCTACGGTCCGTAATATCGTCAAAAGGTTCAGAGAATCTGGAGAAATCACTGCACGTAAGCGACAAGGCCGAAAACCAACATTGAATGCCCGTGACCTTCGATCCCTCAGGCGGTACTGCATCAAAAACCGACATCAGTGTGTAAAGGACATCACCACATGGGCTCAGGAACACTTCAGAAAACCACTGTCGGTAACTGCAGTTCGTCGCTACATCTGCAAGTCCAAGTTAAAACTCTACAATGCAAAGTGAAAGCCATTTATCAACAGCACCCAGAAACGCAGCCGGCTTTGCTGGGCCCAAGCTCATCTAAGATGGACTGATGCAAAGTGGAAAAGTGTTCTGTGGTCTGACGAGTCCACATTTCAAATTGTTTTTGAAAACTGTGGACGTCATGTCCTCCGGACCAAAGAGGAAAAGAACCATCCGGACTGTTATAGGCGCAAAGTTCAAAAGCCAGCATCTGTGATGGTATGGGGGTGTATTAGAGCCCAATGCATGGGCAACTTACACATATGTTAAGGCATTATTAATGCTGAAAGGTACATACAGGTTTTGGAGCATGTTGCCATCCAAGCAACGTCTTTTTCATGGACGCCCCTGCTTATTTCAGCAAGAAAATGCCAAGCCACATTCTGCACGCGTTACAACAGCATGGCTCCGTAGTAAAAGAGTGCGGGTACTAGACTGGCCTGCCTGTAGTCCAGACCTGTCTCCCATTGAAAATGTGTGGCGCATTATATGCGTAAAATACAACGGAGACTCCGGACTGTTGAACAACTTAAACTGTACATCAAGCAAGAATGGGAAAGAGTTCCACCTGAAAAGCTTCAAAAATTGGTCTCCTCAGTTCCCAAACGTTTACTGAGTGTTGTTAAAAGGAAAGGCGATGTAACATAGTGGAAAAAGGCCCCTGTGCCAACTTTTTTGCAATGTGTTGCTGCCTTTAAATTCTAAGGTAATGATTATTTGCAAAAAAAAAAAAAAAAGTTTCTCAGTTTGAACATTAAACATTTTGTCTTTCCAGTGTATTCAATTGAATATAAGTTGAAAAGGATTTGCAAATCATTGTATTCTGTTTTTATCTACGATTTGCATAGCGTGCCAACTTCACTGGTTTTGGATTTTGTAGTTTGCAGCATACAACTCATTTGTTATATTGAATTGTGAAAATTTGAATATATCACAAAATGTTTGCTTACATCAGGGAATATTTGTTGGTTAAAGGAGAATTCCGATGTGAAATTGACTTGGGGTATATTGAAACATAACGAGTACTAACTTTTGTTGAATACCCCACCTCCATACGCACGCAACATTTCGAAATACATGGCTTTTTAGACAAAGCTCCCAATGGGCTTACAATGGTAGTGAATTGGGCATTCAGTTGCTATGCAAAGAAATCGCTATTTTTTTCTTTTCATCAATAACAAGGCTCAATGTAGCTCCACACTTCATTGGTAGAATTCAGACGGCCCTGACATTTAAAACGAGGCACTGAGAACTTCGAAAATGCGAAGGTAGTTTATTAAAAAAAGTGTGTATGTAAACAATACCTTGTGGTACTTTCCAGTCGCCTCCATCTTGAAAGTCACAGTAAGTCGCTGGACGAGCATGAACAAATAGATTGCAATGTGTTCCCCTACCCTACCTATTCATTCGTGCTCGTCAATCGACCTATTGTGACTTTCAAGATGGAGGCGACTGGAAACTACCTCAAGGTACTGTTTGCATAAGCATTCTTTTTCAATAAACTACCTGTGCATTTTCAAAGTTCTCAGTTCCTCGTTTTAAATGTCAGGGCCGTCAGAATTCTACCAAAGAAGTGTGGAGCTACTTTGTGCCTTGTTAATGATGAAAAAATAGCGATTTCTTTGCATTGCAATGGTATGCCCAAATCACTACCATTGTAAGCCTGTTGGCAGCTTCGACAAAAAAGCCATGTATTTCGAAATGTTGCGTGCGTATGGAGGTGGGGTATTCGACAAAAGTTAGTACTCGTTATCATGTTTCAATACACCCCAAGTCAATTTCACACCGGTATTCTCCTTTAAATGCTCAACAGGTGGAGCTGTCCATGGATGACATTGAGACCATCTTGAATACGCTGATCTACGATGGTAAAGTGGAGATGACCATCATCGCCGCTAAAGAGGGGACTGTTGGCAGCGTAGACGGACAGATGAAACTGTACAGAGGCGTCAACCCAATCATCCAATCTACCGGCCTCGTCAAGACTCCCTGCGGACTGTGTCCTGTAAGTTAACCTTATTTTGGGCAAGGAGGGCGAGGCTGCAGTCTGGTTTATATTCCAGCTGGTTTCTGGGGCCTCTCTGAACTACGCCGCTTCACTGTGAATATGAGTACAGTAAAATCCTTGGGGCATGCTTACCTTCTGAAGCTGTTCTTGCTGCTTTTAGAAATGACACAACAAGATACAATTTTGGCACGATATCATGAAATGGGCATCTGTTACTGACCCTAATCCTAGTGTACTCCAACAGGAACGGCAACGATCCTTGTTCCTGATGATCAACCATCCCGTTGATTCTCATGTCAAAGCCAATATGGCAAGCCTGATTTCCCTTTTTAGCACGTCAATAATATCTATGTGCTTATTATTGTGCATCTCAGAATAAGGCGCTTATAGTACTCCTGAAACTGTAGAAAAAGAGGTGCTGACAAAATCAAAGTGAGAATTCATCAGATGGTTGATCTCCAGGCACAGGGCTGAGAACAAATGTCCGCCGTTGTATGTTTGTTCTGGCAAAACTCCCAGTGGAGTTCACATAAGCTGGCTAGATGGTTCTAATCCTGGTCGTTATCAAGTTATTCTGGCTTAGGAGCTGCATGAAAGTTATGGATTCAGCTATGACCTTTCACTGAACCGCCTCAACTACGTGGCGGTGAAACAACATTTCCATTATTTTTTCCAACAAGATTTCAGAAGATGTAAATTAGATTTTCAGAAATGCTTCAGTGTTTAGTATCCTTGAGAATTTGCCTTTGCAAGCTACTTGTATTTGATTGCTTTAAGTAACGTGTAGATCTCTCTCGTAGGTGTTTGATGACTGCCATGAAGGAGGTGAGATTTCTCCCTCCAACTGCGTTTACATGGCGGAGTGGTTTGACTTCTGACGGAAAGCGCTTTTCAAGCAATGTATGAAACACTGTTGGTGCCTGCTGGTTATTATGATTTTACTTGAAAAAAAGCACCATTTTATTTTATGAGGGAGCTGTCCGCCATGACTGTAAAAATTCCCTTCTGAGTGTCCCTCCCTGCGTCAGCACGTGGAGTTTTGATCCTTTCGTTTTCTACAAAAAACTGAAGGGACATCTGTACACATGGAAGGAAAATGCCGAGGAGCGGACAGTTGATGGCCCATGTGCTAATCTGGGCAGAAGTGATTTCTGCCCTCTGAAAGCCACAGATGATTCCGGGATTTCAGTTTCTCTTGGTTTGATGGAACAGTGTTTTGACCGGGTTAATGCTGCTGAGAGTGAAACTTTCTCTGCTAACCTTTAAATAAACTTTGTCCTGTGTAATTGGTGACCTCTGCCTTATAATCTAAACCACTGAAATAGTGGCTACAGCCAACACAAGCCTGCATATTTAATACAAATGGCAAACCGTACATATGAGCAAAGCCTGGGTGAGCTTTAATTCAAAACACAGTAAGCAGAGAAAGATGTCAAGTTTAAGTTGCCAAATAAAATATTTATGCACTTTCATGGTGTAGTCATTTTATCTCAATAACATGCACTCACACCGCAAGGCTAATGATCTTGCGTAGACCAACTGCATTTGTTCGCCAACAGTATAAAAAGGATTCTAACAATATGAAATATTTCATTCCATCCTGTAGCACAAATGGTAACCTTTTACAAAATGGGACATTGAGACAGATTTGTAATTGGTGACTGCTATTCAAAGACGAGCAAAGACTTCCAAGTTCCCACCAGGATTGCTCTGCTGTCATGCCGTTGTGTAGTCGGGTGATAAGTATGTACCGAAAAGTTTGGAAATACACCTCAGTATAATTTCAGTGTTTGTGGTCCACTGTGTGAAACTGCACTACTGGTTCATCAGCCTGTATCTTCAGAGTAAACAGGGAAATTCCCCAGACCAGGGCATCCAGCCGCAGCAAGTGGAAACGGATGGGATTAGATGTTGATGAGACTGGTTTGACAGACCCCGCCCTTCAAGTCAGATACCTCTTGTCGGTGCATTATATTCACGAAACTCACCAGATACTACTGTTGCATAATTGTGAATGCTGGTGGAGAACAATACCGAGGCAATGATTATTCTAGAACAGGAAAAGGCCTTTTCAGTCCCTAACGGTGGCAAACAACTAGGGAATCTACCATCCTGTGTGTTTACATTTCAAACACCCATTCGGCAACACCTGATTCTCTAGAGCAGGGGTGTCAAACTGGTGCCATGGAGGGGTAAGGGGCTGCAGGTTTCCAGTCAGGCCAGAAATTCCACCAGGTGATTTCACTAATCAAGGCCCTTCATTCAGCTTGAAGGTGAGGTAATCAGTGAAATCACCTGGTGGAGGATTAGGTTGGAATGAAAACCCGCAGCCCCTTGGCCCTCCATGGCACCAGTCTGACACCCCTGCAAGTCTAGAGCAGGGCTATTCAAACTTATCCAGAAAGGGCCAGTGTGGGTGCAGCTTTCATTCCAACCAAGCACTTACACACCTGACACCACTAATCAGCCCTCAGAGTCTTTGCTAAAGAGCTGAATGAGTAGAATAAATTGCAAGAGCTTGGTTGGAATGAAAGCCTGCACCCACACCGGCCCTTACAGTATAATGTTGAATAGCCCTGCCTTAGAGGATTTTGCTTGAATGAAGAGGCGTGTTTTGTTTGGATTAGAGTGAAAACCTACCGGATGGCAGATCCCTTGACAAGGCGTTGGTTACTACTGCTATGGACAAAATGACCAGCTCTGTCCTATCGTCTGCCATGAAGCCACTGAAAAAGCCCTTTAAAGTCCGAGAACGAAACATCCATCGCCAGAGTTGCTTATCTGGCGAGTCTGAACAGTCTTTGCTGGCATAGCGCTCACTGGGCCTCCCTCAGTTTGTGCACAGCTTCAAGTAGCTCAGGGAAGCGCGAGTTCTGGAAGTGTCCACGGTCGCTGTACCGATGCAGCTGCGCCCTCAGCCCATCGGCCACCGCCTGCTGCTGACTCCATGGCAGGAAGGGGTCGTCCGTGGAGCCAAACTGCACAACGCGCCCGCCACAGTTACTCAAGATCTTCTCCCATTCCCACGGCCGGTTAAAATAACCTGAGCAGCAATTAGAAACCAAGGGAGTAAGAAGTATGGAACACTTTAAGGACAATGGAAATTCTGTGGCAAGTTACTCACCTCCATGCCAGTTGAAGTCTGTTAATCTATGAAACAAATTGTGAGTGTAAGCAAAACTCCATTCGCAGCCTTCTCCAAAACAACCAAAAACTAGAGAGGCACTTGTAGAGTGCAAACCTCCGCCAAGGCAGCACAATCCAAACGTGCAAGTTGAGTTATCGCGTGTGATAGGATTTCAAGATGGCTGGTGTGGCGGCCATGTTGTTTCAGTGATTGCAGTGAAAATCAATAGGGTCCATCCTTGGTGTAATAGCAATCCACCCACAAAATTTCAGACAAATCCATGAATTACTTTTTGAGTTATAATGTTCACAATCAGACAGACAAAGAAACAAACGGGCGAAAACATAACCTCTGCCCGAACTTTGTTGGCTGAGGTAATCAATTCATACTTTGTCATTGGCATTCTTTTCAGTCTCCTAAAATGACAATGAAATTACACCGTACTGATGTGCAGCACAATCCAAGTCTTCAGTTTTGGAGAAGACTGCAATGGAGTTTTGCTGGTATCTCAAAATTTGTTTCATAAGTGAAGAAACTTCACTCATGTTTCAACTGGTATGGAGGTGAGTATATAATGACAGAATTAACCCAAGTATCTCAAGCTTAAATGTCAAAGGTCTGCAGTGTTCGTTGATCAGTTTCTGTACTTAAGCTCATAATTTATGACCGATTGCTGAAGAGTCTGCACACCTCATTTCTGGTCACTATATTCAAAACAAATAATGATCACCAACCACAGAAACCAACAGGTGGCTGGGACTCTCCAGCACTGGAGTTTGAGATCCCCATTTTAACCCTTTCGGGCAGTGCAGGGCTCCCCAAATCATGGTCCTCAAGGGCCAATAACCGCTGGTTTTCCACCCTCCCTTTACCTGAGAGACGGGTGTAAAGATGGTCAGGGCAATCTGTAGCACCGATCGTTCTGTTAATTGCCAGGAAGGAAAGAACCAGGGCTGGATTTAGACTTATGGGCCGGATGTGGGAGCCCTAAAGGCGAGCAACCATTTTCCTTAAGATCCACCACCCTGTTGGTTTTCACTCGAATTTGGCACACCTGTTTATACTAATTAGCATCTCAACAAAATCTTTAGCAGTGGAGCTAGGTTCAATTTGTTGGAGCTGGAGTGAAGGCCAGCAGGATAGCAGATCTCCAGGAACAGTGTTGACCACCACTGCTTCAGGCATGGCTCATCACAGTTTTAGGATGGTAAACAACTTGTTTTCTGCACTCCCTTAACCAGGGAATCAGGTGTAATGACTGTTGGATCATGAGGACCAACTGCTCAGTAAATTACTGAGAGAAAACAAAGCCAGGGCTAGATTTGGATTCAAAGGCAAGATTTCCTGAGGTCTGTTAGATTATTCATGAAGCTGATGTGACAATCACAACTAGCAACTTGAAAGTGAAGTTTGAGAAAACAGACTTGTAATTTGGGGGGGGGAACATTAAAAAAAAAAAAAAAACAAACCATAAAACATCTATCAATTATCTAACCTGCTCGTGCTGGGTACTTTATCTATCCTATCCCGGCCAGCATGCATTAGGTTAGAGGCAGGAATGCAATAAGGACACGTTTGCAGTCTATCACAAGGCTCAAATACACACTCTGATATTGGTACAATTGCGAGTCACCAATTAGCCAAACCTGCTTGTTTTTTTTTTTTTTATTTACTTCCAGGACACTGAATTACCAATGGGAAAACAGACAGTGCAATCCAACTCACCACTCTCTCTCTCATTCTCATCGCCCAGGTCTGAGATGTAAGCGCCAACCAGCACAATGGAATTCACCTTGTGAGTCTCCGCATACCTGGAGAGAAATCACACACTCACACATCCTGTTATTTCAAGATACGCTTGGAAATGGGATGGCATTTTACGCATTAAGAGAGGAAAATTAAACCTGTATCAACAATGCAATAGTTTCAGTGTCTGACTCCCAGTTCTGCATATCATACACAATACAGCCTCTTATAAAATAAAACAAACGTAAAAGGCATCAGTTCCTGGGAACTGCTGAATCCAGACATGCATTTAAAAATGCAGTAACTAACGTTGGTAAAAGGGCCATTTGACCGCCTTCGCTCACTCAGGCCTCTATAGTAATGAAGTGTCAATTCCACGTTCATGAAATGAACCTTCTTCCAAAAAAAAAAAAACTTTATTCCCCAACACCCAGGATTAGCGCAGTTATTCAGGAGATGGAAATCATGGGTTAAATAAGTTGATTGACTTAACGGGTGAACCAATCACATTACTGCATCATTTGTACTTTTATCACCTGGACGTTCCATCTGTTTCTCAATTCACACTCAGCCGGTCTCCCGGCATATCGATTGGTACCTCATTGCAGCTGCAGCACCAGAACTGTGACCGATGATTACGGTGTCCTCGTCGCACCCGAGCTCCCCCTCCATGAACGGCAGCCAGACGCTTTCCCGGGCCGTCACTGTGGAACAAGACTTGTCAGTCACCATTTGCCGTGCTCAAGTCTCAACCAAATGAGAACGTCTATGCTCACCAGGATCCGGCATGTTCTTCAGAAAGCAAGTCATACCCGGGATCTGCGCGTAAATTGTGGTGTCAGACATTTGCGTCATAAGATGCGTTAATCAAAATGTTGACGCATTGGGTGCATCCGAGCTTTTAGTGAAAGTCCAGACAGCACGACTCAAACCCAATCTGCGCGACATAATTTAATGTATTACCCTGGAATCAATACAACATAAGAATCACAATCTGAAGGATTTAGCGAACGTTTCAGCAAAGTCTGCTCGGTAGTGAGCTTCCAATGCAAGTTATTCTACCTTCTACGGTTTAGAGTCGTAATACGTTTACCTATAATGCACTTGCCTTATTTATTTCTCGATTGGCCCATCCGTACCAATTACAGTGTTCAATATCTCCTGCCCCATTGCCAGGAACAATAACTGCCTTACATAAGGGCATTTTCTTCCAGCTCCGTGCACAAGCACCTGAATCGCTCACCACCACTCTTCGGAAGCAATCATCTGACCCAAGAGGTCAAAACTAGCATGAAGCATCATGGGAGTTATAGTTCAAAATTTTTGTAAAGGCGTGTCAAGTGTTCATGTACAAGGGGCCAGTGAGGAACATGGCTAGTCATGGGCGTTATGGATATGAATTATGAATTTTCACGATCACGTGATAGGAACTGCAAATGAAAATTTCGCGGCAATAGAAAAATTGGGTTTCAGTTTCAATTCAAGGAAAGTATTTGTTCCATAATTAGAACAAAATATAGTTTTATCCATTTATTACTTAAGTTCTGTTGATAAGTACTCATGTATACAATGCTTAAACAATAAATGTTGGAACATTGTTTGTGTAACACTCAAGGTAGGTGCATAATTGATGTTTCACCCTTTCAGTAAAATGTAAATTTCACAATTTTGCACCAATATGAGGAGGTTTTTTTTTTTTTTTTTGCACACAGAGAGTTGTCACAACATGGAACACCTTCTCATGTCATGTAGGGGAAGCTGGTGACCTGGCTTTGTAAGGAGCTCATCCAGATACTGTAGTTGTTAGGTAAACTGATGTCAAATACACTTCGGTGATAAGAAAATGGCTTGATTTGTTGGATTCAATACTCCGTTCTCATCGTGAACACTTAAAATGCAGAACCTGCAGCATTTCACAAAATAATTTCACTGCAGCTCTATAGCCCTTGAGTTTTCAATGACTCTTTTATTCCCTGCTTGCACAGCTGTATGTGCAGGTCCTCATGAATTAAAATTTCCTGTCCATCTCTGAGCTTAGGGGTTTGAACAATTTCCTGACAGCTGAGAGTTGAACATTCACTCATGCATGTTTACAAATGAAAAGAATCTTCAGTAAATGCTGTGAAGTGTGTAAAAACCCCGAAGCAAGTTCTCTCCTTGAAATCATTATGACCTCTTTTCTGCATTGCGATTCCTCGCCTACCAGAGACAATTACTTGCTGGGGGTGACAGTGGAAAGTCACAGAGACAGAAAAGGTGGGATGGTGATACTCTGTAGTTGCCTCCACATCCTGTTAGAATTGTGTGAAAATCTAAGCTATCACTATTCTCATTCATTCATTCATTCATTCATTCATTCATTAGTCCTTGTCCAGCCAAAGCACTTTGTTCCACGTCACTCTGGATAAGATTGTCTTCCAAAAGACAAAAATGTAATGCAATGTCATCATTAATGGAAAGCTGACCAGGTGAATGGCCAAACTCAGCCTCCAATCTTATACCAGTGGTACAGATCCTGAAAAGCATGAGGGGAAAAAAATGTGAGTTTTGGTTGGTATGCATGAAGTGATCCAAGGCCGTAACCTGCTGTGGTAGGCTACACAAACAGGAAGCAGAAGGTGGACAATGGCTTCTTTGACTGTCTGCTTGTCACTCAAAAACAAAAACCTCCCATTTGGCCCTTTGTTAATTGTTATGGACTGAGAAAGGATTAATAGCCTTCACTGTGCACAGTACACCATTGTGCTAACAGACATTAGCCTAATCATGAGACTGTCACTTGTCAAATGAACCCCTTCAACTTTGTTGGCCTCTAAGGATAAACGGTACATCGAAAAAACGAGTGATTCCTGAAGCTTCAAGGTAATTTGCCACTTTGAACATCTTGATCATATGCTGTCTCCTTACAATTCTTAACCCTCTTTTTGTATTTTTATATTAACGTTTTCATTTCAATAGTTATTTTTACTTGATGCACAGTAGACTAAATGTTATGAATTAAGAAGTGATCTCTGCACAGGAAATGCCACGGCCTAGAACTGAACCCTCAGCCCCACCGGATGCATATATGGGTTGGTTGAGACTGGGCTGCTTTAACTGTGGCACAGACCTCAGCAATGTCAGAATTACTTGTGAACGCTAGAGGGCACTCAGCACGCTCTCAGAATTACCTCACAAAATCTCTGCGATCATCTAATCTCAATGATGACTTATTTAATAGTTGGAGGTTAAACATGGACTAGGGCCATGCTTATTTGTTTTGGGAAAACAATTCAAATTAGTTGCCAAAATGTAATGTCTCTCTCATTCTTTTTGAATGGTGGGATTGAATCGTTGCAAGATATTAACCGTGCCAAGCCTCAACATTTTTTCTTACTCCAAATTAATAATTTATTTTCCCAAAGCTCATTCATTATAATCTTATCATAATCTTCATTGCATCTGATGATATTTCAAGTCAAGTCAAGGAACTTTATTATCCCCCAAGGTTTGTTTGAATGCCTCAGAATTAACTGTAATTAAAATATCTGCTTATTTTGAATTTGATGCCAGCAAAATGTTTTTAAAAAGTTGGGACAGGACAATAAAAGACGGGAAAAGTTGTATGATGCTAAAAAGAAAAGACAACTGGCAGAACATGTCACAGGTAATTAGAATACTTTGCAACAGGTCAGTAACATGACTGGGTATAAATAATTCTTTCATTTGTAAATATGGTGGCTAACCACTCTATCAAAGACTGCATGGGGAAAGAGTTCAACAATTTAAGAAAACATTTACAACTTAAAATAGCAAAGAATTTGGGGATTCTATCCTCTATGGTACATAACATCATTAAAAGTTACCAAGAATCCAGAAAAATCTCTTTACGCATGGGACAAGGCCAAAATCCAATTTTGAAATGGCTGTGATTTTCAGGTTCTCAGGTGGCACTCCTTTAAAAACACTCACGATTCCGTAGTGTTCCGTATTTAGGAACACTTCTGTAAACCATAGTCAGTGAACAGTTTGTCACTGCACGCTCAAATGAAAGTTAAAACTCTGGCTTGTTAAAATTAAACCGTATATATATATATATATATATATATATATATATATATATATATATATATATATATATATATATATATATATTCATCCATCTTCTATACCCGCTTATTCCTCACTCCCAGTACAGCTGGAGCCTATCCCAGCTGACTACGGGCAAAGGCAGGGACCCACCCTGAACAGTTTGCCAATCCATCGCAGGGCGCACACACCATACGCTCTCACACTCATACCTATGGGCAATTTGATGTCTCCAATTAGCCTGATATGCATGTCTTTGGACTGTGGGAGGAAACCGGAGTACCCGGCTTGCTGTGAGGCAGCAATGCTACCCACTGTGCCACCGTGCCACCCCTATATATATATATATATATATATATAAAAAAGATCCAGTAACATTCATCTTCTCTGAGCCCGAGCTCATTTAAACTGTACAGAGGCAAAGTGGAAAACTGCCCTGTGATATGACTAATCAAAATGTAAGATTCTTTTGGAAATCATGGATGCCACTTCCTCTGGGCGAAAGAGGAGAGGGGCAATCTGGCTTGATATCAGCACATGATTCAAAATCCAGCATCCATGATAGTATGGGGGCGCATTAGTACACATGGCATGCGTAACTTGCAAATCCGTGAAGACACCATTCATGGTGAATGATATATATACACGATTTAGTGGAGCATTTACTGTCATCCAGATACCTTTTTTTTAAGGGAAAGCCTTCCTCATTTCAGCAACAACATGCTAAACACTGTACTCTGCACATATTACAACATCATGGCTCTATAATAAAAGAGTCTGGGTGGTAAAGTGGTCTGCCTACAGTCCAGACCTGTCACCCACTGACAATATTTGGTGCATAAGGAGATGAAAAATATGAAATGGAGGCTGAAAAGTATTGAGCAGCTGAAATCCTTCATGAAGCAAGAATGGGAAAACATTTTTCTTTCAAATCTACACCAGTTGGTCGCCTTCGGTCCCAAACACTTAGAGAGTGTTGATTAAAGAAGAAGTGATGCTACACAGTGGTAAACATGCCCCTATACCAACCTTTTTGAAATATGTTCCTGGCATCAAATTAAAAATGAGCAAAAATTTTCCAAAACATTGCAATTGCAGCTTCAACACCTGATGTATTGTCATTGTACTATTTTCAAATAAATATAAAGTTTAAATAATTTGAAATTTATTGCGTTGTTTTTTTAATTTACATTTTACACAGTGTCACGACTTTTTTGGAAATGGGGTTGAAATATTGAAGAAAAGTCTTGTAATGGTCACACAGTTGCAATAATTTTATATGGCCCAACTGGTTAATCCTATCATGCAGGTCAGATATTTTCTCACTTGTAATATTCTGCCATAGAACTTTAAATAGCACCTAGAGCTTACAATTGTGCATTACGTAATGTTTAGGCAATACTCCAACCTTTGCAGCAGTGTTTGACTTTACTCTTCTTACAAAGACATTTGGCCCTTACTGCATCAGTTATTTCAATTAATGTTTCATGCCAGTGTGTGTGTTTTCATTGTCTGATTGTTTTCATAAAGCCTAAGATAAATAATCACAAAAAAATCTGCTTCATTTCAGTCTTGGAAGTTACATCATACCTCTAGAACATTGTCTAAACTTGGAAAATTACAACATCTAAACAAATGGTGCCAGGCGCACCATACCCCATCTGAGGGAGGGGTTTCAGCGCTTTGGGTGTTGAATAACTGGGGACCCACCAGACAATTGTCCCCTAAAGCTAATGAGCCCATGACACTACACCATATAGTGCAGCTTATATAGAACTGAAACATGCATGGTTTGAAACCAGTCAGGCATTGACTGGAGCAGATTTTTAAAATGTTATTGTGAAAAAAATAATTTTTAGTAACCTGGACGTTGACCCACAAACACTAAGCATTGAGAGAAATGCAACTTATTCACAGGAATAGAAATACTGAATAAATGAAGTGGGACCCGAAAATGTATTAAAATGAAATATTCCTATTTCACGACACCCTGCACCCTTTACCTCCGCAAGGCTGATATGCTGTTCAATGACTACCCTCCCAGTTACACACAGAACAAATACAAATTGTCAGGGGTAAAGCTAAGCCATGAGATGACCAGCAGCAAACTGTCAGGCCCAGATAAAGTATGCTAATGGTCTGTTTGTGCTGCACAAAACTAGATTTGGCTGGTCAGATCGTGGAATCTGAAGCTCTCAACTGTTGGTTACTTGTACAACATTACCTTGCGTTTTTAAGTCTTCATTGCCCGTCTCAATGATTGCATTTGTTTTTTTGCTTTTTTTTTACTGACACATTTCATGACAATAGTTCCATGATATGGCCACTTAAAATAGGTATATTTTATATTGAATATTTAGCTTTGATCCTGCCTCAGATAGATCCTCTTCATCATCAACTGCCAGAAATTTGGTCAGAATTTTGGTTTCCAGTTTCATTTTTTTTAAGGTTCATCACATGATGAAAGGTACTGAGCTCAAGGCACTGTAATGCAAAGCTAACCTAGTTACTTATCATAAAAAAAAAGTTGTGATTATATTCATGTAAACCTGTGTCAGCCCGTGTGTCCCTGTATCAGCCATTGACCACAAATTTAAGATGCAATTGCGACTTCTGTTTTCAGATGGCAGTCACTTCATTATTTGCACGTGGTGTGCTACCTTTGCATTTCACATTCATGAATGAGAACTAGAGCAACATCCCTTATACTGAGCTTCACTATACTTTTTTCTTCCCGAAAAAGCAAAACAAAAGGCCACAAGGACTCATAAGCCTGTAAAATTGGTCAGAAATATGGACATGCCCTCCCCTATTGCATAAATGAATAAAACATATAACCGCATATCCTTGGGGATAGCAAGATTTAAACACAAACATTCTCTCATTTGCTGCAGAATAATTCTCCAAACAAGATGTCCCCTCTTGTGCTCACCAACCAAACCAGTCTAAGCAAATTTAAGGAACGGACAGGTCAAACATATAATTTCTTTAGTCTACTCATAAATAGTTTTCTGAGGCATGGCTGGGATACTACTGAAGGCCAGCGTTGTATTTCAGTGAGGGATATCACTCATAGACTAAAAAGAAGTGTCAATTCTATGGGTTACAACCAGAAAAGGTCCTTAAACTGGAGTAGGATGGGAGTCCGCCCCAGAGCACTATTTTAGGGGCCCAAGAATTCCCAGATACACTTCCATTTTCAGGTCAGCCATGCAATATGAGCCGAAAAACAGTAGCACTCTGGACATTTCAACATACCTGCACTCTCACCTTTATAGGAAACATTAACTCACTAACATAAGAGGGCTGTGGAGAGAAATTTTACACAAATTCACTGACTGACTTTCGCCAACAAATTTTTCAAAAAACAGAACTGCGCGATCCATCAGAACAAATTAACTCATCCATGAATCATTAGTGTAACATTCAACTGGACAGAATACCACGGGTGAATAATACAGAGGTGTTGGCTGATCGGACTGCGTTCATTCTTCAGAAAATAGATACTCCACGAAAATCTCACCGCAAAATCACATCTCTCTGTCTTCATTGTCCTCAGCAGCAAGAATTTAACCCGGTGAATTATGAACGCACTGATGGAGATATAGAACTACTTCGATAAAGGACAACGCAGTTTATTTTACTCGTGTATTGCCTTCATGTGCGTCAAGTGATGACGGTAGAATGCGCACGTGAACGTTCTTGAATCACAGCTAGACATTTACAGGTCTGTTTTACAAATACATTCTAATTGAAACACGTGATAATATTGGTGATCAATAATAATCAAAGTAATGAAAAAAAAACGTTACGGGTTAATTTCTGTAGTAAAACATTTCCATTTTAATTTGTCAAGAATAAACCAGACGTATAGTCTACCGATAAAATCTAGTTAAAAAGCCATGAAAAAAAAATCTTACTTTTGTTATTTACAATGCACAAAAATGAGAGCAAATAATACAATATAATCGGCACAAAACAATAGAGGACATTGCTGTTGTCAGGAGGATACAGCAGTACTCTGTCCCATTAATGTGGGCTACGCTGTAATTCTGCCTCGCTGAAGTCCAGTATTTTTCCATGAAGTCTGTGTGCGCAACACAGGAGCACGTGACCTGTCAAAACGCTGGTAGTTCTGAATGTGAATGCATGCTCGAAATCAAATGTTTTATGCTTGAAGGAATGAACGGCCTTTGTTTTTTTTTTTTTTTTTTAGTCGCCGATATTTCTTTTTTGGTCATCGCTTCAACGGATCAGGCTCCCTCCTCATCCGCTCCACGAAACGCGCTTTTTGCCGTTTTTAATGTTTCACCTTGACTACCATGCGCTGTAAGCAGCAGCCCAACCACTCCCCTTATGTGGCGAGTGGAAAATTACCAGGTTTCAAGAGCCCAGGCTGAACGAATTATCCGCATGTCGTCTGTTTCATCCGTTCGCAGCTTAGAAAATCCATTTAGGAGCAATCAGCGCATTTTTTACTGACCGGTAAATAATTTCAACGCTATTGATTAATTTTATGAAGTTGTGTTTCGTAGAAATACTCATCGACACCACTTCACGGCAATAACAAAGACCAATGGTAGTTTCACTTCTGTTCCAGAACTTACGGTCATTCAGAAAATTGAAAAAAAAATCACATCCATGTGTCATATAAAAGAATCACATAGCGATTTGTCACTGAAAGCGCTGGCAAGGAGAACTTCATGAGCGAAATCTGCCTGCCTTCTTTTTCCCAACCAAGGGCGGAGATGTCGCGTAGGCGCTCGACACAATTGAAATAGACAGACGTCAGAGTCGGCCAGTAGCGCGCCAAGAAACCCTCGGTTTATTTTAATCTGGCCAATGAAATTGCAGAGTGGGCGTGGACACCATCCAAACTTTCCGCGGCCCCGTCGGCTGAAAACTAAACCGAGATGGAATCTCCCAGTCTGAACCGGTTTCAACCGGTTAAGAGTGTGTTACTTCAGAGGAGAAGAAACACAAGCGTACACTCTCTCAAACTGCCCCGCTGCTCAATACACTTCAGAGTAGACCAAAAAAAGTAAATCAAGGATTATTGCTTTTTTAAAATGAATCGGAACAGCATATTACTCGGCCTGCCGTGAACAGAGTTGGGAGAGCCCACGCTAGCAGTTCTTAGCTACAAGCTATCTGTTGGCAAGCAGGAATCCCGCTGGAATAGCGCTGGCTAACGTTTACTGATTACTATCTCAGTCATACAAGTAATTGAATTAAGTGTTACCTGGTGACCTGGGAAGGTTCATTTTTTGATTAGCCTTCAACGTTTTGGCAGATTTGGCTATCCGGCTAACTGCAGAAGATGTAACTGCATTGCCATTGTTTTATTCTCTGGTAGCTCGTTGGCTAGTTGCAGCTCTATCGATTCAAGTGCCTGGCTTTTAATCGACTGGCCAACAATTGGCGTCCGAGCATCGGCTCACTTGGTAAATTGTGGCAGGTTTGGCTTAACTGACTTCAAGCTGAGAGCACAGCCTCCGGTGCGCCTGCTCGCTTACTCTGGGAATTTAAAACCAAAGGAGGGGAAACGGTGGTTATAATTGAGAAAAAGTTGGTAAGTAAATGACTGTAACGCTGTAGCTTTTCTGGTGTTGCTGGAGGTTGTGATGCGAGTGATATGTGTGGATGTGTGGCTCAGAAAGTAAAGAAAAAGAAGAATAATCAGCCAGCAGGGTAGCTATTTGAATGTGGGAAGTCGCATCTTCCCCCCACAAGTTGCTGCGCTTGGATGGGAGCACATTGAATAACCACCTCCGCGGCAGGAGCGCTGAGAACCAGGTCTCGTCCTCAAATTCTCTGTCACCCTGCACATGCCGACAATGCGAATTGTGGAAGATTCTGGAAGTAAATATTTCGCTCATTAGCGATGGGAATGACCATGCATGCACTAATCACGTGTTGTGGCCTCGGCGAGAGGGAGGGGTCGCCTGTCTGCGCCTTGCGCGTTCGCGTCTTTGCATTGACTCTGAGCGGAATCCGTTCCGCGTCTGGTGTGGAAGCGGTACTAGTGGCGATATGCAACAAAAACTAGTCGTAAACAGTAATTATAAAAGAAGAAAAGGGCGGCTTGTTATGAATTATTGTAACCGGTGGCTGTCTGTGTGGTAACGTTAAACGCGCGTATCACTCCCGCAGCTCGGATTTTGTTATTCTTACGTCAGGTGCTAAAGTTACGGCGCAAGCCAAGTTAAGAGGTTAAAGTTAGCTGGCTGGCTCGTTTCGTTATCGAGAAAAAATGCTTGGAACCGAAACTTAAACGTCGTAGAAAACTAAGTAACGTTAGCTGTCGTACGTTATCGTCTAAAGTGCACTGAGTGAATGGGGGATGTAGCCGTCCATAGTTTTACTGTTGGCGCTTTTCGGTGGTTTGCTAGCGAGTGAACAGTAAGTTATAATTCGCTGTAACGTTATTGAGGTGTAGTTGGGCTTTGCTTCATTAACGTTAAGTGACGGCTGAGGACGAGTGTAATGTGTTTCAGCGTTGCGCAGATAATTGGTCATTACTGGAAGTGTTCATTGTCGCCATTTGTTAAGTTATCGCTGGGAAACGGCGTGATGATCAAATGTGTCACTTAACTGATGGGTTTTGTATCCAGTTTGCTGGCTCGGTGAAGTGCTCGACTTGCGCTCATGGTTTGGTCCTTTTGGCGACCCGTAGTTGGCTAATGCTAGCAAATACAACTGCCTGGTTAGCTGGCTACATGTGAACAAATTGATCACGTTCGTCCTGTAATTTATCTTCAATGGTTCTTTATGTAAAATGCTGCCAGAAAGTTACGCGTGCAATTTACTCTTGTGCAAGCGGTGCATTAATTTCCAAATCGGCTAGCTATAGCTACATTGATTAGCTTCCAATTTCGCGCCCTGTACGCAGGCGTTGTTCCATTGGGTTGCCAGATATCCGGCTAGCCGCGTCTGACTTGCTAACTGATGCGGATGTTACATGGCGCGATGTCACGCTACGAGAAGCGGCTGCGTGTAGCGTGGGCAAGGCTTTCCATCTGAAGCGAGAGATGTGTCAGTGACGGGGTGATCGGGATTATCAGGATTAAAGCCGCTTTCACACCGGACGTGAAACGAATATTTCGCGCGACAGATTGCATACAAAGTCGATGCAAGGACGTGCGTCTTTGCATTGACTTTGAATGTACGTTAGTCTGTCGTGCGAAAAATTCGCTTCGCGTCCGGTGTGAAAGCAGCCTAGTCACATTGAACCTGTGTTCATTGTGTTCGCGCGCAGGATTGATGAATAGTCGTAAGTTATTCAATTGGCAGCTACAGAAAGATACAGTAACGATGCTGGCTGCCTATGAGTTGGAATATGACGAGTATTATGATTGTTGCCCAACCTCTACCTGTCGCATGTGTAGACTGCTGTGCGCGAATTATCTGCCAGACTCCGCTAGTGTCGCACAAGAGCATGAAGTGACAGGTGGCTGATCGGGATTCGGGAATGTCCTTATTTACACCAAGAGTGCTATTGGTGTGAAATCAATTTGCGGGTATTTTGTATGAAAACGCCGACGGATTCAGTTTGCTGATTTCTTGCAATAGGAGCATAAAAAGCAAGCAGAAGTCATGCTTGGGACAAGTAAGTCTGTCGTGATTTGTGTGTTGAAATAATGCCTCTACTTTGCATGCCGCGCTTTTGGGGATGACCGAACCGTTCGGGAATGCGTGTCCTGAATCCGAGGTTGAAACTCACCCGGCACTGCCCGTTCCCTCTACCCCACCTCCCGCTTTGTTTCTCCAGAGCTCCATGCCCGCAATTATGACAATCCTAGCCGATCGCGCAGCCCAGCAGCTGCTGGATTTCAACCAGAAACTCGATATCAACTTGCTGGACAATGTGGTGAACTGTATGTACAACGACATTGGCTCACAGGTGAGACAAGCGATCCCAAAGCTTCGCTGATGTCATTGTGTCGGGGCCCACCGCCTTTAAAATGCAATTAATTGGCAAATGTGGAAGTTGTGTTTAGCGCAATTTATTGCTCGTTTGCAGTAGTTGCATTGAAGATGAACTGTTTAAGATGTGATGCAGTGGAAATTAGGTCACACTACATCCATTTTAACCTGAGTTTTTCCTCAATGAGTTGGATACGGGCTGAAATGAAGTGCTCTTGGGTAACCATGAGACTCCGATATAATCCCCAGTGTTGCAGTGTCTGCAGGCTTTAGTAGCTTTCTTTCAGTCCAAAAGAAGCCTTCGCCAAAGCCTTTGAAACAACACTTCTCAGACAATTGGTGATTTAAATTTATCACCCGTGCTGAGACCAGAGAAGCAAGAGGACCGTACAGCCCTCCTAGACTGGAGTCAAAACACTTGTTTTATGGCTCCTGGGCGTATTATTCACAATGCCAGCCAAGGAGAGACTGTGTTGTGCCTCTTTTTTTGAATTGTGTGTGTGTGTGTGTGTGTGTGTGTGTGTGTGTGTGTGTGTGTGTGTGTGTTTATTGCAGCAGAGAATGGCGCAGGAGGTGCTGACGCATTTGAAAGAGCACCCTGACGCCTGGACCAGAGTGGACACTATCCTGGAGTTCTCGCAGAACATGAATACTAAAGTAAGTTGCACTAGGATGTGTTGTGCTATTGGGAAACCTCCATCATTTGAGATTATCAGTAATAATCAGGAATGGAAGGGCAACTTGCTAGTTTATTTGTTAACGATAGGTTAGAAGTTATTTGGAATGTACAGATTTTTCTTAACAGATCAAGTCAAAAGCGAGAATATTGGCCACTTCTTTTTTTTTTTTTTCTCCCCCCTTCTCCCTGGTTGAATCTCATTGACTGAGGGTAGGTTGGGGGACTGTTGATTTGGGCCTTGTTTGTCCGTCTGTGCATGTACACATCTTCGGCTGTTGACTTCTGCAGTCTCTGACTGGCTTGTTCCAACCAGAAGTCAGAAATTTTGCTTGTTAAAATGGTCAACACATTGAAGAATAGTTTTTCTTTCTTTCTTTCTTTTTTTTTTTAATAAGATTCGATTTTTGTGTCCTTGGTGTTGGTTCAGTTATGAGTAGAGATTGTTACACAAGCTGTGGAATATTGTAGAATGTCACATTTGTGATTTTGAACTACTTTGAGTTAATTGAAAATGAGGACGCTTTGTTTGGATTGTTAGCTAGCTATGAAATGTTGGCATGCAGAAGGCTGATCATGGAGAGCTGGCTTATACCGGTCACTCTGCATTCACCACAGAACCTTCCTGTGTGCACCCTCTCACTGGTCTCCTGTAGACCCCTCGGGGCCAGTCTCTTTGAAGCCCATTCTACTCCTCTGTTTGTTTAAAAACTGGTGTTTCTTCATTATTATTGTCTTTGCATAACATAGTGGTTCATAACTTGTTTTTTTTTCCTGTTAACCTGCCTCTGGAAAGTTGATCTTAACTTTAAAAGTGAAGTATTGCTCCAGTTTTTATGGTAAAGCAACATGCCGTTCATGTCCAGTTTAAACAGACATGGAGTCTGTATGCGCAGCTTATTGTGGCCAGAAGCCTGACACTTCAAAACAATTATTGTTGATCATGTGACGATGTCCGTTTGTTCTGCTGCTGACGCTGTACCCTAATGTCGGAGTTTGACTCATCTGTAATATTGAAATAGAGCGTGTTCAGAATGCTAGTTATCACGTGTGTAACACCAGGAGAGAGAAATAAACCTTTCTATATTCCAAAAACTTCTGATTTTTTTTTTTTAGAAGTACATAACCTATGCAACTGTGAACAAGAGGTGTGGAAACAATCTTTTTGCTGGAACTATCAATTTACACCACGTTCATTGAAAATAGGCTTAAAATGGTTATTCCTGCCTCATTAGACATCACTGAACCACAAAGCCGAGAGTTTGCACAGGAGAAAAAGTCCAACTTTTTTTTTAGTTAGTTTAGGGTACCGGCAATTCTATCGGAGGTAATCAAATGAAGAATTCTTTCTGAACATTGGGTAATCGTTGCTGACAACTCCATAGTTTTGTCATTTGCTAGAAGCTGAATCATGTCATTTTGTTTGAACTAACTACTGTGCAGAAAAAAGAAGAAACTTCCTTCAGGTTATTTTAACTTAGTAGTGCTAAAGCCCCGTGGAAAACTTTTTGCCAGGACGTCTACTGTAAAGCAGGCAAAATGGATGAAATATGTGTCATGGACAGACATTGTGGGACATTGGACATGTGATGGACAGACACTGTGGGTCAGTTTTATGATCAGCAGTAAAATCCACAAGAAACAAAAATTATTATTGAAAGCAATGAATGTTTTATTCAGAACAACGATTTGAACACTGTGCATACATCTGGCACCCCTCAACATGACTATCTGGCCCCAGGTTCATTGACTGTGAGGAGATCACGGTATTTTGATTGAACGCTGAGATACAAATGAGGAAATAAAAACAACTACTCTGCTAACTTCAATGACCACATAAACACCAAACAGGTGAAAGGGCTCAGGTGGATCAAAGTACACGTTAATACATTACATAGCATTGTTCATACTACCATTGTGATGGACAGACATTGTGGGACAGTCCCACATTGGGAATTTGTCACATGACCAGTTGAAATCCAATACTGATTGAGCATTTAAGAAAACATCAATTAGTACTAGTATCAGTTCATCTTGGTGGCAAACAGTCTTATGAAGCTAAGAACCTCAGTTATGTCATCTTGAAATGTAATAATAATTGTTGAAAGAATTGTTTTTGGCTTCACTCCTGGTTTTGGTCAGCTCATCCAAACCTCTGTGGTGACTGTTGGATTTAGGGTCTGCCCCTAACCCCATTGGTTTGGGTGGAAGGACCAAAACTATCTTCCTATCAAATTCCTATAAATGCAAAAATATTGTTTCACAAAAACTATCCAAGAATTCAGAGGCATATTTTGAGTGAATGGCACTTTTACTTAGTGGAGTTGACATCTCAGAATTGCATGAAATGTGGCAGAATAGTGCCCATATGCGTGTAACAGAAAATCCTGGAGATTGTGCTCACAATTTTTATCGATATGGCTACAGTGCCACCTAGAAGTGGACAAATCGGGTACTTGCTGAAAATGAGATTGAGATTGTCAAAATGGAACTCCTCAAATGCCTGAAAGTTCATTCAAAATTCCCTATAATCTTCATTCAATCTTTATTTTTTTTATCCCCCTGGCGTATAATGCGGGGGGATATAGCGATCAGTGTGTCCGTCTGTCCGTCCGTCCGTCTGTAATAAAATAGTTTCCGGACCAGAACTCGAAAACTATACCACTTACAAACACCAAATTTGGTATGGAGCTTCTCCTTATGGTCTAGTTGTGCCTTTTGGGTGTAGTATCCCCTTAGGTGCCAAAATGGCTCTCTAGCGCCACCAAGACACATTTCACTGGCACTTAGACGGCCACCACAACCGTTAGGAAAGTCGTAGAGAGATGGAACCAACACTATATTGTTCAACTCATCAAGGCTTAAAAATAAACAATCAACACCCATTATCTAAATCGAACGGGAAGTCCGCAATTTGCATATCAAAATTTCCTTTTTTCCCTAAATTTGGCCAAAATTCGCCTTCGAACAAACGCAAGCTCCTTTGAGGGCGTTCATCATATCGACCCCAAATGCTAATACATGACAAAGCGCACTCTGTCGATGAAAATTGCTGTAAAACTTTTTCAAATGTTGAACGGTTTGGATTTTTTGAGGCGTCAAAGATGGGGTCCCCAGCCACTTTCACTGCCTTCTTTCGATGCGTACACAATTCCCAACCTTAATTTGACCCCTTAAATATGCTCAAAAACAAACCAAATTTTATAGTTAATTCATAGTGGATTTCAACATTTTTTAAATGTCTAAAATCTTCACCAAACAGACTAAATGGCTCTCTATCGCCACCTAAATACACCAAAATGGGACTTTAGCTTTGACCAAGGCCTGTTGCAATGCCATAAAATTCTGAAAAAAAACACACATCATTGCTGTTCCATGCCCTGTACTGTCACCTAATTTTGTGAAAATCCATTTGAGACTTTTTGAAATAAAAAATATTGTGTTCATAATACGCTGTACAGTTATATATAATTTGTTACTGTGGACAAACCGTTTATTGTATCAAAATGTCCTTTGGTATACTTTATTAGCTCCATGTGTACAAACAAACTGCCAAGCATGGTACCATTTGAATGAATATTTGTTGAGATATTAACATGTTATGAATATTCATTTTGTGAAAAATATAGTGACGCACTTCTGAATTCACCATAAGTTGCAGTGTATAAAAGTTTTGTCTTAATTCATTGAACATGCTCCTGAAATTTCAGCTGTCTAGGATTTACCTGGAAGAAGCATTTATTAATTTCTTGATTTTTATTGATTTTCTGTGTTTTATTATCCCCCCGGCATATAATGCGGGGGGACATACCGATCAGTGTGTCCGTCCGTCCGTCTGTCTGTCCGTCCATCTGAAATAAAATAGTTTCCGGACCAGAACTCGAAAACTATACCACTTACATACACCAAATTTGGTATGGAGCTTCTCCTTATGGTCTAGTTGTGCCTTTTGGGGGTTTCGGTCCGTCTGTCTGTCCACACAACCAGTAGGTTACACAACCTACAGCCGGGGGGATCCGCCATTGCCAGATGGCTCTTGTTGAAATGGTTAGTGATGTGCGTGCCACTGACGCACTGGATTATATCACCTCAACCATAGTTTTGTGGGCTGAGACTCTAAATGTGTAATGCAAAGCAAGTCTGTGGAAAGCAAATGTGTCATGTTTATACTCCTGCGTATGGAAATGTTTGCTCTGTCAGTGTCTCAACATTCTCATTCATACTGACATTTCAAATGCCTCATCACCCTGTTATTCAATTGCACCTTCGCTTTTGCGGAAGTGAGCAGCACAGTGTAATCACTGGCCTTGACTATAGGCTGAAGTTAAAAATGGTGTCTGATTGAGATGTGTGGATTCAACATAGGAACAGGAACAGACCTTATTAAAATTATTGTCTTGCCATCCTAGAGTACACGTTGTCTCCTTGAAAATGGGAGGTGGAGTGTTTTTGTGTATTTTTTGTTTGTACTGTTTGCTTCATATCTCCTTTTGGTGACTGTACTTTTTGTTTTTTTGTTTCTTTTTCTTGTACTATCACTGTTTTTGAGTTGTTTTGGATTGAAGTCTGCTGTCATTGAGTTTTGAGGTCAGAGATGAGGTCAGAGCGTAATGTGCATAGGATTTTTATGAAACAAGAATGCCTGATAATATTAGTATCATGCTGGCATTCTGACAGGCAAACTGTCACCTTATTTTTTACAGTACTACGCACTGCAAATTCTAGAGACTGTGATCAAAACGAGATGGAAGATTTTGCCCCGGAATCAATGTGAAGGTAAGCTTTGCCACCCCCCCGCCCGACTCCAGGCTTGACCTTATATTCTCCACCCTCACCACCAATGTGTAATAAAGATGTGTAAGGACTGTATACTTCGGAGAAATCAACTCTTGAGCGTAATGTGAGGTCCAGTCAATGCCATTTCATGTTTCGGGACAGAGCTTTGCCAAGGCTCCATTCAACAGTCCTCACTTGGCATTTGGATCTGCGCTCCTGCAGAATAGAGCGCATTGGCTTTCTGCTCGGCCTGCTTGTGTTCAGGCCCCCTTAATGGCTGGGATTGTGCTCCTGACACAGTCCTGAACAGAGAGAAAGGGCACTGACTGAGGGGCTTGCTGCTGTTCGCCCGCAGCGATGTAGCCCTCATTCTGTCTGCCCAGAAGCGTCATCTGTTGATTCTCCATCCATGTAGATAAAACTAGTCTCCTGACTGGAGCTCCATTCTTCGGAAGGGCCCTCCTCATTCAAGGGAGCGAATGCAGGGCCGTATACATCTCCAGGTTTTCTGTCCGCTTGTCCTGACATCAAGTTGGCAAAACTTGTGGGTGATCTCGGGTTTTGGGTTAATTTATGTTTGCACTCACAAATCACGTCCGAGAACGGCTTTTGTGTCTGAAACCACGTGATGCGTGTTTGTAGTGGCCTGATCTGACTGTGAACTGCCGGTATTACACAGATCTCTACCCACCAACCATTACAATACCCTCTGGTGCTTGTGAGCTTTTATTTATAAAATTTTTTTTTTTGAAAATGTCTTCTTTGTAGAGGAGGTGCTCGTGCAATTTGATGTGATATCGTCTTTGTTTACTGAAGTCAATTTCGACTGCTCGTCACGCTCCTGCTCATTTTAAAAGGGAGTCTAGGGTTGCCTTTTACAAATACTGAATAATGAGGATTCTAATCAGTTTCTTGCTACAGTTCTCTTTTTTTGTTATTTGGCTGCTGTGCACGCTCCCAGTTTTTAATTACTACTTTTTACTGCATGAATATATTTACTGCTGAGTTGGTGGGGAAAATTTTTTCCGTTGCATCCGATGGCAAATATAATGTTACATTGATTGTCAATGTCCTCTTAGAGGAATTAAGAACCAAGTTATATCTATTGAATTTTGTATGCTAATATTATTGAAGTGTTAAAATATTTTCAGGTTAGTTTCTTCTCGGATACTTTTTGTTTGTTTTTGTTTTTTGGCTTAGTATTACTCCTTCAAAACGGAGTTTGCACTGCGGACACTGCCAGCGCAGATCCTTCATTTTAGTGCAGTAGCTTGGACAGTTTTTATGGGGATCACTTGAAACTTTTTGTCCGTTCCTGGTGCAACAAGGATGGACCCTGTTTTGTGTCACCCTATGACCTCTGCTGCATTGTCACTGTTTTGGCAAACTTTAAATTTAGAAAAATTGCAATGACTCGGAACAGCTTTTGGGGGAGTTGTATAATGTGCTTTTCAACATTTATGGTACAAAGAAGAGGGATCAGACTGATTCTGATGCCTGTCTTGTCACCAATAAGGAAAACTACATTCCCAAATGCAATTAGTCAAACCTCTGCATGGAAGAGCAATGCTCCTGCTCTCGTGACACTATGACCAGTCCTGTAGCGCCACCCTTAGGCCTAACTGAACTTCTTGTAAAATGCAATAAGTCAAAATGGTGCGAATGGGAACCTGTGACCCAAACTATGATTTTTGCCAATGGGGAGAATCCTACAGTTTCGTGAATGTTGGAGGACCACAGTAGGGTATAACATTTGTCTGGTTATCCCGCCGACACACACTGCGGAGTGCCATTGCGATTGCTTTGTCTGTGCGCCTTTCTGTCCATCTGTCTGTTTGCAAACTTGTCTGGAGGCTAACCTGAAAACCATTTGATGGTTTTTCAAAAAACTGCACGCTTATCAGCCATGTTTTGGGGTAGTGCCTTTTGCTTTTTTAGAATTTTTCAATGATTGACCACAAGGTGGCACTATAACAACAAACTTTGTTTTGCCTTCTGACATAGAAACTGTTGCTCTTAGAAACAAAATTCCTCTTTTGCAGCATTTTATGGGTCCACCTGAATTTAATATAGGTTACGCTCATTTGTGTTTGGGTAAATTTTCTGCCATTTAGAATTTTTTGTAAAACCTTTAAAGGTACTCTCCTCCTATGCAGTGCAACCAATTCGCATGAAATTTAGTACACAGCTTCTTCAGAGCAATATCCTTTATATTTTACTCAAGTTGCTCATGAAAAGATGTCTTCGGTATGACACATTGTTGGTGTGTTCTCAGTTGCAATTATGATGTCTTACTTCTGAATGCAATTTCAAATCATCACCAAACTTCCCTCAGATCCTCAAAGCAGATCCCTCTTCTATGGGCCATTGCATGCAATCTCACCAAATTTAGTGTAAATTAGTCTTTAGGTGGCGCTACAGGAAAGAAGTATTATAACTCAGTCAATTACCCAATCAGTTTAAAGTCTTCATGTCGGTCAAGCTTCATTATGGTCAAGGGTCCTGTGGACATCAAGAAGTCCTAAGTGATTGCTTAAATGAGATTGCTGCCATCAGCCAATCACGTTTTCGCATCTTCGCTACTTTGAGCTGTAGTGCATCAGCATGACACTGAACATGATTGCAGTGGCGGGTGGTGGATGGAAAACTGAGGGGGCGTAAAACATCCCCTGAAACGGATGAGATTAGTGACCCGATTTCAATCATTGTTCTTGGTTAACATGTTACTTTCCCTTTTAATGATATGTTTAGGCGAGTGAATAATAGATTCTATAAAATGTTTAATTCGCATGTCTTAACAGGCAACTCTTCACGAGCGAACCTCAGTGGATTTTCCACATTAAATTTTGTCACATCCTAAGCAAGTCGTCAAACCTGTGCGTAACGATTGTTTAATTGAAAAAGATTGAAATGCGTTTTTTTTGCGTTCAACTGATGCGTTTGATTTCTTGTCTTAACGAAGACAATTGGCTACACCTGAGAGGGGAGAGTTCAAGTGTCTTTTACCAGGGAAATTGACTGAAAACAGATCCAGACTAATAAGCAGTTTAAAGACGTGTTTATCGCCCTCCTTGTTCTCTGTCCGCTTGTCGCCTCTGCATGATTACATTGGAAGTGGGAAAGACTGCCTTTTGCCATTTTTGTTTTCGTCAACCCCTTTTTTTTTGGGAATTTCTTTACATTTAAAATTTTGCAGTGGGAAATGCAACACTCTGATGGCTGTTCCAGACTTGAAGTCATGGGAGTGAAGTGAGTGCAGGGCACCTGAATATAGGCTGAGATCCCAGTGCTCAGTAGCTTTGCATGCATTTGTCTATGATGGCTGAAATGTGTGGAAGTCTCTAGTTTTGAGTGTAGGGAGCTTGTCTTTGCTAATAGCCTATTTGCGCAGGGTTTTGAATACCAATCCTGCTGTCGAATGAGCGGACAGATAAGTCGTTTTCTTTTTTGTGGCCATCGAGGGGACGCTTCTGACGGAAGGCTTGTTGCCTGTCAGCTGAGCGATCGGCAGCGAGAGTTTGATAATTTTACTTCCTTCGTCGCGCCTGTATAAGACTTTACTGGCGGATAAATCCAGTGCTGGTCTGACCTCAAACTTCTCCACTTTCAGGCATAAAGAAGTATGTCGTCGGGCTCATAATTAAAACTTCGTCTGACGCATCTGTCGTTGAGGTGAGTGGCTGTCCTGATTTCATCTGTGGGTCATGCTAAACCTGCAATTTAAGGATGGGTGGTTGTTCATCTCACCTGTTTAGTCAGCAGTTTTCGTGGATCAGACTTATGCCTTGTCTATTTTTGCAACATCTCTATTGTAGCGTATAATAAATTTACAAGTTGCTGTCACACTTTTTTCTGTAATGGGCGATTCCATGAAAATGTGGACAAGAGTAAAAATTGAAGTTGCACCAAATGATGTGTTTATAATTTTTATATGCTTATAACCCCTTCTTTCAGGATCAAAAAGATCTCTGATCAGAAAATTGTGTAGTTCTTTTATAACCTTTTATCTGCTAGTACCTGATTTCGGACAACACATGGTTCATCTTTCATAACTTTTTACACAGGCTGTCTCCCATTGGTACAGAGTGCGACTGTCTTCTACCATGAATGGGTAGTGGATAGTCAGGTTTCATTGCCACCCACCCATAGATTGAACCTGGGCATTTTCCACATTTTAATAATTTGGCTTGAAATTTACCGAGCCCTGTTGTCCCGTACAACACCAAAACTATGAATTTATCTTTGTACCGCTTGTTTAGAATGCTTTACAACAGTGGTAATGATTATTTTTTGAGAGTTGGTACTAAGCAACAATATTTGCCATATTTCATTAAAATCACCCTCTTGGTTAGGACTAGACACCAGATATTTACTTTGTCCTGTACAACACCAATACAGTAAGTTTTCAGTATTTTGAGAGACCCCAAGGCATGAACAAGACAGAAAATCAGTAAAAATCAACAAATTAGATTTAAATGAGATTTCGTTATCTCAGTTGGCAAAAGGAGGCATAAAACGAGAGTGCAGCACGTGAATGGAATTTTTCACTCGGCATGCTAGAAATTATTGAAATTCACACAGATCATGAAGATCCACAATTGTGACAAGTTTTAAAGTGGTGTACTGTCTCAGATGGCAGACAGTACCAAAAGTAAGGTCAGGTGAAGCAGAATGCACATGGTATGGCAAATTAACCCCTCTGAGCTGAAGCCAAAACTGGCAATTTATATGTTACTGTATTTAAGGCTTTATAATTCCAGATTGCAGCTTCACAGACAGGGAAGGAATGGCTCAAATGAGTCAGGACACTCAAAGCATTTAGAATTCCATCATATTTCCGTTAATTTTTATGATTTTGGTAGAGAAAAAGGGCTGCAAACTCAATCTTCATAAATTCATTGAAGTATTGAAATTGTAAAAAAAAAAAAAAAAAAAAAAACATAATTGAAAGATTACTAGGTCTTAAAACTATAAATTTCTTGGAACATAAACTCCTTGACCACAAGTGCAAGTCATCTGACTTGAATTCTAAATTACCTACTCTCTAGAACCCAAATAAGACTGCTATCCATGTGGCTCCCCAAAGTCCAAGATCCCTCAAAATGACACACTGTCAAATCCTAAAATAATCATATTTAATGCAAATCAACTTTTGACGCAAGAAATTCGATATGAATTAATTATGTTCTCTTTGAATTTAGTCTATCAATATTGGTGCAGTTGGACCTCGATGGTCACCAGTAACCTCTCCAAACACAAAACAAGCCTTTTCTGCGTGATGTTTTGAATTTTGTAAAAAAAATTTCAGAGTCCCACTAGCCAACACACACACTCATTAAATGAACTGCTTATTTAACGGTAAGAACATTCACCCTGCATTGAAAAACTAGCAGTTCCCACTTCCAAGCTCCCAACCTTATAGAAACACTTGCCACACCTTTATAAGGAACAAGTATAACTCACTAACTCGGTAATATCTGAAATATACCTGATTTTAACAGGATGTACATTCCATTATTAGGAATTATCAGGCTATTTTCTACCCAACTTGAACAGAATGGTGCAGTGAACGTACCAGGGGCTCTACCGAAGTGCGTGGGCTGCTTGCATTTTGAAGAAACGAGAACCTCGGCATTCGATTTCGTTGTTCACAGTATAAATTCTAAAGCAAAGAGGCAGATTGAGCAAAATGCAAAAAGAGTAGAAGTATAACCTTTTTCATAGAATCTCTCCTCGAGAGACTGATGCATCGGCAGAAGGAACCCTCCGGTCCTGTTTCATTCGGAATAATTCCCATTGACCATGTCTATACCTCATTTAAATCCCGTAAATGTCACGGAACACTTCAGGCCGGTTTTGGATGTCTTTTTTTTTTTTTTTTTTTTTTTTTTCTCCTCCTTCCCCCCTTTGAAATGGCGTCATTTTAAGCTGCGCAACTATGCCCAACATAAGGAGAATTCAACCAACCTTAATTTTATGCACAGGTTTGTAATACTATTCTTATTGTCCAATCAGTGTCTTTCGGTTATTGCGGAAAGCTTAAACTCTCTAGAATTGGATAAGAAATTAGTCAATCTAAACATTATTACTGCGGAATTTTCTCAGGGCGTGCACTAGAACTGTGCATTACGCAGGTGAGCCTTAATGGATAACTGTGCGATCGGCTATCAACATGAGTACTTAGAAGGATATAAGGGAGAGCTGAATTTGTCTGAGGAGGAGTCTACGCGTAAAATATGTAGTCAATTTTGTGATTATACCCAGGGCTTTGTGTAATAGAGGACTTCAGATAGCCATGTTATGAATGCTACTATTTTGCCATTCTACATTTTGATTATTCTATTCTACTATGGGCAGAGAAGCACACTGTTTCCATTTACTGACTGAGGATGAAAATCTCGGGAGAAAAACATGCTCTTCATACTGTTCCGGTGTTCATTATTCAAAGTTTGCTGCTGTCAACTTGTTGCATGGACATGAATTTGAGTAAACTTTTGCTGCTGTTTCAAGTTCTCAATAAAAATTTAATTCACCTGCACCCAAACACTTCATCTATTGTACTGCTGGGAAGTAGGATTTGCTGATTTAGGGGTATGGACAAATGTGTCCCGTGCGACACCTTTTTACTTGTCCTGTATGACACCACAAATTATTATACCCCCCGCAACGAAGTTTAGGGGGGTATACTGGATTTGCTTTGTGCGTGCGTGTGTCTGTGTGTGTGTGTGTGTGTGCGTCCGGACCTAGATCTCATAACCTACTCATCCGATTTTGAAAATTTTTTTTTCTTGCTGGAAGGTCTATTGACTGTTGTACTGCCCGACTACTTGTTGTTGCGGGAGGTATCCTGTAAGCCATGCTTACTGACTAAATCTAGTTGGGTTTGGCTCAACTATTTTAGAAGAGAGAAGGAAAAGTGACTGACTGTTAGCTGGAGGAACTACTCGCTGATATTTTATGGTTCACTTGAAGTCGTTTAATTCTTCCAATTCATAGACTTTTCAAGATTAGTAGTATGGTTTCCACTTTGTTGTACCGTATGACACCTCACACTTTTTTTTTTTTTTTTTTTTGAACTGCCAATCTATAAAAGGGTGAACATTCCAGGAGTTGGTATACCCGTATAACTCACCTCTTACCACATCTTTATTCATTCCCAATGTTCTTAAAGAATCTTGGCTAAATAAGACAAAAACCACTACGAATGTCCTGAGCGACACCTCATGGAATCGCCCTAATAGCTGTTACTTTTGTAGTATTAAAGATGGTCTTAATGGTACTATGTTGCACAAGTAATCTCATATAATTTGATGTTGAATTCCTTTTAAATTGAAGTGTATAATTGTCATGTTCTATGTTGTTGCTGTTTAACTTAATGTTCTGGCTCAGATTTGAGAAGCATCTCTGTGGAAGACAGTAAGTGTGATGTTCATTGCTTTCTCACTTCCAGAAAGAGAAGGTTTACATCGGAAAACTCAATATGATCCTGGTCCAGGTGAGTGTCGGAATTCTTTTTCATTTTTCTTTATGATTACGCAGGAAGTTGAGGCTTTAAGTAATCTTGGACTCTGCACACGCACTCAAGAAAATTCCAGATGCCAACAGTCCGTAATCGAGCTACTGATCAGATGGTCAGCCAGCTTTTCTCTCATGAATCTTCAGAAATTGAAGTAGGACAAAAAAATAAGATGTCTGAAAATAGCATTGTCCTTTTTAGTGAAATGAAATGGGACCGCACCATGTGACTTCTTAAAAACGTGAGCATGGCGCTTTTATTCTGCCCTGTATGTGAACATTATTATGAAAATTATGTTCACAATTATTATGAAAATATATGAGCTCACCAGTGCACTTGCTTTGGTGCGAACATGCTGGGAGTGACGTCTGTGTGGTGTTCAGATCCTGAAGCAGGAGTGGCCAAAGCACTGGCCCCACTTCATCAGCGACATCGTGGGGGCCAGCCGCACCAGCGAGAGCCTCTGCCAAAACAACATGGTCATCCTGAAGCTGCTAAGCGAGGAGGTGTTCGACTTCTCAAGTGGCCAGATGACACAGGTCAAAGCCAAGCACCTGAAAGACAGGTATGGCTTCGTTAACGGTTTTATCCGACTAGACTGGGCAACACCCCCCCCCCCCCCCCAAAGTGTCTGTCAGGTGCGCTGATTATCATTACCTATTACCTGTGTGTGTGTGTGTGTTTCTGTTAGTCTGTCTGTCAGCCCCTGGCTGGGGCCAGGTCTGCTATCTCTGATTGCCTTGTTATTGTAGCTTTCAATCACCATCCTGTCAGGGTTGCATCTAAACATTGTTTCATCATCTTTTAATTAGTCCATTGTATTTCGTGGTTATTTTATAACAATAAAGTGTGATAATTACTGATCGCAATTTCCCTGAGCCTAAAGTGACTTTCATCCAGGCAACAGTCCAAAACCCAAAGACTTTGTTCACCATCACAATTGACGACTAAGAAGAGCAGCAAATCCTCATTTCAGATGCCGGAGCCTGCAAATGTTTGACATTTTTGCTCGAAAGATCCTGAAACAATTAATCAATTATCCAATAGCTGGCAGCTGTTTTGTGCGGTTGACTAATCTATCAATCGATGAATCACTGTGGCTCTACATCCTGCCCAGTCAATGGCTCCTCAGCCACAAAACTATAGGCCTCCATCACTGAAGATCACTAGAAGGCCACCCTTGGAAGGATCAGGCAGTACGGCCAAAGGAACTCTGTTGGTCATAATGATGGTTTGAGTGCTTTCCTGGTAGGATTAACAGAGCATGTTATTATCTGGATGGAAATCCTGTCCTTTCTCTGGGTGACCTTGTAAAAACCTGTTGTGTGGCATGGTGAGAAATGAGATTCCAAATGTCCTTGTTATCAGAGTTTTCAGTTGTGGTCAGAACATTTTGGCGCAAAAAGCAGACGGGCAGTGTCAATAGGTTTCAGAATATGATTCACTTCACATTGATTGAAATGGTCGTGATTTCCCAGCTTGTGAACTGGTCCTCTTACAAAGGCGCACTTGCATTGGTTTGCTTGCAATTGCGTAAGAACTGGAGGAAAACCAAAGTGAATGGTGATTATTGCATTTCTGTTTGCTCTCCAGCAGTCAGAACACCAGCATTCATACACTTTCAGCAATGGGAACAGGGTGAAAGACGATTACTTCATTGGAATGTTCCTGTTCTTCATTGTGTAATATTCAGTACTGTAGAATAATGTGCTTTTTAACGTGAAGACTGGAGGCTTATGCACCCTGCAGGAGATTCCAGTGAATTGCCTGGTCTTTACATGCTAATATTTGGAATGATCATGAAGAGCTCAGATGTCTGTCTCTGCAAGCAGTTTCATTCGGATTTAGAACCACTGTGATCATTCTGTATGGCTTGAATCTCCAAACAACTTAAATACTTTATTTTTTCTTCCCCTAGCATGTGTAATGAGTTCTCGCAGATATTCCAGCTTTGCCAGTTTGTCATGGTATGTATGCTTTAGAAATATTCTTTTAAAAATATGAAACTTTACCGGGTTTTTGTATTTTATAGTTCTTCCTGAAAATGTGTTTATTGTTTTTATTGTTTTAACAGGAAAACTCCCAAAATGCTCCATTAGTCCAGGCAACATTGGAAACGTTGTTGCGGTTTCTGAACTGGATTCCTCTGGGATATATATTTGAAACCAAACTCATCAGCACACTTGTGTACAAGGTAACTTGCCTAATTGGAGAGTTATGTAATCAAAATGGTCATCATCATGGTTCTTCAAACATATTGTAACCTCGTGATAATGAAAATATCAGTCAGTGAATCTGGCCATGTAGCGTATCGGTTAACCGGAATTATGACTTTGTGGTTTGTTTCTTTCATTTTGCTCGATCAACGTGTTATGAAAATTTTGGGGATTGTTTATAAGAAAAAATTTTATGATGGGCAATGCAGTGTTCGAAATAAGGAAAAAAATTTGATTCTCCACCGGACAACCTAGGAAACAAATCAGGTTGTCCGCAAGAATTTTTAGTTGTCCCGTGCATTATCATTAGCATTTTAAAAAAATCCACGCATACACGCATATTAAGTTGAGCAACGTTAGATAATGCTTCATTTTGTTATACAGATGATATTCAGAACAATGCAAAAAAAGTTAAACGATAACTTCTGCCAAATTAACCCTCTCCATCCCAATTTATTATTCTGAGATATGAAAAGTATTTCATTCATGGAGAAAAGTTCTTATACACTAGTGGTTGCAGGGGGAACTAATGTTGTATTTTTGCAATACTGAGCTGGAAGGGTAACTTTATCAAACCATTTCCCATGTGGTCTTTATATTTTATAGTCAGTCATCAATTGATTTATTGTTGCAAATTTGCAACATGAGCCTGGAGAGGGTTAAACAACCGTTAACCAAAACCATTCTCCTGCAACTCAGGAGCTCGGTTCATTGGTGTGCTGTTTCTTTAATATCTCTGCGCCCCGTCTTCCTTCCCAATCTCAGGCAAAGACCAGTCTTCATGACACTGCATTTCCCTTTATTATCAGACTCTGCATTAGCTCGCTGCATCACTAGCAGGAACCGAGTCGACCTGTTCCACACTGCTTTGGACGAGTGAGAGATATACAGGCTGCAAGTACTTGAAAACCGTGTAGCCAAAACGCAATCTAAAGATTCCCGCTTCCTTGGGGTGTTGGATCACCAATCATAAATGAATACTGTGACTTATGAAATTTTATATCAGGCTGTGAAATTTCAGATAACTAGCCTCTCTGTGTCAAAGCGTGAAGTTTCATGGTAGAAGAGAGCCAACCTCCACTCTCGCTGCAGTAATTTTGATTGAACTCTGAATATGCATACAATACCTTAACACTGATAATATGAGCACATAGAATTCACTACGAAGGAAGATGCTGATTGTAACATTTTAGAATATACATTCCCTTAGGTAGTTTACGGTCACATCTCGCTCGTTCGCGCCATGAGTTTTCCTCAACTAGATCACCAAAGTCTAAATTGAGGTGCGCGTTGCGGTCTATCTCTGTCGTTGCTTACTGCGGTACTTTTTTTTTTTTTTAATTTTTTTTTTTTTTTTTAAATAGACTCGTTCTCACCCGTACGAGATGCATGAAAGTTGCGCGCAGTAGACGTGAAATATGACCAAAATGGTCGCGTCCGTTTCAGAAGGAAGTAAATAAAATTTTGACTAATTCAAATTGATAAAACTGCCAGGATATTTGCTTGTCCAGTGGACGACCGCGTGAGCAGTTTAGGTTGTCCGAATCTATTTCAGGTTATCCAGACTACCGGATAACCGCTTATTTCGAACAATGCAATGATTCAAACATGATTTCGTTAGTTTGTGAACTCATCCTCTTACAAAGGCGCACTTGCATTGGTTTGCTTGCAATTGCGTAAGAACTGGAGGAAAACCAAAGTGAATGGTGGTTATTGCTTTTCTGTTTGCTCTCCAGCAGTCAGAACACCAGCATTCATACACTTTCACAAGGAAGCACTGTGGAAGCCAGTTGATGTCCTATTTGACACTGATGAAATGACCTCTTCATATCTGTTCCACCCGGCAGTTTTTGAACGTACCGATGTTCCGGAACGTTACGCTGAAGTGCCTGACGGAAATCGCCGGCGTGAGCGTGAGCCAGTATGAGGAGCAGTTCGTAACCCTCTTCACCCTCACCATGATGCAGCTCAAACAGGTGACAATCCCATCACCTCCTGTCAGTTTTATTTGTCTGTTATCTCACCTGCTCTCCTCTGATCTTGGCTTGAGTCCGTTGCAGCAGGAAGGAAAGCACCCTGGACTGGTCAGCCCTTCTGAGGAAACATGCGGTTCATTTACCCACATTCTTACCCAGGGGCATAAGTCTCCAGTTTGGCATATCTGCATGTTCTGGGACTGGGGGAGGAAACCAGAGTACCTGATGGAAACACTAATTGTGACATTGGCTCACTAATTGTGACAGTGCTTTGGATTAAAATCAATCATTTCAAAGTTAAAGCGGAGACTGACTGCTTTAAATTTCACATTGTGTGACCTGTATCAATTGCAACCCTTATATGCCCTGTGAAGTATTCTGTGTTGCCGTGTTTACACACTGAGCTGGATATCGCTACTGTCCCTCTGAATTGGAACCTTCCAGTCCCTGAGCTCCTGCTGTGCCGTGTGACTCAGCCGACTTCAGTTTGCAATGATTGAGTCTAATCATTGGGTGTTTCATATACACTAGCAAGGTCATAATATGATAATGTCACCCCACTTCCAGGTGAAGAATGAATCTACCTGTGAATTTGAAAGATTTGTTGCAATTTGTGGGGCGGTCAGATGGAGAAAAATGGATTACAATGGGGACGCTCTCTGTTGCCTAGAAATCGCAATGTCTCGTTCTCTTTCCTGTTCTGTAATGCGGTGTTTGTGTAGCCTCTGTATTGTGTTATTAATACCTGCTTGTGCTGCGGACAGATGCTTCCCCTCAACACCAACATCCGGCTGGCCTACTCCAACGGGAAGGACGACGAGCAGAACTTCATCCAGAACCTGAGCCTGTTCCTCTGCACCTTTCTCAAGGAGCACGGCCAGCTCATCGAGAAGAGGCTCAACCTGCGCGAGACCCTCATGGAGGTGCGACCTGTGCGCTGCTCTCCTGGGACCATGTTAACTCTCTTTACATGAGCCACATGGCCCGTGAATGTTCAAATTCTCCGTTGCTCTATAGCAGGTCACTTCAAATCTGGCCCTTGAATCCAAATTCAGTCCTGGTTTTACTTCCTTCCAGGCAATTAAGTGAACAATTAATGCTGCTAATTGGCCAGATTGTCATCTCACCTGACTCTCAGGTAAAGGCAGGATGGAAAACCAGCAGTTCTCTGCCTTCGAGGACTGTGATTTGAGGAGCCCTGCTCTATAGGTTATTGGTGATTATTTGGCTGCTGAGTGAAGCCAAGCTGCTGGACAGCTGTATGTTTTACTCCTTTCAGCTGGTGCTAATTTTGCGCCCTGCGTGCTCCCCATCATCTCCCACCACAGAGGCACAGCAGTGTCGTCTCTCTCTGTGATCCTCTCCAAGAGCGAACCTGCATTGCTTGGTGATTTTGTTTGTGACGGACGGGACTGCTGTACATCCTGTTCATATGGTTGTGGGATAGCTATTCTGTTAAACAAATGCAGTGGGTTTAGCCATTGAGCTAATCAAGAGACTTGTAAAAAGTTTTTACAGAATGGTTTATGAAATGATCTGATGGTAGGTGGGGTCGCAACTATGAGCTGTAAATGTATTACTGAATCGTAGTAAAAGCATAAACCTGCAGTAGGAAGGTGTAAGACTTTGTTGGTCGAACTGATGGTGAGTCATATGCTGTTGGAAACAAATGAGTTTGATGTAGGTTTGGTTATGTTGTTGGTGGGCCGGTACAGCGGCGAATAAGGTTCAGGATTGTTTAGGACACATTCTGTGATTGTGTGTGTTTTCAGGCGGAGAACAGCAGTTTATCTTGGCGTGTTTTCAGTGTGAGAATGTGTGCTCTCTTGGAGATGGAGAAACACCACCCTTCTTCCCGCAGGCCTTGCACTACATGCTGCTGGTGTCGGAGGTGGAGGAGACGGAGATCTTCAAGATCTGCCTGGAGTACTGGAACCACCTGGCGGCCGAGCTGTACAGAGAGAGCCCCTTCTCAACCTCCACCTCCCCCCTGCTCTCCGGCAGCCAGCACTTTGACGTCCCGCCCCGGCGACAGCTCTACCTGCCTGTGCTCTCCAAGGTGAGTGTGTCTGCCCTGGCTGAGCCACCAGCCTGTCAACGGTGTGTAGAATGTGTGTCCACAGGTGCTGTATGCCATTTGATTGAGCCTGGAGAGGGTAGGTCACAACCTCTATTGGTCTTGTTGCTCTCTAGCGGCCACTACTGGTCAGACCATACACTTGTTGACACAGAAGCCAGGCTCATTGTCAGAATTCTGAGGAATGAACTGCTTTTTTTGTGCATTATTGTGAATTAAACTGGGTAATGATGGGGTAAACTTGAAATTTCGGGTTGTGTCATCGCCATGTAACATTCAGTTTTGGTCTCTGCCGGTGTCTGTTGACGCACAGATTTGGTAATACCCTGACCTCCTTTCCTTAGAGAAATGGGGTGTGTTTTTTTTATTGTTTTTTTTTTTTTTTCCCCCTCCCGTACATCTATTGCAGTGTTTCCCAAACTTCGTTCTCTCGCGGCACACCGTTTACAATGAAAAAATCTCAGGGCACACCGCTATGATATTATAGCGTTCCGCTCACGCTTCCTACCCCGCAGTGCAACTGAGTGACGAGACAACCACTTGAGCTTTCCAACCAGGTTTCAGGCTTTTATGCAATCATAATATAAATGACTCTACGCAGTCTTTCCAATTTAGCCCCCACTTCTCCAGATACTCAAATGTCACTCCAAGCACTTCCTCACCTGTAGCTTTCTCTGGCAAAATTCAATAATTTTCTTTAATTGTCTCCATATCTGACATTGGCCAGTGATTGTGCATGTCGAATGTTTCATCCACCTGCAGCGCAGATTTCCCACTCCCTTTTATTTCCCACTCCTAGTCCAGGGTCCAACGCATCTCTGCTCCTGTCTCCACTGTATGTTCCAGAAAGTTCTCATGCCTCTCTCCCTCCGACGCCCTTCTGTAGGTGCGGCTGCTGATGGTGAGCCGCATGGCCAAGCCGGAGGAGGTGCTTGTGGTGGAGAACGACCAGGGGGAGGTGGTCAGAGAGTTCATGAAAGACACAGACTCCATCAACCTGTACAAGAACATGAGGGAGACCCTCGGTGAGTGAGGGGGTCTGACATGCAGCATCAGATGCAGGGGGGGATGGTTGTCTGGTGTGGAAGCGCTTTGGACAGTTGTTTGTTTTATGCTGCCATGGCCAAACACAGCGAGCGTGAGGCATAATATCTTGTAGTTGACTGTCCGTCGTCATACCATCCACCCATCACACGCATCTTGTATGCAAGATATCTTCTGAAAGAGGGGGACAGATTTTGAGCAAAGTGGACTTGGTAACTCCCCATGACGGTTAATATATATATATATATATATATAATATATATAGTGTATAAAATAATATATATAAATATAAACTTAATAGGATTAGGTGGTTATCGGGTCAAAGGTCAAGGTCACATTAGGTCAGCTTTATACAGGGACTGAAGATGGACATTTAGGGTGCGTGAAACTATGGCAAGTGGGAGGGATGGCAGTCAACACATTGCATTGAAGTTTACCTCCTTCGTGTTTGTTTTTCACTTTTTGTTGACTCAACACTTCCACATAGGATTTGAAAACGAGGAGCATAATATTATAGACCACTGCATTTATTCAGTGGGTATTTCAGCTAAAGCCTGTGAATGAAGTGGGAATGGTAGCCCCTTCTCCCATCCAAGTACAAGCAGACCTCACTGTGATAAGTGTATCATTTTAGTTTGTTGAAAGATGAAGACTGTTGTGATCAAAACTTGCAGTCCGCATTGTTAAATATCTAATTCCGTGGGCGCCCCGGTGGCTCATCGGTCTCAGTGCACGTACCACAAAGGCTGCGTCCTTCCCGCTGTGACCTGGGTTCGATTCCGGCTTGGGTCATTTGCTGCATTTGTCTTCCCCCATTCTGCTCCCCAACCTTCCTGTCTCTGTACACGGTGCAACTGTCAAATAAAGGAAAAAATCCCCCCCACCCAAAAAAAAAAAAAAAATTATGTATGTGTCTGTGTGTGTGTGTGTAATTCATTATTTGGAGTTTTTTTTACGGTAGCCCTTTGACAAAGCACACCTCGTTCAGCTGCTAGAAATGAAACCCAGCTGCGAATGAGTTGGTGTTATGAAATGGGGATTGAAATGAAATGTTCGTTTGGGCAGTGTCCAGGAACAGGGTTGCTACTGTGTTGACTGCCCATGTCTCCCCGCAGTGTACCTCACGCACTTGGACTACGCCGACACGGAACGCATCATGACCGAGAAGCTGCACAACCAGGTGAACGGGACGGAGTGGTCATGGAAGAACCTGAACACGCTGTGCTGGGCCATCGGCTCCATCAGCGGGGCCATGCACGAGGAGGACGAGAAGCGCTTCCTGGTCACTGTCATCAAGGTCATATCGCCGTCCCTGCTCTCGTGTCACGGCCATCCTGAAGTCCTGTGTTCGGGTGGATTGGATCTGATGTACATGTCAGAGTACTGTTATCCTATTTACTAAGTGGGACGCATTGACATGCTTTGAAAATTGTTCAGCTTTGAAGCTGATGTGCTTTTTTACAAAATGATTTTGTGAAGCCTTTGTTCAGGGAAATTTTGTTTCTCAATAGAAAAAATTGTCTTGGATCAGCAAGTGTTATTGAAATGCGCTCTCGCATCTCTCACTGCGTGTGTGTTACAAACCATTTTAGAATGAAGTGTAACCATGCGCTAACCAGCTGTTGTACTGTGTCAGCGCACCTCACTGTCCATATGCTGGTCTCTACAATATCCACATGTATCCATGTCCATCAGTCATCGATGTAGTTGCTAACCGTGCTGGTGTCTCTGTGCAGGATCTGCTGGGGCTGTGTGAACAGAAGAGGGGGAAGGACAACAAGGCCATCATCGCCTCCAACATCATGTACATCGTGGGCCAGTACCCCCGCTTCCTCAGAGCCCACTGGAAGTTCCTCAAGACCGTGGTCAACAAGCTGTTCGAGTTCATGCACGGTGGGTGTGGACAGAAAATGGCTGACCGCGCCTTTGTCTGTCGCACTCTTATCATTGAATTTACTAGGTCTTCATTCTTCCTTAGTCCACCACCACTCCACACTTTATTCTCCAGTTTTTATAAGGTTGGCATTTTACAACGGAGGCCGTGGCAAGCTGTTTAGACCGCTGACCCTTAAGCTGGCGTTTCCACTAAAAGTGAAACCAATTCTTTGCCTGGCCAGATTACATTCAAAGTCCATGCAAAGACGCGAACAGACGCCAGACGTCTTTGTGTTGACTTTGCATAAAATCTGGCTGTGCGAATAATTCGTTTTGCGTTTGGTGGTAATGCAGCATCACAGTCTCGGTGCCCTACCGCCCGAAGGGTTGGTTTGAGAACTGTTGATTTTAAGTTCTTCCATGCGTGTCCATTCGGGTCCTTTACTCTGAAATTACATGCAGCAGTCTAACCTTTTATGCTGAATTTATGACCCCTTCCAATGCTTCATACCTGCTACCTTTATCGTAATCTCTGACACTTGACCTTTGAGCCATGACCTTTATCACTGTTCTTCATTTCCAGAGCAGGTCTCTGACACTGACAGTTGCCTTTCAAAACTGCTGGAGTGATTTGGCCTTATCCTTTAGTTTTGCATTTTCAATGCTTTGTTGACTTGTGACCTTTGACCTTTTTGTGAAATTTGTCATGCTTAAAAGTTCCCAAATCTTTAGATGTAGCGCATTAAAAACTACAAAGTGTAAGTCAAGGAAATGAATGAAAGTGTTAAAAATTAATCAAGATCTCTGCTGGACATCTTTTGTGACCTTTAATTGGTGACCTTGCCCTCAGTTTAATTTCCAGAGAATATCTCCTCAACTTTTTGCAGTGACCTTTCAAAATTGCTTTTAGTCCTCCACTGCCAAATGGGTGGGTTAGGGGCCGACTGATTTAGGCCCTGTTCTTCTATTTATCCTTCTGTCTGTGAATATGTCTGTCAGTGCGTGCATTCGTCCGATCTTCGGCGGGGGACTTGCGCAGTCTCTGTCCAGCTGGTTTAATCGGGTTCTTAATTGTGCAACTATGGCCTCTGATGAATGGAGGAAGCCTGGATTTCTGAATGTTAGAGGATGGTGTAAGTCCAGTACTCACCCGCAATTCATTTGAGGCCTCGGCAGTGATAATGCATATTAGCGCTTAGTGAATAATTCATAGTTGTGGTGCACTGAATACAAGCCATATTGTACATGTTGTAACTGGATTAAGACTGGCTGAAGTCGGCCTGGAGAAAATGTGGGCTGAGCTGTGGTTTAATCCAGTGGCAGCGTGCTCCTTATTGGCTGAGTTCAGAGTTTGTTGGGGACAGTTTAGCTAAGTGTTAGGTGTTATTTTTGATTTGTTGCAGAGACCCATGATGGTGTTCAGGACATGGCCTGTGACACCTTCATTAAGATCGCGCAGAAGTGCAGGCGGCATTTCGTCCAGGTGCAGGTGGGGGAGGTGATGCCCTTTATCGATGAAATCCTCAACAACATCAACACCATTATCTGTGACCTGCAGCCCCAGCAGGTGAGTTTCCCTGTTCAGGGTCACCGCTCCACCTGATGGGACATTATCACACCCACTTCAGACTCTACAGCTCCAGTGAAACCTCACTGTGCTCAGGAGGAATGATTAACTCAAAGAAAATATCCACTGATTAAATGATGAAATGTGCTTTAAATAACAACAGAGCAAGTTACTGGCAGAACTGTGAAAATAGTGATTCATTTTTTTTTATATATATAAATAGTGATAGAACCACAGCATTAATAGACCATAATAGAAACTCCACAATTATGAACTAGGTTTCATCAGAAATGTAGAGACTATGAAGAAAAGTATACGTTTGTGCTTATTAAAATGGAAGTTAACTGGACTCTCGGCCATCTCTGCGCAGGTGCACACCTTCTACGAAGCCGTGGGCTACATGATTGGGGCTCAAACTGATCAGGCCGTGCAGGAGCACCTGATAGAGAAGTACATGCTGCTGCCCAATCAGGTGTGGGACAGCATCATTCAGCAGGCCACGAAGGTGAGCTGCCCTCGTGCTACATTACACTGGCATTGAGTTTACAGCTCTGCAATTTCATTGCTGAAATACGGACGAGCCAGTGTCAGATGCCAAGGTGCTTCAGATCGATAAGTTAAACCCCTTATGTATTCATACACTTCAGCCAATCAATAATTACCTCCGCCAAGTAGGTTATGTTTTAGGCAGCGTTTGTTTTAGTTAGCAAGATGACTCAAAGTAATGCTCCGATTTTGATGAAATTTTCAGCGAAGGTGGGTATTAAGTCAAGGAACAGGTGATGAATTTTGGCATATTCAGGCCAAAGTACAGCTGAGATATACACCAAAGTTCAAGATTTCAAGTCTTTCCAATGGGTCGGAGTTCCAATCTCTGTGCTTTTGGGTTTTGCTGCCCCCTGGCGGAGGGCTGCGCTCTCTGAGTGCTTTTCTAGTTGAGGCTGGTGATGGGGTCTATTTGACTGGCTTCTTTTGGACAGTCATGGTGAACTCTTGTCTACTTTCCATAACTGTCCCATATCCTGTCTTTAGTCGTCGCTATGATTAAATTATGCATGCTGATTTTAGCGACCTAAACAATGAGTATTCTGGTCTGTATTTGTGACTAAAACTAGATGATGTGGTCAGGAATTCACTTTATATTCAACTTTACACAACTGCGGTGGTTTTCATGTGGATTCCCTCAGGCCTGCAGAACTTCAGTATTGATTTGAAGGACTTGAATGGCTGGATTTTGTGCTTGACACTTCGCCCTTGTTAGCTGGGTAATTAACAGGTGTATTGACATTCTTATTGAACAATGGATAAATGAGCCTTCATTTGCCCATGGGAGCCGAAGCGGCAAAAATCCGTTTTCTCCAAAACTTAAAATGATCAGTCTTTGAGAGACCGGGAGTTGGGGTGGCTGATAATGGTTGACTTTAATACAACTTGCATTTGCCTCGGCTACATTTTACCATTATGAATTTGAAGGCTGTAGAAATGTGTGGAGAAATTGACTGCCTTCTAATTCTGGCTTTTCATCTCGGGCTGTAATTTGGCAATACAGCTTGTATCCCTTCAAAATTTTCATTTCAATATACTGCAGTATATTTTTGCAACAAAAAGCTGTTTTGTACCCCTTGGTATTTGCCAAAATTTGAAAGAATGTCAACACGACATGCACTAAATAAGCCGAAAACCTGAAGAAGTTTGACATGGAGGAAGTTGGGAACAGTAAATTCTTTTTTTGAGTCAACAATGAGAGTTCACCCTACGTATTCTAATGTGTTCAAGTAGTCAGAAGAAAATAATTGAACTTGGTGTGTTGTGACTAGTGTTGTGTATAATTGATATAATAATGACAGTATTGCAACGCTCCTACATCATCTGTGTATTTTTTTCACTCGAACCTGCAGAACGTGGACATCCTGAAGGACCCAGAGACAGTGAAACAGCTGGGTAGTATTCTGAAGACGAACGTGCGAGCCTGTAAGGCCGTGGGGCACCCCTTCGTCATCCAGCTGGGGCGCATCTACCTGGACATGCTCAATGTGTACAAGTGCCTGAGCGAGAACATCTCCGCTGCCATCCAGACCAACGGTGTGTAGCCCTGTCGGCGCTCCACATTCACCTGCTCCCATATCAGGGCACCTGCGCTGCAGGCATAGACTGTATAAAAAGATGGACGCAGCACCGGGGTCTGAGGCCGATGTGGGGAAATCTCTAAAAGTTGCATTCTATTTAATGACCAGCAGATGGCGACGTCAGTGGTTGCAGAAGTTCAATCCTAAAGAAGTCTGAGAAAATTACCCTACTTTCCCACCTGATTTATTATTAGGGTCTGAGCCCCTAGGCCTGCCAGGACCTTATTGTTCTTGTGTTTTTTCTCTTATGCCTTATTATTCTTTCTCTTTACGCCTCTTTGAACGTCACCCTTTTAATTAAATTTAATTGCAGTTAGTTTAGGAAAATATTCAATTTTCATTTCAAGATTTCTAAAGGACGTAGCTTGAAAGTGGTGAGAGATGAAGGTATTCTGTAAATGACAAAAAATATTCATTATGACCCAAGGTTTGTGATGGGAGTAAATGTACTCATCTAATTTGCATATTGTGACGTCACTAGGCGGCGGCCATATTGAATTAAGTAACTCTCAGTAAAACTGAATTTTAAACATTTAGACAGTAGTTTTCTTTTGTTTTTGTCAACCTCAAAGAAATCTGATGGGAGTAAATTTACTCATCTAAGTTGCATATTGTGACGGCACGAAGCGGCGGAAATATTGGATAACATAACTGTCAGTAAAAGTGAATTTTAAACATATTTACAGATCTTTTAATTTTTTTTAGTCATCTCATCCTCAAAATAAGGAACAGGAATCAGTGAAAGGTAAAACGGACAGTAATAAAATTGTAGTTGTCTAGTAGTCCATCAGCCAAGTAACACAGAAGCCTAATCTGTATCCATCAAGACGGCATTTCACTGGTCAGCTGTGTCTACTCCTCCCATGAAGGAATTATAACTCTCAACGCCCACTTGTTTCTTGATTTTACCAAAACCAGTCACATTTCCCTTGGTTCATGTACATGCCTGAGGTCTGGGTTTGATCAATGACGTTCTGCTTTTTGTGGACCTTCGTTGCGCTTGGTATACACAGACGCACCGTCACATTCGCTTTCATTTTTAACGAAAACCAGTCACATTTCCCTTGGCTCGAATACGTTTCTGAAGTCTGGGGATGCTAAATGTCATGTGCTACTTTTTAAAAATGTTTTTTAATGGACCGTCGTTGCGCATGCTACGTCACGCGGCGACCAATTGTCATCTGGGGGTAAATATTTCCCATCAGGATCAGAATCGGCAAGTACCGGATTAAGTACTTCATCAATGGTAAAAAAAAAAAAATCGTTTCGGCATTCTGTGTGTTTTTGCTGTATTTCGCTCTCTATCGTTCTCCATCTGCTCTGTCTCACTCTGCTCTCTCTGACTCCTCACTGGGGCTCCCTCGCTGTGTTCACTCTGCCCGCTTCACCCCTCGTTACAGCTCTGATTTCCCCTTTTTACCCCTCGGCCGACTCTGGCCTGAGGGGTACTGTCATCACCTGCGTGTCCATCTGTCATCCGTCCGTCGGTCCATGATTTTGTCCGGGCCAGCACTTGGCATCTAATGATTGCAGCCTTACCAAATTTGGTATGATAACTCACTATAACCCATAGATGTGCAACGTCAGGTTTTTTGCTGGATTTGACCTTTGACCTTAGTTCTGTGACCTTGGCCATAGAAATCTTGTCCGGGTCAGTACTCGGCAACTAATTATCGCAGCTTCACCCAAATTGGTATACTAACTCACTATGACCCATAGATGTGCAACGTCATGTTTTTTTGCTGGATTTCACCATTTGACCTTAGCGCTGTGACCTTGAATGGGAGAAGATTCCACAATACACAGCAGTGATAAAATCTGCGAAAGAAACTTTGACCAGGTCGCATTGGGTCATAACTTCATTTTACAAAAGAAAAATCTCTTTCAGTAAAGGGGTTTGCACTCAACTCAAAACATTTTAGTCAGTCTCGCTCTGTCCGACGGTTGAGAATGCACATCAGCGCCCGACCACATTGACGTGTGCGGGTGGGCGAGGACCCGTCCACTGCTGATTGTAGCTTTCATTTAAATAATGATTTTCCAAACTACTTTGTGTATCGCAAGTTTCAAGTTGCCTTCGATACATCATGTTCATTTTTGTAAATGATGGTCCCAAATGGATATGAATGAAGGATGAAGCCAGAATATACTGCAGGGGCGTGGCTATCCTCTGGTCCTCGTCTGATGCAGTCAGATCCACCCCTTGCTGCTCCCTCGACCTTCAATTCGCGCACCGTCCAATAGGAATCACAACCCGTTTCAAAATGGCACTGTTGAAATAGCCAAAATTGAGGCTTCCTACATGGGGTGCTGAAACCAATGGGTGACATCTCGGTTGCTCCGTCCATCTTTTTATACAGTCTGTGGATACAAGTGCACATCACAAATGGCGTTCGAATGATGTGAGCTGGAGAGATCAGGGATAGATTGATTCTGGAAATTTTTGTGGGTCACATTTGTGGTTATAGCATAGCTTGATGAACTGTTAATCAGGTGCTACGTTTTAAATTTTTGAGGGAGTTGTGTGAAATTAAACTTTGGATGCATTTTCTTTTTACCTCCATACTGATTTTTAATATTTTAATTTGATTCGATTGCTTTCCCTCTACAGGTGAGATGGTAACCAAGCAGCCATTGATCAGGAGTATGCGGACAGTTAAACGGGAAACCCTGAAACTGATCTCAGGATGGGTCAGCCGCTCTAACGATCCGCAGATGGTGAGAGTGAATGTTCTTTTGCTACACATTGAATATAGACCATAGCGTTGGCCTGTGTGCGTAATCTTTCAGTTTTGGTGGATTTTGAGACAACTGAAGTGTTAAAAATACTCATTTTTGCATTTCTTGCATGATATTTTAATACAAGGTTAAATCTTTTGCTGCCTGATTAAAATTAAAGGTGATATTTGTATATTTCGAATGCATCGATATTGACAAGAAAAATAACCAATTGAAGATGCCCAGTTTTTATAAATTGATTTATTTATTTTTTTGTACTATGGAAAGCCTATGGATTAGTTGATTTGAGAAGCGCAAAGAGGTTGTGCACAGTGTTGAGCGCTTACCTGTGTCCGGTGTGCAGGTTGGGGAAAACTTTGTGCCGCCGCTTCTGGACGCTGTGCTGATCGACTACCAGAGGAATGTGCCTGCCGCCAGGGAGCCGGAGGTCCTCAGCACCATGGCAACCATTGTCAACAAGCTGAGCGGACACATCACGTCGGAGATCCCCCAAATATTTGACGCGGTGTTTGAGTGCACCCTGAACATGATCAACAAAGTGAGCCGTGTTGTCAAGCTTTGCCAAAACGTCATAATTTGACTTAATACCTGAATATACAATAGGTATTATGCAATATATTTAGTTAAGTAAAAGTGTAACCTCTGCCTTTTAGAGGAGAAATTCTCAGATCACATCAGATCTACATTTAATACTTGTATATTCATTTGACAAGTTGATAAAGATTGACCCAATGTATACTGACGGTACATTCCAGTCGTAAAATATTGTGAGCCCCTCGAGATATTTAAGATTTTGAGTCTACTCTCAAACTGACCTGTTGACTGTTGTATACCTGTTTGATTCCTGATGTAGGGCACGATTGAACTGCAGGCTGTAATAACAGAAAAAAGCAACAGAAGTGTTGCTTTAGCTTTTTAACACAGCCTAAATGAGAGCTTTTACCGCTGTCTTTTGTGGAATAGGACTTTGAGGAGTATCCAGAGCATCGCACCAATTTCTTCTACTTGCTGCAAGCTGTCAATTCCCACTGCTTCCCTGCGTTCCTGGCCATTCCACCAGCGCAGTTCAAACTGGTGCTGGACTCCATCATCTGGGCTTTCAAGCACACCATGAGGAATGTGGCAGACACAGGTTAGCTCACCCCTTGCTCTGCTCAGAAATGAACTATACTGACCATCATTTATCACCCTGAACATTTGTTTCATCAAATTACTTTTGCCCTGACTGGAAGAGACTGGTATGTTGCACAGAGTCATCTGTCCTCAGGTCATGGGCTGGTTACGGCAAGTCCATCTCCCCAAACCTAAATGGAACGAGTGTCTATATGCATGTAGGGCTGCCCGTTGATTTTTCTTGACGATTGTTCATCAGATTGACTGCACGTTTTGCAAGCATATTGCTTGGAGAGAACAAAGTTATCTGGCTATGCAATTCTCAAGAAATCTGCTTGCAGCAATACTGGAGATCAAACAATCGGCCTGATTTAGATGGGCCTGTTTTGCACTGCACTAGTAATGACCAGTGGTAACAAACCTGACTAGGTCAGTATACTGAGTAACCTGGTCTCAACTTGGCTTCGGTATTGAGAACTAACCATAATTTTGAGTAGTTGCCTTTTTTTTCCCTGTGTTAGGATCTGTCATTGAAGGATGTAAAAAGGAGCAGGACCACAAGTGTTTGCGTTGTCAGCAATAAACTAGTGGCAGTCCCCTTCAACACGGCTCTGTTTCTCCTGCAGGACTGCAGATCCTCTACACTCTGCTGCAGAACGTGGCTCAGGAGGAGGCTGCGGCTCAGAGCTTCTACCAGACCTACTTCTGTGACATACAGCAGCACATCTTCTCTGTGGTGACAGACACATCTCACACAGCCGGTGAGTCCCGGCACCTCCACTCGCCTTATAGCAGAGATCATCCAACCCAATCCTTGCTTTCCTTTATCCTCGGCTATTACTTGAACTGTGACTCCCAGGTAAGGGGGTCATGGAAATCTCGGAAAATGCTGTTTTGATGCTGGTTTTGATGATCTCTCTCTCCAGGCGAATAGAGGGCGAAGCCAGGCTCAATCCCATGAATAGTGGACTGGGGGGAGGAGATAATGCTTTAAAAAAAATAAATAAATCTTAACCCTTCGAGCACTAAATGCAGCTGCTGTTGCTCTGTGATGCAAGATATCAAAGTCAAAGCTGTTTCAAACCTGTCATGTGGCAACATGTTTTAAAGAGCTTCTGCTGGGGAACTTTTTTTTTTTTTAAACAAGTCACCACATGATAGGTTTTCAAAAGCGCAAGGTAATGTATATATCTTTAAAAACTTGTTTCAGCGCTCTAAGGGTTAATGGAGAAAAATCCCCTCAAACCTGGAGGGAAGGGATTTGTGCATTTGCTTGCTTTGCACCGGGCCAAGATTTCTGGAAGTCAGACTGTGGTCTGTTTTACAATATAAGATAGTGGAGTTACTGACCAGAGTGAGACACAGAATTGCTATTTTTACCTAAGTTAGTGTTCCTTATCTGGGTGGAGCCTGGATTTTTCTTATTGCAGTTATCCAGCTCACTCTGTAATCCTGCTTTGTGGAACAGGCCCCCGGTGTGCTCCTATCCCCACTCCCAAGGATGTGTCTCGTTATCATGAAAGGTTTTGCCTTTGTGAAAGTGTTGGCATTTCATTCAAGGTAGGATTTTTTCATGTGAATCTTCTTGCAGGCTTAACAATGCATGCATCCATCCTGGCCTACATGTTCAACCTGGTGGAGGAAGGTAAAATCAGCGTCGCACTCAACCCCTCGAATCCAGTCAGCAACCAGACCTTCATCCAGGAGTATGTGGCCAACCTGCTGAAAACTGCCTTTCCGCACTTACAGGAGTAAGTTTCAGTCGACTGGATGACATTTGGGTTAAATTCCGCATACGTTTGATGATGGATGTCTGTTTATAATGTTCTTTTTGTTGCTTTCAGTGCCCAGGTCAAGGTATTTGTGACTGGATTGTTCAGCTTGAATCAGGATATTCCAGCCTTCAAGGAACACCTTCGAGACTTCCTGGTCCAGATTAAGGCAAGTTACTTTCGCATGAACTTTCACATCAAATTTATTTTGTCACGGACATTGTTACTGGTCGTAATGTTTGATTTGACCAGATCACACGATATGGAATTCTTTTTTGTATCCAATAACTAAAAACAAATACTGTGGGGCATGTTATTACACATAAGGAATTCTGGGACTGGTTTCCTTGGTGACAATGGATCCACCAGTGTAGGCCCTTGCCGGAGTATTTCAGCTAAACTTCTGTCACACTGTCTAAAGGGGCAGTGCAGGGCATGGGTTGGGCTTGAGTCTCTTCGGCCAATCAGACAGCAGGGAGTCTGAGACGGTTGCTCTTTCTCCCTCAGGAGTTTGCAGGTGAGGACTCGACAGACCTCTTCCTGGAGGAGAGAGAGGCCTCCTTACGCCTCGCTCAAGAGGAGAAGCACAAGCTCCAGATGTCTGTCCCCGGCATCCTCAACCCACACGAGATTCCAGAGGAGATGTGCGACTAACAAACCACACGGACAGAATGTATATTTGTGTACAAAAGAAGGAAGAAAAAAAAAACAAACAAACAAAAAAAAAAGCCAAGAGGTAATGGAGGCTCTTCCTGTGGGTGGAACCCAAGCAAAAGCCCCACCCCATGGATGAGTCCAGCACTGGTGTTTCTTGACCAAAACGATGCCAATGTGTAAATTATATTGTGCTTGCCCCCCCCAATGGTCCTTTTTACACAGTATGCGTTTTTTGTATGGAGACTTGTGTAATATCTGTCCATTGTTGAAGCCATGCTTATGTTTGGTCATGTTTCTTTAGAGCTGCATGAAGTCAGAATTGAAGCCCTAAACTCTTCTGCCCCGCCCCCCCCCACCCACCCTTACCGTCCTCCCCTCTTTTTTCCGCCCCATTTATTCATTTTGTATCCGTCTAATATGCGCGCAGGAGAACACATTTTGTGTGACAAAACTACCACATGAAAACAAATTTTGTGTGTAACGTCATTGACTGAGAGAGGGTTCCAGAGCTTTTGGGGTTGGGCCTTGTGTGATTTCTGTTCTAGAATTTGCTGCGAGCTGGGCGATTCGGCCCCAGTCCTCGCTGGAGAGTGTTTGGCTTTGAGCTTTGTCCAATGAAGGTGCGAAAGTGCTGCTTTCGGTCAGCGGCTTCAGGGTTGAGGTGAGGCGCGTGGTGTTCTCGATTTATTAAATGCAGTGCAGTTTGTTACTGGACAGGAACTTTGAAGCAAGGATAGATAATGTGCATATCATACTCCATTGTAAAGCGTCTTTTAATACCATGGGAACATAAAGTTGGTTATTTTTACAAAAAAGGTGTGTGTGTGTGTTTGCGTGCGCGCGCGTGTGCTGTCGCTCAGCCGACAACAGGTTTTTTCGTTTTCCTCAATGAGGACTGTTGCTCATTTGTGAGCTTTCATTAAATCCAAGGTAAAAAATATTTATGGGTTAGTGTAGGTGGCCTCTGACGACTGGTGTTAATTCAAATGGCTTTTTGAGATCTCGATGTACTAATTTACATGGGTTTTCCATGGGGTAGTGCTTCAAGAAACACTACTTGAAGAGCAGAATAAAACTTGGTTTACATTTAATTTTTGTATTTTTGATTTGTACTTTGAAATTCTATCCAAATAACCAAGGCTTTCATTCAGAGAGTGCATCTGATTAGAATGTATAGATCCAAATACTGATTACAAGTGACTCGAGATACTCCCTTCTCTAAGTGTTACATTTGTTGTGAACCTTTTTGAAACTGAATAAAGTTTAAAGGATTTTACAATTCACTCTCTCATTGAATGATTTACTTAAAGCGCGATTGAAGGTGGTGATCAAGGTGTTGTGTTTTATGCCTTTCTGTTAAATCTGATAGGCCATTTTTGTTAATTTTCCTCTCAATTATGCAATAGGATATATGTCTAATGGGAGCAAAAACTGCTAGGCACCATTTAAGAAATTAAATTTTCGCAGTTTACTTAAAATAAAATAAAGTCTGCCGAAAGTATTTTTTTATTTTACTTGGATTGGAAAGGCATGTAGCTGGGATTGCCTAATCAGGACCAGGTTTTCTGATCTCCCCTGTAATTAAATGAGTGACTGGTACTTGTAATTATAATTGACCAGACTGTCTTCACGTGTGACTCCCAGGAAACAGGAAGGTAAAAACCAGCAGGTATCGGACTCTTGGTGTGTGATGGGATGATCCTTGGTATGGTTGGTTAAAAATCCAGTTTGTATCACTACTCAGTCCAGTCTCTGGGAAACTGACCACCTTTCAGAAGGGAATGCAATTTGTGTGTTGAGGTTTGGCTGCTGCGATCTTTCTGAATTGAACATGTTATGATCGCTACTGCTAAAAGACTCTGGGACTTTAAAGCCCGTCTTTTAAACTTTGGGAGGGTAATATTCTCCACAACTCTGTCTTAAAAGGGTTATGTGGAGGAGAAACATTACCCATCAGCCACTTTCCAGTGAAGAGCATTGAAGTTACCTATTTCTGAGGAGATCATGAAATATCTTTTAAACGAGAGACCTCTGGCACTTTGTGTGGAAACTATGAATGTAAACATGGTCTATCGGTAACTGGGCAACAGAACCCTGTCATCTTGGTGCATCATGGGGTTATAATACCCACCAGGGTCTATCTGAGGCTGGAATGTTCTTGTGTCCCAAGTGAGATTTTTTTTCCAGGTCTCCTCCAGTTTTCCTCCACAAATAAAATACCTGCTGGCCAGAGACTGGGTGTTGACTGGAATTTGTGTGGATGCATTTGGCTCAACCAACCAGGAATGAAGGATAATACTGCAATTTGATTTCCCCAAGGATTAGACTTGTAACTTATTGGGAGGTGGTGGCAATTATAATTTTTTTTTTGATGACAAGTGTTGTAATGCATTATTTTCCTGCTAGCTTTTGTGAATCAAACTTATGGTGGAAATGATCAAAAATGACCAGCAGTCGAGATTGGAAAACTTCAATGAAATGATATATGTCACGATACTTCGCCCCGACAGGACGCAAAACATCTGACCCTAACTGCTTCGAGGAGCCCATTACGCGGCAGCGCCCGTCTGTCGGAATGGGAATATAAATTTGTATTTCTGGGTTCACGTATGAAAACGGCGCCGAAGTATGGAATTGAATTTTTCCTCAGTGAATGAAGCCTTTGTGCCAAATGAGCGTTGTCAAACTTCGAACCATTCAGAAAATTTAATGTTCATATTTCACACAGTCGACATCTTGCCTCAAAGACGATATTAGCAGGAAGGCAGCAAACCACGAGTATGATCTCAGTTTTCAAGGAGTGAACCTGCAGTTCGGACAAGACAAATGCACATGAATTGCTATTTTCATTCGCACATGGAATTGCTGGGTGCATTGAAGACAACAGAACTATAATTGAGTATACATGCACTAGGTCAGGTATTTTTGCACATCAGTTTTGGCCAAACCTGCAGTTACTGTGCTTTGCCTTCGTATGGCAGCATTGATTAAAAATATTAATACTTCCCGCAGAGCAACGTCTTCAACCTAAAGAGCAGAGGTAGAAATAAAACGTGTCCTTGATTTAAATGCGTATTTGCTTCATATAAAAGAATAATTATGGAGAGAATACATTTTTACACATTTTTAAATTACATTTTCAAATGTAATTCGGGCATCATTTTTTTTAATGTACTGCCCAATCTTTCTCACAGAAAATATGATACGCATAGTATTGCTTATGAGCAACACATCATTGTCAGTCCGTTGTCGTTACTGTATTTAGGGCACTACAGTTTCATGTCCAGATGCCATCCATTAACCAGCTATAAATACGTCTGGCGTCATCCGCTGCTCTTGCTTTGTGATGTACCCTTTTCCAGTAGGGTCTGCTCAACGTGTTTGTCGGTAGATAAGGAAACGGTGTGTTTGATATATTTTTCACCGTCTGGGGAAATGAGGAATTATACCAAGGGAAATCAGTCTATTTAAAATGTGCATCACTGGCGTCAATTACAAGAATACAAGCTTGTATTTCATTCTGCGAGTCATTAACATTGGTAATTGTCACTCTTAATATTTCCCAAATTCAAACCGCCTCGGCCTATATTTCGAAATGTATGCCAAATAATAATCTTACATCTATATTTTAAGTTTTCCCCAGTAAAATGCCCCTAACTACATCCTTCGAGACGAGGTAAAAGACGATGGATGGTTTCTGCATCATAATATTTAGAGACACGGCGGGATGAGTTATTACGGCAGGTGAATACGAGGGAATAAACTATGGATTGAGGACGTGGTTAGAGAAATTGTGACAGGTAGGGGTGAGGGGCAGGGCAGGGCAGGGCTTGAACTGGGGACTGCCGTACCTCTCCACATTGAAATGCACTGAAAAACTTCCGTACCCGTAGCAACTGCGAAATCGACGAAATCCAGACTGAAAACTACCTTGTTTGAGTGGTCGTAAAACACTCGTCCTCCCATTCTTCGAGTTGCTAGGCAGTTGTCACATAAACTTTACTATCCATTTGAGGGTTGTCTCGAATCGTCCGATTCGACGAACCGTCTTTATTTTCGGGATTCTTAATGAATTTCGACCAATGAAAAACGAATGCGCGAATGCGCGTAAGAAAGAGGAATCCAATCCTCTTTTCTCTCCACGTGGGGAGGGAGTAACCCAATGACATTCCCGAAAAGAGCCGAACCGGACAAGGAAGATAGAACGGAAAGAGACGATTGTTCACCGAATGCCCCGACCCCCCCCTTTTCAATATGGCTGTCGTATCTGCTGTCTCCTGTACCGCTCCGACTGGAGATTGACTCGACTCTCCTATCCTTATCGCTGCCTACTTTCGTGGCTGTCGTCGAGACTTTTGAAAACAAATCTAAATCGCTTCTACTCACCTCCCCCTTCTCGGTTTTATTTTTATTTTTTGCTACAGCTTCAAGCATCGCATCGGGCCTTTTTTTTGCACCTAAAGAATCAGCTTCCAATACTCCCAGTCAACCAGCAATTTCCAATGGTTTGAATGCACTTTTCGCTTTAATTTTTTTTAATGAACAATGTGTGAAAACTGCGCCGAGCTGGTGGAGGTATTAAATGAAAGTAAGTAAACCATCGATATTTTCCTTGGCCAGATTTCTCATCCGCGACAGCGTCCCGTTGCCGTTGTTAGCTGGCTAACGTTGTCGCTATTTTTCTATTTTCTACTTTTGCAGTTTCTGCGTTTGCCACTAGTCAGCTGCTGGTAGGCCTTAGAGAGACAGAAAACTGGCAGAATGTAAATGTGGCTTTTTTTTCCCCCCTCTCTGCAAATGCAAAGGGCCCTGCTTTAGATTTCAGTTTTAAGCCGCTTTCACACTGGACGCGAAACGAATTTTTCGCACGACAGATTGCATTCAAAGTCAATGCAAAGACGCCAATGCATTGGCGTCTTTGCGTTGACTTTGAATTCAATCTGTCGTGCGAAAAATTCGTTTCGCGTCCGGTGTGAAAGCGGCTTTAGACGGCTCTTTTGCCCGAGTTTGCTCATTACATGGATTGTCCCCTTTCCGCAAGCTAATCACTGTCAACCAGCAGCATGCAGCGTTAGCCTGGACACTGGCTCGGTCTGTATTTGGCCGACCAGTGGCTATAGCTGCTAGCTGGCTGGGCTTGTTCAGTTGTGCTGGGGTCTGCAGGTGCAAAGTAGTTCTGAAAGTTTGCTGTGTTAAGCTGGTGTCACTGACATTAATCGGAAATCATGCTGAGATTCCTGATATAATTGCATTGGGCAGCGAGCTGCCTCGTTAGCAGTTAGTTATGCATTGTCTTCTGCTAACAAGTTTTGCCGAGGAAGCGAGAGTGGCAGCTGAAAATGGTGCTCAATCTCAATAGCAACCTTGTCACATTTGGCCGGCTAGCCGTAGCTGTAGCCAGCCAGCGAGGAAGTCAAATCTTCAAGGCTAATCAGGCTAACTGTATGAGAGTATGCTTTCGCTAACCTCAGGAGAATGTCCATCTCTCTCTGTCCCAAACTTTTTTGCCATGCTAGTTTACGTTGCAATTATCCAGCTCGCTGACCGGTTAGTTTACTAGCCTGATGTTGGCTCACTTAAGTGGTGATGTGAGAGTTGGTTTCTGAATTTTTGTTTACAGCATTTGTTGCTATCTAATGCTAACTGGCCATTTTTGTCCGCTATAATGTTTAGTTTTACCCCCAGAGGGTTAACCAGAGAAGGTTGAATCTGGGTTAACTAGCTTCAGTTGTTGTCCCCTGCAGTGCATTGCCTCTAGAGTTGGCCTAGTTTGCCTAATTCATTAGGCTGTCGCTAACATTGGGTAAATTGAAGCGAACTGTTTTGTAAGTCATTGATTTGATCCTGGGTGATTTTTGATTTAATGTGAAAGTTGAAAGAATCCTGTTGGACTGAACGTTGAATTTTTAACTTTTTTTTTGTCTTGTCGTCGGCTGTGTGCATCGTCTGTGCGTGTGTGGGTGTTTTATTCGGAATTAAAACAAATGGGTATTTCTTGTATACATTGGGATGTATACAGTGACGGGAGATGCCTTGACAGCGTGGCCTGTGGCCTGCGCGAAAGCAACATGTCATCTGCGGCGCAGCTAAATGCCAAATCATCGGTTGCTAACGAGCTGCAAACTTGGCCGAGCGGTTTGCATAGAATATTAAATCGCATGCGAGCTCAAATTTAGCTAATCGGGAAGATGTCAAGTGCGATCGACTTTTTGTCTCGGTTTTCGGGGGGAAAAAATGCCATTTATGAAGGCTAACAGTCCAGTGCCTGGAGGAGGACGGGTAGCTAATGTTGGCTAACACGCTAGCTTCCTGCGAACAATGATCCATGAAGCGGGGCAGGGGAGCAAACGAGCGATACACGTCCTTAACCCATCTGACCTGAAACGGAGGACAGCCATCTTATTGTTAATCGTGATAAATATACCGGACGCTTGGTATTAAGTGTCCTTAATGGACAAAGGAGTCTTGATTATTTAACCGTCGCTACAGCTAGCTGACAGTGATCTGTGTGCTACGTCCTTGCGTAACGTGGGTAGTAAGCTTGGTCGGTGGATGTTTACTAATCAGTTGGATACTTGGCTTCAGGTGTCTGCGCTGAGTTTTGGTTACGGCACCGAAGCTGTGGACACAGCAGGCAGAACAACTGCTTTGTTCAAGTGATTAGTTTTGCTCTCCAGTTCATCTTTGAAGTTGATGAACAGTTTTCTGATACACTGACAAACTTGTGTTGTTCTGCCAAAGTGCTCTCCGATGATTTCTAAAATGGCTTCTTGTGACTGGACTGTTTTTTTATTGTTAATGTTAAGCCTCTGCTTTGATCTCTTTCGCATATGAATTTGGTAATAAAGCCTAATTTATTTTTCTCATGACTAAAACTAAAATTCTGAATGTGTGTGTGTGTTTTTTATTTTTATATATTGCACGTCTGTTTTTAATGAGCTAACCCTCTCTGCTAGTCAGAATCAATCATTGACTGATCCTCTTGAGGCAGATTTCCTCTAAATTAGATTTGCTAGTTTCCAATAAGTGTAGTTGTGCTCTGCAAGTTGATGAACATTGATTTGGGGTTCCTGCTTTTTATTAGGCGGAATGTAGTGTGTTGGGTCTGCTTTCTTGGGATTATGGAAACTTTGTGATCCTGGAATGATGCTCAAAATGGTGTTATCGGAACAACTTTGTGTCATCCTTTATCATGCACCTTCAGTTTGTGAAATAAAAATGCATCACAGTCTCCAGCATGCGAGAAGGAGCCTGACATAATTCAGGGAAAATGAAAATGATGGCACTGCTGTGGCTCTCTGGGCTGGAACGTCTTGCTAAAACTGACTCGGAAGAGCAGCTAAAACAGCCCTCAAATGGGCTCCTTTTAAACTCTAGTCTGGTGTGGTCCACACACACTGGCGCGAGGCCTGTGAATGGCCTTTAGCCTGGATATGAAGCTCAGCTATGCACTGATGGACTTTGGCTTGTGTTTACGGGGATACTCATAGTTTTACAGTACAAGGTGTGGTGAGACCCTGAACCTGTTTCTGTTAGTGTCAATCAGCCTTTGCATGCTGGGAACTTTCATAATGCCCATCTCTGCTGTCCATCCCTTTGTCCTTCAATTTGTCCCTGAGTACTTATCTAGTTTGTCATTCTCTCTCATTTCTGTTGTGGTGATAAAAAATAACGGCAGGCAATGCTGTCAGCGGCCATTTTATTTGATGTCATTGACGTTAGGCAGCTGGTTAGATCCTCATTGGAGTTTGCTTCTCACAGGGGTAATGTGATGCAGGTTTACACTAAGTTTATGTGCCATGGCTTCGTATAAGATTTATGTTCCTGCTCACCAAGTCGGCTCAGCGATGTAGCTGTGCGTGCACACGATTTTTGCGTGCAGATTTGTGTTTGTATGTCTGTGTAGGTAGTTTAGCGGGCGTGTGCGTGCGTACACGAGCGGGTATTTGTGTGCATGTGTCTGTCTGTGCGTTTGTGCCTATGCTTCAAGCAGAACAATAGTATTGATTGCAGTTTTTATGAGCTCCTTTGGGAAGAGGCCCATATGGGGTCTGTTCAGGCTGGTCATGGGGCTTCACAACCAAGGATGCTCTTTAATCGCCGCTGCTCAGACTGCTGTCTTGCAACTTGTGTCTACATTGCAAACAGAAAACCACGCATTATTATTTTGGTCAGTTATGGTGTTGCCTTTAGTTTTATTATAGTTGTTGTTTGCAGGGGCATAGGGGTATTGATCTAGTAATCGTTTCTTTTTTTCCTTAAATTGAGCACTTCATAGTGAACATTCAGGCTTCGTCATGGTGGAAGTCATTCTTTTCTTTGAAAACGTGATGTTTCCTGAGTACAGTATTGTTCATGGGGCTGGTCAAGAGGAAGTAACGGACGGACACTTGCAGTACTTAACAATGTACTTCATTTATGGCATGATGAATCTTTTAGTTTCAATTCAGTAAGTTGGCCTTGCTTAATAATTTCTCTAATCTCCTATAGTGCACGATATACATAAAGTCCAAAATGAACTTGGTAACGGACGGACAAATGTTCACTTCCCCTTGACCAGGCCCTCATGCTTTTTCTGCCTTTTTTGCTCGACTGGAGGAATGGTAATTGACAGCCCATGTCTGAAACTGTTGCTGTTGATATTAGTCTGCTGGGCATGTCTGTCAAGACAAGGCAGTCCAGTTGTCCTCATACACTCTACTTCATTTCTTTGTGTTAATTCAGTGTGCTGGTTGTGTTCTTGTTTATACTAACCTGCCCTGACCAGTCTATCCTCCTGATGGGAAGTAGCAGATTCTTGCTTCCGCTGTGACGATGAAAGAACTCGATGCCCAAAGTTAACAAAACCTTCAGTGGGCTGTGATGTTAAACCCTGTTCTTGGTTTATTATGATAGTTTTACTTCCTGGAATTTCTCATCCAGCATCCATTATCTTGCCTGCTTGCTCCTGATCAGGGTAACAGAATGTGTGCAAACATATCCCAGCATGCATTGCTCTAGGGACACAAATGCACACTGGACAGGTCGTCAGTCCATCACAGGGCGTGTCCTCTCTTTTGTTTATTCAGCTTACACATAAGCCTACTATGAACCCTTTTTAAAAAGTTGATCTCCTTTGTCAGGACGCCCAGTTAAATTTAAGGCCTGTCCCGTTCCTGTAGGAGCCCTCAGAGAATATGAGGGCAGTGCTTGTAAGCTCAGTAGTGTGTGCGCGGGGCTGCTGGTGCTCTAACCCCTGCAGTGGGTGGTGCAGGTGTTGCGCCAGAGGTCCGCAGTGCACGCGCAGCTGATGCAGTGGACCTGGGCATGCAGATGTGCCTGTACTTCACAGTGAATGAAGCAGTGCCCTGCTCTCTCACATCACCCACATGTCTTTGAAGACTCTTCTTTGATGGGGAATGTTTCCACCAATCAGTGCGATCATAAGCTGCTGTAGGCTCTTTAAAACAAGGCTGAACCATAATGTGGGTGTTCCAGCCAAGTGGCCAGAATCCGGTTTCATTCTCCAGGCTTATTCTTTGATCTTGTTGAGAGATCTCAGCGGTTGGCTTCAGTGTGGGCCAATGGGATCCTATTCTTTGTCCAAGTCAAACTTAAAATTTGGATGAATTTTCGAACTTTTAGCACTAGCCATGATATTGTGTATTTTTCTAACCTTGCGTTTCCATGTATTGGCTTGTTTAGTCGGTTAATCTTTTGGACTGAAATATTTTGCGGGTCAATCAAGAGCAGGTTTCATTTAAGGCATGAAGTCGATGACTGTCTTGGCGGCTGGGTTGCTTACACTTTGGCTTCAGACTTTGCGTAATGGGGGTGCCACGCACATCCCTGCTGAAATGCTTTCACCAAACCGGAGGGAAATTATTTCCCTAGTCTCTGATTTTACCACTGGACAGTGACTTTGCATCCCACTGCCTCTTTTATTCGGGCAGTGCAGCTGCTGCTTGAATTATTTTGTCACGTAGACCGTTACTGGTAACAGTGGTTTACTCTGGATTGCAGTCTCAGTCTGCCCATTCTTGGTGGTTATTTTATCTGGCATTGCAAAAGCAAGTGTTGCATTCCTTTATAGTCAGTCATATCATCTCTGCCTCCCTGTCTCTCACTGTGTATTTTCCTCCCTACTAAGACATTGAGGAATTGATTTTGTGTTGTCATTGCTTCTTCCTTTCTCCTGGAGTGTACATGCTCTCTTATGCCTAAACTTACAGTACTGCATTTGCTGAACACATAGCAAGATGTCAGATCTGGCTGCAGCAGCATGTGTGCTTTTTGTGGCTTGACCTTTGGCCTCCCAATCTGTTGGCCTTGCATATATTTGGCTCTGTAAGGGGGCTGCCCCGCCCCTTAATAGCTTTGTCTCGGTTTGGGTATTTTAGTGTGCTGTTGTCAGGCTTTGGTGTTTTGGGTGGAAACCTGAGTTTGTGGGGCAGCAGGACTGTTCTCCCCTGCGCTTGGCAGATTGGTAGCGTTTGCTGCCTTATGTATTTGACAGTCCAAATGAGGTTGAGCTGTCAAAAATCTGATGAGGAATGGTGCCAGTTCTGAGCTGGCTCCTACAGCGCTGGGTAAGCCTGAGGCGAAGAACTGGGTCAGCCAAGGCTTGTGGCGCTGGGTGGGTTCACCAATGGCTCTGTACATGGTTTGCTCAACAACTGGCTCTGGGTAAGCCATAGGGAGAGCACTGGGTTTGCGAAATTCAGTGCTGAGTTTGACGCAGGGACAGGACTGAGTTAAAGAAATTCCCAGTGTTGGGTTAGCTATGGGCTCAGGACTGTGTTCGCCAAATCCACATCACTGGCTAGCAATCTGGGAAAGAATTCCATGTCCAGCCTCGCCTTTTTTCGTTTTTTTATTTGCCAGAATTATTTTAAATTGGAGCACCAGTATATTTGGGGGAGGGGGGTTGGTGAGAAGGGGCTTTAGAATTTAATATTAATATTTAATATTACGAATGCATATGCTGCGCATGCCCTAGCAACCCGATGTGTCATTAGCAACATGGCTGCTGATGTTATATGCCATTACCTTGTATGGCAGCCCAAGAAGTTAAAATCAAAATTTTCTTGACTGGATGTTCGCTGGACATTTTTATGCACCTGAATGTTTGTTTGGGTACCCAAACATCAAGGTGAGCTGAAAAAGTACTGATTTCATTCAGTTTTGGTGGAGGATGAATACGGAATTCTTTCCTCAATCTGTTTGGGACTGAATTGGCTAAACTCCGGCCCCTTGGTTTGCCACAAACACAGGATTGGGTTAGCCAAAGTCACATCACTGGATTCTCAATCGGCTCAGGACTGAGTCGGCCAAGCTCTCAGGACTAAGTTTACCAAAGTCTCAACCATGGCCAATCCAGAGCCGAGAGTTTTGCTAACCCAAACTCCCAAACTCCTGGTGTTGGGTTGGCCAAAGCCCAACCGCTGAGCTAGCTGTACCCACAGCGTTGGGCTAGCGAAACTTGCAGCGCTGGGTTAGCTGGACTCACTGGCAGCATTGGGATTGGAGGACATAAGCCGCTGGGCTAGTCGAATTAGCGGCACTGAGCTAGCCGTACTTGCGGGGCTGGGCTAGCTGTATTCGCAGGGCTGGGCTAGCCGAACTTGTGGGGCTGGTCTAGCCATACCTGCGGTGCTGGGCTAGCCGTACTGGTGGGGCTGGCGGTACTCACGAGGCTGGGCTAGCGGTATTCACGGGGCTGGGCTAGCCATACTCGCAGCACTGGGTTGGCCAAAAGCACAGTTAGGTATCAGGCCTGCTGTCAGCCTGCAGCTTTGCCCGGAGGGCCTGCTGAGCATGTGTGATTTCTGTGACTTGACCTTTGACCCACAGTTTTCTCGTCCCTGCTTATATTTGGCTGTGTGAGGGACACAGCCCTGCCCATAATGGCTCTGTCCCAGTTTGGGCAGCAGACATGGGTGCTTTCTCTCATACAATGTAGGTATTGGCTTCTGCCTTCTGGGAAATAATCTGTTGGGTACTTTTGGGCTGCCTTTCTGAGCTCATGATACAAGCTGTGGATCTACAGTTGTTGAAGTGTCAGTCTGTTCACTCAGCCTCGTCATATCAATGAAAATGCACTTGGCAGCAAAATGACCTTAACTGTGGTGGGAACAGGAGGTATATCCAGAAGCTTGAAATTGAAAAAAATGCTCCTTTTTTTTGTTTTGTCCTCCTGCCTGTTTAAAATGTAAAGGGAGAAAGGAGCCATCTTTTTGGGACATGCCGTGAGATTAGACTGATGTTCAGAGACTTCTTGCTATATTAATCACACTGCTTTGAATGGTTATTATTTTTTATTTTTATCTACATTGTCCCATCTTGGCACCCTTGGTAAGCATTGCCTATGGAGTCTGAAAAAATGTGGTTGCTCTTAATCCAGTCAATCAAAATATGAACAGACATCTGATCGTAAATTCAAAGAAGTCAACAGAGCCCCTTTTAAAGTCTTGGGTTTTCTTCAAACTTCGAAAGCATGTTGGAGGGATGAAAAAATGCTAAGTTGAAGCTCAATCAGCCTTCTAGTTTTTATAAGCCCACTCCATCAGGCGAAGGTATTTTGCAGTTGCCCTTGCCAGTTGGTTCGTCCGTCCACAATTTATTGCTCTCGCTCCACGGGCTACAATTTTTGTTGGATTCTTTTCATGTTTATTTTGTGGGTCAATGGTTATATGAGGAGGATCTGTGTTGACTTTGGTGATTGGAAAATGTTTAGTTTAACGTATGGACTAGGCTTTCATGTGGGCATATTGCTATGGTTTGATTGGCTAGCTTCATATTCTGGGGCTGGGTGTGGAAAAGTGGGCGTGGCACACTGAGGGTGAAAACACTTGAACTTCTGCAGTTTTAGCCCGCTAAAGTCTGCTAGCAACTGGATTTTTTTTTTTCAGGCATGGTTTGTGTTTTAAAGCCAATGAAATTGGTTTTAATCCTGTTACTGTAGCTTTCAGAAAAGCTAATTTTACACACCGATTTCAAAATATTTGCAGTTCAGGGTACCATTTTCACACTTGCTTGAAGGCATATGTGGATTTATGTGAGTCCAATATTAGTTACCAAGTGCTTTCTCAGGCCACTAATGAATGTCTTATTGCATTAATAGTTATTTGATGACACTGGCCCATATGGTACTTCACCTGGGGGGGCCGCCCCTTTTTTTGCCCCTTTTTCAGAATGTGGGATAATCCAATTTCAATCAAACCTATATTGTTGGAAAGCTCTTGATGAGTACGCCCATCACATTAAATTTAATTGTGAAACTAGCATGTCTTCAACAGAAAATTGCTGAGTCTTCTCCTTCCTATTTTGGAAGGAAAAAAATTGATTGGAAAAACTTAAATGATCAGCCATGACCTCCTGTTTCCCTCGGGTATAAATATGAGGTGACACACAAGCTAATTTCCCTTACTCATCCATCATCAGGATAAAGCTGAAACAAAAATGCAGTGATGTGCAGCAGAGCTCCATGGTCAGATTGGACCAATGTGGAGCTCTTTAGAATTCTGCACTATTGATGGGTTTGATGCAATAACACAAAGGGTTATTCTGCAACAAAACTTTACTTCGCTGTGAAGTTAGGTTTAGGTTTATTATTATAGAGCCCTTCTAAACAACAACAGTTGACCAAAGTGCTGTACAAAACCAAATAAATAGTATAAAAGTTAAGCATAAAAAGAAAACAAATCAGGGACATAGGCAAGACCACACATAAGTAAAATGGTTCATCTTTTATTTTGTTGAGTTTCTTCCAAAGTCCCTGGGCAACTTCGAGGAATCGTCAGTACACAAAAAAATAGCGGGATCTAGCTTTTGCGCCAAAATTTCTCGCACTTTCGAGACTACCACACTTCTGGTGAGCAGGTTGCCAGTGCTTAGATCTATTGCATGTGCATAAAAACAATTAACGATGGCAAACTTATCGTCCACATCAGCGCTTTTCAAACCTCTCCTGGAAGACCACTTCTCCTGCATGTTTTAGAGCTCTGCTGCTCCAGCTCAGGTGAGTCAAATAATCAGCTTGTTACCCGTGAAGATGCTTGATGATGAGCAAATCATTAGAATCATTTGTGATAGCGGGGAGTGATCTAAAACATGCAGGTCAGGTGGTCCTCCAGGAGAGGATTGAGTAGCACTGATCTACATCACTTTTGATTGTAGATGGCAAAAAATTGAAGAAATTATATCAGTCATGTCAACATGGCCATGGAAGGCCCTTCTGGAAACTTCGAGAAAATGACCGTTCCCCAGCTGAAAGCTTCTTTGTACGGCTTCTACGCTAGGTATCGTACGGCCAAGTATCCGCAACCCTGCATGCTTAAGTGACTTTCCGCAGTTCCGCGAGATTGGAATTGACTCGGCCACCTAAACAAAGCACCGGAAATGGAGCATGACTGCAACAGCTGGGCGTTTTTTCTTTTTTTTTCTTCTTTTTTTCTTTTCCGTATTGATTGCCAGATTCATGGTATCGTCATCATGTATCAGCAGTTATTGAAATGGAAAACCCGACTGCCTCTATAAGTAAGCTTAAAATGGGCTGTGGCTGGGTCTTTAAAAGGGGACAATGGCCCAAAGCAGTGGTCTCCAACCCTACTCCTGCAGAGCTACTTTCATGAAGGTTTTTACTCCAACTCTAATTTAGTTCACCTGATTTGGCTGAGTAGCAGTTCATGTAATTGGGAAATAAGGTGGGCTTTGCTTTGGTTGGAGTGAAAACCTTCAGGATGGCAGCTCTACAGGAACAGGGTTGGAGACCACTGGTGGAAAGCATGCATATAAGTCGATGCAAAAAATGGTAACCTATCCTCAGAATATAGGTTATGCTATGGGCAGCGCAGGCCCTTCACCTAAACCAGGGGTGTCAATCTGACCCGTAAACGGGGCAAGAGGCAGCAGGTTTTCACTCCAACAATGCAGAAGTGCACCTGATACAACTAATCAGTTGTGCAGGCCTAGATCAGTTGATTAAATCAGTGCTTTCAGGTGAGCTTCTGCTTGGTAGGATTGAAGACCTGCAGCCTCTTGGCCCGTTTACGGGTCAGTTTGACACCCCTGATCTAGACCCTATAGCAGACCTATGGGATGAGGTGAAGAGGAGAGTCTGTAAATGTAGACCTATAAATTTTCTGGGCCGAGATTGATTATGAGCGGAGGGATTGCCTGTGATTCGTTGTCTCAGATTCCTTCTTCTTGCACCTTATCGCGGACTCGCGTTGGAGACTGTTTGGTGTTGTTTATGCAAGGGGAGGCAGTTCAAATTAAGTGCATGTAATCCAAGAATTGTGGCATGCATTTTTGTGCAAAAAATACCTTTTTCAAGATGGTAATTATTTTCTTTTAATCACTGTATTTCAGTTAAATTTTTTAAAATGAAATTGCAAGTGGAAAAATAATGATTTTTGTAACCACTTTTTTAGTTTTTAATTTCCGAAGGTGTTTGTGTTGGCGCACGGCAATGAATATCTGTGTTTGTCTGACTCTGAATCCGTTAAATGACCCTCATTTCTTGAAAAAGTCTATTCTTTTTATCTCAAAGGCTTTGCGTTTGTCTGAAACTTTTGTCTGAATTCAGGAGTCGTCCTGCCAGAGTTTTTGGGAACTGCAAGCAACAGTGGGTCACTTCAATGTAGAAGGAACCCAAGGAATGCCCGGAGCGCACAAATGATTTTAAAAGATTTTATTGGTGCAAACAGACCAACGTTTCGACGCTGCTGCGTCATGTTCAGAGTCCCAACATTTCCCAGCATTTTGGGAACTGCTGTTCGCCTCATGGCCACAGTAACTGTGGGCTCTTTTCAGTCATTTGTTTCCGCCTCCCTGTTTCTTACGAGGCAGGGATGTTCGGAAATTAGACTGCACCCTTTTTGAAATGGCCACGGATTGGAGTTAGTGGGACAAAAAGTTTATAAAAGTTTTATGAATTATATTTCATAAGACACTTCAATGCCCCATATCAGCCCGTCGCGCAGTTTGTCAGCTGGTGGGCTACTTTGCGAGCCTCTGAACCAAGAGGTGTTGTCAGGATAACGGGTCACATGATTTCACCCACCCCCCATTGACAGTGTTGCTTGTCAGTCCGGATTGGCTTCTTTTGTGGAGAAACGGGGCCTTTTCTGAACGATTTCCTGCTTTTGTCCCTGCTCATTTCCATTGTTTCTCACCATGTGGACACACACAGGCTGTCCTCTGAAAATGGTCTTCAAAGTTGTTGACTGGACATTTGTTTTCTGGGACTGATGCAGGTTGAATGCTTCCTGCTGACAAATCCCAATCTCATGTTTTTGTGCTCTTACATTTAAATCTTGTGTAGACTACAAGTATTTTTTTTTTTTTTTTTTTGCCTTGATTATTAGAATTTTTCAAGAATGGCAAGATGTTTAAAAGAAACGAAGGAAAATCCCCCATCTTTGCCAGGTAGTAGTGTTCCCATACTGGTGGTCTTTCAGTGCGTGATGACATATTGCTGCTCTCAGGGTCCAGTCTTTACTTTGTCTACAGCTTTTGCGAGCATCAAAGTGGTTTGGTTTTTTTGACATGACTTTCGTGTATGTGCGTGACCGCCTGTGACCATTGCCTTTTACTGCGGGTGGTTTCGGTGCGCACAAGGCATTAATAGTTCATTCTTGATGGCCTACAGAAAGTACCGTTGTCTTAGGTTGCCATTTTATGGGGGTTCAGCAGTTGGTAAAATGGAAGCAGGGTCATTCCATGTCAAATCATCGGATACACAAAACATTTGTCACCATGTAGTCATAAGATTGCTTCCATATTTTCACATTTCATAAATATGTATTAGTGATGAACAAATTTGAAATTTCAGCTCATTCGGACCAAAAATGAATTTTTGGTGAATTATTTTCTAAGGGTACTGTCTGTCAGGTTTTTTTTTTTTTTTTCTTTTCTTTCTCTTGTCAATGACATTTTCCTTGTATTTAACATGGCATAACTTTTTTTATTATTACATCTGTAGCTTTGGAACCATGCATCTAAGCTAATTTTACCCTGTTTAATCAGAAAATGCAGTCCATTAGGGGGCCGCCAAGCTGTCACGGAATTACAGTCCCACTACATTTTGGGTTGTAACTCTACAACTAAATAAGATAAAATCAATTATGATATGTCATATTGAAGGTATAACTTGTTCTTTCATATTATTAAGTGAAAATATATTTTTTGAGAAATTTTCATCGAAGAAACAAGAAAAAACTACTCCGTCACGGAATTACACAAAATTGACGTGGTTTTTTTAATGTTGTGTTTAACTATCCAGAAAGTGATGTTCCTATCATAGTTAAGTTATGAAACTTCAATATGTTCATATTTAAGGTGTTTTTTGTTAATACTGTAAGTTATAGAAACAAATATTGACTTTAACCCTGCTTTATGGGCAAGAAATTTCAAAAAGTCAATGTCACGGAATTACAAGAGGCAAATTGTCCCGGAATGACAACAATAGTATTAATTAGTTTCAATGTATTTATTTCAATATATTATACATATATACATAATTATTTACATATTTACAGTTTAGCTATATATTACAATGAGTTTTCCACTAATAATGACCAATCATAATGCATGCTTGAAAATTTATTTTAATCTCCATGTCAACATTGGCTTGGAGGCCCCCCTCATCTTTCTTGATCGTGGAGCGATGAGGACACCAAAAGTGCCTTTTGGTCCGGCAGTTCCGTGTTTAGGTCCCCAAAGCTCCCCAATATAAACTCTTTGGCATTTTTTCCACTCATTTGTGTCTGCTGAGGACAGATCGGGCTGAATTAATCAACTGCAGTCAGTACCTTGCTAAGCGTGTAAAGAAACGCTAAAATGCCACCTGTTCAAACCCCCATGTCTCCAGGGACACTCCTTGGATTTTAACAACTCATTCCTCTATTATAGTAGAAAGACCAGTCCAAAAATTGTTGATGTGTTTTGACCAATATAAAGTCTGCAGGTGTCTGAACAGGGGTGGGTGATCTTGAGAATTGCGTGGCACTTTTTGCGTGGCAGTTTCAAAGCTATAGGTTGTAATAATGAAAAAGTTATGCCATGTTAAATACAAGAAAATTTTTAATTGACAAAAAAACTGATGGACAGTACCCTTGGAAAATAAATTCATTTTTTGTCCGAATGAGCTGAAATTTCGGATTTGTCAGTGATGTATATTTATACAGCTGCATACAAAAAATTAGCAGAATTGAGAAGGTGGTGGTGAGACCCATTTGATGCAATGCATGCAATGACCCAGCAGTGAGATGCATTGTATGTTTGAACTCTGGATACCACACAGCCACAATAATGTTGATGCAGGTCGCAAACCTAATTTTTGGGCCAGTTTTATGAATGTTTGATTTAATTATGCAAGCGTTTTGCCTAACCGGAGTAGAATATATGACCCTCTTCAATTATTATTGGTCGATCCTTGGTAATAGAGAAATGCTTGCTTGCTGAGATTTGGCTGTTAACATCAATGAAATACTCTATTCTTGTTTTATTTATTTATTTTTGTTACTATGGCAGCAACTGACTATTTTACTAGGACTTCAGTCCTTGTTGAAAGCCTTTCGAGTTTGCTTTTGTGTACTCAAAACTAGGCAGGGAAAGCACTTGAGTTTTTTTTTTTTTTAAAGCGTGTTGTTCTAGATTTTGTTTCTCAGTATTTCAGAAGCACGCTTTGTGTATACTGTGTGGTGGTGGGATTTTCAGATGTTTTGTGACTGTCTCCTTGAAGTTCTTGGCAAGGAAAGTGAGAAGTGTTTTTGAAGGCCCTTGAAAAGTCCTTGAGCTTAGCGGTGCAGTATTGAAGACATTATAAAACCCGTGTGATATGTTAAGTTGGTGCCATTACAATTGAGCAGTTCTGCTCAGTAGTGTGTGCAGTCATGATGAAATTTGGCTCAGGAGTCCGCTTGTGTTTCTGCCTTTTTCTGCCACAGAAATCATATGCTGATTTCTGGTCCCCGATTGGCTGGTTCTTGAAAGGTCCCTGATAGGAAGAAAATCTTTTTTTTTTTCCATTGCAGTTTCCCTAACTGTGGTTTTGACCAGGACGGTTGTGGTTGTTTTTCTAGGGGTTGGAGCAAGGTTAGGGCAGTGTAATTTAGCCATTTGAATCGAGGTCTTGAGCACTAATCATAATGGCTCAATATTCTGTTTTTCAAAGTGTGAGCCTTTGCAGGTCTGCAGCCTGTGTCCTTCTGAACTCCCTTGTCTGTAATACAGTGCTGATAAACTTGTAAAATGAAACTTTTTCTTTAGCAGAAGGCCATTAAAATTCTATTTTTGCCTCATTTGGTTGGTCTTGGCAGTCTCTCAGTCAGTGTTATTTTCTTTTAATATGCTTGATGTTTAAAATCTCCTTGGAATTAAGGTTTTGGGTAATTTTGTGCACTGGTTGCGTTATTGGACTTCTATATGTGGGTTTGTGACTTTATCAAGAGGGATGGGGTAGATCCATTCAGTGCCTGTTGTCGTATGGATGAAGGGTTTAATCGAAGCTCAATGTCTGTCATCCATTTTTGTGGAGGGTTTTTATGACGCTCATTCTTCGAAGCGGTTTTGTTTTGCATGACGGGCTAACATGAAGGTGATTGACTCAAATTTGGGTGAAAGGTTTATCTCAAGTTATTGTTCAAATTGCTGACATTTTTAATTTTATTTTTGACTGATACAGGGCTTGTATGAAGCTTATTATATGAAGTGCCTCTTTATGAAGGGGTTATATAAAGCTGATTGTATGAAACACATTTATGAATGGTGTGTGTGAACTGTGAAGCTTATTTTTTACCATGTATTTATTTAGTAATTTTATTTACCTTTATTTAACCAGGTAATTAGCCCATTGAGATCAAGGATCTCTTCCACATGGGAGACGTGGCCAAGAAAGGCATCAACACTAGTCTGTAACACAAAATACACAACACTGTAAAGCAAGATGGAGCAACGTAAAGAGCCGAAATACACATGATAAATAATTATCAAATAAAATGCCAATTTTTTGATCACACTGATGACAATTAAGTGCAGCAACGCTGTCCAATGGATTTATGCTCAAGGTCCTTTAAAATCAAAGTGAAGGCATCATATGAGAGAAATTCTGGCAATTTTAAATCTTTTTTCCGCGTAATAGGGGCAGCTTTGAATGCTCTTTTTCTCCAATTCAATGAGGACACGCGGAACAGTCAGTTGCAGAGCATCCTTTGAGCGCTTGCTATGGGGGGCCGCCAAGAAAATGTTGACATGGAGATTAAAAAAAATTTTTTTAGTATGTATTATGATTGGTCATTATAAGTGGAAAACTCATTGTAATATATTGCTGAACTGTAAATATGTAAATAATTATGTATATATGTATAATATATTGAAATAAATACATTGAAACTAATTAATACTGTTGTCATTCCGTGACAATTTGCCTCTTGTAATTCCGTGACATTGACCTTTTGAAATTTCCTGTCCATAAAGCAGGGTTAAAGTCAATATTTGTTTCTATAACTGACAGTATTAACAAAAACACCTTAAATATGAACATATTGAAGTTTCATAACTTAACTATGATAGGAACATCACTTTCTGGATAGTTAAACTCAACATTAAAAAAACCACGTCAATTTTGTGTAATTCTGTGACGGAGTAGTTTTTGCTTGTTTCTTCTATGAAAATTTCTCAAAAAATGTATTTTCACTTAATAACATTAAAGAACAAGTTAATACCTTCAATATGACATATCATACTTGATTTTATCTTATTTAGTTGTAGAGTTACGACCCAAAATGTAATGGGACTGTAATTCCATGACAGCTTGGCGGCCCCCTATAACTAGCTTTGGCTTCTAAGGATATATGTACACCACTAAGAAGGGACCAGCTCAAGGAGAGTTTAATAAATAAAACCCAACCAATGCATACGTCTGCTTGCATACGAAGAAGGCCAATCAGATTCTGTGTACAAGATAAATTGATGGGTGAGATGTTACAACCGATGACGAATCTTAAAGTGCAATGATGCACAGAATCCAATGATCGCAAACAGTGGGCGGGAGCATCTATTTTCAACACATCCCCTCGTCTATCAAAGGCAAGAATGTTGACGATACAAGATATTTTCTGGCTCTAATTGAAAATCAGGATTTGTTTTGAAAAAACAAGCTTAATTTCACCTTTAGCCTAGCAACCAGGGCCCGGTTGTTCAAAACTCGGTTTTTTTTTTTTAACCAGCCGTGAAGTACGCTTAACGGACTTAACTTTAACAGAGCTGTTTTCTTGTTCAAAACTTTAACTTTAACAGGATGTTAACTTGACATTAAATTTAATGCACCTAAGTACCACCGCTAACTTTTTAACAGCGTGGTTAACTCTCAAAATGGCGTTCATTGTCAATGCCGCTTTCATGATGCCAGTTCAGCAAAGGAAGGTAGGGGGTATCGTGGACTGGACTTTGCTATTGGAGATCACTCTAATGAAGAGTTACGTACCCACTGTTGATTTGGTTGAGCATCTATTCCTTATTGCTTTGCAATATTTTGCAAGGTTATTTGCAGCCTCCAACTAGCAGGGCTCACGCACTGAATTAAACAATTTAATTGATTTTACTTAAGTAGTTCATAAATAAATGTTGGCAAAACATAATATATGTGTGAAACACCCTTAAAATCCCATAATTTTGAATGATTTCCATTTCCCATCGTATCCATACTGTTTCCACAACCATAATGTATCCTCATTTTGGTTTTAATCAGTCAGTTGGCTTAATAAACTGCTTGATTGCAAGTTGGGCAAAGTACACGGGAATTGATTTTAGGTGAGCTAATTATGCCAGGGCGATGAAGGCTGTTCGACCTTGCTGGTAATTAGGGGACTTCAAATCAGTTTTCTTCCCGGAAGCATTTCAAATGGCCGCAGTAGGTACTTGTCATAGAAAAGGTTATAGGCAAGCTCATCTGTCTGCCTCATAGTGGCAGTTACTTTTATTGCGCTTGCGATAACCACGATTCCGTATCTCATGCAGCCCTAATTATAACCATAATCTGGCTGCTTCTCCGCCGCCACCGCTCCGATCCACCCTGTTATTGCTTTTCTAAAAAAGCCGCTGAACCAAATGTATCCCACCAATTCAGAAAAAGTTGGACAAACTTCAACAGCTACAATTTGATACCAAAAATTACAATAAAAGACCTATGAATCTTCGAGAAGGTACATTTTGAATAAGCAGTTTCTTAGCGGAGTGTCACAGATCTACCCTTTTTGAGTGCCCACCTCATGACATGCGACCATACCAGTTTAATTACTTCTTCTTGAGTGGTCAGAATGTGAGGAAGATTTGGTGGTAATTCAGCAGAATTCAAAAACCTAAGTTTAGTTTATGTTCGCTTTTAAAACCATTTGTAGTTTCTGTAAGCAAAGGCTGAACAACAACAACATGCAGAATGGAATAATTCAAAGGCCTGTACAACAGATTATGAGCAACACTAAATAATAATATCATCGTCAAAAAAAAATTATGCATAGCATTTGATAGGTTTTCACATAAATTGTTGACCTGGATAACAATATTGGCCCTAGAACTGAACCTTGTGGCACACCCTTTGATACTGTCAAAGAGGAGGTTGATCCTGTCATCTGAGCACATTGCGTTTTGTCAGACAAATAGCTGGCAAACCAAGATGCCGCTTGCTTAGGCATGTCAATATGATGGATATTGATCTGTATACTGTGTTCAACAGTATAGAATGCTTTTGATAAATAGATAAATGATGCCAAACAATTTCTTTTGCTGTCTGTTGCCCCAATGATGTCATTTATTACTTTGAGGGTAGCAGTGACGGTGCTGTGTTGTTTTCTAAACCCAGATTGATATTTGGATAAAATGTATCTTAAAATTAATATGAGCAAAATTTGTTTGAGCAATTTATTTTAAGCTTGTATGAAGTGTATTTGTGTACTGGGTTTATATGAAGCTTGTTCAATGCAGTGTTTGTTTGATGGGTTCGTGTGAAGTGTACTGAAGCACCCTTTCTCTCCTCAGTATCGGATGCAGACAGCACTGACGGCTTACAGCTAAAGAAGGAGCATGCCCTCAGAGTGTTCAGCTACATCAGCTCATGGAGCCAACGGTCAGTCTCTTTCCTGCCCTCCATCCTGCTGTCCGGCTCTAACGTGCAGATTTTACTCTCTTGCTCTTCCTCTCTCGCTTGTTCTCTTGCCCCATCTCTCGCCCCCTCTCCCCTCTCTTGCTCTTGTTCTCTCGCTCCTCCTCTCACTCTTGTTCACGTGCTCCATCTGTCGTTCTTTCACTCTGTTTTTCAAGTCTCTTACTGCTTGCCCAGATTATTGCTTTGTGGCATTATTAGGTGTCATGCACTTTGTGATGACTCTGTGTTGATTAGTTTAGGTGCTCTGTTCTCTTCACTTTCATACCCGTGTGTTTTCTGTTTCTCCTGATTCCCTCCCTGATCTCAGTTGGATTGGGTGTTATCGTACCCCCAAAATTAAGAGTTCAGTTTGGCCTCTGCTGAACGCAGATCCCTTGTGTTGGTCTGATGACCCGAATAGTTTTTATGGGAACCGTATGAAAATTTTTGTGTCCAATCCTGGTGGATATCGGATGAGCTCTATTCTTTTGTGTTACCCTAAAACTTTTAGTGCCACCGTCACGTCAAACTTTATATTTTCAAATTCAATAACTTGAACGATTTTTATGGGAATCGTGTCAAACTTTTTGTGATTGCATCTGATGCAGAGAGAGGCATGTTATCGATGTTGACCTGTCCTGTAGTGCCACCACCAGGCCAAATTTTTATTTTGTAAAAATTGCCGTTTTTATGGGAATCGCATTAAACTTTTTCGTGTTCATACGCGGTGCATCGAGGACAAGCACCGTCATTTTATGTGACCCTACAACCTCTCCTAAAGTGCCATTATCAGAGCAAACTTAACATTTTAAAATGTAATAACTCAGTTTTGATTGCAAGAAGTGCAAGATGACTCCAGTCATTTCTGGCGTACACTGCTTGTTTTTGATGTTGGTCGTACGATGACCTTTGCTATAATGCCACCATCAGGCCAAACTTATGATTTTTAAAAATTGTCATAACTTGATAGTTTTTTTTGGAAATGTATCTTCTTGTATTCATTCCTGGTTCGTACAGGACAAACCCTATCATTTTGTGTAATGCTCCAACCTCTCCTCTGGTGCCAGGTTCAACTTTATATTCCCAAATGCAGTAACTCAAACAGATGGGATTCAAGTAATTCTTGTGTTTGTTTGTTTCTAGTGGGTATAGGAGGGCTGTTATTGATGTTGGTCATCCCGTGACCATTGCTGTAGCTCTACCGTCAAAAATTGCAACAAGCAGCTTTTATGGGAATTATATGAAATCTGCTCAACATACCTGGAGTATTGAGGAAGAAGTTATTGATTGTGATGGCTATGTAATGTTTCCTGTAGTACCACCACTTGGTCAAATTTAAAATTTTTGATCAGAGTCATCTCACTTTTTGTGATTGTTTCTGGCGTGTAGAAAAGGGTTGTTATTGATATTGGGCATCCTATGATCAAAATTAGCTGTTAACATTCCTTGAGCCAAGAGTAGTTCTCCTGTTGATTTTTCTAGACCTGATGCCCTTTCTTCATGTGCATACACCAGGCCATATTTTGAACTTTGCCTTGTGTGGAGAAAGCTGTCCCTTCGGGGATATACCCTGTTATCGTCTACTGATAGCATTTGTCTCGTTTTTTTTCCTCCAATTATGATGGTCAAAGACTGCACCCAGATTTGTTATCTTTTCTACATATTCAGTTCAATTTTTACTTCTCACTTGACATTTCTTAAGAGTACAAACAGCCTGCTGAGACACCTCTGTTATCACTTGGCCCTGAGACAAACATTCTTTTTAAAGCACAGTGTTTACAGGTTTATTAAAGAGGGTATTTAAGGCCTTTGCTCTGCAGACTTTGCTGCTGAGTAACTTAATTTGGCTGAGAGATGGGATTAGATCAGTAGTTTCCAACGATGTTCCTGTAGATTCACTGTCCTGTTGTTTTTTCGGTTATTTAAACGAATTTTTTTCTGAAATGGAACATCTGGAAATGGCCGATAAAATGCTTTGGATGCATGAGAATGTTAACTGCTATGAGTGCTGAAATAAATGTTTTTTTTTTTGTTTGGTTTTTTATTATCTTTTAATGTTGCACACCTATCAGTAGCTTTGATTGTGACATCTTGCATCCTTGAGCAACAATAGCTGCATTTGGCGCTGGAGGGGTTAAGGAATCATTCACCTTGAGCTCAGATGCTCGTCAGCGGAAAGGTTTATATGGAGCCCCGCTGTATTGAGGGCGTTGCTGGTTTTGACGGTGCGGTTGCTCTGCTCTGAGAGAAACGTTGGATGTGTTTGCTTTGCTTGTTTTTCTCACACTGCTCTCCATCTCTCTCCATGTGGCTGCAGGCAGTGTCTGTGTTGCTTTAAGGAGTACAAGCACCTGGAGGTGTTTAACCAGCTGGTGTACGCCCTCATTAACCTGGTCATCAGCCAGGTGCAGTGTCTGAGCGAGCGCTTAGTCCGGGGGCAGGGCGGGGAGGCGGAGTGGGCAGGGCCAGGCCCGAGGCCGCCGCCCGCCTGCGGGGAGGACGAGCCGCTTAACGTGGAGCGGGACTCTGCCGAGGAGGAGGAGGATGGCGCTGAGGAGAGCCAGAGCCAGAGTCACCACGCCGGGAAGCCAGAGGAGGGCGTCTGCGCTCCCGGCGGATCGGAAATCTCAGAGCCCTTTGGGTCCTGGAGCACGGAAGACCGGGAGAAGCTGCTTCTTTGTGCTGCAAAGATCTTCCAGATCCAGTTCCCCCTCTACACAGCCTACAAACACAACACGCACCCTACGATAGAGGTACAGTATCCAAACCCAACACGCTCCCTACGATAGAGGTACAGTTTGTGAACATAACATGTACCTTAGCGTAGATGTACAGTCTACAAGCAACGCGCACACTCCCACAGAGTTACAGCCTACAAACATAGCTTGCACTCCATTGTGGATTTTCAGTCCTTAAATGCAGCGCACTCCCAACCATTCTTAAAACGCAACACGCACTCCACTGTATACAAATGCAAGTAATGTGGATTTTACTGCAGTGGTACAGTCTGCAACTTTGGTCCTGAAAAAGTTGGAACATTATGGAAAATGCCTATAGACTCAAATAGGACTGATTTGAGATACTCAACCTGTGCAACGCATTATTATCCCCTGCCAACTCGAAGTGAGAGGGGGATATAGGTTTGACTACCGTCCGTGGGTGTGTGCTTCCGTCCGTCCGTTCGAGAGAAAGGGGACAACTTTTCTCAGAAACTATTACAGATGGGACAACCAAATATGGTGTGTAGCTTCAGACCATAAAGGCCTTGATGGAGTTCAAAAATAAGAAGCACACGATTGGCGGGGGATGTTGTAGACCATGTTGACTTGTTGATACTGTAATGAGAATTGAATTACTGATTGAAAATATACATTGTGATGACTGCAGCAGAGTCCCAGAAAGTTGGAGCAGTCAACTGTCCACCACTGTGTAACATCCTCATTTCTTCATGCCCATGAAGTTTTTGGCCACTGGGGGCACTAGGTAGTCTAGTCTAGCAAGTGGAATTTTGCCCCATTCTTGCTTAATGCCGGGTTCATAATCATACAGTGCCTTCCTTGCTGCATATTTTTTTCATAATAATGTGCCTTGCATTCTCAGCCAGAGACCGATGAGGACTGCAGGCTGGCCAATTTAGCACCCGCACACTCTGCTTATGAAGCCATGCACTTGCAATCCATGCCAAATGCGGTCTGGCATTGTTGTGATGGAAAATGTGGGGTTATCCCTGGAACAAACTCTTGCCCCCTCGGACACCAAGATTCAGCAGGATGCCTTCTATCTTTGCTTATAATACACACTGTCCTGGGTGAAATGACCCAAATCCTGCGGAGTTGTGTTTAGGAAACGCTGTGGTCAAAGTTATGGATTATAAGCTTGCGCATCTGTTGGCTAATTGGTGAGCCTCAATTCATCTTTGCTCATGAGGGATACAACCTTTTTGGAAGCTCCTTTAATGTTCAAACACCATCAGCTCACTTTGTTAATCACCGAAATCAAACTTGTCACATCATTATTTATTCTAAAATGCCCCTGCGCCAGCATTTTTAGAAGTCTGTTGCAGTCAGTAGATTTGAAATTGGCGTGTATTTTCAATTAAGAATTTAATTCTCACGCTAAAACATCAAATAATGTGTTGTACTGTTTTGATTATTGTGGACGGTAAATAAAATCACTCCTTTCATTCTGATTTTATTATTTTTATTTTCCATTATGATCCAACTTTTTCCAGAATGGCAAATGTAAAAATGCACACACACACTCATCCACAGCCTGCCACAGGACCTAAATACACAACACACTCCTCCTTAGGGATTGTGTGTGTGTGTGTGTGTGTGTGTGTGTGTGTGTGTGTGTGTGTGTGTGTGTGTGTGTGTGTGTGTGTGTGTGTGTGTGTGTGTGTGTGTGTGTGTGTGTGTGTGTGTGTGTGTGTGTGTGTGTGTGTGTGTGTGTGTACACGTGTGCGAGCCTCGTTAGTGTGCAAGAGCCCCTGACAGCTCTGCGTTCCCCCTCCTCTTACACTTATCATTTCTGCTCAGTCCTGCTTTGTGCCCATCCAGTGTTGTGACTGCTTTCCGGAAAAGGAGCGGCCCAAAAATAGCCCATCTGGCCCTCTGTGCCCCACACTCTCCGAGTGTTAATTGGCTTTGGGACGAGGCCTTGTTTGAGCAGTGCAACATCTCATGCCTCGGCGAGCGTGTAACAGCCCATCATTTTTGCTGGCGTAATTTAAAGCCTGGCCTTGTATCCTGTGGGGATTTGGGGCGTGGGGACTCTTTGTACGACTCCGGCTCACATAGTGGATGTAAGCATACGGTTTTACGGGAGTCTGTCTGTCCGTCTCGCACGTCTTACTTGTGTGGTATCTTCTGAAGGAGTTGAGGGCCTTTGATCGGATGTGGAGTGTTACCCTCCAGAGAGGGTAACTCGACTCATTCGCTTTTGGAGGTCATTGGGTCAAAGGTCAAGGTCACACAAGTTCAGCGTGTGTGTGTGGACCGAAGATCAACTTTAAGGGCGTATGAAGCGATGGCAGGCAGAGGCATGACCATCGAGGCTTGGTGTTGACGTCTGCTCGGCATTGATAAGGTGCTCATAGCTGTGTTTACCTCCCCTGCTCCCGTCTCTCTGACCGGGGCTGCGGCCGCTCTGCTGCCCTCGAGGAGATGAGGGCCGTCTGCTTCTCACCGCGTGCCCAAGGGTGACTCGTCTCTACTCCTCCCCCTCTCTACCCTCTCTCCCTTCCTCTGTCTCCTCATCTCACGCACTCTTCTTCTCTCCTCTTTCTCTTTGTTCCTGCCAGATCAATACATCCTGACTTCTGTCACAGAACCTCTCTCCCTGACTCGCCCCGCACTCTCTCGACTGTGTGAACTCCTTCAACTTCGCTCCTACTTTTATCTCTGCCGTTTGTTTGCTCTGAGTCTCGAGACCTCGCACAGCCACAGATGTTTCGCTCTGTGAGCGTCGCCTGGAATCCGGTGGAGTTTTTCTCTGCGATCTGGGTCTCTCAGTCCAGGAGGTTTATACAGCAGGCAACAGACATTCAGCCTTGGTGGTTTTTTTTTAAAATTATTTTCTTTACGACAGTCTGGCACACTGTGTCCTTGTCGAGGATGAGCTTGTTGTTTAGCCTTGAGTCGACTATTTCCATGGTCAGAGTAGTTAGCACTAAACTCTTAGGTTTGGTTGTCCAAAGTGTTAAACTGCCCCTGAGTGGAGGAAACTTAAGACCACATTAAACATATCCCAAAATGGCCACTGTTCAAAGTTATTTGTAACTTTCGACCATACAGCTTGCACACTTCAATTTTCAAAGAAGCAGCTCTGTACAGACCTGCGGCAAAGAAATAAGCTGCTCTTTTGCAGGAAGTTTTGGGCCTACTTCATTGATGGGGGGCATATTGAATCTTTAGTTTGCATTTCTGGTCAGTAGGTTTTATTTGCACTGCAAGAGTGCCCCCATCCACACCAGCCTCATTGTCATTTCAGCCACCCCCTGCCAAAAAAAGAATAATACCCATACACGTGTACTACACACCTGGCAAAAATGTGTACAAAATTCATGGAGTGTTCCAGACCTCTGTATGGAGCAAATTTTATGCGAATGATGCCTGTATGGCCTTCTGCATTTGACAGAATTCTGCAATATGTGACCTAAGGACACTGCGCTATCCCATAAGGCCACTGGGGCTGGAATGATGAGCCGTTTTCAGGGTGACAGTGATGGCTCTCTAGAAAACGATTAATGAAATTAACAATGTCTAAAATTCACAGGAACACTATCATAGAATTAAAAAACTATTTATAAATGCCAATATTGTGATAAAATTGTCTCTTTACATAATTGTGGGGGGGGGTTTATGCTGCGTCAAGGGTAAACCAGGCCAGGCAGCGGGCGAAATGGCTGCCATATATATTTTGTGCATATACTGCTGATGTATGCACGTTGAACCTGCTAGATCAACGGATGAGTACTGGTTATTAAAACAAATTGTTTGAGATGTGAGTATTCAGACACGACCAAAATGGCGGATCGCTTTCGAGCAAAGGGTCTTTTGGCTGCTCAGCGTTGTAGCTCGTAGTATGGTGTCATGGTAATATTATGTTATTTTTACCGTTCCTAGGACATTTCAGCCCAAGAAAGCAATATCCTTGGATCCTTCTGTGATATGAATGTAAGTAAAACACAAACACATGCCCTTGCATTACCTCTGCATTGTTACTCCTTAAAATGGGGGGTGGGGGGGAATGTGCAGTGTGCGTTTAGTTATTTAGTGTTTGCGATGGGAGATGGTGCTTGAGTGCTGTGCATCTGAGTGGCTCACTCTTATCCCTCTATTTTATAGCACTCTGCGCCATCAGGGTGATTTATCTTAATCTAGCTGGTTTATTTCTGTACTGCTACAGTTAAAGAACATTTACCCTCTGATTTGTACTCCCTAAGATGGCACCGATATCATTTTTACCCCTCTTAACTTCAGCCATTTATTGAACTTTTGAAGTGTATCAGTGAATTTCGGTTCCTCCTACTTTAAGTATTTCAATCGTTGTGCTCAGGTAGTTCTGTTTTTTTTTTTAAGATGCATGTTTTGACCCCAAAATAAGTTGATTATTTGACAGTATCCCTCGGAAAAAAAAAAAAAAAAAAAAAACAGAAAGCGTCAAGGAGCACAAATAATTTCCTGTCACTCGATCCCTGTTACTTTGCCATCATGGAATTCAGAGGGACATTTGTCTGGGTACTGATGGGTTGGGCCGGGTTGGACATTGTGCTGTAGTAGGCATGTTTTCTGGGATTTGCGTGGCTGCCATTGATTTCGGTCTTCCCCTAAAACCACGCGAAGCGGAACCTGACCTGTATATGTGGTAAACGGAGACGCTTCAGCCTTCGTTCCGGTAAACGTTGTGATGCTGGGGCTTTTAGCGAGGCACCCTGTGGATTCGGGTGATGGTTGGATATGTGGGCGAATGTGACGATAAATGAAACCTCGCCTTTGCATAGATTCATATCCATCCTGTTCCAGCTATAATTTGGTTTTGTGTTTTTATTGAATATCGCAAGCCTCCTGGGTGTATATTATGAGTGATTTGATTTGTAGCTCAGCATGTCAAACTTCAGTCCTGCAGTGCTGCAGTGTGAGCAGTTTCCCTTCAGTTTAGGACTAATTAATGTCTGGAGAACCCAGTGTGTGGATTATTTATCAGTGTTCACTCTGAAACACTGGCGTGTGGGTGATCAGGCCACAAATCAGAGCTGAAAGCCTGCCTTGTCCTACTGATTTTCCACTGCCACTCAGCGTGACTCGTCTCCTCTTAAAGTCTCTACAACTCTTTTACAGCTGTAGCAGTTTTATTTTAGTTATTCTATTGTCTGTCTATCATGTTTTTTTCCTTCCATGTCTACCTTTGGTATGGCACCTTTGGGACCATTTTGGGCCAACGTGGACTGGACTTTACTTTCACAATTTTTCCATATTGGTCAACCTTTACGGTATTCTGGGCCAAAATATCACCATTTTGGGTCGCCAGTGGTCATTTGGCACCATTTCAGGCCAACTTCAACCAGAATAAACTGTCTTTTTTTTTTTTTGGTCAACTTTTTGGGTGTTTTGGGCTAAAATGTGACCTTTGGGGTCACCAGGGGTCATCTGGCACCATTTTGGGGTTTTGCGTCACCAGGGCTCATTTCGGGCCAACTTCGATCCGGTCCCACGTTCACGATTTTTTTTATTTTCAGAAACAATTTAGATATTTGAGGCCAAAATACAATCTTTTTTTTACATCAACCTGCCTAGAAACCACCGTTGGAAATTAGCCTGTGGCTGCAAACCTCCATATTGACATGTTTAATGTTTATGAACTAAGGAGCAAAGGCACAGGACTGATCCAAGTTCTCACTCTCATCTTGTGATTGTTTATAAATAGAGGTGTTGAGCTCTCGCTGTTGTGGCATTGACTAAAACCTGGAACCCTGCAAAATCGGGAGAATAGACCAAATTTGGGGAAAAATAGAGGCTGTTTGGAGCATTGTCCTGTGCAATTATCTGCCTAACTTCATTATCCTGATTTTTGAAATGCCTCCCATTTTCAGCTTTAGTTTAGTGTGCTGGTGGTTCTGACTTCCTGTTTCTTATGCGAGACAGGATGTGGAGGTCCCATTGCACCTGCTTCGCTACGTGTGCCTGTTCTGTGGGAAACACGGGCTCTCCCTTATGAAGGACTGCTTTGAGTTCGGAACGCCCGAGTCCCTCCCTTTTCCCATCGCTCACGCCTTCATTACCATCGTCTCCAACGTGAGTCCCTCGCCATCCTGTTCCACTCTCCAAATCACAGACACGGAGATGCCCATTTTCAGTTTTCTTACACGGAGTTATTTTATGTTATGTGTGTTCTCTCCACAGATAAGAATATGGCTGCACATCCCCGCTGTCATGCAGCATATTATACCGTTCAGAACGTATGTCATCAGGTAAGGAAACGGCTGCTTCCTGTTGCACCCTTGACTTTTTTAAAAATGTTTTCCTACCTGATCCTGGACTGTCAACAATTTTTATACTTCCTTTGGTATGCAGTTCGGGGGGGTTGTGGCCATTTGCATGTCGGCCAATCTGTCCTTCCGTAATTATTTTAGTTTCCGGGCCTTAAAAACCACGCTTCATGTTTGTCAAGAAACATTCAACATTGTTGCATGCCAGGGGTAGGGAACCTTCTCCAGAAAGAGCCACTGTGGCTGCAGCTTTCATACTAACTAAACTGCTACACCTGATTCTACTAATCAAGGCCCTTCACAAACATTTCAGAGATTGATCAGTAGAATCAGGTGTGTAGCAGTTTGGTTGTTATGAAAGCTGCAGCCTCAGTGGCTCTGTCTGGAGAAGGTTCCCTACCCCTGGCATACAACACTGCTGAATGCTTTGTGGTTCACAAAATCATTGAAACGTGGCCACAAGCGCAGATTACGCTTTGCTCACTGGAGTAAAAACAAGGCCTGGGAGATATAGAACCTATACGATGTACAACGGGTTATGAATTTGCATTGATTCCCAATGCAGATTCATTCCAAAGGTGTCCAAAAGTAAGCTGAAAAAGCAGAGTCCTCAGTGGATGACCACAGCTTTTCGTGGGAGTTTGAGGGAAAAGAGGAATCTTTATAAGATGTTCATGAAGGAAAACAATGAGATTACTAAGGCTGAAAACTGTAAGATGAGGCTGTGGTCAAAAAAGAGCTGAGGAATGCTAGAAGACTGTATGAAAGACAAATTGCAGAGGGGGCTAAAACTAACCCTAAGCGCTTCTTTTAGTACTGTAGCCGAAAGAGGAAAGTTAAAGAGCAGGTTAAGTGCATAAGGAATAAATATGGATCACTGCTATATGATAACAAGGATATTGCGGATACCTTAAATAGTTACTTTGTTGAGAATTTTACCTCAGAGCACGTCTTTATTTGGCCAGTGGGCATGTCCAATGCTCAAGATTATTTAGCAGAAATTGAGGTTAGGGATAACAAAGTATTAGACAAGTTGCATAAACTAAAGGCAGATAAGGCGGCGGGTCCTGATGGCTTATATCCTAGAGTGCTCAGGAAAGTTAGTAAGATGATCTTTAAGCCGCTCTCCGCCATCTTCAGACAGTCTTTAGAAACTTGAGAAATACCAAATGATTGGAAACAGGGCAATGTAATTCCATTATATAAGAAAGGAGACCGTACTGAGCCAGAAAATTACAGGCTAGTCAGTTTAACTTGCACTGCATGCAAAATACTGGACTCAATCATCAAAGATGAGCTGAACTTATTTCTTGAACATGATAACATCTTGAGTGATAGCCAACATGGTTTCCGTCAGGGAAGGTCATGCCTGACAAACCTTCTGGAATTTATTGAAGAGGCCACCAAGACTTATGACCAGAGCAGGGCTTATGACATCATATACTTGGATTTTCAGAAAGCATTTCATACCGCATAAGAGACTAATTTTTAAAATGAGCTTCATTGGAGTTATTGGGGGTATTCTGAAGTGGATTCAAAACTGGTTACAGGACAGAGTGGTGGTCAGTGGTATCTCATCTGAGCTAGGTATGGTGGGGAGTGGCGTCCCCCAGGGATCGTTGTTGGGGCCCCTGCTGTTCCTCATCTACATTAATGACCTTGATAGGAATATTGAGAGCAAATTAGTTAAATTTGCAGATGATACTAAATTGGGAGGTTTGGCAAATAGTTTAGTCTACTTAAGTGCTACAGGATGATTTGGATAGAATCCAGAATTAGGGTGAAATTTGGCAAGTGAAATTTAATGTAGCGAAATGTGAAGTTGTACATGTAGTTGATAAAAACATTAGACGGGATTACTTCATGGGAGGTTTAAAACTGGAATGTGCAGCACACAAGAAAGATCTTGGAGTGATTGACCAAACCCTCGCAGGCTCTTGCCATTGTGCCATAGCAGATTAAAAAGCCAATCAGATGCTAGGATACATTGCCAAAAGTATCGAGCACAAATCCAAGGAGCTGATACTTCTTTTGTACAACACATTCGTCAAACCACATCTGGAGTATTGTGTACAGTTCTGGGGACCATACTTTAAGAAAGATATAGAGGCTCTAAAGAAAGTTCAGAGAAGAGCCACTAAGCTAATTCCAGGTATAAAAGATGAAAGCTATGAGAAAAGGCTGAAGATCCTTAATCTCTTTAGTCTTAGTAGAAGGAGACTGTGGGGTGATCTGATTGAGGTCTTTAAATATGTTAAAGGGACTAACAAAGTGAATTATGTAGGATTCCTTCGACCAAGTGTTGATAGAACTCGGGGTCGCAAATGGAAGTTGACCAAAGGTAAATGTAGCACTGATGTTCGGAAATATTTCTTCACCCAAAGAGTAAGTTCGATGTGGAATAGCTTGCCTGACCATATTGTTGAGGCAGAGGCTTTGGGTGTCTTCAAGAGCAAGCTTGACTTAAAGCCAGATGTCGCTGAGTATCTGAAGTGTGATATATTCACAATAGTATAAAGAAACTGGGTTGGGTAGAACGACCTGTTCTCGCCACTTATGTTATGTTTTATGTTATGTCATGTTATGTTACAACATCTAAATGGCTTTTCTGAGAGGTATGTAGTATATAATAAAAATGGCTGGAATACACCACTGTTAACTGATCTTATCACAATAACAGGTGATCCTGAAAGTGTTATTATATCCTAATAAATTAACGCACAACTATATACAACCCCAATTCTAAAATAGTTGGGGCAAAGTGTTAATTGTGAATAAAATCAAAATGCAATGACTTTCAGATCACATGGGCCAATATGTTATTGACAATAGAACATAGATAACATTTCAAATGTTGAAATTGAGACATTTAACATTTTTATCCACAAAATGAGCTTATTTCAAATTTTCTAGCTGCAACAGGTCTCAAAAAAGTTGGAACACAGGCAAAAAAAGGGCTGAAAAAGCAATTAATATATAAGAGAATCAGCTGTGAGAACATTTAACAAGTAATTAAGTTAACTGGCATCAGGTTTGTAACATGATTTGCTATGAAAGGGATGCCTTAGAGAGGCTGAGTCTCTCAGAAGTATAGCTGGCCAGATGCTCTCCAACCTGTGATGGTTTGCGTAAAAAAATCGTGGAATACTTTAAAAACAATGTTCCTCAACGTCAAATTGCAAAGGCTTTGAAGGTTTCATCATCGACGGTCCATAAAATCATCAAAAGATTCAGAGAAACTCGAAAAATCTCTGTGCATAAGGGACAAGGTTGACGACCATTACTGGATGCTCGTGATCCTCAGACACCACTGCATCACTCACCGGTATGATTGTCATTGACATTACTAAATGGGCCCAGGGATACTTCAAGAAACCACTGTCTGTAAACACAGTCTGCCATGCCATCCACAGATGCCACCTAAAACTCTATCATGCAAAAAGGAAACCATTGTTGAGCATAATTCAGAAGTGCCGCCGTGTTCTGTGGGCCAAGGCTCATTTAAAATTGACTGTAGCAAAGTGGCAAAGTGTCCTGCGGTCTGACATCTACATTTGACATTCTTGTTGTAAATCATGAGCGTCATGTCCTCCGGACTAAAGAGGAAAAAGACCACCCCTCCTGTTATCAGCGTTCAGTTTAAAAGCTAGCATCTCTGATGGTATGGGGATGCATTAGTGCATATGGTGTGGGACATTTGTGTGTTTTAAAAAGCATCATGAATGCTGAAAGTTATATAAAGGTTTTAGAGCAACATATGCTCCCCTCCAGATGACCTCTAATCCAGGGAAGGCCTTGCGTATTTCAGCAGGACAACACAAAATCACATGCTGCTGCTATTACAACAGTATGGCTTCGTAGTAGATGAGTCCATGTGCTGAACTGGCCTGCCTGCAGTCCTGATCTTTCACCGATTGAGAACATTTGGCGCAAAATTAAACAAAGTCTGTCAAAAGAGACCCAAAACTCTCGAGCAGCTAAAAGCCTGTATTAAACAAGAGTGGGATCAAATTCCAATGGCTAAACTCAAGGAACTTGTCTCCTCAATGTCCTGACGCCTCCACTCTGTGTTAAAAAGAAGGGGGGATGCTACAACCTGGTAAACAGGCCCCTGTCCCAACTTTTTTGAGACCTGTAGCAGCCATCAAATTTGATATTGGCTCATTTTGTGGATAAAATTGTAAAATTTCTCAGTTTCAACATTTGCTATGTTATCTCTGTTCTATTGTGAATAAAATACTGGCTGGTGTGATTTGAAAGTCATTGCGTTTTGATTTTAATCACTATTTACACTTTGTCCCAACTATTTTGGAATTGGCGTTGTACTATATATTGTAACAATCTATAATTGTATAATCTTAAAAGGACAAATGTGTTTCAGATGTATTGCAGTTATGACCTAGAATGATCCTGAAGGCCAATGTCTCGTCAATCATTTTCAAATACTATAAGACTCTTAATTTAATAAGCATCTAAAACAAGCCATGTTTATTATTCAGTGACCAATTTTGACACCCAAAGGCGATAGTAGTAATTTCTAAATACGGGGATGGTTCCAATTTTCGCAGTCCGAATCCATGTTACCGGTCTCGCAATTTAACGACACCCGCACATTATTTAGCCAACTGTATGAGGCAACTTTGAAAATATCTTGGGCATGTTTTCATAGGAACCTGGTTGTTTTTCATGATGAACATTACGTTTTACATACATTTTGATCCAGACAGATGCTTTTTTCAATGGAAAATTGTCTGAAACTTTTTTCACACTCATACTTATGTTTGATATCAAAATGTCCCGCATGTTTTTGTGTAGCCATTAAAATCATCTGGTTTTTCAGAACAATCATTTATGGGTTTAAATAGGATTTTTCGAGGCCTTGTCCGACAAAAATCTTGAAATCACTAAATGGGTCACCTTTCACTTTCTGTATGCAAATTTCACATATCAAATCTATTTTCTGGACAGTCCCACGAGTAGGTACATATAACCAGAAGATGGTTCAAATTGGGCTGTGGGCAAATTTGCCTTTACCCTAAAAAACCTCCTTTATATAGTTATTTTGGACATATGAGGGTCATTTCTTGGAGTTCTGTCTTTTTCGATTTTGAAATGTGCCAAATCTCAAATTTTGTGGAGGCCAGATGGATATTCCATTTCCTGATAGCTTGTTTTATTCTTGATAATGCGAATAAATATTTTATTTGATACTGCTTGGTGATTGCTCCATAAAACAAGCTCTTAACTATTTAGACTCCTATGAATATTGTAGCCAAATAATCCCCTTACCTTACTCTTTAGATTGTTTTTATTTTCTGAGCTACACTCCGTCTTCAAGCTTTCAACTCTCATGGGGTATCCTCTGGAAAGTTGTTTTTGACGACCTTGGAAAAAAATTAGCGTTAGTGCTACGAGGGAGAGGCAGGGAGGTGGAGCGAGGCTGCAGGAAAGAGGAGCATAAACTTTGAAGAGGAGGTCTGTTTGTGAGGCAGGAACCTGCAGGAATTTCAACCACAGAAGTGGGGGACGACTGTACAGATGGACTGACATGGAAGAATGTATTTTTCATGATATGTCTCCTTGAAAAGTCTTGGGTACTACAGCTAAAGGATTACCCTGTGTAACATGCTCTCAACTGTGTAAGCTGGTGTAGTCACTGTAACATCGATTCCATCAACCATTTTAACCATTTTATCAAAGCTGTTTTGCTGATCCTGTGCACCACACTGTTTCTTAACCATTTTGACTTTCATGGTATCTTCAGCCTATGAATTGCCCTGACTGCACACTGTATGATCGGTTACTGGTATTGCTGGTAAATGGTTGGTCTAGATTGGAGGAGATCTTTGCCCGAGGCATTTTGTGCTCTTGAACTTGGCGTAATCTGCCGTCTCCCTATGCCGGAGTGGATTTAATTGGAGTTCGTAAAGCTCCGCTTCTCTATTATTCATCTTTGAGCGAAATAACCGAAAGAGGTAACCTTGAGTGTCTGTTGGGTGTTAAGTTTTCACGTGTGATAAACGTGTTAAAAATCTAAGATTAAGACCATGCTGTGGAGCCGGGTAAGTGCAGCCTGCCTCGTGCGTGTACTCCTCGCCTGGTTGCTAGGTAGAGCATCTCTCACCATGGCAACTGTCGCCAGGCTGCACGCTCGCTCTCCTCACATGACCTTGGAGAAGCGGGATGGGGGAACAGGCGGTCTTGTGACCGGGGGATCGGGATTAGCAGCGTGTGGCTGCTGGCGGCGGCGGCGTTCAGAATCGGTTCTCATGCGCTTGGCTGCAGTTTCATTACAAATGCAAATTTGTTCTATTTTCTGTTGTAGTATTTAAGGACTGTGTGTAATAAATCACTTGTTCCCTGGGCCATTTTCACCCCCTCTTTTTCACAGTTATCTCAGTCAAGTTCTCATTACCAACCATAAATTTTGCATGCTCAGGGGCGGGTAACAAGAATTCAAAAAATGGGCTCTTATAAATCTCCTCTTATGAGTTGATGATAACGTGATATCGTTTGTATTAAGGGTGACACTCTGACTTTTGAGTAAAGGTTGTTTATACAGTTTCAGTGATTTGTCACATAAGTTTGCGTATATGACTGACAGGGCAGCTTTAGTCTGGCAGTTTGACTGTTACACGTGCATGCATGTCTTCATATTTTCCTTTCCTGATGACTGCCTGCAGGAGTCTAGGTATCAGACTGTCCAAGGGTCTGACAATCTGCTCGTGTCGAGTGCATTCATTTTGTGGAAGATGACTGCATCTTTGTGCATTCATTTGCTATCTATTGTGTCCGTTGATGTGCACGTATTGTATATTGTACGCATTTGCGTGTTGTGTGTAGCAGGAGTTTACTGTGTCTGGTGCTGCCTCCCACAGGTACCTGTGCAAACTGTCGGACCAGGAGCTGCGTCAGAGTGCGGCTCGGAACATGGCGGACCTGATGTGGAGCACGGTTAAGGAACCGCTGGACAGCACGCTCTGCTTCGATAAAGAGAGCCTCGACCTCGCCTTCAAGTACTTCATGTCCCCCACGCTAACCATGCGGCTGGCTGGACTCAGCCAAATCACGGTGAGCCCCAACTTTAATGCTAACCGCTAACTTTAATGCTTTAAACTGTCTAGTTACTGGGATCCGATACGAGCGCTAACCGTGCTGCTAGTTTTGCCCTGTCAATTCACTGAGCTCCAATGAGTGCACTAACCGTGCACCTAGGTTTGCCTTGCAGTATCCCTGAGGTCTAATGTGAGTGCTAACCATGGGTAGAGCTTTGCCTTGCCTTGCCAAATCTCTGAGCTCCAATGAGAATGCTTACCGTGCAGCAGGCTTTGCTGTGCCATACCACTGAGCTCCAATACAGGTGCCAACTATGCGACTAGCTGGACTCCGTCAGTTCACTGTGAGCAACGCTAAAGCAGACTGTGCCACTATCGGTGTGCAGATGACCTCAGGGCTGTCCAAACGGCCAAATCATGGCATGTCACTGAGTCCCAGTACTGCTGTCCAGGTGGTGGCGCTGTGTTGGGATGGTTGGAGAGCTGCTGGAACCTGAGGCTGCAGTGCTGTTATTACTTTTTCGTGAAGTCTTTATGTGAATTGCTTCAAAGTAAATTCCTGCTTTGTAAATTGATTTAGTGTTTAAGAAAATTGATCCACCTTAAGATGCACTGGATTTCAGTGTCTGTAAAAATGAAAATGTGTGCAGTGTCCAAGATTTCTGCTGTGAATGGCGAGCCTGTACTCATCAGCAGTGCTTATCCTCTGTTGTTGGCAGTGGGACTGTCTGAGTGTGACTATCTTGAGTTAGGGTCTGTTCCCAGACGCCGTTTGTTGCCTAATTGCCTGCGCAGTCTTGTTTTCCTTATCCGTCAGTGAGGTGCGCAAAATCAATAAGATCTTGTCTCTCTTCCCTCAGAATCAGCTGCACACGTTTAACGATGTGTGTAATAACGAGTCTCTGGTGTCTGACACAGAAACGTAAGTGCAAACCGTGTTCGTCTCCGACTCCCCCAAATCATTTTGATAAACGGCGGCTATAAAGCCGGGTCGATATCCTTTTGTGAGCGGGAAAAAAAGTGTGAAATGTCTTTCCAGGTCAATAGCGAAGGAGCTGGCTGACTGGCTCATCAACAACAACGTGGTGGAGCACATCTTCGGACCAAACCTGCACATCGAGGTGAGCTCAGCCGCTCGGAGCTTCGCTCAGTGAAGCGGAGAGAACGATGAAGATGATGCACACCTGGGGTCTTGGGGTCAACTCAAACCCTGGAAGGCCGCTGCGTCCATTGATTTTTTTGTTTGTTCCTGCATTTAACCCTTTCCGTTCTAAGGTTCCCTGAGAAACTTGATCTCAAATTTTCCTAGTTGCAAATAAGTCTGTGGAACACTTCTCGATGGTTTGATATATGCTAAAGTTTGTGTACATTTGATATTCTGGATAGTTAAGCTTTCAAAATTTCGGTCACTTGGTCTGTAACCATGGTAACAATGTTCCATCAAAAAAAAATTTGATTTCTGTCCTCACTGAAGTGAGTTACTAGGGAAAGGGTTAACCCCTTTGCGCAGAAGCCAAATTTGGCTATTTATGGGTTATCCAATTTGATGCTTTATAATTCAAGATTTAAGCTTCATAAAGAGAACGAATTTGGTTCAACTCAGAAAGGACACTTGCAGCATTTAGAATTACATCATATTTCAGTTTATTTTCATTATTTTGGTGGAGAAAATGGGCTGCAAACATAAAAAGATCTTACGAATTCACCATTGAAACTGTGAAAATTATTCTGAGGATTGAAAAATGGCTGGGGATTAAAACAATACATTTCTGGGATAATAAACTTTGAGACCACAACAACTACTCATCTGAACATGAAACATTACATGTTCCACTTTTTATAAGCCAAATAAGATGACTATCCAGGTGGCTCCCCAAACTCCCACTTTCAATTCATGAAATAATCATATTTTTAACGCAAATCAACTTTGTACTCATGAAGTTCAATATTAATGGATGATTTTGTGGTTGAATTTGGATGAGTTTATCAATATAGGCACAGCTGGACATCAATGGTCACCACTGACCTCTCCAAACCAAAATCATGCCTTTTCTCCACGATAAATGGACGAGACTCTGAACTTTATCTACAAAGCCGCGTCAGCGTGCACACACACTCATTAGAGGAACTGCATATTTTACGGTCAGAATGTTCCCACAGGCGGAAAGCTTGCTGTTTACAATTCCGATCATCCCAGCGAAACGCAAGCTTGTGACCCTCTATGGAACTAGTTTAACTCGGGTCACAGTAATACCTGTTCGCACTTTAAAAGAGCGAAAATGCAAGGCATTCTGTTTCATTGAATGTGGTAAAGATTCTAAAACTGATCACCTAGTTTAGAAAAAATGCCAGCACGCTGCAGTATCGACTACTCTTGTTACCCAGTGTGACAAACTAGCTCTGTGATCACGGTGGTAAACCAAAAATAAGAAATAGCTGGCTAGTTTGCGAGCAGGCTAAAAGTAAGATAGAGCTACACCATACAAAGACAGCTTTACTCACTTTTGAATAGAATTATTGAGCTGCTCCTCAGAAGTATCAATGCTGTCAGCTCTTCTGTCTGTTCCATTCAGAATAACTGCTATTTTCCATCTCAGAATCACATTTCCATCTCGCAAATAAGCTCAGCTCTCCTGGCTCAGTTCTGCAGGTTTTTTGTTCCCATGCAACCACGTCAGTCTGAGCTGCGTAAAGTGTTTTGGATACAACGTAACCCGATTACGCAAATATTTTAGAATGTTTTTTAAAGTCCAATCAATGTCTTTCACTTACTGAGGAAAGCTTATACGATCTGCAATTGGATAAAAGTCGTGTCAACCAACTGGTAATTACCCGGATAATTTCACGTGGGCATGAAATACAGCTGGGCTTTCACACAGATACCACTGAATTACCATTAAAGTGATTGGATTTCTGTGAGAACTTGTATGAGGTTGTAAAAGACAGCTAAATTCTTCAACTGACATATCTACGTGTTAATCCACGATAGGAAATTGCACGTTATTAATATGTGATGACTGAAATTGATAGTTGAATGACAGTGTCAACACCATGGCAAATTTTTGCCTCAGGAAACTGATTATTCTTTAACTCCTTGGAATACCACTGAGTCACTGTAACTGAAGTGGTTACTACAGAGGACAACGATTTTTTCTGCTGCAAGAGATCTTTTTTTTTTTTTTTCAAACTGCTGGATAGATACTCTGGGCAAGGATATTGAGCAGTTTACACATCAGGCTTAGCTGTGGAGTTTAATTCATGCAACTCCTGAAAAACAGGGATAGGAGTGAACTCGTCAATATTCTAGACTGTGTTCCAGCTCTGCTGGCTTGTGATGATTCAATAACTGATCCGGGGGTGCCATTCCCTGATAGAGTAGCACAGCTGCTTCCATAAAAAGAGCTGCTCTATGCCAATTGGCGTCCATGTCTGCTGAAAGGTTTTAAGCGATTCAATTCATTGATTGGCAAAGAAGTTTGTACACTTTGTTTACGATGCTCCTGAAGTCACTGCGGCCCAAGAGCACTAGAGTTGACATCCATGTATGCTGTGCTATGGCTCCTAATTTGCGGTGTTATTTCGATCAAAATGCAAAGCATTTTTCCTGTGTTGTTGGCATGTAGCAGCGTTCCAGAATTTTCAAAACATTTGAGTGCATTATGAAAATAACATTGCCTAGCATCAACCATAATGGAAGGAGTGGGATGATGACTGCTGATTGGCAAAATCTTCCACAATTTATGGAGAAAGTGGTGCGTGGGCATGTATAATTTATGATATCCTCCAGGAGAAAGATGGCAAATTCAGCTAATGATGCCCAGAGTAAAGAGCTTTTAATAAATCATTTGGTTGCAGTCATGTGGACCTTCACTGGAGAGTTGGGACAGTGAGCCCTAATGACCAGAATGTTCCAAAATGTGGGGAGATTTGTGGGGGCGTGCAGCTTACTGCATCTTTTTATCTTGTCACCATTTCAGACTTTCACTCATTTTTTTTAAATTTTACGTTATTTGCTTGCTATTTTGGGGGTTCTGGTCATAAAATTAGATGAGTGCAAAGTTTGGGATGGAAGAGGGGAATTCTCTAGTAATCAATTATACATCTCAATTATTAGGTTTATGGTTGCAAATTCAGTGAGGGTGCAGGAATGTGCTACTAGGGTATGCTGCTTTTGGAGTAGTCTTGGCTTTTTAGAGTGTATTTGTAATATTGATCTCTCATCCCTGCTTAATTTTACTTATTCATAAATGTGTCAATCACCTGCCTTGGGACGACAGAGAAATTTGCGATTGAGTGAAGTCTTGCGCTCCATGCACTGATAGAATAACTGATTATTTTTATTTTCTTTGATTACGCTCTGTCCCTTCTAAAGAATGAGATTGATTGAAAGATGCAGTCCTTTGAAAATGGAAGAATCATTGACTGTATATAAAGACGGACATCAACAGCTCCCCAAAAGTGGGGCCAAAACATCTTGACTGCCCCCAGTTGCTGACTGCAGTCATGAACCCACCCCCTCCACGTTAGTGGATGCAACATGGGCCTCGGTAAAAAATTAAAGCAGGTTTCAAGTAATTTTTTTCTGAAGATGGCTTTTATCATCTTAAGTAGTTTTTGCCATGCTGATGTATGTTCAAGTATTCATTTTTTCCAGTCAGTTTGGTTTTATTTAGTCATTTGATACTATATAAAGGAGGTAGAAAGTCATGATTGAGAGATGTGATTGACACTGATTCTGAGAATTGTTGTTGCCTGTTGGCTAATTTCTCGAAATTTTTCTGAGATGGAATGCGACTGTCGAGCAGAGAAGAAATGTTAGCCAACATTTCACTTTCAAAATTTCCTAGCTCTGTCCCAGTCGTTTATCAAGGAGCATTTTAAGATTACAAAAGAAAAGTGTAAAAATGCCTGGAAGGTAAGAATTGCTTTAAAACGAATGATGGTGGGGAGTCCAGTCACCCACAGACACTACTTAACTTAATTTTCAGGGTTTGCACTGGTTTTTTGCAGTAGGGTTATATGCCGTACTTAACCATCGTCAATGTATTGGCCACATAGCTAGTCGAATGCATTCGGCACAAGCTTTAAGAGGCTGGCAGGTACACTGGACATCGGCATTGGAGCCAAGCAGTGTCCTGCTAAGTATGAGGAAAGCAGCAAATGTATTTAGCCTCATGCAACTGCACTTGGGAAAAAATCTGAACTAGCAAAGCCTTTAATAAGCTTTCAGTCATGGTCTAACTTTTCAATAGACTGAATGTTCGCTTTCTTTCCTAATGCAACAGTAGTGCTTTTCAGGCAATCACTTACAAAAGATATTAATGAACACACCCACGGTGTGTAGCCTGACACTGAAGGAGTCAGCCAGGCTATGTAAAAATTTTGCAGAAGTGCTTGCAACAGAGTTCTGAGGGTGTTTGGGCAGGTCCTTGGTACCACAGCTCAACCCCACGATCACTACTGCACAGTCACTGGCTTCAAATGTGCAATTTGGCTGCATCTGTATGAAGGAAATTTTGGCTCCAATTTTATACTGCGTGAGGAAATGGATATGCATAGTCCATCTTTATATACAGCAGTGGTTCTCAAATTCTGTGCTGGCACCCCCCTGTGTGTGCTGGGGTTTGTTCCAACCACAAATGCAGTCTTAGGATTTTAACAAGCTGTTGATTTGTTTTAATTGGGTGCATTTATGCAAATGTTTACATTGAGATATATTGTAAATATTGACGGAGGGAAACTATTTAACCAAACATTTTATCAACATAAATAATCAAGAGGTTCCTCATTGGTGAAACTCCTGACACATGGTGGCAAAACCTGACAATTTACTTGGCAAACAATGGAGTCACACCTGTTGTGTTTTCTGTTGATTTTGTTGGGAAAAACTCGAAACGCCTGTGTTTAGAAACCTAATTTGGAGCTTATTGATTTTCTCAGAGTCTAATTTGATCTGTTTAAAAATGTTATCACCTGAAAATCCTAGCAATATTGAAAATTAAGCAAAATATGTTCAAGGGTTTTTATTCTTCATAGCAGATTGGATATGTCCATCCGTGACTGAAGATGGTAAATAACTACTCTAAACATGGGATTCTGCTAATTAAGACGAGGTAACAGCTTTTTAAAATCCTATGGCTGGAACAAAAACTAGCACACACAGGGGGCACCAGGACTGAGTTTGAGAACCACTGATATACAGTCTATGGGGAGAAGTGATGTGTTTTCCAGCGAAGGGTCAATAATCCTTCTCCATTGTTTGGGCTCTTGTGTTGGGTACTCCCAGATCATCAAACAGTGCCAAGTTATCCTGAACTTCCTGGCAGCGGAAGGGCGGCTGAGCACGCAGCATGTGGACTGCATATGGGCGGCAGCGCAGGTATGCTAACGTGCTAATTTCGCCCCGGGTGCCTCTGGCTCGTTAAATTACGGGCCAGATGGTCCTGTCACGGGGAGTCTAATCAGCGTTTTTGGTGTTTGTTTGTGATAATTGGTGATGATTTCAAAACTTGTGGGCAGCAAGATGGTTTTCCTTCAGACTCTACCTCGTGTTAGCGCTAGATTATTTTTAGGAAATTCGATTCGGAAATTTGCTGCTTTTTTTATTCTGAGGATGTGTGATGTCACCTTGAGTGGTATTTTCAGACAAACTTTTTCGCCATATTCTCCTACCGAGTGGATTTTTAGAAATGAGTGACGGACTTGAGTGCTGATATATGATGAGTTTAGCCATTTAACTCTGAGCAGGTTGGGTTCGGACATGAGCTGGGTCAAACCTGATCCATGATCAGCACTCGTGCACAGAACTGCCTCGATTCGGTTGTGGGTTGTGTTCCTTTATTTCTCTAGCGTAAATTTTATTCTGCCTCCTTGTCTTGCAGCTGAAGCACTGCAGCCGCTACATCCACGATCTCTTCCCCTCGCTCATCAAGAACCTGGACCCTGTGCCTCTGCGACACGTGCTCAACCTGGTGTCAGGACTCCACCCCAGTGCCCACACGGAGCAGGTACAATCGCCCCTTTTGGAATTTTCTGTATTTCTCTTTGCCATTACTTGTCTCTCCGCGTGGTTAGCATGTGGTTAGATGTTCATGGAGTTGATGGATGTGAAACCACAGCATGTTATTAAGTTTTCATCGTAATCAAGTGCATTAGAACTTGGTTGATTTAGCTTTTCTTCTTTTTTTTTTTTTTTTTTTTTTTTCTGCTAGTAGCACAGCAGTAGTATTGCTTCTCACCTTCTCATTTATAGTTTAAAATTTTGAGAAGTCATAGATTGTCTTGACCTCATGTTGCAAGAACTTGGACTTAGTATAGTCTGTTGAGCCCCGTGTTCACAGAAGCACTGTCAGGAGTTGGTGGAGCTCCATGAGTTTTCTGTTGATCCTCAGAACGGAGTTAAGCTGGGCTTATTGGGAGTCCTCCGTCAGCACTCTGTCTCGGCTCTTTGTCTCAGCGTCTGTCTGGGCTCCAGAGCCAGGCTTTGTCTCACCTGCCCGTGTGTGTTCCCTCTCCCCTGGGTCCTCAGACGCTGTACCTGGCCTCCATGCTGATCAAAGCTCTCTGGAACAACGCACTGGCTGCCAAGGCCCAGCTCTCCAAGCAGAGCTCCTTCGCCTCGCTGCTCAACACCAACCTGCCCATGGGCAACAAGAAGGGTGAGTGACTGCACCTCAGGCGCCGTCGGTCTAATTCCCACCCTGGTTTCATTTTCTCCTGGGCAATATTATGTGCATTCAGTACTTGACTGTCTGAACACTTACCTACCAGAATAAGGGAGAGAAGAAAATCCTCTCGACTCGCCTGGGCTGTGATTGGTTATCCCTTGGCCGTCTTCCTCAGGTCATGCTCTGAAGTCCCCTTCTCTGCTACAGCGCTGCTGTGGTGCTATTTTTGTGTTTATGTGCATTTGCTTCCCAATGCTATGTTTGTAGCCAGGACTTTACAGGTGCTGTCAGCAAAATGAGAATCTCTTCGAGTGGAGCAAAGTTCTATTATTTTTTACTGCAGGAAATGAGCAGAGCCGCTACAAAGAAGGGGTATTTTATTTTTATGTCTTTTGCTTTGGCTGCCTATATCCACCTGCACGCTGGAAATGGTGCACCTGGCAATCTCTTCAGTCAGTGCTATTACTTTATTTTATGACCCCATTTACCAACTGTAACATTTTACTCTTGTGGTTGCAGCTGTGTTCTGATGCATTTTTATTGCTCTGTATAGCACTCTGTCAAGTGAATCTGGTATAACAGTCATATATTGGCTGGGGGGATCGAAACCCTCCCCGTAAAACAGTTTGAACTACCTTGGGATAAACTGAGGATTAAATGGGATTTGTTCTCTTGCAATTGGAATTACAGTTTTTGTGATATTGTACTGCATTTTGTAGGACTATATAATGATAAACTACATTACCCACGTACCTCGGGAGTCATGACATTGTGATCATTGATTGGCTGCCTTAGGCTCCCCAGCTGCCAGTCCTGAGAGTAGTGATAACAGCGACACACACCACAGCGGGGGTAGCGATATCGAAATGGACGAGCAGATCATGAGCGGCGGGAAGAGGGGTCAACAGCGGCTGTCGGACACGGAGGTACGCTAACGCTAATGAAAGCACCAATAACCATCAAAAGTGACGAGATTCATATTTGAACTTGTCGGATTTATTGATGCAGATCTGATTATGGAAGCGGTGTAGTACTATCGTTCAGCTGATGCTCCAGATTTGGGATTGCCCCAGGTGTTACCTGGTGCAGTTATTTAGCCTGCTACGTTATGGGATCGCGCTACTGCTCAGCTGAAAGATAAAGGTTGAAATAGTGTCTAGAAAGATAATGTACTCCGTATACAAAATGGATGTGTCCCACAACCCTCCTCTCTGTGGAGCAGGAGTCGATGCAGGGCAGCTCGGACGAGACGGCGAACAGCGGCGAGGAGGGGAGCAGTGGTCCAGGGAGCAGCAGCGGCCGCAGCGAGGGCTCCAGCAACGAGGCGGGTTCCAGCAGGGCCAGCCAATCGGCCGGCAGCCCCGGGAGCGAGCTGCACTCGGACGACATGGCCGACAGCGAAGCCCTGAAAGAGGAGGAGGAGGACGACGACGATGAAGAGGAGGATGACGATGAGGAGGAGGAGGAAGATGAGGAGGTGGGAGTCGGCGGAGGCAAGGCTGCTGGGGCGACGGCGGCCTCGGCCGGAGCGTCCAGAGGCGGCGCCAGCTCGCAAAAGGACCCCCGGGACCCTCAGGAGATCAGGAAACGGAAGGCGGGGGAGTCGCAGCCCCAGGGGGGACTGTGTTTGGGGGACCCTCAGGGGCCCGGGGAAAGGGCCGGGGCTGGCGGAGGTGGGGGCGGGGTTAAGGGTATCCCCTTCACCCCTGAGGCGGTGGCGGCCTCCATGGTGGCCGCTTCGTCGTCGACGGTGGAGAGCCGCATGAGGATGCTGGACGCCTGCTCCTCCTCCTCGGCACGTCCCGAGGGGCCCGATCGCGACCTGCCGGGGGAGATGGGCCCCGCTCACATGCCCTCCGGACCCCAGGACCCCCCTTGCCTGCCCCGCACAGGGGACTTTCTGGGAGAGGCCATGGGCAACGAACTGTTCAACTGTAGACGCTTCATGGGCCCCCAGCACCACCATCACCACCATCATCACCACCACCACCACCATCACCACCACGAGGGGTACACCTGCCTCTTCACTCTCCACTCATATTCATAATCACCTCTCCTCCTGTGGACGATCTGTAGCTTGTATGTAACCTACCTTGCATGGAATCCAGAATCAACTTCGGTTAAGACTAATTGCAGAACGGGGACAGAATGCCTGTTAGAATTTACTTCATGATGTAGAGTTGTGTCTGATTGGCTACTCAGAGCAGTTCCTTATTGATTCAAGTCCCAGTCACTTCCAGTGCTGAGGCTGGTTTGTTCTGGTTTTACGCATGGTGAGGAATTTTAAATCAAAAAAGGAACCTATTATTTTATTAGAAATGAGCAGTTGTTGTGATTGTTTGTTTGAAATGGCTCTTGTAGACTTTCTCTCCATTTTGAAGGCTCTGCTTGTGCCAGTGGGAAAAAGTGAGAGCCACAAAACTGCTTGGACAATAACCACAATCTCTAAGAAAGACCCAGTTGGGTAAAACATGACCCAGAATACATGTGAATATAATACACATGTATTATACCTAAACCACAAACCAAGGGGTCTTGTAAAATTTCTACATCCCTGCCTGCTGTGGTCAAATGCATCCATTTCTACTGTCAAATGCAAGCATTTTTACTGTAAGTGATCATTGTAGGAGTGTAGCATTTATTTAAAACTGCTTTTCCCATCATTCCTTTGGAGGCACATGGTGGAGGACATGCTCAGCGCAGACGATGTCAGCTGCAGCAGCTCACAGGTCAGCGCCAAGTCGGAGAAGAACATGGCGGACTTTGATGGAGAGGAGTCTGGCTGTGAGGAGGAGCTGGTCCAGATCAACTCCCACGCAGAACTCACCTCCCACCTCCAACAGCACCTCCCCAACCTCGCCTCCATCTACCACGAGCATCTGGCGCAAGGCAAGCAGGAGTTACTGTGTCATTTCAGCTGATGCTTCAGTTCAAAGGGACTTGCATTTGAGTCGGGCAAGCAGGGTTTTGTACTCGTGTTACAGTGGGGGGTCAAGGGCCTTGCTCTGGGGGGCAACTGAAACACTTATCTGATTCTGTGGCTGAACCACCGCATCATTACATTAACCACCTGGCTGCAGTTGAACTCCGTCACATTAAATGTAACTGGCTGCTGGTCCTACGTAAATCAATAAATTAGCATTTTTCATAGTTTACCTTAATCCATTTGAACCTTACGAGGACCAATCCCCCCTCCCTTACGTGACCTCAATCCACCACGTACATCTGGGTCAAGACAACTGTGAAGAAATCAAGAGTAGCTGATTTTTGAACTGCACTTATTTAAACCTGGAATCCAATATGGAACTTAAATTGAAGTTTTAAGTGCTTTTTCAGTTTTCACGCGAACTTGGTGAGCAAATTGCCAGTCCTGCTCTCTGAAATGGCCCGCTGTAAATCAAGTGAAGTACAGGACTTAACCGTTAAGAAAATTAATTAGCATTTATGGAAGCCGATACAACCTTTTTCAGTCTGTTACCCGTTTCAAGAGTAACAGATTGAAGTTCAGATTTAATAATTTATCGTTGGCCTGCTGATAAAACCTCGTATCTCCAAATTTGATAAGAAACAAAAACTTAACATAAATATTGCAAAATATTAAATATAATTTATTGGATACATTCTTGGAAGAAAAATAGTCATCCTACCCAAACACAGCTCAACTGCATTCTTACATGCAAAATTAAACATTTTTATGTTCTCCTGAAATGGCAGATGCAAGGTTTTATCAGCAGGCGGACGTAATATTTCACCTGATGATTCCAGTCCTGACTACGTGGCCCCGCCCACTGCCTCGTCACCTGTCGTGCTCTTCACAGTTTCATTGGTTGCTACAGTTTTTATGCAGTTCAGTCATACGCATGGGTTTGTTTGTCGCAGTAGGCCTGTGTGATGGAGCATTAGCCGGCTGCATCTGTGATCGAGAGGTTGAGATGGGACTCCAGTTGGCACGAAGGCCCAGAACCAGGCCGCGTCCAGCTATTAGTGACCATCTGGCAGACTCAAGCTGCCGGGGTTTATTTATACTCGAGGGAAACCCTCGGCTAATGGCTACTGAGTCTAAGAGTAGAATTATGCCTCATATCTTCCATGTCTATGAGGGCAATTTGATCATTTTCAATCAAAAACATTCATTCTCAACATTTTGCCTGCTTTGCTGAGATGCAGGGGGTCAGAGCCTCCATATGGCAGGCTTCTGTGCGTGATTAGGCCGTGCCGTTTAGAGCCAGGGCTGGGATTGGGCTCGTCTCTTTGTTCAGGACATGGAGATGACTCGCCTCCGGTTCGACTGACCGTCCTCTGTTCAAGTGAACAACCCATCCAGCCTCTGTGTTCTGTCTCTCAGTTAGACCTGGGTTTAAAAAAAGCATTTGTCTTGGATTTAAGCACTTTTCTGTGCTCTGTTGATCGTGCCTGACGTTTCTGCCTGGTAAGAATTGGACGGGGTTTAGCCCTCTGACTGTGTTGTTTGGTTAAATACAGCTGCCAAACTGAGTCAATGAGAGTAGAGAATTGGCATCTGTACCCATTCATTTCAGTCAGCTCTCATCTCAGCAGCAAACCCTCTTCCCACAGGCCCAGCGGTGCACAAGCATCAGTACTCTGGTCATGCAGTGACTGACATCAATCTGGATAATGTGTGTAAGAAGGGGAACACACTGCTGTGGGACCTGGTGCAGGACGAGGACGCGGTGAGGAAACCTGCCCTGAGATGACAACCCCCCCCCCTCAAAACACGCACATTACTGCCTCCGCCCAACGAACTTGGAGGAGGTTATTTGATCATTACAGTTCATCTGTTGGTTGGTTTGTTTGTAAGCAGGATTACGCTAAAAGTTAGGGATGGATTTCCTCACATTTGGTGGAATGACTAAGTATTGTTCAAGGAAGAGGTGATTCGATTTTTGGAGGTCAAGGTCAAAGGTCAAGGGCACGCAAAAGGTCAAAAACGCATTAAAAACATATTTGCGCGAAGACTACAGGACTGAATAAACACAGGGGTTGCTAGCTAATACTGGCAGAAATAACATTCATTGGCGGAGGTACTTACACGCTCTTGTTAACCCTTTGTGCCCTGTTCACTTTTTGGACAGAAATGTGTAGGAGGTGCGTCTTGGTGCATCTTATGAAAATGGCTTCCCTATTTGTTCCTCGCAGAAAGTGGGCTGTAACTATGGGGTTGAAGTTGTTTAATTCTTTTTCATAATTATTGCTTATTTTTATATAATGATGTAAATTATTGTCTTGAACAGCCACAGAACTTCAGAATTGAAATGATTTTAATTCAGAATTGTTTGTTATATTATATCTTTGTATCATGAAAATTGGTCATACTGACCGGACGAGAGGTTGCAAAGAAGAGTTATTGCATTCAAGGGCGGTCTTTACTGCTCTGAGAGGTGCAGTGGAGGGCTTGTCAAAACATATAATTATTTACGCAGAAAATGTTGAATCATTGTAATGGGCCATCTAGTCATTTCTTTGTGTCCACGGATTAATCTGAAAATGTGTCCTTTAGAGGTGATCACCCAACAGTACATTTATTCTGTTTGTATAGTGTTGTTTGTGTCGTACTCTGACTGTGTTCACCTGCATTTCCATGATTGAACATTTGTTTCATTTGATCTTGCACCATGAGCTGCTCAGGTAGAGCCCTTTACGCCAGGCTAACTGGGGTCACCTGCTGGGCTGATGTGGCTTTACCGACATCTTAAATCATTGTGTCCCGCTGAGCTCGGCTGCCACGAAAGCGTATTAAAATGTCGCGCTCGTAAAGCCGCTGACCCTTTTAGTCAGTCCCGCGCTCGCCTCGGTCATCTTGCTGCGGGCAGTGGTTTCATGATCTGCCGGTAATTTATCTTCAAACCTCATTAATATATTTATGATAAACGACTGAAGGGAATTTAATATTCGAAGTGAATTTTGCCCTGCTAGATTAATATTAGCATGCTTGGTGCCCTTTCCCTCGTGACCGTTTAGTTTCGCGTTATTTAAAATTCTAAGATAATAGAAACGCCGGTGACGTGTATTTGCTCTTGGAAAATGCGCTTGATTGGCTTCCTATTTTAAAATGTGTTATTGATGCTGCAGTCCAGCTGGTGCCTTTTCAACCAGTGATTTTCACCAACATTAGGACAAGGAGGCAGCTTGTTGTGAAGTGTTTGGTTTTAAAATCAAATAGTTGACTGTTGATGTCTGTTTAATTTAAAATAGAATTTGGTCTCAGGTGAGGCGAACTGTGTACAAACTGGCCCTCCTTTATCCAATTTAACTAGATCCTGGAATGAATTATACTTGGTAGAAGTTGAAGAACAATATTATCAGAGCAGAATCTTTGTGTGAATGGCTCCATTTCAAAGTCAAATGGATTGATTGGTGATGTCTGATTTGTCCGCACAGATCCACCTGTCGGAGGGCTTGATAAACGAAGCCGAGAAGCTGCTCTGCTCACTGGTCTGCTGGTTCACCGATCGCCAGATCCGCATGCGGTTCATCGAGGGCTGCCTGGAGAACCTGGCGCACCATCGGTGAGAGGACACACCTCAGTGCATCATGGGGAGGGTCCTGCCACTGTGGGCCCCAGCGTTGTCATGTGACACGTGTCATGTGTTAGCCTCTGGGAGCTGATGTCTCGCACTCTAGCCCTGTAGAGCTTCAGAGATGTTTTTTTTTTATTTTTCTGATTTCCCCTTGGCTCGTGAGACACGGCTCTTTTACCAAAATGTACTCCAAAGCCAAGCATGCTCACCAGAATCAGTTTGTGAATCCTTTTACTGAAGCAGAGGGCACCTCACTTCCAAAAATCAAAACGGCCACCTGCATTCCTCTGCGATTTCACCGTCTTGCTTCATTGGCCATATTTGGTGTCTCATCATGATAAACTCAGCTCTGCAACTCCCTGAGTGAATCATCAGCCTCTAATCCTGCCACTTCCTGTGCAAACGATGTTCAGCTCCTGATTTTTTGGATGAAATGTGACTTGAATCGTGGAAATACAATATACCTTAAGCTTGGTGGTTAACCAGCCATGAAGTGGATGTGATATGATTTCTCTCTCTCTCTCTCTCTCTCTCTCTCTCTCCCTGCAGGTCGGTGGTGGTCTCGCTCCGTCTCCTGCCCAAGCTCTTCGGCACTTTTCAGCAGTTTGGGAGCAGCTATGACACGCACTGGATCACAATGTGAGCCAATCACGACCTCGTTCTCTCTTTAAGGGACACCAGGGCCCTTTGGCACTATTGTCTGCATCAGATCAGCTCCCACTGGCTTGTGAAAGGGATTACGGTCATTGTAATGGGCTGCTGTGTCTTTTAAACTGTTCCTGTGTTCGCCGGGCCTTTCTGAAGCACATCCCCACTGTCTGAATTCCTGTCTTCTATGTAACGGAAATAAAGTAGCAACATTCCTTCAGTCTTACTCTATCCGTTTATCTTTCTCACTTCCTCTCTCCCTTGCTCTCCCCATCACTCTCTCTTCCATCCCCCCTCCCTCCCTCCCTCCGTCTCTGCCCATCTCACTCCCCCTCTTCCATTCCCCCCCTCTCTCTCTCTCTCTCTCTCTCCCCCTCTCCCTCTCTCTCCTCCTCTCTCCCCCCCTCTCCCTCTCTCTCTCCCTCTCTCCTCTCCCTCTCTCTCCTCCCTCTCTCTCCCTCTCTCTCTCAGGTGGGCGGAGAAAGAGTTGCACATGATGAAGTTGTTCTTTGAGGACCTGCTGCACTACATACAGGAAGTAAAAGAGCAGAAACACAAGTTTGCACTGTGAGTAACTGACTTGGCCCACTGACCAATCTGGGCAGTTACACCTTAGTTCTGATGTTATATTTTGACCCTCATCTCCCACGCTGTATTTATGTTCATCTCTGGCTACAGGACAGGGGTAGGGAAGACTGCTCCTTGAGAGCCATAGCTGTACACGTGTTCTACACGTTTCTTCTCTAACGCACCCGATTTAAGCCTTTACCTCAGTATAAAGCGCATCTCATTTTCCAGCCCATGGCAGCCTACAGTCATGTGAATCAGGTGTATCGGAGCCGAAAGACGTCTAAAACATTCAGGGCTATCGCTCTTTAGGAGCGGGGTTCACCAACGCTGCTATAGGAGAACATGACTGTTAAATGGCACCAAGTGTAAGTCAGCTGCTTTTCCCAGCTTGTAAATGAGTCCAAGTGAACTACTTTGGGGGGGGAAAAGGCTGGTTGGGTCGTGCGGCTCTTTGAAAGGTGCCTCCACTGAGTGACCCGCTAATGGGAGGTCGTGACCCCTCACAGTCAGCTGAGGGCCCTGTTCTCTCTCCCCTGCCTTTACTGCAGATACGGACACAGCGCTGAGGTTCAGGTGCGCCTGCAGTTCCTCACCTGCGTCTTCTCCACGCTGGGCTCACCCGACCACTTCAGTAAGTGCAGCCACGGCCGCCCGACCGTAAACTCACAGTGAGCGACTGAGTGTATCCAACAAAGGGAAGATAAAACCATTCACTGTCACGGCCGTCCATTATGAAACATGTTTGTAATCCCCTCTGAACTTCCTTTACCACAAACGCCATACAGTCTGAACCAGTGGTGTCAGGTGAGAAATTTACAGTCCGATGATTAAAACCTGAGCAAAAAACAGAAGGGGATGTAGGTACCTTGAAATAACAGGGCATTTCCTACCCTGTTCTGCTCTCAGTTCACCTCGTCATTTCAGCTCGTTTGACCTCACAGCACTTTGGGTAAAAGCCTCTGCCGAAGAAATGTAATATAACTTGATTGTCTGTATTATAGCGTTTCTCACCTTATGGTCTGAACCAGCTGCAGAGATGGGCAGAAATCAAGGATAATTTGTTTGAAAAGGAAGAAAGCGCTTTTGCCAGTAATGATGAGGCATCTCTTCTCAGCTGCGTCTCTAATTCTTTGGGTCTGTCTGTTTTAGTTTGCTTTGGTTAATGAGACACCCCAAGCGATTGCGTTTCTGTGCACTTATTCTTATCCGGGGTGTCAGTGTGTGACGTCGGATTGCCACACTTGTGCAAGATTGTCATTTTTAACACTAGCATCTGTTCCTGCTGAAAGACTGCAGTCGAGGATAAAATCGTGCGTGGAGCTAAATATGGCGCGATGGACTAGCGTAGCTGCTTGTGCACACTGCTGTGGACTGGATTGAAAAATTGAAAAAAATGGGTGAGGAAAAAGTAGAAAATTTGTACACGAATTTAATCTGTAAAATACATTACAAATACAAGTTAAAAGCCCAAGGAGGACATGCCAATTAAGACGATTTCTCTGCAAGGGCGAATGCCTGAGAGCATGTACTTTAGCACGTATGAAGGGCACTGACTGACAACACCAGGGCTCGGGGTTAATGAGCAAGTTCAGCGACCGGTGCGGTCTCACTGGGTAGAAACTATCGCCATGGCAAGTAGTCGCTCTCGTGGGGGGCGGGGGCAGCACTCTCCCCGCTCACATCGCCGTGGCGACCCGACAGTGTAATCTAATCGGCCCTGGTCAAACACTGAGGGCTTGTTTGTGGTAAATCTTTGAAGAGGGGATCTGGCCACATCTCATTTCACTGAGCGTGGGAGGGAATTTTCCGGAAAAGGGCTCATAAGTCATGAGGGTGCTTTTTGTGCCTCGGCCACTGGCAGGTCCCTGAGCATGCTCGGGCCGAGCAGACACCCTTTCCGAAAAATCCATTCAAACGGGCTTACCCCCAACAAAGAGGTGTTCGAGTTGCACATCAATCAGGCATGAGAGAGGCCGTGCTTGAAGGCACTCTGAAATTGATATGTTTAATCATCCATTCATTTTACAGGCATGAAAACGGTGAGAATGAGTAGGGATGGGATGAGTTTATTGATTCAAACAGGAATTAGTCTTAGTTTTTTTTGACCTGCTCTCCCTTACTCACTCACACATTCGGACTACAAATGCCTGGAGCTGACTTGACTCTTGTCTTAATAAAAATATCAGCACTGTATGCCCCTCCCACATAAAACTGTTGTGTACCACATGTCCTCACCGTTTGACCTCTGCTTGCATGGATGAATACAAATTGTTCCAGGATAGGGAAGACTATTTTGGTTCAAAGCTTGTGATTAACCCTGTTGAGTCAGCAGAACCATTAAAATGAAATTATAGGGAGCAATTTCTTAAAGGCATGTTTATGCAGCTCTTGAAATATCTGTTATGCAGCATACTTTCTGAAAAGTTTGTGGGAAAATTTCCTGTCGAAAGTTAAGTGTTGCTGCTGGTTTGTCACATTGCTTTTCACTGTGTCTGCCAAAAGAGTGTGATGGGATGGTTCCTTCAAAGCTGTAGCTGATGCTTCATCTGTTGAAGAGAAGGTTTTTTAGGAATTATTGTTCTTAATTGTGTGTTCGTGAGCTCTGTTGCTCTTGATCACTTCTTAATTTTGCTGTCAGTATTGGAACAGTCAGTTTAGAATGTTCCAGCCACACATTCGTGACCTCACAGCTTCAAGCAGTGACAACCAACCTTGTATGAAGATTTTTACATGTAAACTCAAATTGAGCTTGCTAGACTCTCCCAATTCGCTGCTTCACAGAATCTCTTGTTGAATGTAGTATACTTTGTCGGAGTGTCAAGACATGCAGTGTTCAATGTTGTTTTTTTTTTTTTTTTTTTCCCCCTCTCCTCAATATTTTTTCATACTGTTAAATGTGTGTGTTGGAACTCTTGAGTTCTGGAAATCCATCTAAAGCCCAACGCCCACTGAAGGCATAAGACCCGCGTCAAAAAATTGGTTGCATTAATTTCAATGGAGCAATGCCCACTGGCAGCATGTGACGTGCGTCAGATTTTTTTTACGTTTCGCCACTGCTGAATTTCTGAAGCATCAACACAATAAAAACGCATTTGTCTTTAAGATTATTCAACTATTTCGCCTTCTCATGGTTAGTGGCACACATTTGGTGGCAACCTCACATGCAGTTGTCAACCTGCTTTTTTTTAACCAAGTCACAATTTTGAAAGGAAATACGATATTTTGCGGGCATTTAAGTTATCAAGTGATCTACTGTTGGACAGTACCTAACTCAAGGTACACCGATGAGAACTTTACACTGCCAAGTTAGCTAGCTAGCTAATTCGTTGCTGGGTAAAGTAAAATGAATCATAATCTTAGACGGCTAAATTTAGGAGGGAAAAAATAAGCTTAAAATAAGCTTTATCGGTGGGCTTTTTCAAAATTATACGTTGTCTTGTTTAATATTTTGAGAGTGACAACCATGGCTTCTCAGTCGAGTTGGCAGCTGTCAGTGTTGATGCAGCTGACGCGTTCAGTGGGCATTTGAAAGCCTCAAGGCAACATTTGGAGTTTGACGCGACGCTTTGCTTTGCAGCCAGTGGGCGTTGGGCTTAAGGTACCGGTTTTTATTATGACATCATTCGCTGAATGTCTGGTTTGGCGCGCACTGATGACATGATTGTGACCTCACAGGGCTGAGTCTGGAGCAAGTGGACATCCTGTGGCATTGCCTTGTGGAGGACTCGGAGTGCTATGACGATGCCCTCCACTGGTTCCTCAACCAGGTGCGAAGCAAGGACCAGCATGCCATGGGCATGGAGACCTACAAACATCTCTTCCTGGAGAAGGTGAGCCATGCTCCTCTGCTGGGCCTTGTTTTTTTTTTTTTTTTTTTAAGTATTTGTTGTGTAGTCCATAAGCATATTCTCTACTGTACAGTATGAGTTTAAGATGGAAACTGACTGCATTCATTCCCATCCATTTTGATAAACCATGTTTAAGCTGTTGGTTTGGTGTGTGATGGACTATTGTGTTGCTGGACTTAGGTGGGTGGGTAATGATCAGGCGGAGTTTTGGCAGAGATGGTGGGGCCAGATGGATCGGGTTGTGTGTGTGGGTGTGCGACATCTGTCCTCACCCCTGTCCTTTGTCACCTCAGATGCCCCAGCTGAAACCTGAGACCATTAGCATGACGGGGCTAAACCTCTTCCAGCACCTGTGTAACCTGGCCCGCCTCGCCACCAGCGCCTACGACAGCGGCTCCAACTGTGAGGTCAGCACTTCCTTCACTTCAGCACTGACCTTCAGCCCTTGAGACTTGTGTCATGGAGACCTGCTCTTGTCCTGGGATGTAGAGTCTACTGGCCTTTAGTGTTATCAGTTAAAACATGTAATCAGACACTTGCCGATTATGGGCGACAGTTGGTTATATCCTCTAAAGCACAGCATTCTCCCCATGGGACGAACTACATAGTTTTGCCTTTTGGTAGTGCTACAGTAAAGGGTTTGGGTCCAAAAAAAATCTACAGGGGCATTACTCTCGTCTCCAGGATTGTTCACTGCTAATTATAGCTCATTCCCATTGGAAATGTTTTGGCCTTAAGGTGGTGGTACAGGAATGGTCATAGTATCACCAGAACAAAAGGGTTGCCCTTTTAGGCGCCACGACGTTCACAGCAAAGTTGATCTGATTCCCATTAAAACAGTACCACTTATTACAGTTGAAAATGCAGTCTAGCTTAATGGTGACGCTACAGGAAAATTAATGTGGGTGTCTAAATCAGTAAGGCTTCCTCTCTATTCACTAGCGATGTTGACTGCAGATTTGGCAGGATTCCCCTTGAAACTGTTACTGCATTTTTGAAAATGAAACATTTGGTCTGGTGGTGTTGCCACAGGGGAGGGTCATAGGGTCACCAACGATGCCTCTACACCAGGAACAGTCTCTGAAGATTTCAAAGGATTTCCCTCGAAAGTGTCTGAGTTATGGCATAAAACGATAAATTTGGCTGAGTGGTGGGGCTACAGGAAACATTGGAGCCACTATAATCAATATCTTCTTCCTCAATGAATCAGGAATGTTCAAAGTGGATTTGACATTATTTCCATTAAAGTTATTGAAATTGTTTCAGCTTTTAAAAATGGCAAGTTTGTCCCGGTAGTGTCCCTCATTCATTTATATATGATCAACATCCATAACAGGCCTTTTCTATGCTACAGAAATGATCACAGGAAGTGTGACCTGATTCTCATAAAAACGGAGTTATTGCTTTTGGTAATGTAAAGTTTGACTTGATGGTAGCGCTGTAGTTAAGGAAGGGAGGGTGACTATTGGGCTTGTCCTCTGTGCACTGAGAATGAATGCTTCAGAGTTCCTGCGATTTCCAAAAAGACTGCCCTCGATAGCGCAAAGGATCGCTGTTTATGTCCAGGGCAAATCGATCATATCCCCAAATACTCCATTTGAAGGGTAGAATTATACAGTTAATTCTCCCGTCTGGGTTTTTTTTGCTTGTTGCATTTCTGGAGAAAACAAATTACTGCAGGCGCTCCGGCCTCTCAGTATCATCGCTGCTGTAGCGAGCTGCCCAACTCCATTCACAGATCCATTGTTCGCGCCATGTGCATTTGGCCTGCCTGTGTACTTGCTGGCTCAATAGCTCAACCGCGCTTGCGGCAGTCCATGAAATTGAATTTGTGTCAAATCTCGCAGCGGGCTGCGTGCCTGGTGTTTCCAGCAGCACACTTAAGCTCATAAATACTTCATTATTTTGTTCTCTTCTCGCACGCCCACGAGCACACTTGCACGCTCTCACATTGATTGAGACCCCTTACACGCTTAATTTCCTGATTTAAATCTCTTACCTTTTCATGACCAGTCCCACTCATTGACTCGATGGATGATGTTAATCCATTCTAGCTCTGCGCTGCAGTGGCACTCGACGTTCATTGCAAATGACGACCGATTGAAGCTTCCTCTCCAAAGTTTGACCTTGATTGAACTTGGTACCTTGGTAGATATACTGTGGATTTCAAAGACCAGATCTTTCGACACCACGCACCCCCAACCCCCCATATTTCAAAGTTGTTGCTGTTGCAAGGGGATCTGAAACTCAAATCCTGACGAGCCACAGTGCCTAATATCCGTTGTCTTGTTTCGGCTTCATTTCAGTCTCCGTTGCCAGCCAACGCCAGTGAGCACGGTTTTTCGAGGATTTGGGATTTTCACAATAGTGTGGGACCCATGTGGGGCTAAAGGCCTGATGTGCTGGTGTTCGTGTCGCTCCTGTGGCGTGCTGAAGTTTGAGAACCCTGGTTCGGCAGTAGTGAGGGATGTAGCAGGCTCTCTTTGCGGTGTTTTTACCCTGCTTGTTGATGCTTTCCTCTCTTCAGCTCTGTGGGATGGACCAGCTGTGGGGAATTGCACTAAGGGCTCAATCAGCTGACATCAGCCGAGCAGCGATACAGTACATCAATTCATACTACATCAACGGTAAGAGCTGCCATACAGAACATCAACATGCACATAAATGCACAGAGCTACAGAACAGTACATTAGATTATACTACGTCAGTGGTTAGAGCATTTGTATAGTACATCAACTCACACTTCACCAGTATTAACAGCCGCTGCGCAGTAAATCAGCTCCTATATTCAGGTGAGAGCAGCTGCACAGTACGCCAACTTCTGCTACCTAACAGAGCTGCTGTGTTGTACATCAATGGTAAGAGCAGCGGTATGATGCATCAACTACGACTGCATTCGCAGTAAAAGTCGCTACGAAGTACATCGGCTCTTACTTCAGAAAAGGTAAAAGCAGAAATACTGTGCATCGACTCCTGCTACATCAACTGTAAGAGCTTCTATACAGTACACGAGCCTCTATTACATTCACATTCAAAGCAGCTATTTCGTGTATCAACTCCAGCTACATCATTGATAACGGCTGCTAACTTGTAGATAAACTCTTATTACACTAACAGTAAGAGCTGCAATACAGTATATCAACTCCTACTTCATCTACGGTGAGGGTAGGTATTATGTCCAACAATTCCTGCCACTCCCCGAATTCTGAAAAATTTGGCACATCATAGAAAGCACTGATGAAATCAGCAAAGAATGATTGAGGTGAGAGTTCAATCACTCTTTACAGTTTTGCAAGCACTGCATCAGAACATTAGTTGACTCTTCCACTTGTGAATTCAGTGTTGGATTGAAATTTGCGAATGTAAATAATTGCTAATTTGCTAATGTAATAATTTAAGACTCATAATGATGTCACAAGTTGAAATTATAAGGTGATGTAAAACCTTTTAAACAGGTGAGCCAATTATGTTTTAGTATGAAAGGAGCCTCTGGAAAAGGCCTAGTACCTCAAGAGTAAAGATTGGTTCTCTAATTTGCCAACAGATGTGGAGTGTTGCAGTCTCTCATATTTAGATCAACATTCCTCAAAGACTAATCAGGAGGGGTGTGAGCACTTCGCCCTCTGCTGTGCTTAATAAAACTGAAATATTGAAGGAATCCATCTTAATCTCAGTGTGTAAAAAGCAGGGCCAAAAATCACTTCTGAAGTTGCATGTTACCCAGTCCCTCAGATGTCGCCGTCTTAAGACTGAATGCACACAAAAATCGAGCAAGAGGTGGCCGCAGTTGAAAAATCAATCTGCCCTAATTTTGAGTTTGAGAAGAGATTGGTGAATTTTAAAGGGTTCTGGGGGTTTATTTTTAAATTCCAGGTGAATTTTGTGAAACAGGATTTTAGAATTTTGCCTGTCCGTGACAAGAAATTTGGGTCAAATACACTGGCCTGAAAAACTCGCTTTCTGAAGACAAACAACGCATTTTCCGCACTTAAAAATATCTAATTTGGATAAAACAGATTAACTGTTTGATGTCTGACAGATTTCCAGTTTTAGAGGATTTTCGTGACTGCTAATTAGTGCATTCTTGTGGAGTCAAATAACAAGTTGGTTTACCGTGAAAACTAGAATGGCTGTCGCACTGGGGGCAGAGATTTACATTGCTTAAAAATCAGGATGTAAAACCTTGAAACGTGATATTTCAAATGTATCAAATCTTTTTTTTTGGCATCTTAAGCGAGCACCTGAGAAATTGCCCACGAACCTGGCCCAATTCTGTCAAACTTCCTTGGTGAGTACCGTTTACTTGACCCATTTGTTATTAAGCAAAGCGCGAAATCCCCAATAAAACACAATAACAATACTATGAAATACAAAGATTATAGTTTGGTTTGACTAATTTTCCGAGAGTGGTCACTCACCGGCAATTCTGGACAGATTCATGCTCTGCTTAAGCATTCTTTGGCGTTCAAAATACCAGGACGAAGGGTTCATGATGCATTATTCACATGTCCAGCAGTGGTATTTCATTACGCAGGAAATCTCAAAAACCATCACCAGGCACAGATGATCCAATGCTATTTTCGGAGTTAGAACCTCTCGAATCTAGTTTCTGATTGAACTCCTGAAAGACCGCTGCGATGAATCCCGAATATTAACGAGTCTCCATTTGAACCGAACAGCCGAGCTCGATTGTATGGCAGGCTGTCAAATGAGCCTGTCAGTTTTCAACCTTTGCATGACATGTATCGCACAATCGTTTCATTTGCTAGAAATGGTGTATGCTCCGAAATGGTTGCGACAAAGTGTAAATTGTGAATAAAATCAAAACGCAGTGACTTTCAAATAACACCAGCCATTATTTTATTCATATAAAACAGGGATAACATGGCAAGTGTTGAAACTGAGAAATTTTACAATTTTATCCACAAAATGAGCTCATTTCAAATTTGATGGCTGCCACAGGTCTCAAAAAAGCTGGGACAGGGACCTGTTTACCATGGTGTGGCATCCCCTCTTCTTTTCAACACAGAGTGGAGGCGTCTGGATATTGAGGAGACCAGTTTCTTGAGTTTAGCCTTTGGAATTTGATCCCACTCTTGTTTAATACAGGCTTCCAGCTGCTGGAGAGTTTTGGGTCTCCTTTGACGGACTTTTAATTCAAGTAGCCGCCAAATACTCAATCGGTGAAAGATCAGGACTGCTGGCAGGCCAGTTCAGCACATGGACTCTTCTACTACGAAGCCATGCTGTTGTAATATCTGCAGTATGTGGTTTTGCATTGTCCTGCTGAAATACACAAGGCCTTCCCTGGAATAGATGTCGTCTGGAGGGGAGCATATGTTGCTCTAATACCCTTATGCACCTTTCAGCATTCATGGTGCTTTTTAAAGCATGTAAGTATCCCACACCATATGCACTACTGCATCCCCATACTCTCAGAGATGCTGGCTTTTGAACTGAATGCTGATAACAGGAGGGGTGGTCTCTCTCCTCTTTAGCCCGGAGGACCCAACGCTCATGATTTCCAATAAAAATGTCAAATATGGACTCGTCTGACCACAGGACACTTTGCCACATTGCTACAGTCCATTTTAAATGAGCCTTGGCCCACAGAACACAGCGGCGCTTCTGAATCATGCTCAACAGTGGTTTTCTTTTTGCATGATAGAGTTTTAGGTGGCGTCTGTGGATGGCATGGCAGACTGTGTTTACAGGCCCAGTATTCCTGGGCGCATTTAGTAATGTCAATGACAGAATCATGCCGGTGAGTGATGCTGTGGCGTCTGAGGGCCCAAAGATCACAGGCATTCAGTAAAGGTCTTCGGCCTTGTCCCTTACGCACTGAGATTTTTCGAGTTTCTCTGAATCTTCTTATGATGTTATGCACTGTGGATGATGAAACCTTCAAAGCCTTTGCAATTTGACGCTGAGGAACATTGTTTTTAAAGTATTCCACAATTTTTTTTTTTTTTTACGCAAGCCTTCGCAGGTTGGCGACCCTCTTGCCATCTTTGCTTCTGAGAGACTCAGCCTCTCTAAGCCATCCCTTTTATAACCAGTCATGTTACACACCTCATGCCATTTAACTTAATTACTTGCTAAATGTTCTTTCAGCTGATTCTCTTATATATAAATAGCTTTTTCAGCCCATTTTTGCCAATGCCCCAACTTTTTTGAGATCTATTGCAGCCAGAAAATTTGAAATAAGCTCATTTCGTGGATGAAAATGCAAAATGTCTCAGTTTCAACATTTGAAATGTTATTTATGTTCTTTAGTAAATAGCATATTGGCTCATGTGATCTGAAAGTCATTGCATTTTGATTTTATCCACAATTTACACTTTGTCCCAACTATTTCGGAATTGCGGTTGTATTATCATTGTATTTCATAGTATTGTTATTGTGTTTCATTGGGGATTTCCCGCTTCGCTTCAAAACAAAAAGGTCAAGTAAATGGTCACTCACCAAGGGAATTTGACAGAATTGGGCAGGGTACATGAGCAATTTCTAAGCCGCTCGCTTAAGAAGTCAAAATAAATGATTTGACATATTTGAGATATCATGATTCAAGGTCGTACATCCTGATTTTGAAGGAGTGAAAATCACTGCCCCCTGTGTTAGAGCCATTCTAGTTTTCGCGGTATACCATGCTGTTATTTGACTCCTCGAGAATGCACCAATTGGCTGTCACGAAAATCCTCTGAAACCGTAAATCTGTCAGATTAATTGTTTGATGTCTGTTTTGTGCAAATAAGGTGTTTTTAGGCGAGGAGAAAGCGTTGTTTGGTATCAGAAAGCGAGTTTTTTGGGCCGGCGTATTTGACCAAATTTCTTGTCAAGGACCCGCAAAATTCTAAAATCCCGTTTTTCTCACAAAATTCGACTAGAATTTAAAAATAAACCCCAGAACCCTTTAAAATTCACCAATCGCTTCTCATAAACTCAAAAATGGCGTAGGTTGATTTTTTTTTTTTTTTATTAAATTTTATTGAAGTTTTTCCTTTTTTTCAACTTGCATAACAAGTAATTCATAATTGAGTACAATAATTATGATATCAATAATGATTACAATATAAGTAAAATGAAAAAGTAAAAGAAAAAAAAAACACACACACACATTCCCACCACTGCAGAGGAAATGGTAAAACATTGATTCATACATTGGTGCAACAAACCTCGACCGATACTTTTCACACAAGCTCCACACCTATAACAAGGTTGATTTTTCGCTCAGATGACCTTATGTCATGGCCTGCTTGTCTGTCATTCGTCGTTGTCGTTCGTCGTCCCTGAACATCTTCTCCTCCGAAACCACTGGGCCTATGAAGCTGAAACTTGACAGGTACCTTCCTACCCATGAGGACACCAAAGTTTGTTCAAGGCGTTCTGATCCGATTTCAAGCATGGCCGCCACGGCGGCCATTTTGAAAATCACATAATTGGCCATCTGAAAGGTATTTATGCACATATTCAGCTGAAATTTGCTATGTAGTCAGTACATGGCACGATACATCACATATCATACGGCTTTTCCCGTATTTTGAATTTTGACCTTGCTTTCACCTTCAACTTTATACAACCCCTGTGAGTTACATTGAAATCTTTCTAAATCATCTTCTCCAAAACCACTTGGCCAATGAAGGTGAAACTTGATGGGTACCTTCCTGCCTATGAGGACACTAAGTTTTGTTCAAGGCGTTCCCATCCGATTTCAAACATGGCCGCCACGGCAGCTATTTTGAAAATCAAATAATTGGCCATCTGAAAGCAATTTATGCACATATTCAGCTGAAATTTGCTATGTAGGTAGTAAGTAGCAAGATACATCACATATAATACGAGTTTTTCTGTATTTTGAATTTTGATCTTTCTTTGACCTTCAACTTTGTACGACCCCTCTAAGTTACACTGAAACCTTTAAAACTCTTCTTCTCTAAAACTATTTGACCAATGAAGCTGAAACTTGACAAATATCTTCCCACCCATTAGGGCACTAACTTTGCTCAAGGCGTTTCCCTTGAGTGGTCAGGAGAGCTACAGGGCCCGTGGCACTATTTTTTTATAACTGTGGCCACGATTTTGCCATTTTGCTTGATTTTTGCGTGCATTCACTCTTAAGTACAGCCATGCAACTTTTGTAGATATCACAACATGGACTTGGAAATAATTGGTAGTCGACACCATTCCCTATTGCATTCGCAGATGCATGTTCAGGATTTGCAGTCTCAATGTAAGGCCATAAATCAACACTGTCCAAAAGCGCCCCTGACTTCTCTGGCCTGGTATCATCCGAGGTAGATGGTTGCGTCATCGAAGCATGTTTTGTGGCGTGATGAGTTAATATTTCTTGTGGGTTTTAAAAAACTGCAGCAGCTGTGTTGGCCTGACCAAAGATGACAAGGACAACCCATCATGGAGAAATTGGGATAATTCCTCTTGCTTGACTCGGCCAGTACTCAATGCCCAAGCAGTTCTACATGTTAGAACATCAAATGACATGTCCTAATTTTTGTATAAAAGAGGGTGAACGGACTTTTCACATTGGTTCTTTTTGATTTTATTTGCATTTTCTATGATGTGCCTACATTTTTGCACTTGGGCTTGTACAAAAGTTGTATGAACTGCTGTTCCACTCACCAGCACATGACCAGTAAGAACTGCTTCACTGCAAGTCTCGTCTGTGAGCTCCTATTACATCATTGGGAAGAGCCGTAATGACCCTTTGCTAATGCATCAAGTTGCACTGAAGCACAGATGAGAGCTGCGAAACAGCCAGTCAAGTGCGTGGTCTCTGATTACTTCAGTAGCATGTACCACTGATCTCGCACATCAACATATGCACTTTACAGTTTGTAATATAAACTCTCAACTGCATCAATGATAACTGCTCAGTTGAGTAAATCAGCTCCGATATCAGTGGTAAGAGTGACTCCACTGCAATTTCTGTGCATCAGCTCCTACGTCATGAACAATGAGCACTGCCACAGTGTCTCCTGGGCTCATTTAAATCTGTTTTAATTTTTTGCAGGCTCCATTTCATTTTTTCCTGAATTCCTTGTTTTTTCATTTTTTCAAATTCTGTCATTTGCAATTTGAGCAAATTCTGCCATCAGAAAGCATCTAATGTGATGAATGAATTAACTATCAACTGTTCTGTACGAAACTGCAAAATTTCCTGAATATCAGTAAATTTTATATAACTGAGCATTGCATTTTTTTCCAATTGAAAACAGTGCTTCCGATAAAACAAAATGTTCCAACCATTTGTTAAATAACATGCTTCACTGCTGAAGCTGGACTGCACTAATAGGTAGCTGTTAATAACTGATTATTTGTATGTTTTGCATCTGATCTAATGCTGTGGCCATAAAATCGTGGTGTCCTGGGTTTGAATATTTCTGTGAGTGTGATGTAGTTTTGGTGAAGGGCTGCAGCCCACAGATACTGAATATGAATATATGATAAAACATGAAGAAAAGCCTTTTCTGACTTTGAACCTGCCCAAGGGAAAACTTTCCAAGTTGTGATATTCTTGGGTGTCCAAAAAAAGTTTATAAACTTTTTAGCCAAAAAAAAAAATCCCTGATTTGCAGGTCATTCCTGCATGCTAGCTAAGTGAATAAGTAATTTAGCGGCCCTTAGCTAGCTAGTTACATCAACCAAGCCATACACATTTGACTCAAGTTACACTTGGAATTCTGTTTGGATATTAACAGAAATTGGTAAATGCCTACCTCGCTAGCTTGCTACAAATTATCCTTGAAAATAAATCAAAACCACCACTTCTTTGTGTCTTCGATAAACCATAATGGGTCCCCAGGGATATAAATTTTGTTGCCAGTTCTACTTCATTCATATCCAGGTTAGTAATTGAAAGCAGTCAGATAAAAAGTGGGTTGATCACATAGCTAGTCATCGAGTGGAGCCATTGTGCATTAATGCTTCAGTGAGCCTCTGTGTGAATTTGGCTTGTTCGTGTGTGATTGCCTCTGTGTGATTTCTTTGTCCAGACATGACTCTGTCCGTGTGTGTGTGTGTGTTTGTATGTGTGTGTGTGTGTCACAGGTAAGACAGGCCTTGAGAAAGAGCAGGAGTTCATCAGTAAGTGCATGGAGAGTCTGATGATCGCCTCTGGGAACCTTGAGAAGGACCCCCACTCCAGCCTCACCGTCATCGAGAGGGGCCTGCTGATGCTAAAAACTCACCTGGAGGCCTTTCGCCGGAGGTGTGTGCACGTAACGCACGCTCCTGCACCTGTTTAGTGTAGTTATATTTGTGAGAGCATTGCATTGACTTGCATGCACCAGTGTCATTGTAACCTTCGCTTCAACCAATCAGCCACTATCCTCCGTGATCACCTGCGAGGGCAACCCTATATCTCACAATATTGTGGTTTCTCAAGAGAGTGTTCTCACGAGTATAGCAATACAAGCTTGCATAGACGCCTCAATGAGGTGTTTTTTTTTTTTTTTGCCCTGACTTTCCTCTCCAGCATCTTGGGTGGGTGTTCATTGGTTTCGGTCACCAGGGCTGGGAGTAACATGGGATTATGATCTTGGGTAGAGAACATCCTCATTACGCATTTTTGTTCTCTGCACCTTAACCCCTTAACTGTCATTGGTCCTTAATTAGGGCCGGGCCAAATGTGAGAGAATGCAGGTGACAGCGAAGGGTTTAAGGGGTTGATTGCATCAGGCCTCTCAGATGAGATGAGAGTGCACTCTCCCCTGTGCCCCCAGTGTCAGTGTGCCCTCTCTCGTTGATTGGCAGGTTTGCGTACCACCTGCGGCAGTGGCAAATCGAAGGCACGGGCATCAGCAGTCACCTGAAGGCCCTGAGTGACAAGCAGTCCATGCCGCTGAGGATCGTGTGCCAGCCTGCTGGGCTGCCCGACAAGGTGCCTGCTAATTGTTCCTGATTGGTGTTTTGTCCAGTGTGCTCATACATCCATTTATGCTCCTCTACACGAAAGATGAAACTGACCCAATTGGCGACGATGCTTACATTTTGGCAGGTTTTCGGTGTTGCACCGTAAATATATCTGCAGGGATTTCTGAACTGAATTAGGCAATGCGTTACATAAGATCTGTCTGGCCCCGTTTCCTGGTTCTGTCGGTCCAAGGCTGCCTCATTCAACTGCTGGAGGTCCTCTTGAGTGGATGTGCCATATTTGGGCTGGAGTGATACCCTGCGGGGTGGGTGATGTCCAGCAATGGGGTTGGACAGCCCTGCCCTAGCAGTTGAATGATGATGTGCTTCATTGAGGCTAGAACGAAAACTGCAGTATTGTACATCTCCAAGAACAGGATTGGGCTGCCCTGCTTTAGCTGTGTCGGGCGTTGGGTGTGTTTCATTCAGGTGTGGTGTGGAAAACCATCAGGAAAGTAATTGGCCGAAAATGGGGCCGGGTACCACCGCTCTAGCCAGTTACGAGTGTTTTTCCTTTCTGTTCCGCCCGCAGATGACGATCGAGATGTACCCGAGCGATCAGGTGGCGGATCTGCGAGCCGAGGTGACGCACTGGTACGAGAACCTGCAGAAGGAGCAAATGAACCAGCAGGCCCAGCTGCAGGAGTTCGGCCAGAGCAGCCGGCAGGGAGACTTCCCCGGTGAGTCCAGCAGGGGGCGACAGAGAGGTGGGCTTCAACTGCTCCTCTTTAGTGGGGTGTCCAGTCATGTCCATAGAGTGGCAGTGTGAGAGCTGATTATTGCTGTAGCATAGGGCTTGGTCTCCTGATTTCGCTGATGGACGAAACTAAACGTGGTCATCGTTTGAGACTTGGGTCATTATAATTTGGCGTAGCATGTTAGGATATTACAAAAACCCGCTCCCACACCGGCCCTTTTTGATAAGATTGGACATCCCAGCTTTATTGATTCAGGCTTGACTGTTCCTTCGGGTGAGCGAGCTTGCTCTCCCTGTGAACCCTAAATTTTAGGCTATGTTCTAGCTTTGACATAATGTTGAAACACTTTGAGAATGCTAATTCCTTGGCTGGCTGCTTCTCCGGGGGTCAACGTATCGGATGCGAAGCGCCTTCACAGAGTCGATAAGTAGAGCCAATCGCAATCCACAGCCTTTTATTTGGTCCAGATTGCAAAACAAATTGCATGTCTTCATGCTGTGGGGTTTAGGAAGCCTCTGCTTTGTGTCTTGGCTGCGAATGCATCTTTTTTAGCCTCCCAAACACAGTTTACATCTAATTGCAGCCAATTACAATCAGGAGCTTTTTATTTGGTTCCACCCTAATTAATAATCCCATCTCCGTCTGTTACTGGTCTTCGGAAGCCTCGGTTTTGCATCCTGGGACCGTTTCCATTTGTGTCTGTCAGTTTTGTCTTTATTTGGAGCCAGCATTGGTCAGTAAACTGCGATTTGGTTCAGACTGACAGCGAAAAGTGTCCATTTATGGTTTAGTGCTGCGCCTCTTTCACATCACGGCTCAACCTGTGTGCCTCCTCACTGCCTGGAAGGAAATTCTCATTGTTTATTTTAACGCATTTTCTATTTCCATGGCAAGTGAATAACGGGTTTAATGCTCAGCGTCTGCTTTGTGGAGTTTGCGCTGTTTGTTTTGTTTTTTTTCTGACTTGTTTGCCTCTTCTGTAAGAGTGGTCAACCACTTCCCTGAAGGCCAGATGGTCTGTGCTGGTTATGTTTAGAAACTTTTGGAAGGCTGAGCGTTTCTCGCGTCTCTCTCTCTGCAGGGGGTCTGATGGGGCCGGTCCGGATGATCTCCTCCGGTCATGAGCTCACCACCGACTACGATGAGAAGACGCTCCATGAGCTCGGCTTCAAGGACATGCAGGTGGCTCTGCAGATTCCTAAAGTGCTCTGTAATGAGTCCCTTTCTTTTCATATCAGGGTCACTGCCTTACTGTTGGTCCATTTCACTGAACCACTGTGTATTTCCAAAGCTGGTCACAAAGCACAAACGCAAAACCAAACTGCTTTAGATTTCATGGATGAAGGTATTCTACAAATATTTACTTCCAAAAATGGCAAAGAACATTAACTGTAGTCAATAATCCACTTACGTCAATGATCAGTTTGGAGGCAGTGTATTAAATGCAAACTACTTATCAACTTGTATGGAAATTTCATGTTGTCCAATCAGTGTCTGTTTCTCAAAGTGGTAATTTTATAGTCTATATGTCATATCTATGTTCATGAACTGCCATTTGTTATAAAACATGGAAGGTATGTTTTGGAACAATTCCAAATATTTTTATGGTAAGATGCAGTTCTGGGCTGCCAAACGTTGGTCCTGCATGTCTCACATCCTGTTGGTGTTCACTTCCATCCAAACCAATCATACCTCATTCAGCACATGTGGATCTCGCCAAGCTTTTGATAAGTATAATCAGGTGCATCATATTATATTTGTGATGAAAGTCCGCAGGAACATTGCTAGGAAGAAGGAAGTCCTAATGTCGTCAGCTCCTCGCCATAGTTGTGTAGAAAGATCCGGAATGCTAATAAGCCCTATTATCAAAGTCCCAAATGATGAGTAGGGAAAGGCCGTCCCCGGCTGAAGCCCGCCTGTAACCGCTGTCCCGTGTCCCGCACTGCAGATGGTGTTTGTGTCGCTGGGGGCCCCGCGGCGGGAGCGTAAAGGTGAGGGGGTGCAGCTCCCGGCCTCCTGCCTGCCCCCCCCTCAGAAGGAGAACATCCCCATGCTGCTGCTCCTGCGGGAGCCCCACCTCACTACGCTCTTCGACCTGCTGGAGATGCTGGCCTGCTTCAAGCCCCCCGGCGCTCAGAGGCACCCGGAGAACGCGCCGGTGAGGAGAAGGGGGGGGTACATCCTCTGTAGGGTGTCCGAGGTATTTTAACAAACTGTCCCCTTCGTGACGAGACACTAAACCATCCCCCAAACAAAATTCTGTTGTATTAAAAAGTATTATTTGCAATTTATGGGTATAATAGAGCGCAACTATATTTGGGAGGAAAAAACTGTTTTTTTTCCCTCCGTTTCCATTTGGGGATCATTTTGGTGTCTGTCACGGAGGGGACATTTGGTTGATAATACCTCGGAATTGCTCTGTTCTCATAACGCCCAATCCAGTCCTTAACGCTTCTCCTCTGCTTCGCTCCTGATTAAATCAGGTTCCCGGTTTCTGCGTGTTCCCTGCAGAAAACTACAGTCATAATTTTTCATTAAAAGGAAGAATTGTAACTGAACGAAGGTCTTTGCGACCCAAACTTCACACAAGGATCGAGCACAGCGGGTTATATTGACCACTGTGCTTTGTGTACTGTGGGTTGCCGTGGTTACTGTCATTCGTATTGGCGACTGTTGGTCCCTCGCCAGAGTTTTGATTGATTTGTTTGCGAGTGGCTTGCTTTGGGAGCAGCGTCTGATATTTTGATTTGTTGGTCCGGTATGTGCGTGTGTGCGTGTGTGCGTGTGTGCGTGTGTGCGTGTGTGTGTGTGTCCGTCCTGCAGAGCACACAGAGTGAGGAGCTGCACCTCCATGCGGAGAACCTGTCCCGCCGTGTTTGGGAGCTCCTAATGCTGCTGCCCACCTGTCCCAACATGCTGCTGGCCTTTCAGAACATCTCCGAGGAGGCGGTCAGTCTGCCTAGCCCCTCTCCTGCACTCTGTTCAATAGTTTTTGGGTCAAATCTGAGCCACATCACCTGTACTCTGTCCAATGGCAACTGGGTGAACTCCAAGCCATCCCTCTCTCTGGCTTTTGTGTACAATTATATTTCAGTATTTCCAGTTCTGCTGGTCAGCTGCAATTCAGTTCATGGATTGAAAGCTGCCAGTGGAGATGGTCATGTTCATAAAAAAATTTTTTTTTTTTTTTAAATTTCACGAATTGGACTAGAGTTGCCTCTAGTCATTTGTCACATTCTTGCTTTTTTTTTTAAACTGCATTCATTTCTGCCGCTCAAATTTACTGTAAACATCACTTGCTCTAGAGCTGCTTGACCTCCTCATTGTGTCAGTCTGGAATAGTCCTATATGTTGATGACTTGGGACAGTATTTACTGCAGGGCATGTTGGGATAGAATTGGAGTTATCGGCTCGGTGGGGTCATCCAGGTACACAACAGTTTGTATTAGGAATTTTGAGTGGAAGTGCTCACGAAAAAACTGCCTCTTGCTAATTGAGATAATCGTAAGTTTGTGTCCGCCGCTTACTAATTTGAATGACCCTACTCTGTCTCACCATGCACTGTGGTAAACACTGTCATCAGTACATTGGGCTGTTGGTCAGGGCTAAAGTTCCACCTCCAGAATGTGAAATAGGGCATTTCTGAATGTTTGTATAGAATATGCGCCCAGATACTTCTGGGTGGCAGAACGCGAGCGGCTTCCCACTGACCTGACGAGATCCAGCCGGTAAAGTCTGTCTTAAATTAATAAGTTTGGTGTTTATTTTGTAAAACGAGACAAGAAATTTTGACTATTTAATCTGAAAACATAGGTTTTGTCACCAGAAAATACATCTATGGTGATAAATGATGTATCTACCAGCCACCCACCTGCAGTAGTAACCAACTACCGACGAGGTGCTGTTACGAGCCGAGTTTGCAACGCCTGTCGGCAGCAAGTGTAGCCTGCTTTTGCCCTATGGCTTTTGCATTCTGCACGTGACAGCAGAGCCCCTGGTGACAGCAGTCTCTGGTGACAGTCAGCGACAACAGCATCCGCTGAGGAAAAAGCACATAACTGTTTATTTTTTTAAATATTTAACAATATTAAAATGGTGATGAGAAAGGTGGACAAATGAATTCTTGCGCTGAACTGCTAAGTAGGGAAGAACGCGACTGTCTCAAACTGCAGATTCAGCTTGCTGTGTCCTCGCTTTCTTGGAAGTTTCTACTCCCGTTCTCAACTTCTCAAGTTTGAGGAATGGCAGTGCTTATGCTAGCTAGCATTTGTCCAGCTGTAAAGAAACTCCCGCAACTAGGCTACACAGCTGATGGCTTAGACCTAGCTGTCATCGTATTTAATTGGCTCCATTGATATGCTTTCCAATTGACACAGTACAAGATAAAGTTAAATGTGTCAATGTAATGGTAAAAGTAACAGCTGTAACACACTGAAAGGTTTTTTAATGTAGTGCAAGCAAACTAGTTTTTTAACTAACATTTCGTTAAGAACTCTTCGGCTTTTGCCACCAGGAAGAACAGATTACTGCTGAGACGTCATGGTGAACTGTCCTCTTAATCGTGCTGTGGTGTGAGGGGATGGGCATAGATGTGTACAGTATTACCTGGCTGACGCCTGTTTGTTTCTCCTCTCAGGGTAATGATGGGTTGTGTTGGAAGGACCTGCTGAGGATTAAGAGCCCTCACAAGCTGCTCTACGCTCTGGAGATCATCGAAGCCCTGGGCAAACCCAACCGCCGCATCAGGAGGGAGTCCACGGTAACGACCCCCCTGTCCCGTCCTGTCTTCTCATTGGCTCATTTCTCCGCCCTGTGTGCTTGGTCTTCGCTCAGGTTCACGTCTGAAGTAACTGTATCTCTGGCTTCTTTATGCAGTGTGTAGTCTTGGTTTGGGTGGGTGTTTGGGGACTAAAATCAAGGCCACGTGTTAAAGTGTGTTTGTATGGTTAGTCAGCTGACAGTGTTGGATTTTCAGGCTTCAATGTTTATAGGCTGATACTCAAGCCATGGCGTGGGAAGTTGGCTCATCGGTGAAATCGGGTGGTGTTTTGTAGACAGTGTAGCCCCATAGCGCTGAATTGTCCTGCCGTAAGTGGGCTGAAAGCCAGGGGCAGTCAGACTGAATACAGATTAGCTGGCAGTTAGCAGGTGTTTGGAAGAGGGGGAGAAGTGAGTGGACCATCCTGCAGTAGAGCTCAGGTGTAGGGCTTCTCAGTTGAGACTTTCTATCTCAATCCGAATCATGAGTCTGTGGTTTCCTGCAGGGGAGCTACAGCGACCTGTACCCCGACTCTGACGACTCCAGCGAGGACCAGATCGAGAACAGCAAGAACTCCTGGAGTTGCAAGGTAGCTCTTTTCCACCATTTAATTTATTCAGTGTGTTTTTTTTTTCCCAAGTTTTTTTTTTTTCAAATTTATATTTTTATTACAGTTTTTCACACAAAAAAAAGGGAGCACCAGTCCCGAACCAATAACACACACACAGACACACACACACAGCGTTGGGGAGAGGAGTGCAGCTGTTGCGTACCAAAACTAGACAAGGAAAACCTAGACGTCAATAAAACAGTACTCAAAACAACCAGTCGACCCTAAAGCCAAAAAAAGACTACATAATAAAAAAAAAAAAAGTGGTCCAGCCAAGGAAGAGGGGAATCAAAGAAAGCACAATGCTGGTCCTTACAGCTCTAATACATACACCTGATTAACAGAGTTACAACCCCACTGCAACGTTAATACAAAAATAAAGCCATGTGATGCAACTGCAAATAATTCATATTGAGTCCAGGTGTTTCATTAAGGGACCCCAAGATTCTTCCCCCTTATGCTGACACTTTCAGTTATTAAATGGTAGTTTCTCCATGTGAATGACTGAAACCAGGTCATGCAGCCAGTTTTTAAAACAAGGTGGGGTAGGTGAATTCCAGCCTTTGAGTATCAGCTTTTTCGCTGGTATCGAGTCCAACAATAGACCTGTCTGGATGTATGGAGGCAGAGATAGTGATTCCTCTGAGAATCCAAAAACAGCCAAGTCTCTGTCTGGAGACAGTGTCTGGCGATACACCCCAGAAAAAAAAGGGAAAAAATACTTGACCAATATGAAAAGATTACTGGACGGTCCGAGAATGAATGAAGCAAAGTGGCATCATTTGATTTACATTTATCACAAACTGGAGACACAGAAGGATAAAGCCTATGTAGCATAACCTTACAATAATGGAAACGATGAATTACGTCAACCTGTAATAACCTATGTCTACTGTTTATTGAGCACTTGTGTACCCGGAAGAGTGCAGTCTTCTTTATTTTGTCAGGCAGTGCAGCATTCATTTCTCTTTCCCATGCTTTCTTAAAATGGGATGATGATTCACAATCAAAAGAAATTTACAAAATTTAGAAATAAGTTTCCTTCCTTTCACAGAAGCGTTTTTTGTTTAAACGCAAAAAGAAGTTTTTATGAGCATATTCACAGACCGCACCGACCAAACCTATGTATTGTCCACTCTGTTAGTGCAAGCCTATTGTCTTGCATTTACTTTTATATACCCAGATATGCTGGAAACCAGTTATCTTCATAGATGGAAGAGTCTTGAGGTGCTTTATTAAAATTGTGAATTTCATGACCCCCAGGCTCCATGTTTGCCCCTGGGAAGGGGGTCAAGTTTACTAAAGTTTATATAGGAAAATGATACTTTTGGGTATATTCTGTTTAATTTCTACTGGAAATCATTCACACTTGATTGACATTACAACAATGAGATGATATTATGATATTTTTGACAGTTTCCCTTACCCAGGGGCTAAGGGGCAGGGCCCAAGGGGCAAAATGGCTTGAGAAATCTTCTTTGCTTAAAGAAAATGGCCACAAGTTATATACATACAATTTAAAATACTCTATTGCTTATGATACTGGTTTCCATTCATCTGATCCCTGGAGTCAAAATTAGGGCCACGCCTAATGGCCAAGGTTTAACATTGGATATACTGTACTCAGGTGACCGTTAAGGCCCATGGGCCTCTTGTTTATAGACATAATTTCTAATTTTATCCACAAAGGGACAGAATTTAGTGATTTATGGTCTGGAGACCCCATTGTCAGTATGCCATTGCCCGAGCATTAGCTGTCCAATTATAATCTTTAAATACTGGGAGACCCAGACCTCCGTCCAGATTGGGTCTAAACAAATGTTTTTTTAATAATCTGTGTTTTTTGTAACCCCGGATGAAATCTAAAACATTAATTTCCAGTTTTTGTTTGTGTTTATTTTTTGTACTGGGGTCCTTTTTAGCGTTTAATCTATGTAGTTTTAACTTCAGGTCTTGGGCATTTCTTTTACTCTGTTTTGCCTTGTCTTTTTTGTTTTTATTGCCATTTTTTTTTCGTACTTTATGCTCGCTGCTGGAGAGCTGCTTGAAATAAATGATTTCACTGTTCCCTCTCGGGCTTCGGGCGGCTGGGCCTGGCGGTGGCAGTTTTTCTCGCCCCGCTGAGCGGGAAGTGATTACCTGACGTATGTGGTTTTCTTTGCTCTGCAGTTCGTCTCGTCCGGAGGCCTTCAGCTGCTGCTGGAGATCTTCAACTCGGCCATTCTGGAGCCGAAAGACCAGGAGTCCTGGACTGTGGTGAGCGCTGCAGACGCTCTACATCTACATTCAGCACGTTTCAGTTAGGTCTGTGGGTGCAGCACACTGGGTGTCGCCATCGCCTCACAGCAGGAAAGAACTTCTCGGGATCAAATCCAGCCCGGGGCCTCTCTGCGTGCAGTTTTCTCTCCCCGCGTACTTTTACTCCCACAGTCCAAAAACATGCAGTCGTCGTCGTCATAGTAGTAATAAGCTATATTTTGTGTCTCCCTCTCATACAACACAAACCCTGTAAATGGATACAGACATGAACAAGATCACCAACATGAACAACAATGATGAGCTACCCTCACGACAACACATGTATCATGAGTAAAAAGGATATTATGACAGTACAGGAGGCCACTCAGTTGGCCAAGTTTGGGACACGACTTAAACAAAGACAAAGAACGGCACTCTAAAATGTTTGGCTGATTGGGGAGACTAAATGGCCCACAGATATTAGTTTTTCAGTGGATTGTATGTGATTCGATGCCTACATGTGTTTAGGATGAGTATCGCAAATGACACGATATAACCGTGAAATAATGCACTGAATGTATCATTAGTGAATGAATTCATTCATTAATTCAGGTCTGCATTTGCTCCAGTTGTGGGCTGGATTACAGTTATAAAAATGTGGTTTTTAAGAAATGGTAAGAAATCCAGATCTGACCCTGATGTCCCTGATCCATCCCTCTGTTCGTACGCAAACACAGTGGCTACTGGACTGTCTCGCCTGCCTTCTGAAGCTAATCTGTCAATTCGCCGTGGACCCGGCTGACTTGGACCTGGCTTACCACGATGTCTTCGCCTGGTCAGGACTCTCCGACACCCAGCGCAAGAGGGCGTGGCCCAGCAAGTCTCGCAAAGCCACCGGAGATCACGGGAAAGGGCTCCACATTCCACGGCTCACCGAGGTATTTGGGTGACTGCGTTCGCTCGGAGTTCACATTTTTCTCGCTCTTGTTCCACATTCCTGTCCTTGTGGTTGGTCAAGATGGTTTCTGTCACATGCTACTCCTCACCCCACGTCCGTTACCTGTGCTGTTATTTCGCTCTTATCAGCTTATCTCCAGTGGCTTCCTCTGTATCAGTGTGTTTCTGATGCACCTGGTCTGTACTGACGCACACGTGTCTCTCTTTTCCCAGGTGTTTCTTGGCCTTGTTCAAGGGACCAACTTAATTCAGCGGTTAATAAATGTTGCCTACACCTATGACAACCTCGCACACAGGTGAGGGATCCAGGTGGTTCATCAGCATCTCTGAAGGCTTCATCTCTGAAAATACTTAGGAGAGACCTGCTATTATTCAAGATGCTTCCGGTTAATGTTTTAATGGAGGCTGAACATAGCGAAGTCAAGAAAGGGCCTTTCAGACCATTCATGTTGTCATTGAATGAGTGTATTTTCTGAATACGTGCACAGTCAAGGTTAGACAAACTTGCAGTGTAAAACCTTCTACAAAAGCTATGACTGGTGCATAGAGGTTGAAAGCAGGTACTTTTGTGATGATTCAGAACATCTACTTATTTCCTGCAGAGCCCTGAAAGCGCAGTCTGACCATAGATCTCGACACGAAGGTGAGCTCAGTAGAGTAGAGGTGTTTATGTTGATGTTAGTTGAATACCAGGCCTGTCGGTCGCGTGTGACGTGTTTATGCTGTGTTGCCCTGCAGTGACACACTACTCCATGTGGCTGCTGGTGAGCTGGGCGCACTGCTGCTCATTGGTGAAGTCCAGCCTGGCCGACAGCGACCACCTGCACGACTGGCTGAAGAAGCTCACCCTATTGGTTCCTGAGGTAAGAGGGTGATGTCATGGTGTGAGAGAGGGTCATTGACTCTGATTTCTGGACATTTTGCATCTTTACCAAATTCTGTTATTGTTAAATCCCCTTGGTTGTTTTGATGACGCTGTGAACTCAATGATCTGTGAGCTACAATGTTTGGTGAAGCACCAACAAGTTGTAGCTCGTAACTTTACAACAATCCAACCACTTTGCTAAGTTATGAACCACCTGCCTTTCATTAATGGGATTAGATCTTTGCGTAATTTTGGTAAATGTAGACCAGCACTGCTGAGCACCAGGTCCTGCTGGTCACTGTTCTGAGGGCGTTTACCTCAACCATGTTCTGCACCACCTAGTTGTACAAATTATTCACCCTGGTTAAGGCAGTAATTGTATCTCCCCGATGATGATAGTCTGGAGATACTATGGTTTAGTTCTGGGGCCGCCACCACGCCCGCAGAGTTTTGTTGTTCCGGGCTCTGGAAGCCACAATTATTACAGGAATTTTTTCTAATTTTGCACAGACAAAGATATTTATTTGACAATGCTCAAGACCGATTTTCGATAATTTTGGATGTCCAATATGGCTGCCGGCGGCCATTTTTTTCCAAATTCGGGGATCAGGAAAATGCTCAGCGACAGAGTTAACTAGTTTTTTTTTTTTTTTTTTTCTTCGTAAAACCAAGTAGTTAAGGTGTGTGACTGCAGCGTGTGCTAAGTGCTCTGTAGCCCACTGGACCCGGAGTGGAGTACGGCAGAGATTAATATGTTATGTTGAGATGTATGTGGACTGATTTCAATAGCTCGAAAAGTGCCACTGAAATGGTCAGGGTCTCTGTCTCCCGGCTCAGTTGTGTGGTTATATATGGTGGTTAAAGATGAGGTGTTTTGTGAAGTGGGGACTGCAATGAAGACCTGTCCACACCTGGATCTACAACTATTAAGATGATTAGCAGTGTGAGTTTGCATACTGACCCGCGTTAATGTTCTTTAAATTAGCTATTCTCGAGGCTATGTTGGCCACCATTTTGAATTTGTCACCCTGAGAATGAGTATGGATTTTATTTGGCTGTCAGTGTTTCTGTCATTCGTGCTGCCGGAAATGAACACTCTGGAAGTGATCCCTTCGATGCCATTTGTCACTGTCTGTGTCGTTATAGTTGTGTTGATTCTGCCGCATGAGCGAGAACAATTTATAAACTAGAAGAGCACTCAGAGAGCGCAGAACCTCCGCCGCCAGGGGGCAGCAAAGCCAAAAGCACTGCAATTGGAACTCTTGCCAATTGGAAAGACTTGAAATCTTGAACTTTGGAGTATATCTCAGCAGTACTTTGGCCTACATATGCCAAAATTTAATCACCTCTTCCTTGACTTAATACCCACCTACCCTGAAAATTTCATAAAAAACTCAAAAACTAATGGCCGGATATCTTGTACACAAACAAACAAACCAACAAACAAACGGCACCGAAAACATAAACCTCCTCGGCGGAGGTTAAAAAGTGTATTTATAGTTATTGCAACGGTCATCTCTCCCTTGGTGTGGGCAGACCATGGTTTTTTTTTTTTTATAGAAGATGAGTCGCTCTCTTTCCTCACCGTGTGTGCGTGTGTGTGTGTCTGTGTGTGTGTTTCAGACGGCGGTCAGGCACGAGGCCTGTAATGGCCTGTACAAGCTGTCCCTCTCGGGCCTGGAGGGGGGCGAGTCCATCAACCGGTCCTTCTTGCTGCTGGCTGCTTCCACTCTGCTCAAGTTCCTCCCTGACGCCCAGGCACTCAAACCGCTCCGGGTACGTCGCCATGTCAACGCTGCTTTTACCGTCCCTCGCTGGTCAAGCGTGACTCATCTGGTTTTACTCACGACTGAGGCATTGGGAGAATGTAGTCAGAGAACTTTCCAAACATCATGGGCCGGTTTTACGAACGCATTTTTAACTTCATCCTAAACTGAGTTGAGTTTTTGTTAGGAGAAATGTCCAATGAAAAATTAATTTGGTCCTAAACCATGTCCCAAAAGGAGGCCCATGCCCTCATAGTTCTGATTCCAGTTTTTTCCAATACTAAATTAACCTCCCTTTCTTTAAAAAAAACAAACTTATTTAAACCCATTGATTGAGGATACAAGCCTGTGTTAGAAATTTGCAGAGCTCGTGTTGATCTGTATGTTGTGAGTTTGCCCACGATGAGGGGAGCTGCTCTCTCTCAGACTCTAACCTGAAGTTCTTTATGTCGTCGTGCCAGCAATGTGCTCAAAAATTTAGAATGCCTTTGGTAAGTTCAGAAGCTGGGACAAGGAGGTGGAGTCATTAAGCATTTTGCATTCAGCACTTGCCTTGTGCACTCGTTCGGTGACTGGGTTGCGCCGGGGTCACCCTGCCGCTCTCTGATTGGGTGGCTCCCTCTTTGCAGGTGGAGGACTGCGAGGAGGAGCCCCAGCTGCGGACGGGGTGTAAAGAATACTTCTGGCTGCTGTGCAAGCTCATCGACAACATCCACGTCAAAGACGCCAGTCAGGTGAGCCCAGCCCTGCTCTCACGCTGCCCTCCCTGGGGCAGCATCTTTAGCCCCCCAAGCCAGGGAGGGAATGTTGGTCCTGTACACTCAGGCACTCCAGTATTTGGACAGTGGTTTAATTTTAAAGAGCAATAGTGCCTTCATGCATTCCTCCATATCAATCTAAATTGCCCCCAACTGAAATTTTTTTTTATGGTTACGTTTCATTTCAGGAGAATTTAAATCCTTATGAAGTGAAATTTGAGTCTGTTACAGCCCTCTAAAAGTGTCCTGCTGAATACTATATGACCCTGTTTTAGGGGAGACGATGGGATGAGCTCATTTATGAGGTGCGTTAAAATGGCCTCCCGCTGATCTTTTACGTGCCTTTCTGTTCCCTTCAGACCACACTGCTGGATCTGGATGCTCTAGCGAGACATTTGGCTGACTGCATCCGCAGGTGAGAGGAGACATGGCCATTCTTTCTTATTGAGGAGTGTATGGGATGAAATCCCAGCCCAACAGGGTGCTGCGCGGTAGATGTCGCAGCTGACCACATACTTTGACAGTGTTTGTTTTATGGGAGGGTTCCGATCATTTTTAATGTACGAGTAGTTTCCAGCCATAGCAATTGGTTATCTCCGTGTGAGTTTCATTTCTCTGTGTTTGTGAGTCGTTATGGATAAGTGTGGTTCTGGAGGTACCTATTGTTGCGGGAACTACCACTAAAGCGGTTTTGAGAACTTTCCAAGGTGTTTATAGATTGGTATGTCTACCTGTGGACAGATATTATTTATTTGTGGCGCACAGGTACCATCCACAGAAACCTTGACACGAGTCTGTTTTGGTGGGTGTTCGTTCATGTCTATGCATGTTTCTTTTTTAAGAAAATTGTTCATGAAATACCTTAAAGGGGACCTATAATGCTGATCCTTTTTTTTAATACATATAAGAAATGTTATAATGTTGGATTTCTATACTCAACCTCTAAAGTTCCTAAACATAAGATGCACGAGTTCTGCCGTAATCCAAGAGGGTGATTTCATGAATGTGACTTCCTCTCTGAACAGCTCGTCCCGAGATCTTCAAGAGATCTGGGCAAAACCTGACGTCAGGTTGTGCCGTCCAATTAAAACAGACCTAGCCAGAACCAATCACGGCGCTGGACCTGCCCACACCAGAAACTGTTCTAGCAGGCACAAGCAACTGCAGATCATACTGAGCCTTAGTAGAATCTACACTTCCAGAAATACAAAAGAAGAACCGCAGATCATTTGAGGTGCAGTTTTGTCAGTACCTTTCCCAAAGCTGCTCGTCTGTTTACTTTTGGATGCGAAGAGAGGCATCTATTTCTCTTCCAAAAGACTATGCCACCAGAAATCAGTGGGAAGCTTTTTTTTTGTTTGCTGGCGGCAAACAGCCACGGCCAAAGCGAACGTTAGCTGTTTGTGCTCAGCATTTCACCAAAGACAGCTTTGTCAATAAAGGATAATTCGACACAGGATAAGCTTTTCAGCTGCTTCTCAAACCTGAAGCAGTTGCATCGATCAAACGCTCGGAGCCACAAGCTGTCAGTAACGATATAACGGCAAGTAATGTAAGTGAAGTGAACGTGTTATGGGTGGCTTGCAGGACCGCTAACGATAGCACTAACAACTGGCCTCAAATGCAGGCTTTGTAAAATATCTGAAGATAAAGCCTGTATCGGTCGCGACTGTCCGCAACTCACAAATGCGGAAGCAATTGCTTTACTGCATAGGCCTACTTTACCTGATGGCCTGTTGAATGTGGCTGTAGCACTGCGGCCAACATAGCCAATTTACTGATGCTAATGTTTTTGTCCTAAGAGTAATATCAACAGAAGGTGTGTGAACATAAACCTCATTTGAAGCCAACTTTTTATACTTGTTTGTAATTTGGATGCTTGGGACAACTGTCCACGGTCACGGAACTTGCTGTCTGTTAAACCTGCATCGTAAGGGTTTGTCTCTGTGGTTGTTATGATCGCTCGGTTACCAGCTACTGCATGATAGTTTGTGTGCTGTGCTACTTAAAAATGCTCCTGGTCCACTTATATGCAGTAATTCTGATCGGTATGCTTGTGTTACTTCGGTAAGCATCAGTGTGGTAGTTTCATCCTAACGTTGCCTGATTGTAGCCACTACAGTTGAAGATAACTGGAGAGGTGATGTTTGTGTCTGCAGAGTTGGGCTGAAAAAGCTGCTGCTAGACCAGACGTAGGTTTTGCTGAGCTTGGGGTACCTGTTTGGGTTTGTTCACTGCAACTGTGAAGCGATCTTTATAATTATCCCTGACCGGATGCAAAACACTAAGTTTTGTTCAAGGGTTCGCTCCAATTTCAAACATGGCCGCCACGGCGGTCATATTAAAAATCACATAATTGGCCATCTGAAAGCTATTTATGCACATATTCGGCTAAAATTTGCTTTGTAGTCAGTACGCGGCAAGCTATATCACATATCATACGGCTTTTCTCGTATTACAAATTTTGACCTTGCTTTCACCTTCAACTTTATACAACCCCTGTGAGTTACATTGAAATCTTTCTAAATCATCTTCTCCAAAACCACTTGGCCAATGAAGGTGAAACTTGACAGGTACCTTCCTGCCTATGAGGACACTAAGTTTTGTTCAAGGCGTTTCGATCCAATTTCAAACATGGCCGCCACGCCAGTCATATTGAAAATCACATAATTGCCCATCTGAAAGCTATTTATGCACATATTCAGCTGAAATTTTCTATGTAGGTAGTAAGTAGTATGATACATCACATGTAATACGAGGTTTTCCGTATTTTGAATTTTGACCTTGCTTTGACCTTCAACTTTGTTCGACCCCTCTAAGTTACACTGAAACCTTTAAAACTCTCCTTCTCTAAAACGACTTGACCAATGAAGCTGAAACTTGTCAAGTATCTTCCCACCCATTAGGAAATTAAATTTGTTCAAGGCGTTTCCCTTGAGTGGTCAGGTGAGCTACAGGGCCCGTGGCACTATTTTTTGGTCTTTGAATGATCAGGAGTACCCTAGGGGAGTCAAAGATCAAAATATAAACTTGGAAATGTAGCATAATAGGTCCCCTTTATGGACTTTTAAACGGGGTTGCTTACTTTAGGTAAACAGGCACTTGGGGTGTAACATCGTTGGACTATGATTTTTTTTATTATTTATTTTATTTTTATTTTTTTCATGTAATGAGACCAGATGCTGCCGTGAGGGAACATAGGCAATTGTACACTCTTTTTTTTCACCTGAAATGGTCTAAAACTGCAACCAAACATTGGAGGCCAAGTGAAATGCTTGACCTCTCGAACAGATGCATTTCTCTGTATTTACCCATTACTGAATGGGAAAAAGTTGAATTACAAAACCAATTTGTGGGGAGGATGACTTTCATCTGTTAAGGACCAGTGGATGGTGACTGGTATTTCCATAACGGTGAATTCCTGAACATTTCCTTTCCTGAAAGGCTTCTGTAGTGTTGATTTTCATTCCAAGCCTTCCAAAGCTCATTTCGTTCTACAGTGAAGGGTCTCGTGATGCCTCTGTGCGGTGGAATAGGATATGCCAAATCAGGTTTAAATTGAATAATCTCCATAACTGTTAATCTCCTGGAGTTCCTCACCTATGGGTTTGATCAAGGTGAACTAAAGCATCTCTTGACTGTTTTGTGCCCTCCCCATACCTGCCCCCCGTCCCCAGCAGGGAGATACTGGACCAGCAGGATGGAGCCGTGGAGGACGACGGCCTGACGGGGCTCCTGCGATTGGCCACCAGCGTGCTGAGGCACAAGCCACCGTTCAAGCTCTCGCGTGAGGGTCAGGAGTTCCTCCGCGACGTGCACAACCTGCTCTTCACGCTGCCCAGCCTGAAGGACCGCCAGCAGCCCAAGTGCAAGTCCCACTCAGCCCGCGCCGCCGCCTACGACCTGCTGGTGGAGATGGTGAAGGGCTCGGCGGAGAACTACCGGCTGCTCCACAACTGGGTCATGTCCCAGCACATGCAGGGTAGGCCTCGCGGGGTCGTGGTGGGGAAAAGGGGCTGTAAGGGCGGGGGGTGGGGCATTAACGCAGTCATGATCCGCTCTCTGAAGCGGACAATTATGGACAAGTGACAATACATATTGCGTGCTTGTCATAAATAATTAATTTGGATTTTATTGGAGCATAGGTGAGATGTGAGCATTTAGAAGTTTGTGGAAGTCAACTGGGACGCCATCCAGGCTGATGTCTTATTCAGGGCTGTTATTCTCGGGGCTAAAGCGTGTGTATTGATCTGCTGTGGAACCTCATTCTGTTGATCTTCGGCATCGAAGAGAGACTTTAAAATGCAGCCTGGTGTGTTCCTTAAAACTGAGAAATCTCTTTTCTCGGAATCGTATTCTGGACCAATCCCAGGAGTAATGCTCAGATTTGGTTCATGAACTGTTGGCTTTTTCTGGTTTTATAAATTCTTGGTAAAACCGATGCTTTAACTAAATTTTCCTGGAACCAGCCTCAGAGCTTCTTAATCTATTTATTTGAGTGTCCAGGAAGCAGTATTTTTTGAGAGTGAGACCTGGCCCAGTAAAATACAAATGCTTCGTTTCATGTTAAAAATAAGCTCGCTGGCCAGTGCACACTCAGTCACACTCAGCCCTATGGAGTCAGATATTCAGATCTATAGACTAGTGCATCCTGCTGTGCAAAACCAAGTGCTTAAACTTAGCATAAAACCTTATGTCACTCTGTTAGGCTGTGCTAACTGATTGATTATTTTTCTCGGGATCTCGTGTCCTGTAGGTTTTCTGTCTAACCATAACAAACCACCCCTCCCACTACTAGGAAAGATCTCCCCATTGAGCAGCTAATTAGAAGTCAGGTTTGCCAAATTATGGTTGATTGGAGATCTCCAGGTATTGATTTGGTTTGCACTGTTTGCAAGAGTGAAATCATGAATCTGATTATTCATTATTCATTCTTCTTAGCCACATATTTCAGTGCTGATGTAGCAAGTACCAAAGTTCTAGGACATGGACTTAAAATTCTGAAAAACAGTCTGAGAGTGTCTCTCAGTGAGGTAACTCTGGTGGTGATGTTGTGGCCCTCAGCTTCCCACGCCCCATATAAGTGGGATTATTGGCCGCACGATGACGTGCGGGCCGAGTGTCGCTTCGTGGGCCTCACTAACCTGGGCGCTACCTGTTACCTGGCCTCCACCATCCAGCAGCTCTACATGATCCCAGAGGCCCGGCAGGCCGTCTTCACTGCCAAGGTGAGTCGAGGAACCAGCCAGACCAACACGGGCACCTTCATGTTCTGCTGCTGGTCCGTCTCAATCCTGCTTATTCTGTCCTGTTCACCTTCCTCATCCAACTCCATGTCCTCCTCTTCCTCCTCTGATTTGCTCGAATTACATTTTGTCTCTTCGTGCTCTTCTTTCATCATCAGTGTGTCGTCGTCTTCTCCTGGTTTTCCCCTTTATGGCCCTGCATCGTTCAGATGTTGCTCTGGGTTTAGAAATGGTCTATTCCGAGCTGCCGGATCGCTCACTCGGTTAAAGCACCGCATTGCAAAGCAGAAGTGACTATCACGGCGCGGGTTCGAGCCCCTGTCATACCAACTGGCAGCTTTTTCAGAGTAGCGCTTAATTGTCCATTGTGCTACAGGGATGCAAATTGGGAAGGCTCTGGGAAGGGTAATATAAAAAAAAAAAATTGGCCTGCGGGCGCTCGTCAAGAAGATTCTAAGCTTGTTCATGTTCAGGTATCCTCCGCCATCGTTTTGAACTTGCGAGGATTTAACCAATGAGTGTATTAGAAGCAGTGGCTGATGGGCGGTTGCTTCGGAGGAGAGCCGTGAACTGTCTTCACTCTCCTGAATTGGTGTCAAGGGGTTGCATACGAGCAAGACTTAATTGGGCATTCCAGATTCGGGTGGGATTGGAGATGCCAAATGTATAAAAAAAAGAAAGAAATGGTCTGTTGCCTGTTGATCTGGTCTGATGTTGCTTTGTCTCATTTGCTTCAGCGTGGGCAGAGTTGAAGGTTCTGTCAGGTGTGTGAAGGAGTGTAACGGCGAATGTTGCTCTTTTTCAGTACTCAGAGGAGATCAAGCACAAGACCACCCTGCTGGAGCTGCAGAAGATGTTCACTTATCTTATGGTGAGGACCTCTTCTGATCCTTCTCTCGTCTTAACATCCTTCAATCTTGTTCTCTTTGCTCGTTCTTTAATTATATCCCATCCTTCCTCTCAACCTCCTCCTTCCGTCCCTCAATCCCTCCCTCCCATTCCCCCCCCCCCCCCCCCCCAGGAGAGTGAACGGAAGGCGTATAACCCACGACCCTTCTGTAAGACCTACACTATGGACAAGCTGCCGCTCAACACAGGAGAGCAGAAGGACATGACTGAGTTTTTCACCGACCTCATCACCAAGATCGAGGAGATGTCCCAGGACCTGGTGAGCCTCGCCCCTGCGGTGCCTCACTTCCTGTTTTTGTCCACCTGCATTTGAGGGGCTTCCTGTTCAGATGAGCGGAGTCAAAATACATTGAAGTCGCGCCTGAAATCTGCAATTTTGTATTTTGGTGATATATGGGAGTATTTGTGTCTTGCAGAAAAACACGGTTAAGACGCTCTTCGGAGGCGTGATAACGAACAATGTGGTCTCTCTGGTAAGGAGCCAGTAATCTGCAACAGCAGAGTTTATGCCTCTGTTTTTTGCTGTGATGATGGCCATTTTTTTGCGTTTTGTGGTAAAATGTGGTCGTACTTGTGTGGCATTGTGTGGCAGCTTTGTAAAGCTTGGTTTATGCTGTTCTGTGTGTGTTTGTCCTGACTGTTAGCATTAATCATCTTGTGCGTGTGTTTGAGTAAGAACCGTGCCTGTGCAAGTGTGTGCACACATTTTTGAGCTGCTGAACTTAGCGTTTGTGATAGTTTGTGTGTGTGTGTGTGTGTGTGTGTATTTCTTGGAGGTGTTTTAGTGAAAGGTAACAGTGTTTGTTGCGTGTGTGACAATAACAACTCCATGAGATTAAAAGTACACTATGTTTGTGCAGGACTGTGAGCACGTGAGCCAGACAGCAGAGGAGTTCTACACAGTTCGATGCCAGGTGGCGGACATGAAGAACATCTATGTGAGTTTCATCAAAGCGTGTTCATATGGGGGGGGGGAGCTCTGTCTGACACAGACTCCTTGGGGGGTTGCTGGAGCCTGTTACGCCGTACATTTTCTTACCCCCGTTGGCTGGGTGTTTGTTTGGCTCGCTTCCTTTCTTAGAGGTGTTTTCCTGCCTGGTTTCTCCCCTGACTCAGCCTTTCTGTGTGCTAATGCGTCTGTTTCAGGAGTCGCTGGATGAAGTGACCATCAAGGACACACTGGAGGGAGACAATATGTACACCTGCTCCCAGTGTGGCAAGAAAGTGCGAGCTGAAAAGAGGTGCATTCTGGGAGTTGCTTGTCCCTTACACCATTTGCCAGGCGGCCAGCTGGTCAGTCATTTAGTCATTGATTTGGTCATTGACTGAGTCGTGACCAGACTCTTGGAATCAGATGGTCTCCATTTTGTAGTTAAATTGATGATTGATTATTTGATATAGCGCTTCACAAGGAGAACTTCTGCTGCTTTTAAGAACAGCCGATCTGGATTTGAAACCACAGAATTATTTTCTTATCGCAAATGTCCAACTTTATGGGATTCCAAACACTTATATTACTGTTGTGTTTTGTGACATTAATGAAGGGAACGGAGCAGACTTCCTTTTGGCTTTGTTCCCTTTGGGGAGGAGAGGAAGGTTATTCCCAAGGTCCTTGTTCACTGAACTTAATGGGGTGTTTGAATGATGCAAGAATTGCACATAAAGCCCTAGATGGCAAATTTAGGAAAGTCCCTTCTCTATTATTCAACCTAAGGGTTGAGTTCTCAGATGTCATGATCGCATGGTTCTCAAATACATCACCTGAATAGAAATTGCTTGCAAACTTCAGTCATTCTCTTCGCACACGTGGCATCATGTAGCAACCTCTCTAGAATGATCTCAGTACGAACTAATGATTAAGCAGAACACCTGGACTGAGGGTCTAAGCTGATAGAATTGGTGGTGTTTGTGAATGTAACCAGCTGTTTACGGTACCAGGTTGGCCCCGCCTTCTTCTGTCTGTTGCTACAATGTTTGTTCATTTGTATCTTTTATTGCAAAAAGCCAATTCACAGTTCAGAGGTACCTTGTGAGGTTTGTTTGAGCAGTTTACAGTGGGTTCGCTACTTTAGCTTTTAGCTGCCGCGCTTTAGCTACTGTGTCCAAGTCCGTTTGCTACTATAGATAAATGCTTGTTCAGAACATAAAATTACTTAATCTGTTGGAAAAAACTTCATAAAAACCATTCGCATTACAGCTGAGAATATTTTTTCGGTTTCCGACTCTTTATGGACAATCAAACAAATGGCAGCAAACACTTTGTTTGATTATAGTATCGAACAGACTTGGACACAGTAGCGAAAATATCATCTGCAGTAGCAAAAAGCCAAAGTAGCAAAACAACCGGTTACCCTCAGAATCGGAGTCACCCAACCTTAATTCAAGAAGGCCAGTGTGACTCTAGGTTTTAGTTTTGGGCCATGACTATGGTACCACAGGCAACTACTCAGCTCTGGGGTCTCCAGTCTTTCCCAGAAAGGGCCAGTGTGGGTGCAGGCTTGAATTGCAACCAAGTAGTTTCACACCTGATACTACTAATCAACCCCTAGACTTTGCTAATAAGCTTTATTAGTAGCATCAGATGTGTAGCTGCTTAGTTGCAATGAAAGCCTGCACCCACACCGGCCCTTTCTGGGAAAGATTGGGGACCCCTGACTAATCTAATCATGCTCAAGACCAGATGAAAAACCTGCACATACTTTCAGATAGAACTGGACACCCCTGCTCTGTTCAGTGCATGGTCAGTGGTGCTCTACAGCCTTCTGAAGCCACCACATGGATGTTCCCTGGTCAGGCTTCGGGTACATTCCTAAAGCCTGGTTAACCAAAGATTTTCAATACAATTATATCCAACTGCTTGCTAACTCTCCTCTGCCCTCCCCTTTAGGGCCTGCTTTAAGAAGCTGCCCCGCATCCTGAGCTTCAACACCATGCGCTACACATTCAACATGGTGACCATGATGAAAGAGAAGGTGAACACTCACTTCTCCTTCCCCCTCCGGCTGGACATGACGCCCTACACTGAGGACTTCCTCATGAGCAAGAGTGACAGGAAGGAAGGTGCGCACCAACCGGGAGCCTCGATCTCATACTGGGCTCTTCTGCGATTGGGACAGTATTTTGCTGCTCTTCTTCTTGAAAACGCTGTCACCTGTTTTTTGATTGGAGAGAATATCAGTGAATTCAGTGAAGTCTGCCCGATTACTGGAGAAACATTAAAGGAATCTGCTGTCTTTACAGTAATTGGAGCATTGTGTCACCAAGTCTTTCTTGCCATCTGACATGCAATTGGATAATGGCTCTTGGGCAAAGTGATATACTTTTTTTTTATTGGAACAAAATTCAGGTTGTGTGTGGTCTCTTTTGGGATTGGATGAAAGCACACAAAAGCTGTCCTGTCAGTTTTTTGGCTGGATAACGCTTATTTGACGGCCTGTCATGACTTTGTGAGGACTCTCATTCAATTTGTACCGCCTATTTTGCACTTAAGTCAAAGCTCACTGACTCTGCTGTTTGACCTGCAGGTTTCCGGGATGACGGGGAGTCGAAGGTCGCGGAGAGCTATGAGTATGACCTCATTGGGGTCACGGTGCACACGGGCACCGCCGACGGTGGCCATTACTACAGCTTCATCCGAGACATCATCAACCCGCACGCATACAAGAACAACAAGTGGTGAGTTGACTGAAGCATTGGACAGGCCACAGACTCTCCTTTCAGCCCCTGGCCCATCGGGAGGTGTGTCCGACCCTGTGCCTGGACATCTACCGTCCTGTAGGATTCCTCTCCTGCCCTAACTAAGCACACCTCATTCAAAAGCGAGAGCAGGGTTGCCTTGTTCTTGTGCTGTAGATCTGCCTCTTATATTTTCTCTCTCAGGCACCAACAAAGCAAACATTCAGTACCAGGGTGAATAAAGGTACTGCTAAAGTTAACGAGAAGTTGGCTTCCTGTTTTCATCCACCTTTTTCTGATCGGCCTGGCGAGTTGCGTAGGATTACAACCGGTGTCGGTCTAGTCCCAGCGGGCAGAACTTTGTGGGGGGGGACTGTCGATTGTGGGGGGGGGGCGTTTTTTCGGTATGACCGGTGTGTACCAGATGTTATTTCAGGCCTTGAATTTTGGCAAGAATAAACTACCGCAACAGTTTCGGATACGACTTATTTACAAGTCAATCAATGTTTTTGTTATTAGAGTTTTAAAATATCTCATTCTATAAGAGGCAGTTAGAAGTTGGATTGATTTGACTTGATTTATTAATTTATTTGTAAGGGACACGTACGAAAAAACATTGACTGCTGCAGACCCCGTGTCCGATGTAATGTACAAGTGTATATAGCCGAAGCTAATTTCCAATACCAGTCCCTTGATGGACATTAATATTCCAAACATAATAAAAATTGACAGTATATTAAAATCTAAAAATCAGTTTAGTATTATAACACAATATAATGGTTCAAAACAATAACAGCAGTAGTAGTGGGAACCCACCATGTCAACAAACAAACAAATTACAAATACTGCCACATTCAAACTTCACTTGTTAAGTTAGTTGATGTCATGATTACAGTTCTGGCAGAGTTTAAACCAAGACTTGTCTGCAGAAGAAAATGTTTTAATATCCTGGATTTGTTTTAGACTCGCAGGAAAGGAATTTCACAGAGTTGTACCTTTTTAATTGAGAATGCAGTTTGTGGAAAGGAGGTCTTACAGTGTCTGATTCTGCAGTTTCCCTCTGATGTGCTTTAGGTGTTGCTGGCAGTGTAATGAAGTTAGTTATGAAAGTGTTAAAGATGAGTGGATTTAAATGGTGAAGACATTTAAATGCAAGTATGAGGTTGGTTTAATTAATGAAATTTTCAAAACTGAATAAATTGTATTTTTTTAGAATAATGCAGCGATGAAATCTTAGTGGTGTCGTAGAACCGAGAGATTACGACAAATAGTATTTTAACAAGTTTATTGTACTGTTACAATTGTGAACAAATGGTGAATCATACCAATGAAAACCAACTGCTGAAGTATGTGGCTCTGTCTGGGACCAGCATGGAAAGAGACTGTAAAGGTGGAGAGACAGAGATTTATACTTAAACAAGGTGGGCTGTTCTTTACAGTTAGGATTGAACTGATTGGATACAGAACGACAAATGGCAGAGAAAACCAATGAATGATCAACAGAGGGGGGGTAGAGGGACATTCAAAAGATAACAATGGGAGTGGATTGGTTGAATAGCCAGGTACAGACAGAATGATGGATAGGGGAGAGGAGAAGAGAGCCTCCTTCTACCACAGTGGTTTATTTTATCTAGGACTTTGATTGTTTGATTGTAAATGGATGTAAGCGGTCTAATGGCAGAGGCTAATGCCTGAGACCAGGAAGAGATACGGTATGAACGATGAGAAAAGATCATTGCATGCATAAATGTGAGAGCTGTGTTAAATGGTGTCTGATTTGTCTGAAAGTTTGGAGATTAGCCCTACACATTCTACTCAGCTTTTTATGTTTGTCAAACTGGAGCTGCGAATCCAGAACAATTCCAAGATATTTGAAATCCTGAACCTGAATCTCTAATTCATGATCTTTGATTTTTACTTTGAAAGAGTATGTGGTGGGAAGCTTCCTGATCGAGAAACACATACGGACAGTTTTTTTGACGTTTAATGTTAAGCAGAAAGTATCAAGCCAGTGTGCCGCCTTATCGAAGCAGGCTGTTAGTTTGGCTGTAGCAATAGCCGGTGTTTTGTTCAGTGATGTCATTTATATACAAGTGCTGGTCAACGAATTAGAATAATTTGAAATGGCGCAATCGTTAAATTTTCTTGATGCATTTTTTGTGCAGAAAGCAAATCAGGTGTTCACTGCGCCTGTCCTACTTGTTAGAGTATTCACAGAACTAGCTACCTGTAAAATTTGCTCAGCTGAGCTTTCCAAAAGGCCCATTTAGGCCATTTAACTGTGGCACTGTTGTTTCATTGAATTAGAATAATTCATAAGTCATTTCATTGAATTAGAATAAGTGCTCGAATTTTTGTTTTCTGTGAAGAGTGTTCACCCTGCAGTATAAAGTCAGGGTTGAGTAGAATTTCTAAGTTGTAAAATCAATCATGGGTAAGCAGCGCAACCTCTCAACCGGAATAGTGACTGAAATTCAAGCCCTTCGCTAACAAGGCTTGACCCAAACTAAAATTGCTGAGCAGCTCGGCATCTGCCAGTCTTCCAGCTGCAAAGCTCTAAAGAAAGACTGCAGCAAGCGCACCAACTGTTCCGAAAATCTTCTGCTCGTGACAACAAGCAGCTGAGAAAGATCGTAGTCAGCAACCGTCGTCTGTGAGAACTCGGCTTCAAATCTCGCGTTCCAGCAGTGAAACCGATGCTGAACAAGAAACAAATGGAGAAACTGCTGAAGTGGGCCAAAGAACACGGCAAGAGGACTGCTGAAGACTGACAGAAAGTGGTCTTCAGTGACGAATTACGCTTTTGCATCTCCTTCGGTGACCAAGGTCCTCGTGTCTGGCGTTGTGGTGGCGAAACCTACAATCACGAGTGCATAAAAAGATGCGTCAAGTCTCCCCAGAGCGTTATGGTCTGGGGATGCATGTCCGCTCGGGGTGTAGGGAAACTCTGCTTCCTCAAGAAGACTGTCAATGCTACCGTATACCAACATGTTCTGGAAACATTCCTGATTCCGACTGTTGAGGGACAGTTTGGCGAAGAAGACCTCATATTTCAACAGGATCTTGCACCGGCTCATGCGGCAAAGTCGACCAAAGATTGGTTCGCCGAAAAACAGCTTGAAGTTTTGGCATGGCCGGCCAAATCGCCTGACTTCAATGTTATTGAAAACCTTTGGGCCATCGTCAAGCGGAAAATTCGCGACATAAAGCCGACTACGCTGGACCAGCACTTGTACAAGCTGAACAGCAGAGGTCCAAGAACTGACCCTTGTGGTATACCCAGTTTACTGTCACGGCAATTAGATTTAGACTGACTAATAATAACCTGTTGACATCTGTTGCGTAGATAAGAGTTGAACCATGATTTTGCTTGATCAGAAGAATTGAATTTGGTTAATTTAGATAATAAAATGTCATGATTGACAGTATTGAATGCTTTCTTAAGATCTAGAAAAACTGCACCAACAATATTCCCTCTATCTAAGGAGCTCTTGATGTTTTCCCACAAGTGGCAGTTAGCCAATTCAGTTGAATACTTGGGCCTGAAGCCAAATTGATTTGGGTGCAAAAGATTACTATCCTCCAATTATGCTATTAATTGTTGCACTACCACTTTTTCTAGAACTTTAGAGAAAATTGGGAGAATAGAAATTAGCTTATCATTTGAAGCTATATTAGCTGCACCTGACTTGAAGATGGGTGTAATGACAGCTGTTTTCCAGTGATCTGGGAATCCGTTTGCAGCTATGGACAAATTTGAGTTTAGTTAAAGGTTCCACAAAAATGGATGAGTGTCACTTCAGGAAGGCAGTGTCCAAATTGAAACCATCTTTACCATGTGAAATGTTGAGATTGGTAATGATTTTATGTGCTGCAGCTTGATTGGTCCCTTTAATTAAAAAAAAAGTTGTCTGACTATTGCAGCATCCTTCACTATTTGAAATGGCTGAAAATTTTTTGCAACTTCATCTGCTGAGTCAATTAAAAAAAATATTAAAACCATTAGCAATATCTGTAGGATCTGTAGTAATGACATTCTCAATTTTAAGCTCTTTCGCAGAATGTTGTTTCTGACTTTTAGGATTGACCACTTTATATATTTGTTTCCAGACATTAGAGCCCTTCCCTTTGGCATTTTCAATCAACCTGGTGAAGTATTGTGCTTTTGCAACATGCTTCTCTTAGTCATGAGTAGTCATGAAGTAAAAACGCTTTCCTTATGGATGAAAACTCGCACATTTATTGTCACTGAATATTTGTTAATACATTTATAATTTCTCGTTGGATGCCCAAAATTTAAAATCCTGCTCAAGTCACTGTAAATGTCGATAATTTGACTTGGCGAAATATTGGTCTTAATAATGTCAGACATTGGCTTGCACACAGTTCACAAATTGATAACTTTACCATTAAATCTGAATATAAATGTTTTACGCAGTATACCAAAGTGATCATTTCTCACAATTGTGAAAACATAATCAGTCCCGGTGTGAGAACAGTTTTTAATCTGTGCTACCCCATGGCTCTTAATTGCAGCTGAGAAGGGCTTTATTGCGTTAATTTGTCGGTAACGGCCAAAGTTTATTCTTGAGATTTGCTCTCAAATTATGAGTAAAAGGCGACAAAAGTTAGCACACTTTACGTTCAGCCGTTTGATCCAACTGAACAAGTCACCACTTTCTTGACTCAGAGTTGTTCGGCTTCGAGGACTATAACCTCTGGATTTACAAAGGCTGAAACATTTCTTGTGGACTTACAATAACAGTGTCACTGTTTCCTAAGTTACAACTAAATTGATATTTGCGTATTTTATTTCTATTTTCAGAAGTGCGGGTTTTATTCATAATTTAAATAATAAAGTGGTGCCAAAACGTTGTTGTTGTTGTTTTCTCCGATAACGGTGCTTTAGAACTAAAGGTTTCATTTCATAATTCTTATCGGCAAATATTAGGGCAAAAATATTATGGCAAATACATGAATTTGCTGATATCAACTTTCCTGGAAATAAATATATCGCCAACTGCGCAAAAATTATTTCAGGCGTTTAGACTCTGCTACAAATATAATGGACGTAATGTTGTCCGACAAAAAAATTTCAACGCTGAACTTATTTGGACTTCTTTACGACGGGGATTTACACTAAGATGTGTGAAACGGCCGCCAACATTCCTTCTCACTCCCTGTTCAGTGAGCAGGGCATGTCCACCAGACTTTCTGCTGACACACGGCCAATGGCGCGTGGGCGAAAGTGGAGCCTTTATCCATGCTGGCACTGTATTTCTATTGCAAGAAGCATTGCACTGAGCTCCTTATTATCTGAATCAGGTCAGTATGGTTAGGGTTGGAATGAAAATCTCCTGGACAGTGGATCTTCAGGAGCAGGTTGGTGTCCACAGTCAGGGTCTGGATTTATTGTATCTCCCCGACGACGATAGTCGGGAGACACTATGGTTTAGTTCCGGGGCCGCCACCGCCCACGCAGAGATTTTCTGTTCCAGGCTCTGGAAGCGACAGTTACTACAGGAATTTTTTTCTAATTTTACACAGGCGAAGATATTTATTTGACAATGCTCAAGACCGATTTTCAGCTATTTTGGACGTCCAATATGGCTGTCGGCGGCCATTTTGTCAATTTTCGGGATCGGGGAGATGTGGCGACTGAGTTATCTAGTTCTTTCCTTGTAATGAGTGAATGTGTCATTAATTGCTGTAATCCAACAGTTAAAGCAGTATAACAGCAGAGGAAGTTTACCTGACAGCCCTTCAGTACCAGGATTGAGGATCACCGTTTCACTGGCCTGCAACTTTTTTTCCTGCATTTCTTTCTAGACTTTCTGTTTTCTGTGTCTGACTCCCACTGTCTTGTAGGTACCTGTTCAATGATGCCGAGGTGAAGCCCTTCGACTCTGCGCAGCTGGCCTCAGAGTGCTTCGGGGGCGAGATGACGGTAAGCTCGGGGTGGTAACTGCCCTTGCGTGCTTGAATGAGCTCCGACCGAATGAAACGCAATTCAGTCCATAAGTTCTTGAATAGTGACGGTGTTGAAAAGAGCTGTACTTCCTTCATGCTGACACATGGGCTTGGTACTTAAACGTGATGCTCTCTAGTTAAACCTCATATTCACTGCTTTCAAATCAAATGCGTTGGTTGCAGAGCTAATAAGCAAAAATCATGACATTGTCTCAATATTTTTGGAAATGTTTATGGACTATCCTGTATGTTTTATCCTCGCCAGATGTTATAAAGCCCAGATCTGCTGAGTATTTCACGCCAGCAGCTGGAGGGTGACCATGACCGCTGTCCGCTGTTCTCTTGTGCCAGACTCACTGTTAAAATCTGCATTACTGTTAACATTTAATTTCACACACATCTGGGGTTTCAAATAAATAATGCTCCAGCTTTCCTGTGCAAGTTTCAGTCGCCTGGAAATTCAGATTCTTGTTCTTTCGTATTTTAGCTGTTGGCTGACGTTTGAATTGGAAAAATCACACCTCATAATAAATAAATGTTTTAAGGGGTCAAGACTTGGTTTTTTTCATTTTGTTAATCTTTCAAAACATTCATAAAAGGTGATTTTAAGACCAATCTTTTAAGTGGATTTTGATCATATGAACGCCTCCAGTGCATTCGTTTCGCGACAAAAACGCGATTTTCTGGCATCGCAAAATTTCACAGTTTATCAGGCTTATGGCGGGCATAAAATCCACATTTTTCAAGGTAATGCTCTCAGAGCAATATGGCTTCACCATAGCATCAGTTTATGTTCTATCCAAGGACATAGCCATTTTTGGGTAGGTAGATGGGTATTAACATGGGGTATTTATGATCCATCTGCCAGGCAGGTTCTGCCACCCATTTCTAAAATTCTATGACCAAATAATTTTTCAAAATATTTTCCCATGAAAATACCCAGAATGAGTATATCATTGTATAGCTGGTGATATTGGCTTCAAAACAAAATAATTACAGGAAAATATGCTATGGTTTCTGAGAAATTGTTGCCACAAGATTTCAAATTTTTCGCCAGATCTGCCGGATAGCTCACTCGGTTAAGGCACTGCTCTGCAGTGCAGAGGTGACTATCACGTCGCGGGTTCGAGCCACGGCGTACCCACCGGCAGGGGTCAGCAGCTTTTTCAGAGTAGCGCACAATTGGCCATTGCGCTACAGGGTTTCAAATTGGGAAGGGATGCGGGATACATAATCCGGATGCCGGATGCGGGATACATAATCAGCTTTGTTTGTCGCTCCAGCGCCTCCTGTTGGCCAGACGGGCGCTCGTCAGGAAGACTCTGGGTTTGTTCATGTCCGGGTATCCTCCGCCCTTGTTCTGAACTTGCGAGGATTCGACCAATGAGTGTATAAGAAGCTGTGGCTGACGGGCACGTGCTTCGGAGGAGAGCCGTGAACTGTCCTCACTATCCTGAGTTGGCAGCAAGGGGTCGCATACGAGCAAGACTTGTACATAGTTCCCCAATTGGGCATTCCAGATTCGGGTGGGATTGGAGATGCCAAATAAAAAAAAAAAATAATAAATTTTCGCCAATGTACGGTTTTCACAGTAACAAACTTATTAAATTTGATTTAAATCAAATTCCATTCTGAGCTTTTTTCAGTTGACACAATTTTTATGTGTTTTTAGTGTTTAGAAGTACTTAAATTGAGTGAACCCAGGCTTGACCCCTTAAACCTAGGACTTTCTGTTGTGTAGATGGGTACATGGATTGATAAACTTGATTTTTAATTTTTTTTTTTTTTGTCATCTTTCAGACCAAGACGTACGATTCAGTTACGGACAAATTCATGGACTTCTCCTTTGAAAAGGTGTGTTTTCTAGTGTCCCATTGGCTTCAATTTCTGTTTGTTTGTGTATGTCTGAGGTCAAGGGTCACTCCTGGCACAGTGTTGGTTCCCTCAGTAGCTCTAACCAGAGCCTTTCTCTGTAGACCCACAGTGCCTACATGCTGTTCTACAAGCGAGTGGAACCTGAGGAGGACAATGGAAAAGATTTTAAATTTGACGTTTCTCCTGATCTGCTCGAGGTAGGACTTCCTTCTGTGGGTTACATGGGCAAAAGTGTTTTATTAGCTTACCAGCCCTGTGAGCCGGTAAGCTATTGTCACGGTGTGGCGTCCGGAACATTTTTTCTTTTTTCGGCCAGTTGAATTTTTGTGTAAATTTGCAATAACGTACTACTAGACTTTATCTCCGGACATTTTTTCTTGGATTTTTGATTAAATCAATTTTGTCCGTTTTATGGGCCGTTGAAATTTTGGCCCCAATGATAAAGATAGGACAGAGAAATTTTTAAATTATTTCTCAAAAACTATGCGATAATTTTTTTTCTAAATCAGGGAATCAACTAACCTAGGTACCATCAATGTACAGTGCGAGCGCCATTTTGATTGAATCGACTGAAGTGGGTCTATTGGGAGCGCTGTATTTGATGAATATGCAAGATGCCCTGTGGAGGCCAAATGGTTGCAGATAGAGATTAAGTTTGTATTATCGACATATGAAGTCATATATGACCTATATTTTGCCTATATTAAATTTGACCACAGAGGACTTCGAAAGGTCAAACTCGAGGTCAGGGAATATATTAACAATGTTAAAAGACATGACTTGAAATCTCAAAAACGTATTTTCAAAAACTGTCCGATAACAACTTCTTTCTAAATCTGGCAATCTGCTCACCTTGATACACTTAATGTACAGTCTGAGTGCCTTTTTGTTTGAGTCGATGGAAGTGGGTCTAGTGGGGGCGCTGTACTTTAACATTGGGTCTTATGGAGAATGTGCCAAATTGCTAAAGGAAGCTAAATGGTTGCAGATAGAGATTAAGTTTGTATTAGAGACATTTAGGAAGTTATATATGGCCTATATTTTGGCTGTGTTAAAGTTGACCTCAGATGACTTTGAAAGGTCAAACTTGAGGTCAAGCAAAATGTTACGATTTTCAGCGGCTTCTCGGCTTGAAAATATTGAAGATTGGGAACATATGTGCATTAAACACTTGTATGCCATCATGTATGAAGTTTCATTTGGTGGCCTTGAACTAAACCTTCAGCGACCTTCGAACGCAAACTTCACATTGTGAACTTTCAATGACTTCTATCACCAAAACTATTAGAGATAGAGGTTAGGTTTGTATTGTGGGCATAAAAGAAGTCATGTATGAACTTCAATTGGGTGGCTTTGAACTTGACCTTCAGTGACCTTCAATAGCCAAACTATACAGTGAAATTTCAATTTCTCAACCAGCAAAATCGTTACAGATTGAGTGTAGCTTTGTATTAGAGACATATAGGAAGTCACGTACGAACTTTCATTTGGTGACCTTCATATTAACTTCTGAAGGTCAAACTTGACCAAGAGAAAATTCAATGACTTCTGTCACTGAAAAGGTCACAAATGGAGCCTAGGTTTGTGTTACTGACATTGGAAGTCACATGAATTTTCATTTGGTGTCGTTCAACTTGACTGTTGGTGACATTAGAAGGTCAAACTTGACATAATACAATTACAATGACTTTTATTGCCAAAACGGTCACAGATGGAGTCTAGGTTTGTATTTGAGACATATAGGAAGTCATGTATGAACTTTCATTTCATCGTATTGACATTCAAAGGTCAAATGTGAATTAGTGAAAATTCAATGACTTCTATTACTAAATCGGTCACAGATTGAGCCTTGGTTTGTGTTACTGCCTTCTTGGAAGTCACATCTGAACTTTGATTGGATGACATTGAACTTTACTGTCAGTGACCTTCGAGGGTCAAACTCGACGGTGAAATTACAATGACTTGTTTCACCAAAATGGTCACAGATTGAGCCAAGGTTTGGATGACATTAACATTGTTTAAAGTCATATATGAAGTCCAATTGCTGACCTCAACTTGACATTCTGTAACCATTAAAGTTCACAATTGACATATTGAATACATATTGACATATTTCTATGACTTGTACCACCAAAACTGCTTCAGAGCTTAGGATTGTATTACAGAAAGTCTGAAAAATGTATATGAACTTTTATTTAGTGACCTTGGCGTTGATTTTCCTTAATTCCAATGTCAAACTTCACATGAAATTTTCATAACTTGCACCCATATCATTGCTGTATGACTGCTTGCCAGTAAGCTACAGGACCCTTGGTCCTATTTTTCATCTTGCACTCAGTAACCAGGAAAAGTTTAATTTCAACACTGACTACCTTGACCTTTTGACCTCTTTTTTTTTGCAGTGGATTTGGCATGACAATATGCAATTTCTCCAGGACAAGAACATTTTTGAGCACACATATTTTGGGTGAGTGAATATAAAGCCTAGTTGAGTGAGTCATAGAAACTGGAATATCAGTATTAATGGACATTTTGCCACTAACTTCCGCCATTTTGGGTCTCAGGTTCATGTGGCAGTTGTGTAGCAGCATCCCAAGCACCTTACCTGACCCCAAGGCCATCTCGCTCATGACTGCTAAGGTAAGATAATACCAGCCAGGTTCTTACCATCTCTGGCCATTGAATGTCTCCCAGCTTAGGCATTTTTTCTAGACCACAGATATCAAACTCCTGTCATGTTGGTTCTGGGTTTGTCTGCATGCAACCCCAATTCCAATGAAGTTGGGACGTTGTGTAAGTCGTGCATAAAAACAGAATACAATGATTTGCCCACTCCATGAGCACTAATGCAACCCCATACCGTCCAAGATGCAGGCTTTTGAACTGAGTGCCCATAACAAGCTGGATGGTCCCTCTACCCTTTTCTCTGCATGACACGGCGTACCGGGTTTCCAAAAAGAATTTCAAATTTTTATTCATCTGGCCACAGAACGGTTTTCCATTTTGCCTTAGTCCATTTTAAATAAGCTTTGGCCCAGAGAAGACCGCGGCATTTCTGAATCCTGCTCGGATATGGCTTCGTCTTTGCATGATACAGCTTTAACTTGCATTTGTGGATTACACAGCAGACTGTGTTCACAGACGATGATTTCTGGATGTGTTTCTGAGCCCCTGCAGTGAATTCCAGTGCAGAATCAGGCCTGTTTTTAATGCTGTGCTGCCTGAGGGCCTGAAGATCACGAGCATCCAATATTGACATTCAGCCTTGTCCCTTGCACTCAGACATTACTCCAGATTCTCTTTTGATGATGATTTGTACTGTAGATGGTGAGATATTCTATGCCTTTGCAATTTTACATCGAGGAACATTTTTCTGAAATTGTCCGCCAATTTTTAGATGCAGTTTTTCGCAGATTGGTGATCCTCTGCCTATCTTTACTTCTGAGAGACTCTGCCTTTCCAAAATGTTCTTTCTGCACCCAGTTATGTTACTGACCTCTTGCACATGAACCGAATTAGTTGGAAAATGCTTCTCCAGTTATTTTTTTCCATTGGTATCACTTACTTTTCCAGCCTTTTGTTTCCCCTGTGCCAACTTTTTTGATGCGTTGCTGCAGTCAATTCCAAAATGAGCTAATATTTTTCATGAAATGGTAAAACGTCTCACTTTCAACATCTGACATGTTTTCCATGTCCTTCTGTGACTAAAATGTGGGTTTATGAGATTTACAAATCATTGCATTCTGTTTTAATTTACGTTTTTCTCAACGTCCCAACTTCATTGGAATTGGGTTTTGTTTAAATGCTGAATTTATAAGTGACTGCTTGGCTACAGTCCATTCAAACGACTCCTTTCTGTACTGCTTTAAAAGACTGAAGAGTGACCCTTAACTAAAGTGAACTGAAACTGCAGGCATGAGAGATTGAGATCCATGCTGTGCACTGCCGGTGTCTAACGAGCCTTAATGAGCTGAATGCCTTGTTCTCTGCAGTGTATCAAGTGGTCGCGCTTTTTCAAAGTACTGATTAACAAGATCTAAAACGCACATTACAGACATTAAATGTGGTTTCTACTTTCACAGCTCAGTACGTCTTTTGTTCTGGAGACATTTATCCATTCAAAGGAAAAGGTAAGCTGTCGCCTGCTTGCGTTGGCGTTCCTCTTTCAATTCTTTAAACCACTTTTTTCCTGATGTATATTGGCAGAAGGCTTCGCCTGGCTATTGTTCAAAGCAGCAGGGAAATGTAGTCTTTCGTGAATAGAATGTCTCCTTGAATTGTCGTGTTAATCGTGGCACCCACGTCTCCAGAATGATCCGATTGACCATTTCCCCTGTATTGGCAGCCCACCATGTTGCAGTGGATCGAGCTTCTGACCAAGCAGTTCAATAACAGCCAGGCAGCCTGCGAGGTAAGCATCTTGGCGGCTTGTCGTTCCAGTTAGCGGCTCAGCTGCATTTCCGCCCCCTCTGACCACCGCGCTCTGTGTCTGTCAGTGGTTTTTAGATCGAATGGCTGATGACAACTGGTGGCCTATGCAGATTCTCATCAAGTGCCCCAATCAGATCGTCAGACAGGTGAGACTCCTCCTCAGTTGGCCCTTCTGACCAGGCGTATCCACAGTGGTTCGGGCCCCGAGTAGGTGCTGTGGTCCTGGGTGGAATACTGTTACATGTTAAGAGGTTGACAACTCTTGCAGATCACCAAGTACTTTCTGTTTGACCGGTCTGTGACCTACAAAGAAAGTCGGTGTGAATAAATGCTTGTGGAGGTCTTGTTTTATCTTGTATTTTCACTTTGGGGAAGTTGTTGGTCAAGTAATGGAGTTGTATGAAATGACAGCCAATTCCTGGAGTTCTACAGTCCTGAAGGTTTTCTCTCCAACCTTAACAAAGCGCATCTCCTTCAGTGGATTAATGTGCATTGATCTGCTAATTACTGGAGTTAGGGCTGCCAAATTAGTTGGAAAGAAAATCTACATGATGGTTCTACATCAGCAGCAGCAGAGCTAGTTATCACTGGTTCATACTGTCCTAGAAGGGGGAAAAAAAAAACTCTGCCAATTTCTACTGCTGCGTATCAAAATATTGCTGTTTATGCCTTGCATTCACTGTGTGATCAGATCAGACCTGTGTGTCAGTGTGAGTGTGCGGGCCTGGTTTGGGATGCCTCTCGTGGGGGTCTGTAACACACAGGCGTGTGATTTGTTGTCTGTCTCCTGGTCCCTCACAGATGTTCCAGAGGTTGTGTATCCACGTGATCCAGAGGCTGCGGCCGGTGCACGCCCACCTCTACCTGCAGCCTGGCATGGAGGACGGGTACTCATCTCCTTTTCCTCTGGAAAAAGTGCTTGTTTCACCATCAATGCTGCCCTCTCCTGGCTGGCAGTAGTATTGTCTGTTCAGCCACCGCTGAGGTCACACATTCAGCTTGTGCATCAGTGGACTTTTGGGTCATTATTTGGTTGACTGCTGAAATGCTTGTTCGGAGCGTATATTTCCATTTGTTGAGAGGAGGATGAAGGCCAGTCTTGTGTTCCAAGGGTGATGAGACGATTGGAGGTTCAGACAATCCTCTGCTGACTGGTCTGCTGTCAGCACAGTGCTTTAGAAGGCTTTGTTGGATTTGAGCACAATTCCCTGTCCGCTCATGTGATTTTTATCCCCCTGGAACATAATGGGGACACAAATCACATGTGGTCATCTGTTCGTCCATACGTCTGTTCACGGACATTTTGCTTCCAGGATAGAACTCGAAAACTGAGTCATTCTTTTTCCTGAAACTTGCTGTGCATATCAGGTCCTAGACTGGTGCCTTTTGATATTTATGGATTTCTGACATTAGATGCAGGGGCCGGGTGGATATGTCTTCTTCTGATGGCTCTTGTTGAAATTCGATTCAATTCCACTGATGGACAGAAAATTATTAAGAAGAGAATGAGTTTTTGTGGTGATTTTATTTGATGCATTTTACCCTATACATCATCAGTGTTTTAAACTAAGTTGAGACTCGCCATTTTGTCTAGCCATCGCTCTTAACAAGAGTTCAGTCTCCTCTTCAGGTAGCTGCAGGTGTTTTTGCCTGGATCTGCTGGTTTTCCCTCACCATTATTCCGTTCTCTCTCTCTCTCTCTCGCTCTCCTTTTTCCCACCGTCTCTCTCAGGTCTGACGACATGGACGGTCCGGTGGAGGACATTGGTAGCCGATCTTGCGTCACGCGCTTCGTCAAAACCCTGCTGTCAATCATGGAGCACGGGGTCAAACCGCACAGCAAGCACCTGACTGAGTACTTCGCCTTCCTGTACGAGTTCGCCAAGATGGGAGAGGAGGAGGTGAGGGTGGCCCTGGGCCTGTTCCTATCTGAGAGTCTTCTGCCCAACTCTCAGCGAGCAGAACATGTGTGATATCCTGGTTCAGGCAGTCATTCTAATCTAATAATTTATTCTAATCATCTGAATTTCATATTTGGTTAACTCTTCCGGTTAGGACATGAAAGTTAATGGTAAAGTCTGCCTGGGGAGTTTGTGCATGTGAGAAATTCATTGCAGAACTTTCCTGACCCCTGGGGTTTACACATGTGCTGAATGGGCCTGTCGTTACCCAGCAGCCCTGAGCCCAGCTGTCAGCTGACAGGTCTAATTCTGTTTCCCTCCCTACAGAGTCAGTTCCTCCTCTCCTTACAAGCCATTTCCATCATGGTCCATTTCTACATGGGGACTAAGGGTCCTGAGAATGTGAGTGACGTTTTAGTAGTTTTAAATTTCTCATTATGCCTTTTGTATTGTTTCATTTATTGTGATCGGTTGACATTCTATGCCATTTTGGTATGCTGTGATCGGTGGAATGTTAATGATTCTGCATTCTTGCCTGTTGATTCGTGGAGCTTGAATGCAGCGTTATTTTATTGGGCTGTTCGTGGTGGAAGTCTTTCCATTTTGCATTAACGCCCCTTACCTGATGAGAGTACAGATCTGTGCTGTGCATCTGTACTGTGGTCAAAGTTCTGCAGAGCTGTATTTCTGCACTTTGATTGGTGAATTGCTATACCCAGGGGTGCAAGAATCATTTCTGAAGTACAAAGGCAAATGTGTCCCCAATCCCCCCCGCCCCTCCCCTCACCCGAAAATGGAGTAGCCAGAGTTTCATGGTTATAATCTCAAAAACATAAAATTTCCAATTAACTGCATGCTGCTACAACATTTATGAAATATTTCATCAGTACTCTGGGTATCATTATTACAGAGCACAGCACTCCTCTGAACAGCAGGCTTAGTGAACACCCACCCCAGCAAACACCATCGCCATTTCAGCTCTGACTTCTTCAGTGAAACTGGCAAACCTTAGTCAGACTGACCGCGAGAAAAGGAGACGCGACTCAAAATAATGTGGTTATATTGTGTGGTTGAATATTAGTATTGATTAGTCACTTCATTGCTTGAGCTGCCCAGCTATACGTAATGTGTACATAGATGTGAGGAGGAAATGAACCAGGCAGCCTACAGGCAAGCAGAAGTGATCAGGTCCGCCATGTTGGTCTGCCGCGCTGTGATTGGCGGGAGCTCTGTGCAGCGCTGCGGCTCTGCGCTCTCACTGGTGGACGTTGTAAGTGCACCCTGCTGCAGTGCTGTGCTGTAATGGCGGCGCGTGTGCCTCTCAGCCGCAGGTGGAGGTGCTGTCGGAGGAGGAAGGTGAGGAGGAGGACGAGGAGGAGGATATCCTCTCCCTGGCGGAGGAGAAGTACCGACCTGCCGCCCTGGAGAAGATGATCGCTCTCATCGCCCTGCTGGTGGAGCAGTCCCGCTCGGAGAGGTGACGGACCAATCGGAGAACTCCATTTTCATCTCTTGACCTCTCTCCGCCCGTTCTTTCCCCCCCGGATTCTCTTTTCATTGGCTGGTTTTGTTTTTTCACTCTTGAAACCAGATGTCCACATTAGTGCGGCAAATGCTTGTGCTCTCAGGTACAGGAGTGAATGAATGGAGTCTGTCGAGCGGTTGGAAAATAGAGCTGTCAGGTGATTGTTTTCAGTTTGAATGAAATGCTGCCTGTCGACCCGTCCTCAGGGACTGGAGCTGCGCGCTTGTTTGAGTGATGGATCAAAAGGGTGTCATTGGGGCCCTATGCAATGATACTTTGCATTGTAGGTATGATTGTGTTTATGTGCAGACGTGACCAGTTACTGCCATCGTAGAGCAAATCCCTTTGCTGGCAGTGAGCAGAACTGGCTCATACTGACCTGATTTAGTTGTGCTGCAGTTCAGGCGTTTAGTTCATTACAGTTTGAAACTATCATTTAAAAACTGGACTCTTTGTCGATTTAGCCAAACATATGCTGAAAAGACCTCCTCTCTCCGCACTGTGCTGCAAATTACCGGCTCTCCACTGCCATCATGTGGTGGTCTCATGCATAACTGAGAGTTGGGTCTAGCTGCAGGCCAGGGGACGGCACCATTTCCTGGGTGACCTCAGAAGTCATCTGCCAGAACCATCTGTGTCCTCGTGTGAGCTCTGGAGGAGTTAGATCTGCTGGCCTCTCATCCACGGCATTTTAATCTTACTGTAGAACTCTGTCCAGCCGTTTGTCTTTCAGTTCAGACATTTTGCTCCTCAATCTGTTGGCCAATCAATATGAAACTGCTCGAGGGCATTTACCATTAGCATTGGCAGGGATTTACGAAAGCTGATTTTTCTATTTTTCCAAATTTAAGCTGTTTGTGAGCAAATTTGAGCCTTTTCGAGCTTTTTTATTAGCAAGTCTGCGTGGAGTTGCGTCCCGCGCTTCCCTGAAAGTCTGCATGATGTGACACACACATTCAAGGGCGTGGGCTAGTTTACCTCTGAATTGAGAGAACATCCAGTTTAATAGTTCAGTATTTCAGATTCTGTATCTCTGTTCCCTTCATGTAATTACAGTTACAGAAATGAAAATGTTGGAGATGATGTAAGATGATAATGACAGTTCTTGTAAAATATTAACATACAGATCCTACAGTGTAGATACCGGGGTCCTGAAAGGTTGATTCTTGATGAATCTTTTATATGTTCACCCCCTGGAAATTTCCGCCGTTCCCTTGAATCTGATGCTTGTATATGGTACACATTTTCATACCTCCACAAAAATTTTAAAGTGCGTTGTTGGACTGTGGTTGCATACTCCGCACAAACAGTGATTGGTTACCTGGTGATTAGACGTGGGATAACGGTCACTGCTGTTAAAATGACAAATGTTGAGCAATTTATTTATTGGCTAACCAAATAGGTTTAATAGCTGTGGATCACTTTTTCATTGCATAATAATTTAGAAATGATAAATTACACCTGAAATCTGATTACTTGGCCTGCATGTCCTATGCTACATGCGCACATGTATAAATACTCAACCTGTTTATGAACATCAAAAAAATTAAAAACTCGGTCACTACATGGACTATACAGCAGTGTAAAACGACCTTTAGAATGGAGTTGTGTGTCAGTTGAGCAGCAGATGGTGGTGTTTCAGCTTCGTTGTCTTACTGCGTGATTTCTGCCCTGCTCAGGCATCTGACGCTCTCTCAGAACGACATGGCGGCTCTGACGGGTGGGAAGGGCTTTCCCTTCCTGTTCCAGCACATCCGCGACGGCATCAACATCCGGCAGACCTGCAACCTCATCTTCAGCCTGTGCCGGTACAACAACCGGCTGGCAGAACACGTACGTGCAAGCGCGCGCACACACACACACACACACACACCCGCACGCATGCACAGACACATGCAGACTCTGGCCTGATGTAACCGCTGACCTTTTAAAGCAGAGCTGCCCAACTTGTCTCAAGAGACCTTGGTTTTCTCATGGGCATTAACCCTCTCCAGGCTCATGTTGCAAATTTGCAACAATAAATCAATTGATGACTGACTATAAAATATAAAGACCACATGGGAAATGGTTTGATAAAGTTACCCTTCCAGCTCAGTATTGCGAAAATACAACGCCACTTCCCCCTGCAGCCACTAGTGTATGAGAACTTTTCTCCATCAATGAAATATTTTTCATATCTCAAAATAATAAATTGGGCTGGAGAGGGTTAATTTTGCAGGCCTGATTCCTCTAATTATCTGCTCACTGATATCTGGGTGTTTAATGAAGTAAAGTTGGACTTAAACCTGGAGAACATTAGATCTCCAGGATCTGTTTTGGCATCCCTGGTTTAAATTTAATTTTTGAAGCTTTTTGCTCATGGACAGAATGAGTTTCTGCGCTGTAGGCCTGTGTAAACATCTCACTGTTGATCTCCCTTTAACAGATCGTCTCCATGCTGTTTACGTCCATCGCAAAGCTCACTCCAGAGGTATGTGCTGTGAGTTGTGTGTAGATGAGTGACAGTTTATATCCTGCTTTGGAATTCTGGGATACTTGTCTGTCCCTCTCCATCTCTCCCTCCCTCCCTCCATTCTTAGATTCTGCTCTCTTTCCCCCTCGTTTCCTTTCTTCTCTCTTTTGACCTCTCTTTTCCCTTTCCAATCTCCTGCTTCTTTTTCCATTTTCTCTCTCTCTCATTCTTTTTCCTTGTTTTTCACTATATTACTCTCTCTCTCTCTCTCTCTCTCTCTCTCTCTCTCTCTCTCTCTGCCACTCAGTCTCAATCCCCCTCAGTCAATGTCTGTCGGTTGTGATTTTATAGGCCTCGTATCAGTGCTGTTTACTCAGCCCAGGCTGTTTTATCCCCCTCTCCCTCCTTCCTTCTCTGGTCTGTCTCACTTCCCCTTTCCCCCCTCCATCCTTTCTCCTCTGTTGTATTGGCTCCATGCTGACAGAGTGAATGACAGCCCATTTTATCTCTCTCTCTCTCTCTCTCTCTCTCTCTCTCTCCCCCTCAGGCTGCTAACCCCTTCTTTAAGCTGCTCACGATGCTGATGGAGTTTGCTGGCGGCCCCCCCGGGATGCCCTCCTTTGCCTCCTACATTCTGCAGAGAATCTGGGAGGTAGGCCCCGCCCTGACTCCGCCCTGCCCCGACACCTCCACTGTTCTCATGTGTGGAGAGCTGTGCAGTTTGCCTCATGGGCCTAGTGCAGAGTCTTCTCCTGTAAAATTGTTTTAGTCCGGTCACCTGCTGAATGTTCAAAATTAGTCTTATCACAAGGCCGTCTCCTGTCTGTTACTGGCCTCAGGGACAGTCTGTGAATTTGTGTGTATGTGTTTATGCATACGTGCATGTCAGTTTCTGCGCGCGTGTTTGTGCCAGTTGCATCTCGGTCTGCTCGTTTGTGTCTTCTATGTTTATGAGGGTGTTTGTGCAGCCATGCCTACATGCATGTGTCTGTCAGTGCACGTGTGCGTAAATGATTGTATGCATGTCTGTGTGTGCGCAGGTGCAGTTGGGTCTCTGGCAGTCTGTCCGTTGGTTTGTCCTGAGTGTTTGTGCATATGTTTGGTCTTTTTATGTTTATCTGTTTCTCTTTGTTATTGTGTGTTTATCTGCATTTGTGTTTTTATTACTATATATTTTTGTTTTGTGTTTATTTATGTTAGCATATTTATGCACATTTATATTTAGGTGTTTATATTTATTAGCTTGTATGTAGTAGTGTCTGTGCATATTTTCTTATATCTGTTTAGATATTAATGCATTTTTTTATATTTTTGCGTTTCCATTTTTATTTTGGTGTGTGTTTATGTGTGTGTGTGTTTGGGTTTTTTTTTTTTTTTAAATTTTATGTGTGTGCGCATTTACTTATATTTATTTGAATGGATCTTTAGCATATTTGTTTATAAGCATTTATGTGTATGTGTGTTTGTGTACTTATGTTTGAATGTTTCTCACATTTGCGTTTTTGCAGGTGATTGAGTACAACCCCTCTCAGTGCCTGGACTGGCTGGCGGTGCAGACGCCTCGGAATAAGCTGGCGCACAGCTGGGTCCTGCAGAACATGGAGAACTGGGTGGAGCGCTTTCTTTTGGCCCACAACTATCCCCGAGTCCGCACCTGTACGGAAACATCCAGAACTTACTGACCTTCTCTGTACTGTGAACAACATTACTTGTGCTTCCGATTGAGAAGAAAGATCTCAAATGTAACATTTCATATTTAGCAACTATCAAATGACCCCCACGGGGTTCAAAAAAGTAAATCTAAATCGTTGCTCCTCCCTATAAAAATTTCACCTCACTGATATTTTCTGTTCTGGCAATATCATAGTAGTTGTTCATGCTTTAAATTTTGCTTTATGATGTTTTTGAAATGTCCTGCTGAGTACAGACCCCAGTGTATTAGCCTTTTAGCTACATTTTGATGCGTTAAGGTTACAATCATTCACTTGTTGGACTGTAATTATTTTACCATAGTTGTTCATATTGTACTGTCCTTATTTAATTGGCTAAAAGAGTAAACTTCATATACTTGTCCATATCTGTCAGTTTTCATTTGTTGTGAGAATGAGGACATTCATTCTTGATGGAAGTGTTTTATTTTGGCCAGCGTTGATGCATAATTTTATCTTGACCTCTACCCTTTCCCCTGTCCCCCCCAGCTGCAGCCTACCTCCTGGTGTCCCTCATCCCCAGCAACTCGTTTCGGCAGATGTTCCGGTCGACGCGCTCTTTGCACATTCCCACTCGGGACCTCCCACTGAGCCCCGACACTACGGTGGTGCTCCACCAGGTCAGAAACTGATCAGGTGTTACCAATAGCATGGACTGAGTGGATGCTCACATCAGCAGGGACTGGTTGGATGCTGGCTTTAACAGGAAATGGTCAGTTGCCAGGATTAGTTGAGACTGGCCAGGCGCTAGAATTAGCGGAGACTGGTCGGACAGTAGCATTATTGCAGACTGATGCTAGGTTTAGAAGAGACTGGTCGGGTGCCAGCATGAGTAGAGATTGATCTGGTACTAGCCTTAGTTGAGAGATAGTTGAGAGTCTTGAGACTTGTTAGTGGCTTTCATCACTTGACTCTGGTCAAGTCCTAGCATTAGCCAAGACTGGCCATTTTCTTCTGTAGGCATAGACCCTTCAGATGCTAGCGTTATCATTTGCACAGAGTTTCAGGTGCTAGCAATACCAGAGGCTGGTACAGTGCTTGTATTGGCAGATATTGGACACATGCTAGGTTTAGAGGAAGCTGGTCAGGCAGTTCCATTTCCTGTGACTGGTTGAGCACTAGCATTAGCAGAGATTTTTGCCGGTGTTTGTTTGCATTACTCCAGGTCTCATGCTCATGTCAGCAGAAACTGTTTAGTTATTGCCATTGGTAGAGACAGCTCTGGTGCTTGCACAAATACTGCCTGAGCTTGTGTTGACATTTGCAGAGCAGGTGCTAGTTTAGCAAATAATTGTTAAACAAGCAGTTAACGTGCCGTAAAGCACGACTGCCAAGATTACATTTTCCTTACTCGCAGAACAAATTGTTGACATGGCACACAAAGATGGCAATGAAGTTCAAAGGGGGTGGGGTACTTGCTTTTGAGGGGAACTTTTTATCAAATAATTCCGATCTCTGTCGTAGGTGTATAACCTGCTGTTGGGCCTTCTGGGCCGGGCCAAACTGTACGTTGATGCAGCGGTGCACGGAACCACCAAACTGGTGCAGTACTTCAGCTTCATGACCTACTGCCTCATCTCCAAGACTGAAAAGCTGATGTTCTCCGGATGCTTCATGGACCTCTGGAACCTCTTCCAGGTACCCGGGGGCTGTTGGATATGGGAGTCATCTGAAACGATGAAGGAGGGAGCGCAGATGTGCATTGGTATCGATCATTGTTATTCATTGTGTAATTTGTCTTTCCTCTGACTTGTCTCCTTACCCCTCCTCCCTTTCTTCTCTTGTTTCCTGTTTCCTTGTGCCTCCATTCTTCCTCTCTTGATCTGTGATGCTGTGTCCTTCCTGCTTCTCCTCTGTTATTCTCTCTCTCCATCCTTTTTGTCCTTCATTTCCTCTCACGGTTTTTCTGACCCCTTTTGATCACTGCTGTTGCTGACTTCATCCCTCCTTCAAATCCCCACCTTTCCTCTTTCTCATTCCCTCTTTCTCTGGAACTCACACTTTGTCTCTCCTCCTTTCTCTCTCTCCCTATTCTTTCTCCCCCTCCTCCCTCTCTTCTCTTTCTCTCCCTCTCTCCAGCCCAAGTTATCCGAGCCGGCCATTGCCACCAACCACAACAAGCAGGCGCTGCTGTCGTTCTGGTACAACGTGTGCGTGGACTGCGCGGAGAACGTGCGCCTCGTGGTGCAGAACCCGGCCGTCACCAAGAACATCGCCTTCAACTACATCCTGGCCGACCACGACGACCAGGAGGTGGTGCTGTTCAACCGCGGCATGCTGCCGGCGTATTACGGCATCCTGCGGATGTGCTGCGAGCAGTCGGCCGCCTTCACGCGGCAGCTGGCCTCGCATCAGAACATACAGTGGGCCTTCAAGAACCTGACGCCGCACGCCAGCCAGTACCCGGGGGTACGGGCTTCCCTCTCCTCTATTTCATTCCCTCCTCTCTCCTCTGTTCTTTCTTCCACTCTCACTCTCCCTGCCTCCTCTCACACACCCTCCTTTATTTCTCTCCTCTGCTCTCCCTCTCTTAGCTCATCTGTTCTTTCTGTCCTCTGGTCTCCATCCTTCTCTTGTTTCTCTCCTCCTCTCGCGCAGTCATGTTTGGAGGGGGGTGGGGACGGTCGGAGAGAGGAATTGCTCGGTGAGGGCAGTGATGTCAGGCCTGGGGGGGGAGGGATGGCAGCGTATCGACTTTAGAGGATGTAGCAGCAGAGGCTGGGCTGATGAGTGCAGGGGAGGGCGGCGCTGGTGCGGAGGAGCAGGGCGAGGCTGTGGGAAAAGAAGCTGGGCAGGGTGCTGTGACTGTGGCAGCATTGGTTGTGGTTGAGGAGGGAACATATCAGAGAATAATCGGGTTTGCAAAGTACCAGAACTGGAAAACGGCGTGGAAAAGCAGCCATAGCTACATTACTTGGGCAAAAAAATGAGTAAAATGTGAGGTGGGTCTCTCAGTGTCCTGAGAATATTAATAATCATATTAACTATCCTACCTTCCCCGGTTTGGACATCTGTAGGCCTTTTAGTCTGAAAATGGGTTGTATTTATTTCGACCAGGAAGCAGCATTTGACTACATGCGTACCAGTGGACATGGCTCACTTTTTTTTTTTAATAAATTTGGCATCTCCAATCCCACCCGAATCTGGAATGCCCAATTGGGGAACTATGTACAAAGCTTGCTCGTATGCGACCCCCTGCTGCCAACACAGGATAGTGAGGACAGTTCACGGCTCTCCTCCGAAGCATGTGCCTGTCAACCACTGATTCTTATACACTCATTGGTTGAATCTTCGCAAGTTCAGAACGAGGGCGGAGGATACCCGGACATGAACAAACCCAGACTCTTCCTGACGAGCGCCCATCTGGCCAGCAGGAGGCGCTGGAGCAACGAACAAGGCTACTATTTTATCCCCAAATCCGGCAGTCCCTTCCCAATTTGGAACCCTGTAGTGCGATGGCCAATTGTGCGCTACTCTGAAAAAGCTGCCGACCCCTGCCGGTGGGTACGCCGGGGCTCGAACCCGCGACGTGATGGCTCACTTTTGAGGCTTATGGTGTCAGCTCTGGTTTTGTCACCTTGAATAAGGCTCTATTACTTTGATATTAGTTTGATAATAAAGTTTTGTTGAAAGTCTCTCCCTCTCCCTCTCTCAGGCGGTGGAGGAGTTGTTTAACCTGATGCAGCTGTTTGTGGCTCAGCGGCCAGACATGAGAGAGGAGGAGCTGGATGATGTGAAACAGTTTAAGAAGACAACCATCAGCTGCTACCTGCGCTGCCTGGATGGGAGGTCCTGCTGGACTACTCTCATCAGGTACACACACACACAAACACACACACGCTTTCTCAAACATCAGCTCTGTGAGGAGAAAGTGTGTTTTCATAACAGTGTCAGTATTCTGGCTCTCAAGGCTGCTGTGTTCTGCTGATGGAAGCCCCTCCCTTTACCAGACACACAATGATGTGGCGTCAGGTGTTTTGATTTAGATCCACCCATGTACCTGACACTGAGCGAAGTCATTAGATCTGGATTTAAACACAGACTGTCCTCTGCTCTTCTGCTGCCTGTCAGTGGTGCGTAGCTTTGTGCGTCACCGTGGTTTTTTGGAAATTTCCTGACTGCTCTGTGTTGTTGCAATTTCCTCAGCTGACTTGATTGTAATAAAAATAAAATACTTTGATTTGAAGCACAGTCTCGCTTGCTTTAATACAATTTCCATGACAGCACAGCTGCTCTCTCTCTCTCTCTCTCTCTCTCTCTCTCTCTCTCTCTCTCTCTGGCAGTGCCTTCCGAGTCCTGCTGGAGAATGATGAAGACCGGCTACTTGTGGTCTTCAACCGGGGCCTCATCCTCATGACTGAGGTGCGCACAGATCTGCCACGTTGCTTCAAATTCATGTTTGATCTCAGAATGTTGCAAATAGTGTTAGGTGTCGAGGTACAATGTAGTGTTAAGTTGTCTTGCAGGAAAGTCTCTGTTTTTGCAGTTTTTTCAACATTAGAAGACAGTGGCCTGAAACTACCAGCAGTGATTGTTATGCTAGAATTGTGTGTGGAGTTGGGAGAGTTTTAATAGCATTTTGGTCACTTCACACCTTAAGGCTGGGGTGTAAAGTGACCAATATGCAATTAAAATCCTACCCTGTTCCTTCAGATCTGTTGGTTTTATTCACGCTGTCACTGTTGACTGATGCATAAGTATGAGCCCTCGGGTTGATAACCTGAAAGATGGTGGGACTCCAAAAACAGGGTTTGTTACTACGGTTTTAAGGAGCTAATCGTTCATGCCAGCTCAGCGGAAGCACAGAATAGTATGTCATTCCAGTCTCATCATGTGACCTGACGATTACCCCCTTCCCCCCCTCTAGTCCTTCAGCACGCTGCACATGATGTACCACGAGGCCACCGCCTGTCACGTGACCGGTGACCTTGTGGAGTTGCTGTCCATCTTCCTGTCGGTCCTCAAAGCGACGCGGCCGTACCTGCAGAGGAAAGGTCAGAGAGGGGCCTCGATGCAGTTAAAAACTCTGGGTTCTCTCTGAAAGGGTTGATATTGTGCAGATGAGTAATGCCCTGTTTAGAGATGTTTCCCTGCCTTTCTACTTCTCAGTACTTGTATCCTTATATTTAAGATGATGTATTAGCTGACTGCAGTTTACTCTGTAGCTCATGACAGTTTTGTTGTGCGGTATCTTGTGCGTAATCGATGAAGAATGTGCACATACACATTGTTACCTGGCCAGTATTAGCGGGCTAACAGCTGGGTGACTGCAAAAGCCTTCTGACAATGTGGTGAATTGAATCAAATCTCAAACTGAATTCTGTAATAATTATTCTCTACCCAAAAAGTCTAAACTTTTCCCATTACTCCTGTAATGGAATTGCTGGTGAAGTGTGGAGCTCATGAGGATTTTAGCTGGAAGTGTTTCATTCTATTGACTCAAAGCAGTTGGGGTTCAGACCTGCATGTGCTGACTCTTCTGATTCATTCATTCAGATGTGAAGCAGGCTCTGATCCACTGGCAGGAGAGGATCGACTTCGCTCACAAGCTGCTCACACTTCTCAACTCCTACAGCCCCCCCGAACTCCGCAACGCCTGCTTAGGTGCCCTCACTTACCTCCTCATTAAACCCACCGCTAAACACAGATCTGTGACTCTTGTGGGGACTGCTGGTCTTTGTTTAGTGAGCATTTGTGTTGGTCATTTAAAGCTCATGACTGTCCTGGTTAGTCTCATCAACTTATTTCTTTGGTTCTGTCTTGGACTTGAAGTATCTGAATAAAATTCAATGAGGAAAGTGCAGCTCGATGGACCATTATTTTAAAGTTTGTCTGCATTTTCAGTTAAAATGAGGCGTGGGATTTATACTTTGAATTACATTGCCTTCGTCGGTGAAATTGTCACGTCATGTGGGCAGTCTTGCATGCCTGAGTGAAATACAATCAGTTTTCCAAAATTAAGAGGAGCTACCAATACGACCATCTGTTTTCAAGCTGTAATGGCTGAAAGACCATTTAAAAATAAACTGGAAAAAGCAGTCGCCTGCAATCATACCAAATTTGATTTGCTCTTGACCAATGATGCTTTCACCAAGTTTGAAAGAAACAACTCGGCATTTGTGGTCTGTCGGGTGTTTTTGAGAATTGGGACTTAACTGTCAATGAGATCTGAGTTAATTTTATTGATAAGTATAAAATATGAAATTGGTGGGAGAAAACTGTTGGCTCTGGAGAGATTATGATGAATTTTCGGCGACGAATGCGGCAGTGGCGGCATTGAGACTGCAGGTTCATAGTATCCCCAGATACTTTATTATGAAGGTGCTATGAAACGTTTGATATCTTTGATGTCAGAATGTAATGTCTGCTGCTTGTTTGATTTCTAAAGAATCTCTGACATACATTGGATTTCTGTTTTATTATTATTTATTATTTTAATAGAATGTTTCATATTAGGTGGATTTCTAAATTATTTGACATGTTTGTTTTTCAAAAATTTCACCATTTTCATTCTGAAAATAAATGCCTGGGTATGCCTGTTAGTGAAATGTTTAATTTCCTCTTGATGTGGATGAAATATTGATGTTACTGCGGCTGGTTTTTTGCCCGTCCCCTGCAGATGTGTTGAAGGAGCTGGTGCTCTTGAGTCCGCATGACTTCCTGCACACGCTGGTGCCCTTCCTGCAGCACAACCACTGCACCTACCACCACAACAACATGCCCAGTGAGTGCGCCTGCCCTGGGGTTAGCACTGAGCGTATGGGCCCTGGGGTTAGCACTGAGCGTATGGACCTTGGGGTTAGCACTGAGCGTATAGGACTGTGGGGTTAGCACTGAGCGTATGGGACTGTGGGGTTAGCACTGAGCGTATGGGCCCTGGGGTTAGCACTGAGCATATGGGCCCTGGGGTTAGCACCGAGCGCATGAGCCCTGGGGTTAGCACCGAGCGTATGAGCCCTGGGGTTAGCACCGAGCACATGGGCCCTGGGGTTAGCACTGAGCTAATGGGACTGTGGGGTTAGCACTGAGCGTATGGGCCCTGGGGTTAGCACTGAGCTTATGGGACTGTGGGGTTAGTACTGAGCGTATGGGACCTGGGATTAGCACTGAGCGTATGGGACCTGGTGTTAGCACTGAGCGTATAGGACCTGGGATTAACACTGAGCGTATGGGCCCTGGGGTTAACACTGAGCGTATGGGCCCTGGGGTTAGCACTGAGCGTATGGGCCCTGGGGTTAGCACTGAGCGTATGGGCCCTGGGGTTGGCACTGAGCGTATGGGCCCTGGGGTTGGCACTGAGCGTATGGGCCCTGGGGTTGGCACTGAGCGTATGGGCCCTGGGGTTGGCACTGAGCGTATGGGCCCTGGGGTTGGCACTGAGCGTATGGGCCCTGGGGTTGGCACTGAGCATATGGGCCCTGGGGTTAGCACCGAGCGTATGGACCCTGGGGTTAGCACCGAGCGTATGGGCCCTGGGGTTAGCACCGAGCGTATGGGACTGTGGGGTTAGCACCGAGCGTATGGGCTCTGGGGTTAGCACCGAGCGTATGGGCTCTGGGGTTAGCACTGAGCGTATGGGCCCTGGGGTTAGCACTGAGCGTATGGGCCCTGGGGTTATCACTGAGCGTATGGGCCCTGGGGTTAACACTGAGCGTATGGGCCCTGGGGTTAGCACTGAGCGTATGGGCCCTGGGGTTAGCACTGAGCGTATGGGACCTGGGGTTAGCACTGAGCGTATGGGCCCTGGGGTTAGCACTTAGCGTCCCTGCATGGTTACTCTTTATGCAGTTGGAATGAAGTGAAAGTGCGAGATTAACCCTTAGGGCGATAAATGCAACTATTATTTTTGTCAAAATCAACGCTATTGAAAACATTAAATCATTATTTAATGATAATTAAATCAAGATACAAGATGGTTAAATTTATATCCATTTTTAGTTTATTTCAGCACTCTAAGGGTTAAAAGTCATTTAAAGTCAGTTGGCTGCCTTGCTTTCATTTGGAATTTGGACCAATAACACTGTAGAAATCTAGTTTCATTGTTTTTTTGTTTTTTTTTGTTTTCCTTAAATTTTTGTGTTGAGTTGGCTCCAAAGCATTGGCTCTGGTCACATTCCTAGTTGGCATGCTTGGCCAGTTGGGCTTTTGCGGTGGTTGGATGCCTTCATGGTAGTCTGCCGTGCATCAGTAAACTTTTTGCCTTGTCAGCGCTCTAACGCCTTCACTTTTTCACAGATCCTTTTAGTATTTTTTATGAGTGTATATGAGATGAAAATTTGGGCCATGTTTGCCCAAGCTTGTGCAGTAGCTTTATCCCTTTTTTTTTCTTTTTTTTGCAAATGTGGGCAGTAGAAACTGGAGTTCGTATTCGGACCTGAGGCTGTTCATGGCTGAGTATCTTCCACCCCACTGACCCCTCACCTCTCCTTCGTTTTGTGTTCAGTGTCGTTTGGGCCGTACCTGCCCTGCAGAGAGAACATTAAGCTGATGGGCGGGAAGAACAACATCCGGCCCCCGAGACCCGAACTCAACATGTGCCTCCTGCCGTCTATGGTGGAGACCAGCAAGGTGGGCGGGGAAAGGGAGACTCGCACAGAGGGGATACTGGTTACTGTAGTTTGTACTTAACCTATGCAGTCATTGAGGCCTCATACCCTTCTGTACTAAACCTTCAGAGGAGGCTGGGAAATGTAGTTGATACTAAATGCATGCAGCGACTGAGGGAACGAGGGGTGGAGGCAGGCGAGATTGATAATGGCAATGGGCATATCTGGAATGTTGATCATGTAGGTTGGCCTGTCAAAGTTGGATTCTGTTAGGTTGGTCGGTGGGGTCAAGGGAAGGGACTAAAAGGGTGTGAGCTCGATGGGGATGCATTCTGGGACCACAAGTGTCCGTCTTTCACAGGCTAAAATGTTTTGACCTTTTTGTTCGCTTTCTGCTCCACTGGGAACACGCAACAGTTTGTCCTCACCGATTCTGTCCTTCTTTCAAGGGGAAGGACGAGGTGTACGATCGGATGCTCCTCGAGTACTTTCTCTCCTACCATCAGTTCATCCACCTGCTGTGCCGAGTCGCTATCAACTGTGAGAAATTCACAGAGGCCCTGGTCAAACTAAGTATGTTCACTCACTGTGTGGTTCAGTGTTTATGTGAGTCAATGCACAACACAAGCCGTCCTCACAACCAAGTTCAGTTGTAAAGAGGACAGGTGGTGTATTATCCATGAGAGGGAGCCAAGGGGCAAAGTTATGAATCTCCTGTCGATCTTGGCGGACATTTTCTAGCTTGCAAGGAGATGTGACTGTTGTATTGACAATTGCAATATGAAAGCTAAACAAGGATATTGAAGCCACTGCACTTCCCTGCTGGAAATGCTTGTCTGGTTCATCTGTTACATGAATGTGACTGTAGTGATGCAGAGTCTGTTCTCGAATAATGTAAACTCTCATGGGGGGAATAAGATTATTATTTCAGTGTGGAGAGCACAGTGGTTTAAATATCCTTGTTTAGCGTTCTTGTAACAGTCAAACAATAATATGGAACTGATCACGCTTACTATTGTGCATACCTCCAACTATCTGGGGAAAAATCTCGGGTAAACTGCTAGTGTTGGACCGTCAAGGCAGATGCAGACCTTATGATGTTGGAGAGCTGCAGCGAGTCGATTCGTAGGCAAAAATATTGTGTGGTAAACGGGGTTGGCTGGAAGTCCATGCTTTGAAAGGTTGATTCAGTGCTCCATTTCTGACACAAGGTGGCACTGTCTGGTTTCAGGTGTCTTGATTGCCTATGAAGGGTTGCCTTTACACTTGCCCCTGTTCCCTAAGCTTTGGACGGAGCTGTGTCAGTCTCAGGTAAGGTCACAGCTCACAGACTCTGGGGCAACCAAAGTGCACACGCGACTATTTCTTAACTCTGTAGTGTACAGTTCATTATTTTGTGACAATGATTGATTGGTGCCCACGCTTGGCTCAGGTACCAGTTGTCAGATCAGTTTACTTTATTGCCAATACGGTAAAATTTATGTGGAACAAACCAAGACATTTATTCAGAGACTGCAAAAATATACTCATAAACATTCCTCACAGAGCACTTATGGACTGCCTGTATGCATTCTAAAATTAGTCCAGTGAGCATTGACTCATTTCTGACTGTGGTATGCTCATAAAGCAAGTGTTGTGCTGCAAGGTGGTTGACTGTGTGGCATGCACGCGTGTTGTGTTGGTGGGTGTACGCCAATATGACTTTTCTGTCGTCCTGATCCAGTCGGCCATGGCGAAGACCTGTGTCCAGCTGCTTTGTGAGGACCCAGCCTTTGGAGAGTACATCAAGTGCATCCTCATGGATGAGAGGGCCTTCCTGAACAACAGCCTGGCCTATTCCTTTCTCACCTGCTTCCTGCACAAGGTGAGCACCCTCTGACGCTCCCATGTGATCTCATACCCTCCCATGTGCTTTTTTCCAATACATTAAGTGGAGATTAGATAAGGTATTCCATACAGTCATATGAAAGAGTTTGGGAACCCCTCTTAATTTTTAGGATTTTTGTTCACCTCAAGCTGGTACTTCAAAGAATCAACTTCCTTTTCATATATGACATACCTTTTTTTGCGAAAGTAACAGCCTCTAGACGCCTCCCGTAGCCTGTGAGGAGTGTCTGGATTCAGGATGGAGATATTTTTGACCATTCTTCCATTCAAAGGATCTCCAGTCCAGTTTAATTTGATGGCTGCCGAGCATGGACAGCCCACTTCAAAACATCCCATACAATTTCGATGATGTTCAAGTCAGGAGACCGTGACGGCCATTTCAGAACATTGTACTTTGCCCTCTGCATGAATGCCTTTGTAGAAGTTGAATTGTGTTTTAGAGCATCGTCTTGTTGGAATATCCAACCCCTGCGCAACTTCAACTTTGTGTCTGATGTTTGCACATTATCCTGAAGAGTCTGTTGATACTGGGTTGAATTAATCCGACCCTCAACTTTAACAAGGGCTCCAGTCCCTGAATTAGCCACACAGCCCCACAGCATGACGGAACCGCCACCAAATTTGACAGTCGGTAGCAGGTGTTTTTCTTGGAATGCAGAGTTCTTCTTTCGCCATGCAAACCGCTTTGTGTTATGACCAAATTATTTGTCTCATCAGTCCAAAGCACTTTTTTCCAAAATGAATCTGGCTGGTCTAAATTAGCTTTTGCAGACACTGAGCGACTATACCTGTGGCGTGGGTGCAGAAAGGGCTTCCTTCTCATCACCTGGCCGTACAGATGTTCTTTGTGCGAATTGCGTTGAATTGTGAAACGATGTACAGATGGACCATCTGCAGCCAGATGTTGTTGCAGGTGTTTGGAGGTGATCTGTAGGTTGTGTGTAACCATTCTCACAATCCCCCGCCTGTGCCGCTCCGGTATTTGTCTTGGTCTGCCAGACCTCGGTTTATCTGCAGCTGTGCCTGTGGCCTTCCATCTCCTGACAACATTCCTTCGTCGAGATAAACAGTTGAAACCTTTGCGAGAGCTTCTTGTAGCCGTCCCCTAAACCATGATAATGAACTATCTTCATTTTCAGATCGTTTGAGAGCTGCTTTGATGATCCCATTCGTTCTCACCTCAGAGAGTCAAAGAGAAGTGCAGCTTCCATTTAGGCACCTTAAATACCTTTTCTCATGATTGGAGACACTTGTCTATGAAGTTCAAGACTTAAGGAGCTAATCCAACTTATTTGGTGTTTCAAGTCACCATTTTTACCTGCTGTTACATGCAATCAAATCAGCAAAATCACAAGGGTGCCCATATTTTTGCACAGCCAGTTTTTCACATTTGATTTAATTTCATACAACTAAATGCTGCTTCACTAAAGATCTTTGTTTGGAAAACACCCCAGAACTAAGATGTTCCTGGTAAATGAAAGGCATACCACTTTTATTTTTCTAGGTGAAAGCAGAGTCAATTATTATGCAGGCTGAGAGGGGTTCACAAACGTTTTCATATGACTGTATAAAGCACTGTGGTGACTTCATCATTGATACTTGGCCTCTGGTGTCGCAAATAAAATCCTTATGGAAATGAATAATGGGGCTCGGACACTTTCTGAGATTTCTCAAATTTGAATTACTATAATGAGCTGGCAAGATTAACTTGGCTGCGTATGTATGGAAGTGAGCTCATCAAATTTGGAGATTGTTGCCGAAAATGTAATTTTATTGGACGTGTCGTCCATTTTGCAGTCAGTTTCCCAAGCCACATATCTGATACACAAACACTGAGATTTGTTCTTTGGTAATTGGGTACCTCAGTTACTTGATGAAGGCTGAGCAGAGACATAAATTGGAGAAAACCAAGTTGATCCTTTATTTGCTAGTTGTTGGCTTCCTCTGGAAACCTGTGGAACGGTATACCTAGAAAACAGCAGGCTATAATTAGCTAGCATGAATTTAGAGCAATGAGACAGCGATGTGATTTTTTTTTTTTCTGGCTAGCTAGGTCAGTGGTGTGTTGGCAAAATTGATTAAATGGCCACCTAGTTTGCGGGCTACTATTAAATGGCTTCATTTGGTGCATAGAATTCAGTTGAAAATGGTGAATAGTGATTATTTCGCTGCTTGGCTTGTATTGGATCAGGGAGCAATGATTATTAATTTAGGTAGCTATCTAGCTAGGTCAATATGTTAGCTGACTACCTGGTACATATGCAGTCTAATGTTGGCCAAATGTTTAAATTGGCCCTGGCTGGCTGCAGAACTTGATAACAAGCCAGGTTAGATAGAGCATGCAGTACTTGACTAATTAGCTAGCTTTCTCACCAGGCTCTCTTGTTTTTAAGCTCAGCATTTTTGCTTTGGGAACCAGATGGATCATGGAACGTCTTGTTATTAGGATAATAAGGGTGTTTGCATGTCAGTGGAAAGTGAAGACTGTGTAAATTATAGTTGACAATGGTCTCGAAAATCAGCATGTGCAAGTACTTTTTACTATGATGCAAAATATCAAAATCAATGGAGGTTGAAAAATGATGGGAAGTACCTCAAAAAATGTTTTTTTTTTTTTTTTTTTTAATTATTCTGTGGTTATACTTTAGATGAAGTGTTGCTCAGAAAGGCTTTATACAGCATTTATAATGCCTTCATAAATGAGACATAACGTCTTCATAAATCATACATCAGCAAATGTCGTACCTTGTAAAGGGTGATATTACACATCCTTATTCAGCATCTGATGCCAGATGTGACGATGACAATGTCACATGGCTGACAATGTCACCCTTTAAAGTATTTAGCCACTAGTTAAGTGACATCGTGGGTTATATGACATCTGGCATCACATGCTGAATAAGGATGTGTTATTTCACCCTCTACTAAGCATTTGCGGATGTATGAAGACACTATGTCTCATTTATGAAGGTATTATAAATGGTGTATAAAGCCTTTATGAGCTTCATCTAAAGTGTGACCAATTCTGTGGGGTAATATTAATGGGCATTTTTGCTTCTGACACCAGCGTGACTTGGTGAGCTCAGTACGCTGTTGAGTGTGTGAGACTGAAGGCTGGGTAGTGTAGTCAATATTGGAAGCCTCTTGTGCTTTCTGGCATTCAGTGAGGAGGCAGAGGGGTGTTGTACCCAATTTTTTCATGTACTCAGCAACTGAATCACTTCTCACACAGACAGGAGGTCGGGTTTGTGAGGTTCATATTGAATGTTTGAAGTGACTTGAATGCTCAGTTTTCTTGGCTCAGTGTCTCAGTGCCTCATACTGCACTGACAGAGCAGGACCAACTGCGCAGTGCTGAGAGACTCTCGTCTGGCCCCTCATTACTTGGCAGCAATAACTCACTAAATCACTTACTGATTATTTAAAAGGTCGATTCTGACTTAGTTTGTGTTGCTCATTCGTGCTGGATTGCAAAGCACATAACCTAAGGGAAAACACAGTAAAAATAATATATCATTCATCGAAGACACATGAAATGACATTGGAAATCAATGCAGATAATGGAATAAGATGATTCAGATGCACATGGGTTGCGATGCAGATCTGTACCAGTGTGACAGGTGTGAGGTCTCATTAATATATTAACCTTAAATGACTTAATGACCTTAGATTTGGCAGGATGTTGGGTACTGATCATTTTCCACGATGTATGCCTGACGTACGCCATCTTTTCTTTACTGTGAGTCATTGATTATCGTTTTCACAGTCTTTGGTCGTATTCACAAGGGGATGTGCTGTTGATGTGGGCTTTGAAACATTAATGACCTTGTACTTCAAATTCGGCAAATCATGTAACTGATGCTCCAGTGCATTGTTTCTGTACAATGTCAGAGTATAACAGTTAAGTTAAATTCTCCCCTTGGTGAATGAGAGGTTTCTAATGACTTTCATGGATATTGTTGCACTTACATTTTCTCCTCGTGCTGGGGGTGATACTGTAGTGCTACGGTGGGACATTTACCCTCCGATAAAAGGTGAGGGTAAAAGGAGAGTTTGTGTTGATCTTTATTCCCTTTGCAGGCTGTTCCTCATGTCCGCATCTCCCTGTCCCCTCAGGTGCAGAACCAGGTGCTGTCTGGACCCAGCTGTGCCAGTCTGCTCAACATTCTGGTCACTAACCTGGTGAACGAGTACCAGAGCCAGGAGGCGGAGCCAGCCAGTCAGCGAATGGAGATCTGCAAAAACAGCGGCGTCATCAACTCTGTGAGAGAACGGCCTTTCCAATCAATCATTTACCCTGTGTGTGCACTTTCTGTCTCTCTCACACTCTCTCATACACGCACACTCATACACGCACACGCACACACGCGCACGCACACACACACACACACACACACACACACACTCACACACATACATACACCCACGCACACTGAGAATATCGCAATAGTGCCATGTATCATGCACAGACAGGCACACACTCACACCCTGATGGTGGTTTACACATTCTGAGAAACATTTTTTTAGTTTTTTTGTGATGTCATCAGATACCAGTGAGCTTAGCGCTGACTAAACACATCTGTCAATCATTCCTCTCACTCCAGCCTACTTTCTTTCATGCGTTTGCAAAACCATTGCAGTTCGGAATGAGTTTCCACATTTATTGTCAATTAAACTCCCTTGGAAAATAGTTATTACACTATTGCACTTATTAGCTCGCTGGGACGAATGTGTCCGGAGAGCTATTGTCGTACCCCCGGCGTCCGCGTGCAGAAAAACTTTAACCTTGCCCCGGCGAGCTTTGTTGTCTTTCTGACCACTCTTGTTGCATTAAGGTGTGCATCATATCATCAGCTCTTCTCCCGTTCCCTTAACCACCTATGTCATGTTCTGGAGGGGAGAGCCTTTTCCCCCACATGGAAATAAAACTTTGTGTTTCTACCTGCATTTCCTTTGTGATTTTTATCCAAGGTGCTCATATTTGCTCTGCAGTAACGGTGTAACAATCAAAATGTGCTGTAATTTTTGTCACTACTATTTTTAGACTGCTGTTTTTGGGAAGATGAACTTGGCTCATTTTTTTTCCAGTAAGGTGTACTTGCTTGTCTTTTAAGTAGATGCCTGATTATTCAATAACTCAGTCATGCAGTTAAGACTGTAAAACCCGTAAAAGTGCTTGGATGGACTTTGTGAATTTTGTCACTCGAGCTCATATTCTTTTATTGTTTCAGCAGTGCACGGGATCAGTTGTGCATTGGTTTTATTGATATAACCTATCTTATCTTTGAGTTTTTAATCAGTGTTCAATCTCCAAACCCTTGGCCAAGCCTCAGAGTACAGCGCATGATGCCACTCCTTCGATTCTTAAACCTGTGCGCATTGTCGATCCACATTTGGTCACGTGACCTCATTTTGTGGACGTCGATTCATTGTGTTGGGATCCTTAAATTTCTTTTCTATGTGCCATTTTCAGGAGCTTGTGTTGGTTGAGACCATAGACTATTGGCATGTCGTTACCCATTAACTCTCCTTCGGGGAAGTTAGATGATCCACGACACGTTTTTGTCCATCCTTATCGTCTTCCATTCAGCGCAGAAGCGTCCACAGTATAGCCTGAGTTCGTCATCTGCTGAGCGTTCGATGCAGTGATGCAATCTTCTCCTGCATTGTTAAAAAATGTATTTCTCTGTCACTGAAATGGGTCATTACCTTTACAAATCTACTGAGTGTCCACATGGTGGGTAAAAAAATAAAAGAAGTTAAGTTCATGGAGAATATGGTGAGAATTATTCACACCAATAGAAGTAGTGCTTGTGAGCAGTGTCCCTCGTTGAGAGCCTCGGAAAGCAATCTCACTTCTCGCGGATTGGGCGATGTTCCTGCTGTTTTCTTGACGTGCTTTTAAATTAGGAACAGGATGCAGTTCACTCACAGAACATTTTAGTCCTTTATGCCTCTTTAGTAGCATAATTCAAACGAAATCCTGGTATTTAAAGTGGTGTGTACATTGGAGTATGTGCTTTAGTAACGACCCGGGACAACAAATGTTACAAAATTCACCAGAACTGAAGCATTACAGGTGGACTCTTTGGAGAAGTGATAGTGAGATCTGATTGGACCTGATGTTCAGCTGACTCCTCCCTCCCCCTCTCCCCAGGACCTGCGGGCATTGGTGCTGCTGCTGTCAGTGCACACGCCCCCACAGTTAGACCCCGCCCTCGGCCCTGCTCTCCAGGACCTGCTAGTCAAGTGTCGGGCGTGTCTTCAGCACCGAGGCAACCTGGAGCTGGAGCCAAAGGACCGTAAGGCGAAAGGTGGGTCTCCTTTACGTTCCTTGGAGGCTTGACCTGTAGGGGGCACTCTTCTTCTGAGCATGGTTCTTACTCATGCAAATCAATCCCTGATTGATATCCTGTATTTGAAGGGTTCTGTGCAATAGTGTTATGTCAAATTTTACAGAAATCAATATTTTGATGGTTTTCAATAGTATTTCACTTTATTCGTGCCTTAACAATACACGTGCTTTACAAGGTCATCCTGATTAGTACTCAACATTGGTACATAGTGAAATTATACTCTGTGTAATACCAGAAAGCTTGAGATAGGTGTTTCTTATCGCACTGATCCCTTCATTTCAATTGCATTTTCATGTATAGTGCTTATTTTGGTGAAGACCTCTAAAATGATACTTAATAAAAGCACAAACACACCTCCAAAAGTCTTATTTCTCCTTAACTCATTCCCTACTGCTACTGCGTGGCGAATTTTACCATTCCCTATGGTTAACCGGTGCCAGCGGCGTGGATGACCATTCGCAGTCCGATGAAAACACGAAATCAGTTGACGATTGCGGTCATGGGCCACCTGTACTTCAATACTTTATATTGTGTAATTTTTGGGAAAAGTGTTCCGGACAAACGCGACAGTTTTATATGAAAGTATTCCGTCGGGAATAAGTTGAGCCAAATCCAAATAAATACATTTAGAGAATTTCATTTTGATTATGTTAAATAATTAGCTTGAAGGTCTTTCCTTCATAGCGTGTGCCAATTACCATTTCAAGCTGTGAAATTAAAACTCAGGGAATTCACAGATTTTAAGTTGTCTCAATTTTGAAAATTCATCCCAAACTTTTCTGGCGAGGCGTACTTTAGCTTTGTGCATAAATCATTGGTCTTGCTTTGTTTTGGGAAAATGTTTTCATTTTTAATTGTATACAGCTGTGTTGTTATAACTAGCAAGCTTTACTTGAACCATTCATCCATCTGAAAATATGCCATAAGCATGGTATTAGACGACTTATAACCAGATGCAATTTTGTATTTTTATTGCGAATTATACAAAAGTTGAAGTTTGCATTTCTGTTTTTATTTGTTCACAGAAGTAATTTATTACCTCCGCCAAGGAGGTTATGTTTTAGGCAGCGTTTGTCTGTCCGTCTGTGTGTTTGTTAGCAAGATAACTCAAAAAGTAATGCACCAATTTCGATGAAATTTGCAGAGAAGGTGGGTATTAATTCAAGGAACGGGTGATTAAAATTTTGGCTTATCTAGGCCAAAGTACTGCTGAGATATACACCAAAGTTCAGGATTTCAAGTCTTTCTGATGGGCCAGAGTTCCAATTGCCGTGCTTTTGGGTTTTGCTGCTCCCTGGTGGAGGTCTGCACTCTGAGTGCTTTTCTAGTTTATGATGGATTATTGATTATCGTTGGTATGATGGATATATCATGCTGCCAGGTTGGCTCACACAGTTAAGGCGCCACATTCTCGGAGCAGTAGTGACTACCACGGTGCGGGTTCAGTCCCTGCTCGTACCAGCCAGCAGAGGTCAGCAGCTTTTTCAGAGCAGCGCACGATTGGCTACACACTGCAGGGATGCATATTGGCAAGAGACTGCCGGGAAGGGATACAAAAAAATGGTAGCTTTGTTCGCTGTTTAAGTGCCTCCTGTTGGCCAGCTGGGCGCTCGTTAGTAAGATTTTAAGCTTGCTCAGGTTCTGGTATCCTCCGCATCCTTTCTGAACTTGCGAAGTTTCGACCAATGAGTGTAAAGAAGCAGTGGCTGACAGGCGTGTGCTTCAGAGGAGAGCTGTGAGCTGTCTCTCTCCCCCGAGTTGACAACATGGGGTTGCATATCAGCAGGACTTGTGCATAGTTCTCCAATTGGGCATTCCAGATTTGGGTGGGATTGGAGATGCCAAATTTAAAAAATAAATAAATAAATAAATAAAAAGATTTATGAGAGGTGGTAACGGTGGACATTGACGTGTTTTTGCTCTCTGCTCAATAATTTGGCCGTCTGTTCCTCTCCCACAGCAGAAGAAGAGGGCGCAACCCCGGTAAAGCGTCGGCGGGTGAGCAGCGAGGAGGAGCACGTGGGCGGGGGAGGGATCGAGGGTGTGACCTGCCCTCCTACCTCCTCTTCCTCCTCCTCTTCATCCTCATGTGCAGAGGCCAAACCTGAGACACGGGAAGCTTTGACTCCCAGCAGCACCTCCGACACGGAGACGCGGGATTCTGTCATCGACCCCGGAACCGAACACGACCCCATCCCGTCCCCTGACCCCACCCCTAACCCCACCCTCAACCCAGCCCCTGTCCCGGCTTCCCCCAAGGAGGAGAAGATGGACGCCTCCTCCTCGTCCTCTTCATCGTCGTCGTCCTCTTCCTCACCCCCGGACGTTGTGGGGGGCGGGGTTTTCGGGCAGCAGACGGCTGGAGGAGGGAAGGAGGAAGAGGAGGAGGAGGAGAGCAGGAGGAAGGAGGCGGAGTTAAAGCCATGCGAGGATGACCCTGCCTTCCCCTCCCCAGCCTTGGTCCTGGGGGTGGGACTCCCAGAGGGCGGGGAAACAGGAGGGTGCCCCCTGCAGGACACTGACTGTACAGCCCATACCGGCCTGTGGAACTTGGCAGGCCAACAGCAGGACGCTCTTGACACGCTCTGCCGGACCGTTGAGTCGGCCCTCGCCGCCCTCGCCAAACTGTCCGTCAAAGGAGCTCGCCCCGCCCCCTCCTCCTCCTCCTCTGCGGCCTCTTGACAACATTTCCAGAGTTTGGCTTTTTAATCCTTTTCTGGCTTTTTCTCCCCTCCCTCACTCACCCTTCAAACCCGTTTCACTATGCTGCTGTTTTCTGCTCGTCACCTGCTGCCACTTCTCTGATCTCGCTTTCTTTTAAACGAACTCAAACCCCTCCATCTGTCCTGAGCATTTCTCTCTGCGCTGAGGTTTCGGTCACGTGATCAGCTTCTTTTTTTTGTTTTTAGCTTTAATGGCAATAGATTCGTTCAGTATGCTTGAAGCGTCTGAGGACGGAAACTCGCACAGCCTCAGATCTGTTTAGTAAAAAAACACGACTAAAGTACTAATAAAGAACTGCAGCTATAGCACACTTTCTCAAAGGGCGAAAAATAACTTTTATTTTACCATTTTTCTTCCTTTCATTTGTACTTATTTCCGAGTTCTTTGAAGTGATTTGTTTGAGGTTGCTGTAACGAGGGGGGAAGGTTTACAGAGTTTTAGTCTTCTCTCAATTCTGTATGTAATTTAATTTTATTGCATTTTTACTGTGTATAAAATGGTGTCCTCTGTGCCAGTTTTGTACTTTATTAAGGAGGCAGACAGTCTCCAGCTCTGTGGTTATTTCCGAACTCGGTTTACTTGTACATTACGGAACCACATGAACCTTTTGATTCTGTTAAGAATCCTCCTCTAGTTGTGACCTGGCAGTGTATATGAGTATAAATATGGTGCTTTATTTGACAGGATACCTGTGGATGAAATAAAGCACACTTGGTGTAACAGTTGGGGCTTTATTTTATTTACTGAGATACATTCCATATTATATTGTCATTCTGGCATTTCCTGATGTTTGTTTCTTCTTTTTATTTTTGGTTTGTTTTGTTTTAATTGAGGATAACTTAATAAAATTATAATATGAATGATTATCAACCAGAATCGACTGTAAACTGGGATATTGGTTTGTCCTTTGTTTCTGCACGCACTCGTACAGACACACCCTCCTACAGACACACCCTCCTGCATAAACACCAGTGTTCCCTCCAACTCGCGTTTCGTCTGTGATTGTTGATGTGAGTATGTCTGGTGACATTATTAGGAAAATAACATCTCTTTTGACTGAGGGGCAGAAGTCCTTCCAACTGCTCGCATTTGTGCATGAGATTGAGCAGAAATCTTTTGGCCAAGCGTTAAAGCCCTCACCATTTGGCTGGCTATTGGCCTTTCTCACAGTACAACACACCCAGTTCACGTACGCTTGATTCGGTGCCTTTTAAATCTCCTTTTTTAATTTATTTTTAAAGCTAATGACCGTCTGTCTGCCTAGCATTCATGCGAGAGCGTTCACGTGTGCGCACTCTTTGAATGCAAGATGTTTTGATTTGCCTCCTTGCACTGAATTGGATAGATTTTGTTAATGTTGAAAACATTTGTTTTTTGTTCGTTTCGTTGGGGGGAGGGGGTTATTTTCATTTCAAAGTTCAGTTATGTTGAAGATCATTTCAGGATTTTGATTCAAAATTCAAATGGTAATGCCTGTTGCAAAATTTAGAAGTCCCATTTTATTTGTAATTGGCACTTATTGTTTAACCCACTGAGAGATTATGTAAAACATAAGTTAAAGTATAATTGTAATAAAATTCAATTAGGAGTTTTTCTCAACTTGAAATATTTGTTGTGTTTTTTACTTTACAGAGTCTTTGGTCTTACAAGGAGGCTTCAGTTGAATTTGATTGAGTATGTTGGAAAAACGTTGATTGGTGTTTCAGAATTTATCCATAAAATGCAGCCCCAAAAAAGTTGGGATGCAGTGTAAATATAAACAATTCAATGATTTGCAAATCTCAAACTCACATTTTATTCACAATAGAACATAGACAACATGTCAGATGTTGAAAGTGAGACGTTTTACCATTTAATGAGAAATATTAGCTCATTTTGAATTTGATGGCAGCAACACATCTCAAATAAGTTGGGACAAGGTTAAGGACAACAAAAGGTTGTAAAAGTGGGACCAATAAACAGCTGAAGGAGCATTTAATGCAACTAATTAGGTTAATTGTCAACAGATCCGTAATATGAATAAGCATAAAAAGCATTTTAGGGAGGCAGTCTCTCAGAAGTAAAGATGGAAAGATTCACCATTCTGGAAAAAAATTCAGAAAAATGTTCCTCAATGTCAAATTGTGAAGACTTTGAATCTGCAGTACATAATATCAAAAGATTCAGAGAATCTGAAGAAATCTGTGTGAACAAGGGACAAATCTGAAGGTCAGTATTGAATGATCGTGATCTTCGGGCCCTCGGCACGACTGCGCTGGAATACACTGCTTGGGCTCAGGAACACTCCCAGAAATCGTTTGTGAAAACAGTTTGCTGTGCAATCTACAAATGCAAACTAAAGCAGTATCATGCAAAGAAGAAGCCTGATTAAACACGATCTAGAAATGCTGCCGTCTTCTCCGGGCCAAAGTTCAGATGAATCAAAATTTTTTATTCTTTTTGGAAACCATGGAGGCCGTGCCATGTGGTCTAAAGATGAGAGGGACCATCCAGCTTATCAGTGCATAGTTCAAAAACTGAATCCCTGATGGTCTGGGGTTGCATTTGTGCCTACAGCGTGGGGAGCTTATACATCTGGAAAGGCATCATCAATGCTGAAAGGTATATAGAGGTTTACAACAACATAGGCTCCCATCCAGACTATGTCTCTTTCAGGGAAGGGCATGAATGTTTTAGCAAAACAATGTCAAACCACGTACTGCATCCATCACAATGGCATGGCTTTGCTGTAGAAGAGTCTGAGTGCTGAACTGCCCCACCTACAGTCCAGACCTTTCACTAATAACATTTGGCGCATCTTAAAACGAAAAATCCAGCAAAGAAGACCCAGGACTGTTGAGCAGCTAGAATCCTACATCTGACGAGCGGGACAACATTTCTCCACTTTTTGGCGCTGGTTTTGGCTCCTTTTTTAACTCTGTTGGTCAACAATTAGTCATTAAGACGGTGCAAACCAACTGTCATTGTAAACAATTTGACCAGTAACCTCTAGCAGTCACCAATATTGTCTGTTTTAGACCTTTCGAAACCAAATAAAAGACCTAAAGCACCAAATTAAGCATGACCCAATTCATAAAACAAGTTCCAATTAACTTAAAGACCAAATAACATTAAGAAACATTTTTTACTTTTGGTGGTTTTTGACTTCTGCCCTGGTGGATACTTAGGCATTTCATTTCAGCTTTGTACCCCACTCCAAAATGGATGTGGCAGTGCAGTGATCTACTTCTGTTTCAGGTTCCCTTGAACCTCCAGCATTATTGTGTTCTCTCACTGTTCTACAGATAAACTCCAATGACTTTACTTTGACAAGAAACGATCTATAACTGAATGTTTAAGATACTGAAGAAAGCAATAACGCCCTGATACTTCTGCTGTTCAATACTGGGACACCTTTGATAATTGGAGGCTGTTGAAATGATTGATCGAGGTGTGGATTCTTAACCCAAAAACATTCAAAGTTGGGGGGTAAAGCAGGAATTGTTCTGAAACCAATCAAGAGAGAACATTAAAAGGGGAAAAAATAATTTAATGAAGACTAAATGTTTACAAAGGCCTTGTGCTGCTTGCAGTTGGAGAATCAACATGAGAACTACAAAACCACATTTGAGAACAGTCATGATATATTCCTAAAAAGTTTTAAAATTAGTAATTTACAAATCACTTATTGAACATGGTCCTACAGCAGGTGTCTATACATTGAACAAGCTTTACTTATGTTCAAGCATTTGTAGCTATGTCGTACACATGGCATTAGACCTGTTACACTATTCACTATTGTACACTTCTGTTGTGAAAAATACTAAAGTAATAGTTCATAAGTTCATATTTCTGATTAATCTGCAATGGTCATTCACTATGCTTGCATATTGTAGTTGCTATGACAGCGAGAATTTGGTTGAGTCGGTTGGTGGTTTAAACATCGATGTGTTTTACAGTACCACCGACTATCACTTGGCCCGTTCCTATGAAGCTAAATGTGGTGCAAAACTACGGAGAGCCTGAGAGAGTGGAATTTGAAGTTGTGAAAATATAGTTGTACATGTATATCTGAAGTCACAAAGAAAAGGTTTCAAACTTGCAGAACTTTTTTCTACTCCTCAAACACAACACAACACTTACGCCTTCTCAAATCTACGGGTCACAAATCAAGCAACCCGCGCTCACGTTTTGCAACAGTTGTAGCACAAAATATTTACAGTGTTTCTACATTTGGATGCTTGGAAGCGTTTGATACTTAGAGGCAGCTAAAATTATTGCTACAGATGTGGATGCTTAACCTAAAAACATGCAAAGAAAGTTAAGGGGAAATTGTTCCGAACCCCAAAAAACAGAAATATGCAGAGTGGGAAAAATCGTTTATCAGTGAGTGTTTACTCAGGCCTTGTGCTGCATGCGATGGAGGAATCAACATTACAAAATATTTGAATACAGTGAAACAATACCGTTAAAAAGTTTGAAATAAATTTCACACAATTTGAATGCCCAGGTCCATCACCTGATTTTAACTCCATGACAGTGTTGTCAGTGAAGTGAAGAGTTCCCATCTTCAAAGAGATGCTGATGGGAAATATTGAAGTCTGTGTACAAATCCATTGTGAATGATACTGTTGCAAAATTAATAGCCTGAATGCCAAAAACATGCAAAGCAGTTAATTCTCACCATTGATACTTTGATGAGTAATCAAAAAAATAACTAAAGCATACAATTTGCTTATTGGTTTGGAAGGTGTTTCATATCATTTGCTGTTTATATATAAATACAAAATTAGCCACAACTACTAATATGACTTGCAATTCCAAACCTTTGAGCAGTATTGCATATAACATGATTTAGGCACTGCTGAGAAATTTTGTTTATCCAAGATGTCCATAAAAATGGTTTCAAAAAAAAAGTATTTACAAAGAACAGAAAGGGGAGTGTATGGGTGTGTGTGTGTGTGTGTGTGTGCGGCGGTTGGTAGAACAGGTCTCAGATACGGGTTTGATCCATGCTGTCTCTTCTGGTTTCACTTGACAGAGAGCCCTGAAATGCCAGTTAACAGCATGATTAACCTTTCTTGGGAAATGTGAGCATGAATTTTTTATGTTTTACAGTGTGTATTGTGTGGGTCTTTTACCTTTTTGTCCCCTCCTGACTCTGAATGCAGTGAGTTCCTGAATGCAACAGGAGAGATAGTTATAATATCATAACAGTTTTTAAGATGAAAGCTTGGGCTTTTGAATATGAGGGTTTTTTTTTTTTTTTTTTGAAGTCATAGTTCAACAACTTTGTTGCTTTCAACTGCCAGCAATGATTTTTACATCCAAATCTCCAGTAAAGAGCGTACTGATGGTTAACCAGTAATCTCAAATCAAAGTTTTTGTTTTAGTAAATGAATGTTCAACTCATTCCCTACGGAATACTTTTATATAAAATTGTTGCGTTTCTACAAAATACTTCTCCCAAAAAATACACAATATAAACATACGTTTAGTTAAACGTCTGTATTTTCAAAATATAGGTTTTTAGCAGGTTCAAATGCAAATGTCAAACTAGCAGCGTCATTTTGGTTATTTGTAACATCATTCCAATTGTCAATTTGGTTGCCTGCTATGTGAGGCTGAGCAGCTCCTCGACTAGGTGCTCGACCACGACCTGTCCTGGCTCCGCCACGGCCCCTCCCCTCCTGTGGTTGAAGTACAGGTGGCCCATCACGGCGACTGTCAACTGATTTTGTGTTTTCATCGGACTGCGAATGGTCGAGGTCGCTATTACTTCTGTCAGATTGGTCACATTGACGTGATACTCATGTATACTCATTATGCATGTTTTCAACGGAACTCCGAATGACATCATCTGCACCGCTGCCACTGGCTTACCGTAGGGAATGAGTTAGATATGTACATTTGTCAAGTATAAATGCCATTGCCATCATCCAGTGCCCACGGGGTCATCTGAGGGTCTGAAGTCCAGGGTCTGAAAGGGTCATTTTGGCCCCAAGTGGTTTTCAGGCCCCCACAAGTCCCCCACCAATGGCACTATTATCCTAAAACTTAGTTTGCTGGTGGGAAAGTTCCCAAACACCACATTTCCTACAATAACATTCAATGAACTGAATCCTTGGGACCCCCAAAAAGGGAAAAATCACTTGCTGCCTTAAAAAAAATTGGATTTTGGTTGCCCTCCTCTCACCCCTCTGATGTCTCATGATCAGAATCCTGATATATGGGCCAGAATGCACCAGCACATCAAATTTCAGCTTCCTGTCTCTATTATGTGAGAAGTTATGGTCCTTCCAAAATGCTATAAAATGAAATTACCAATTCACCTTAGTCAAAAAGGGACGTAGCGCCCATATTTTAAGAGGGTGCCGCACAAAAACCGTTAGAGTTCTTGACATGAAACTAAGGATTCTTTTGTTTGGTACCATAAAGTATGTTTAGACAAAGTTTGAGCAAAATCTGAGAGATGTCATGTACAACGCACCTCAACATTGGCTGTTTTGACATGGAATGACCCTCTGCCCTTTGGTCAACTGCAGGGGGTTAAACTCGCTCCACTCAAAGATAATTTAATACCTGTTTGCTTTCTGCTCCCAATTATCACTGGAGAAGCTGGTTCTTGAAAATTCCTTTAACTTTCTTTTTTGCCTTCGGAACCTAGGATGAAATAGAAGTAAAATCCATGATTAGTGATGATTTGTGATTTGCTGAAGAGTAAATCATGGCAAAAAAAAATTATTCAGACCACTAATATGGCCGTGATTAGACACCTTGAAGCCTGAGTTTTGCTTTTCCTTTTCCGTTATATATGTGGCACCCAACATGCCGGACTGTGGCCAACACCCATCAGAGTGTCCAATAAAATGATTTTTAAAATTTTTTTTTAAATTTTATTTATCTCGAACAACAACAGCAAAAACAGAAGATAAGCTACCGTACATAAAAGATAAAAAATAATATAAATAACACAAAATATAATACAATACATCACTTGGTATTCATCAGAAGACTGAAAATTTGTAATACGTTCGAGAAGGAGCAGGAAGAAACAAGAATGCTCATCAAGTCCTACCCCATCATTACAGTAACAGTATACTTAAAGATCGTTATTTTATACCCAAAGTAATGCTCACCAAGATATCTTTATCATTGCAATTGCAACCTTCCCCACATCATTAAATCATGATTTTTATTTCTCTTTTTTGAGCTCCGCCTCGTCTCTATATTTGTCCATGATTAATTTCTTATATTTGCTTTTAAACTGTGTAATATTATTGCTTTGCCTAATGTGATCATCAAGGCTATTCCACAGGATCACCCCACAAACTGATATGCACATGCTTTTTTGTGTCGTGCGGACACAAGCTTGTTTCAGATTTAATTTCCCTCTTAGCTCATATCTTTTTTTGGTTTAGCATATGTCTAGTTTTCCATAATATCCCAACACTTTTACAGATCTTGGAGCACAGATATTTAACATGAGATTTCCAACCGAGCTTATGGTCTAATACAACACCCAACAACTTATATTCATCAACCCTTTCTATCATTTCCTTATTAATTTTGACTTGTACCTCTGTATTTATACTACGCTTACCAAACAACATGTATTTTGTTTTGTTCAAGTTTAAGGACAATTTGTTTTTATCAAACCAGTATTTAATTTTACCCATTTCTTTTGTGACCACCTCTAATAACTGATTTAAATCCGTTCCAGAACAAAATATATTTGTATCATCAGCAAAAATAACAAATTTTAGCAAATCTGATACTTTGCAAATGTCATTGATATATGAAATAAACAATTTGGGACCCAGTACTGAGCCCTGTGGGACCCCACAAGTAATATTGAGGCACTTTGATTTGTGTTGGCCCATCTGCACAAATTGTTGCCTATTTACAATATAACTTTTCAACCAGTCAAAAGCTAAACCTCTGATACCATACCACTCCATTTTTTCAAGTAGAATTTCATGGTCTATTGTATCAAATGCTTTTTTAAGATCAATAAATATTCCCACAGCATGTTTTTTATTTTCGATACAACTCCTTAATTCCTCAACCAACTCCATTAAAGCCATTTAGGTTGATCTGGCTGATCTGAACCCATACTGACTGTCCATTAATAAATTGTTTTGTTCAATAAAATTGTCCAACCTTGCAGCAAAAAGTTTTTCAAGTATTTTTGAGAATTGGGAAAGGAGTGATATCGGTCGATAATTAGTATGAAGATGTTTGTCATTCGCTTTGTATACTGGGATAACCTTGGCAATTTTCATTTTATCTGGGAATGTACCGGTTTGGAATGATAAATTGCATATATGAGACAGTGGATCTATAATTTCTTCAATTGTTTTCTTTATCAAACTCATGTCAATGTCATTCCAATCTGTGGAAGTTTCATTTTTACATCCATTAACAATTTTCATAATTTCATTTTTTTCTATTGTTCCTAACAGGATAGAGTTTGAATTTCTTTCTCCGTTGTCCTCAGTAATGTATTTATTTCCAGTATTATTTATTTCACTAGCCAGTTTTGGACCCACATTCACAAAAAAGTTATTAAATCCTTCAACCGCCTCATTCATGTTGGTAATCGCTGTGTCGTTGCCAGTAAAGAGTTCTGGATAGTTTGGTTTGATTTGTTTATTCCTAATAATTCCATTTAATGTATTCCATATTCCATATTGTTTACACATGATCCTTCACTGCCGATTTTGTTGAGAAGACAACAGCAGTTCACTTGGCAAAGCCAAGCTCATCTACAATTCAGGCCAGCAGCTATTCCAGGTTAGCTAACAAGGGCTTCCAGATGCTTCCACAGACATTCAGTTCAGGAACCAGACGCTCATCCATTCACAAAAACATGGTGCAGTAACCAATCAAACCACCCAGCAGCCTTGTTTATGTTGTCCATGGATTTTTAGTCATCGCTGAAGCTACCCTACATTCAAAATGAACTTGCTTACCTCAGCACCGTGGTCGCAGTCAGGGCCACCAGTACTACAATGCACATTGCCAGCAGCACACTCAAAGCGATGATGACCGGCTCCTGGGAGGAGTCTGGGTCGCTGGGGTCTGCCTCCAGGTCGTGTTCCACTTTCTCTTCAAAAATCTTTTCCAGCTCGGATGTCACACTGTCCTTCTCGCTCCTCAGCTTCCTGTGGATCACATGGGCCCAGTGACATCACATTGGGCAGCCTATGGCTTAGCCGATAATCTGAGACCTGGTAGTTTGGTGGCTCAAGTCCCCTTGTTATCATAGTCAGATCAGCTGAGATGTTGGCCCTTGGAGCAACACTGTTATACTCAAGGGGGGACTGGCCTCTGCACGGCCTAATCAACTTTAAGTCAGCTTTGCTGGAGGCCCCAGCAAAATTAATTCATGTAATGACATTAACCCTTTACCTCCTGCATTTGTAGCCTATAGTTCCTACCCTTTAACGTCTTCAGCAGGGATGATGGCGCCAGTGGTGTTCAGGGCGATGAAGGTGATGTACGTTTTGACACTGTCCCTGGATGACCTAACTTCACCCCCAAAAGTGTTCAGGCTTGTGATTCTGATGACTTCTACTTTCCAGCCCAGTATCTGTGCCAAAGAGCTGAGACACGCCAAGAGACACAAACCGTCAATCATACGACCTCACGACGTTACAACCTCAATGTGCAGTATGCAATGTTCAAACAGACAATCTTCTTCATCCAGTAAGACTTTCGTCTGAGCATTTGTAACCACTTTGAAGAATAGGTTTGCATAAAGGTCCAGGTTATATGTTTAGAAGTGTGCTAGAACGTTTATTTCAATTATCGGAAGTGACTGCCACGTGAGCATTAGAATGCTAGGTTTAGAACATTCTAATCACATACGTATTATCTTGGACTTTTAAGGGTGAAGCACTTTATACATTGTCTGATAGGTCATTTTTCATGCCCACGTGGAAAATTCACACTGGCAGCCAGCCACAGCAGACATCCATGGAAACTAATAATGTCCCAGAAAAGAACAAATACAGCCATGACTTTGCACCTTCACCAAGACTGGCATGATGGCACTATGCTGCGGGTATCCAGCTAAATCAGTAATCCTGCTCTGTTAAATAGGGCCAGGAAATCTCTCTCATTTAAGAAGAGAGCAATACTGAAACGACAGCTTTGTTGACCGTCTTACCTCTTCAGGTCATTGATTTTCTTGTCTACCATGTTGACAGGTTGGTTCAGGGAAATGACCACAGTGTCCTGGGGATCACTCTGCTGGATCACCACCTGGTGGCATCACACACAGGTGAGCACTTCCGCTTACGTCTGAGGATGTGATGACTGTGAAACTTTTACGTGATCCATGTGGGCCATATTCAGGATTACCATTATTATTATTATAATTATAATGTAATTTAATTTTAGTTATTCTAGTCTCTGGAAAGGTAAATTAGAACACCTTTCACTTTCTGGAAAAATCCCTGGAAAGAGATCACCAGGAAAACAGCGACCGAAGATCATGGATCAAGTCAAGCAGTGGACCCGGAAGTCGTCCCAAGAACTGTTTCACTTGTTTTACACTAGGCAATTGGTCGCCGATGTCTTTTGATATGGCACCCAAAAAGAAAGAAAGATTTTCACCACTACAGCCCTGGTTCTAATGTGTTTTAGAACTCACTTGACCAGTAATGATAGCTAGACCAGAATTACAGCATTCAGTTAAGGGTATTCTGTTTACAAATCTGTTATATTACATCTTGAGAACAGTGGGATTACAAAAAATGTCAATGAAAAGGCCACTGCTTTTAGGTACCAACAATTGTGTGGTAACAAAGTGTTAAAGCAAAAATTTAATACAAAAAAATAAAATACAGAAAAATGCTATCGCTCAGAAAAGTGGAATTTGGGGTCAGGGGAACCCTGAATGTGTTAGTGGCTAACAAAGTCGTGCTAACAACACAGGGAGCCTCTACTTACCTTTACTTCGGTGATGCTACTAAGACCGTGGGGGTCCATGGCTTTCACCTTCAGGGAGCTCTCTCCTGTCGCGCCCTGCACAGACAGTACATAAACCTGTCCGGAGGAAAGTTCTACATCGAACAGCTGGCTCTCCTCCACCAGTCTGTACTCCAGCTGCCTGGTATCTCCAGCATCTGGGTCTGTGGCCTGGGGGCAGATGGCATATAGTGGGTGAGGGAGCCTTTAAGCTAAAATGATACATTCTGCATCCTCGAGTACGCTCGGGTTAACTCGTGCCCAAGTGACGTAAATTCTATCATCAGGAGGTATATGTGTAGGGTCTGTGCGGACATTAAAGTGACTCCAGTTCTTTGTGACACGTCCGCACGACCACTACACTACGTTAAGGACACCGGTCCCCTCTGCATGCGTGCAACAGGTCCTCCAAATCAGTATTCAAGAAAGTAGTATAAGCAAAACTTCCCATGGTCCCTGCTCCTGTTCATGTGTGCGTCCGCTTTGGAGTACCGTCCAGACCTTAGGGGCTGAAGGCACGGAGGCATTTTGAAGTGAAAAGGTTTTTAGGAAATGTCGCAGAGTGCTAGCACTGCAGGTGCTGATGTGTCGCTAGGCTACCATTATCAGTCACTCTGCAGGGCCTCTTTGACTTGGACACAACTTGAAAAAGTTTTGCTCAGAAGTTCAGAACACCTTACCCAAATAGTTTGGTATCAATGTGCTAGTGTAATGTGTTGGCATTCACACACTGTCAAGGCTATAGGTGACTGTATCCTGGGACCTGTTCCACAAACCGAGATCACTGATTTAGCCGGATAACTGGATAAAACTCAGAAGAGCTATTCCTACATCTGTCCATGTTCCAGATTTGGGTGTGATCTAGGTTTTACAGTTTTCTGAACAATGCAGCAAATCCTGCTTTGAGGAATAGGTCCCCGAACTCCAGGTGTAAGAATATATGTGATCTTTGCACTCATAAGCAATTATTATGTCCTCATCACTCTTGTTGATCATGTTCTAACCGCAACATAATAAATGGCCAAGTCCAAATACTATCGCTGTTCTTCCCCACCCGTTACTTGTGTTTGTGCTCTGTCATACCTTCACTTGCACAACGGGGAATTTGTATGGAGCGATGCTGAAGATCTTAGCAGAGTAGCTTGCATCCGTGAACTCGGGGGCCTCATTCACATTTTCCACCTGGATGGAAATCTGAGGAGAGATGAGATGAGCGAACAAAGATGGGGAGAAGTTCAGAGATGGAGAATTGACAAGCACCTTTCTCAAATTACTCAAGACTGCTAAGACTCGCTTCACAAACAGAGATTAAAGGGGACCTATTATGCTTATCCTTCTTTTAATACATATTAGTAATGTTATAATGTTGGTTGTACCCACTCAACCTCTGGTTTCTAAACATAAGATACAGAGGTTATGCCATAATCCAAAAACGTGATTTCGTAACGTGATTTCCTCTCTGAACAGCTCCTCCAGAAATCTTCGCGAAATCTGGGCAAAACCTGATGTCAGGTTGTGCCGTCCAATTAGTACAGACCTAGCCAGAGCCAATCATGGCGCCGGACCTGCCCACACTGGAAACTATTCTAGCAGGCACTAACAACAGCAGATCATACTATGCCTTAGTAGCATCTACACTGTTAGAAATACAAAAGAAGAACCACAGATCATTTGAGGTGCAGTTTCGTCAGTATCTCTCCCAAAGCACCTTGTCCATTTACTTTTGGACGTGAAAAAAAACACCTATTTCTCTTCCAAAAGAGAATGCCACCAGAAATCAGTGGGAAGCTATTTTTGTTTGCTGGCAGCAAACAGCCACGGCCAAAGGGAACGTTAGCTGCTTGTGCTCAGCATTTCACCAAAGACAGCTTTGTCAATAAAGGATAATTCGACACAGGATAAGCGTTTCAGCAGCTTCTCAAACCTGAAGCAGCTGCATCAATCAAGTGCTCGGAGCCACAAGCTGTAAGTACCGATACCACAGCAAATAATGTAAGTGAAGCTAATGTGTTACGGGTAGCTAGCAGGACTAATAGCGATAGTTAGCACTAACAACTGGCCTCAAATGCGGGCTTTGTGAAATATCTGAAGATAAAGCCTGTATTGGTCGCGACTGTCCGTGACTCGCAGACACAGAAGCTGAAGGTTGCTTTTACTGCATAAGCCAACCTGACGTGATAGCCAGTTGATTGTGGCTCTAACATAGCAGCTAACATAGTCGTGTTACTGTTGCTAATGTTGGTGTCCTAAATACGCAAGAGTAATATCAGAGGGAATTCTACAGAAGATGTGTGAACATAAACCTCATTTGAAGCTAACTTTTTATACTCGTTTGTAATTTGGATGCTTAGTAAAACTGTCCACGTTAACGGAACTTGCTGTCTGTAAAACCTGTATCGTAAGGGTTTGTCTCTGTGGTTATGACCACTTGGTAACCAGCTACTGCATGTTAGTTTGCGTGCCGCCGTGCTAATTAAAATTGCTCCTGGTTAACTTATATGCAATAATTCTGATCAGTATGCTTGTTACTTCGGTAAGCATCATTGTGGCAGTTTCACCATAACGTTGCCCGATTGTAGCCACTACAGTTGAAGCGGCTGCTTGTGATCACTTCACTTATCCATGACTGGAATCAGCCGGATCCCTATGACAAATATCTGGGCAAGCTCTCCGATTCTACTGTGAAAGCAATCACGAAGCTCTAATGTGCCTGGTATAACAAAGGATTTCTCAGCACTACCATGACATAATTTCATCACCCTTTAGAAATTGTTGTAGGTAATCAAAAGCAGAAAAGGGCGGAGATTAAATAGGTCATTCTTTCCTGTGGAAGTGCATCGATTCGTTAGCTCCACATAAGCAACTTGTCTGTGCTAACAGAACCTACAGTCTGCAAAACCTGTATTATGGTCATAACATAACCAAGCTCCCTCTAGCTGTCGCGTACTACCCATAAAGCTGCTTTCACATCAGACGCATTACAAATTTTTCGCGCAACAGATTACATTCAAAGTCAATGCAATGACTTGTGAATACACGTGTTATGGGCATGTCAAGCCGCTTTCACACCGAATGCGAAATGAATTTTTCGAGCGACAGATTAGTTATTTTCAAAGTCAATACAAAGATGTGAATACATGCGTTATGGGCGCGTTAACCAGCTTTCACACCAGATGCGAAACAAATTTTTCACACGAGAGATTACATTTAAAGTAAATGCAAAGACAATGCATTGACTTTGAATGTAATTTGTTGCACAAAAAATTTGTTTCGCGTCCGGTGTGAAAGCGGCTTATTGTATGCTGCCGGATAGCTCACTTGGTTAAAGCACTGCGCTGCAGTGCAGAGGTGACTATCACATCGCGGGCTCAAGCCCCGGTCGTACCCACCAGCAGGGGTCGGCAGCTTTTTCAGAGTAACGCACAATTGGCCATCGCGCTACAGGGTTTCAAATTGGGAAGGGACTGCCGGATTTGGGATGTAAAATCACCTTTGTTCGTTGCTCCAGCGCCTCTCTCCAGACGGGCGCTCGTCAGGAAGACTCTGGGTTTGTTCATGTCCGGGTATCCTCTGCCCTCGTTCTGAACTTGCGAAGATTCAACCAATGAGTGTATAAGAATCAGTGGCTGACGGGCATGTGCTTCGGCGGAGAGTCGTAAACTATCCTCACTATCCTGAGTTGGCAGCAAGGGGTCGCATACGAGCAAGCTTTGTACATAGTTCACCAATTGGGCATTCCAGATTCGGGTGGGATTGGAGATGCCAAATTTAAAAAAAAAAAAAAGAAAAGAAAGCAGCTTATTGTCCCCCTTTTTTTTCTGCGAGCAAACGCTGGTCATTCCTGTGCAATAAGTAACCATTACCATGGGCAATTTCCGAAAAGGCCGTTTAGCCTGGAGTTTTCGCCCCTTCGCTATACGCCAGCACAGAAGCTGCTCATTACTCCACGTTAACAACACACCACAGTTATGCACACAAACCAGCAGGTGCTTATAATACACACTGAAGCAGTCCATAAGTTGTTGGTCCACATTTTGCTGTCCATGTTTCCCTCTAAACTCAGACCCACCGGATTTCTATGGTCTCCAGTCTACACTTGGGCTTGTTGGCCCGCTCTACAACTATGTCTATATGGGGTGGATTCTAGCTTTCTCTCAATCCTAGCTATAGAGTAGAAACACAGGTGCACTCACCATAGTAGCCATAGGTAGACAGCAAATTTGAACTTGAGCTGCCAGACATTCGCACTGCCTCCTCCACTTTCGCTGTTGCGTTTATTAGATCTAAACACATGTACTGCGTTTGATTGCGGAATATGCTCATCGATTCCTTCGGGAGACGCGTCTCAGCTACACTCTGAGGAGGCGGGCACAGAAACTGTGTTCTGCTGCCTCGTCCTGCCTAGATCCGCCCTCCAAAGAGCTGACCAGTCAGAAGAAAGTGTGCACACGGGGAGTGGGGGCTATAGCGGAAGAGCCACCCCAATGTGGCGTTTCAGGCAGAGACTACAATGGACTACAAATGGGGTTTTTTGAGGATGGCAGTACGAGCGAAATAAGGACCCTGTTTAGGACTTTGTATGATCAGAGTACTCTAGGGGAGTCCAAGATCAAAATATAACCTTGGAAATATAGCAAAATAGGTCCCCTTTAAGGCTAATTTTTAATGGAGAGTCTCCATTCTTTACATAATTATGTCTATGTTTTGTAAATATGTTTATATTTCTTTTATTTTGGGCTATTTGCATTTATTGCCTTTGTTGTGATTATTTCAGTTTTCATGTTAGCCTTCCCATTCTGTTGGCTAATTATTTTAATTCATTTTGTAAGGGAGGTTGCGCTTCGACAGTTGGATTCTCAGTGGAGTGCTAAACCCAAAATCCAGTGAGTATATTCAAAAAGTCAAAAAAGGGTAGCATATCTCAATTCTTCAATTCAAGGAGGACAAAAATACTCACATTTCACTTATTTATTTGGCTCGCATCACAGAAAACAAACGGTAAAAAAACCAAACGCTGATGCGTTTCATTACAAAGTCTTCATCAGAGCGTTTGCAAAGAAATAAGTGAAATGACCCTTTTACCCTTTTTTGATCAGTTGAATTCATTGTCCTGCTTGTAACCATGACCCCAGTCGTGCTTCTTTTCTCTGCCTGCACTGGTTCAGAATTTGTTTCTGAAATTTGTTTGCTATTTGACCACTTGTTTCCCTTGTATTTACATTACTGCAACTCATACCTGTCCGATCTCTTATCAGGTGGCTTATCGGACTTGCACGGAGACGTGTGTACTTGTATTATCCCAGAGCCGTCTTATCACTTTGCTCGCTTTACATCTGAACACGTGGAACTGTTATCACAAATGCTTTTTGCTTTGCATCTGAACACAGACAATGGTTTGAGTTCATGTGACGTTATGATTGGTCTTGGGTGATATTAGAGGTAACGTGCATACATTCCATTCTTTTCAGTTTGTAAATTTTGTTTTGTTCATTTCCATCGTGATCACATGGTGACAGTCAAACAAACTGATGCTGGTCCTGCTGTGGCAGGACAAAAAGCTTGTGAAGATGCTGTCAACCCGCGGGCCGCAGGTGTGACACAGTGAAGAGGAATCGTCAGGGTGAGCAAATGGTGAAACCAGGTTGTATTGTTGATAACAACTACGGTATGAGCCGTGTTGATTGCAGTGATTGGCTAGTTTGCACCCGCCGACTGCGAAAAAGTTGAGACGCAGTGAATCTTGTGTAGTTTGCGCCAAGAACGATGTAAGGAAAGAGTCATGCTACATGTATGTGAGTTATGAGATTCCATTATGCGTCAAACAGTGCTTCCAAACTTACCACACTGTCAATGATTTTTCATGTTCATTCATTTTCATTTTTGTGAAATTTTTCAAAGTTTTCTTTTCATGTCGCCGTCATTCTGTCACCTCGCAATTTGTCTCTTTGCAAATTAAAGATGTAAATAGCATATCTCATTGTATCCTTATCGTACATCACATGAACTCAGGTCAGTGTTTGGCTGGTTTATGCTGAACAGCATAGTTCTTATCACCCATCACGCCAACGACCGTCAGTGAAAATATTACAGGCCGGCGCCCACAGTAGCACTCACTGCTGACCTGTTCATACGACCCGCGTGAGCTGTCGTTCATTGACGGATCCAGGACTCGAGCCGCCGATTGTTCACGAGTAAGCATGGCTCTGAGCGCTAAGAGATTATTAACCTCCCTGTTTTCTTTAGTTAACTGCGAGTCTGTCTCTGTGTCAGTTAATTACGAGGCTTTTGTTTCTTAGCTTTATGTCCCAGATTTTGATTTCTTTTAGTCACATGGATTTTCGGGTTTGCCAAGCCCTCTGTGAATAACGGATTTCTGGTTGCAAATTTGGATAGTCCCTCAAGTCTGACTCTGTCGGCTCCCTGGCAAGGCACTCTGATAAAAAATAGTATTTTCGCAGTAAATACACAAATAACCTGCACTTGAGTTGTACATTCTCCAGAGACTACATCCTAATATCTCTGCTTGTTCCTCGACATTTACCATTCCCTAGTTTTAATTTCAAGCCTAATTGGGAACAATTGTGTTGCTGCATAAAATGGCCAACATTACCATGGCAACAGCAGTAGTGGGCGGAGTCCTGGAATCCGTGGCCTCAACTGCAATGCTATACCAGGCCTGTGTCTCTGTGTCCAGAGAGCGGAGTGTACTGACCACACCCCCCTCATTCACGGAGAACAGGTCCCTGTGTGACCCCAGGGTGTAATTGACTTGCACCAATGAACTGCCTGTCAAAGCCTTGACCACGCCCACTGGCGTGCCAGCTGGCTTATTCTCCTCCACAGTGAAATTGTAGGTGGAGCTCTCGAAGTCCACGCCTGGGGTGAGGCTGATGGTGTATAGGGAGACCAGGACAGTGGCTGTAAACAGAGACCAAGCATAAGCACTGTGCAGTTGGTAAGTAAATTCACAGTCATTATGAGTAAAATTTGTCATAATTCCTCAGAAGCTCAGCCAATATACTGTAGATGTTAGTACTCGCAAATCAAAGCTGACAAAATGTGTCTGAGTTTGCAGCCCATAGGATATTCCTGCCCACACCAACACCCCCCACCACTGTGGCCACTTTTTTAAGAATGTCAACATCAGCAAACCCGTCTAACCCCCGACACCGGGTGTGCAGCCGGCCATCTGCCCTTCATGGTTCAACCCCAGATTCTTCAGTTGAAAGCGACTGTTCTCCAGGGTGTCAGTAGCCATTAAAGGTGAGTTCTGGCCCACTCAGGACATTTGAGACATCAAACTGCAGTTAAATTAAGAGCCCTTTGAGGGCGTCGAGGTTGCTGATAAGTTTTCCTGAAGCGATTTCTGACAGTTTTGGGGGGAAAAAAAATAATAAATCCTCTGTTGTGTAAATCAGCTGTTTCATTGGCTGTCCATGTGACTGGTCTCACACAATCCCACTGGTGAAGACATCACATGAGGTCGTCCGCAGTTATAAGGCTGGTTGAATGAACCTCCAAAATCTCTGAAACAGGGCCAGACACTGCTTATGACAAAAATGAACATTTGTGGTAAGAGCTCTACAGGAAATTCCAGCCATCAGCATGCCAGAAGCACAATCTCGTAAATCTTCATCACTTCATCAGCTCCATCATCTTCATCAGTCCCTTGTGAAGTCATCAGCAACCACCATTACCAGTGTCTGGACTCCACAGGGGGGTTTGATATGCTTCTGCTCGGGGCTGAAACCCCTGGAGTAAAATCCCTTTAGAGTCTAACCGCCAAAGACTCTCATTTTGGTTTTGTGTTCAAATTATCAGTTTTACCTCATTGACTTTGACTCTCTTGATTGAAATGAGAGTAAAATTGACTTTCGGTGACGGAAAGTTGGGGTGGGGTGGGGTGTCAGGCTGGGGAAGCACAACTGTACTTTCAGGGGGCCCGGAATTCCTGGCAAATGCCCTGAGCATAGAGCTTTAGTAATGATGTACACCCAAAACAAACAAAAAAAGCTGATACTGTGGCTCTCCAGGACTGATGTTCCCATTTATACTGCTGCGCACTTCATGCCCGATGGTTCCTCTCAAGATTCAGTGGGACTCTTTTTACCTGTGGAGTTGCGTTGGGGCTCCCCATGGTCCTGAGCCAGGGCAATGAGCTCAAGTGATGTGTCCTCTGTGATTCCTGCAATGTTAGATGTCAGGGTAATAGCACCAGTCTCACTGTTGAGATTCAGCAGAGGTGAGCCTTCAGTGAAACTGACCAACCAGGGAGAAAGAAAGAAAGGGAGAGAGAGAGAGAGAGAGAGAGAGAGAGTTGGATGTCATCTGTACTGTATTTCCCAAAATATCCAATCAGTACTTCAGCTTTTAACAAAAGTTCTTACCCAGTAAAACTTAAACATATCACATTTTGGATATAAATCACGTAAAAAAGGGGAGAGCCAATAAGAAAACAAATGCCAAGGGATTTTTATCTGAAGCAATTTAATTACAGTACTGTTGCAACTACAGTATTCTGCTGGGAATTCAAACCCACAACCCTTTTCAGTTGCAAGACCACTTATACTGTACAGTGGTCCTTTGTCCAGTAAGGGAGACCAGAACTGTGGCAGATTAGCCCGACTGTTGTGAATCAATACTGACATCCATTGACGACTATGACATATGTTTTAAAACAAATCAGGCTACTCAAAGCACTCATGTAACTGCTTACTTCATCTGTGTTTTCATGTAATCCATTCCAAAGCATGCTGCTAACACTAACTGGGGAATTAACGGAGTGCAAGTGCATATATATGAGCTCAGTCAACCTATCCTATATGAACAAAGATTAATAAAACCTCAAATATAAATCTTCAACATTATGTACAAAAGTAATTAATGAGTGAATCTTGCGAAGCACAGAGCTGGCTCAATCACCTGTAGGAGACAATTTGATTATCCCCTGCGTCCTTGTCTGTCGCAGACAGCGTAAGCACCAGGTCTCCCTCTTTGGCCTCTTTCACCAGGATGTCCTGGGAATATGTCCCCTGTGTGAACTCTGGGTCATTGTCGTTTACATCTGTGATGGTGACTGTGATATGAGTAACATTCTGGCGAGGACAAATAAGAGAATTCAGAGAGATAAAAACAGTTGTTTACATTTTTCTTTGTTGTAGTAATAAAAATATGAGGATAATGAAGGGGACAAAGAAATAGGTGAACCAGAATAAATGATAGTATAAACAAATCGTAACTCAATGCATAATGTTGATTGCTATGCCGTCATCTGCTATAGCCTCATACACCATAAAAATTGTTCTTTCGCCCCCATACACAACACCGGACCTTATGTGACCTCGAACTTTGACCCAATGACCCCAAAACTTAACTATTTCAGCCACCGTGTCTGGTGTAAATCTCTCCACTCCTTCAGCAGATATAGTGCAGACAAAACATTTGTGATATATGTGAAATGAATGAATGCTTGAGTAGGGAAGAGGGAAGTCAACTAAAATTGTTGTGGATTCTGGATTTTGTAAGATCCAGTAAAAAGTGATCAGTGGACATTTCAAAGAGATAAAATTGAGAGAAAATTCATGCATTGCGCCTACAAAGGAGATTTAATCGGGATCATGGAACTTCTAGCTCTGCTATCAGTGATCAATCCAATAATCATAGCTCTCTATGAGGAAAAAATCATAATGAACAGTTAGTACAAGGTTTATATTTCTTATTTATAGGGGAGAAATGCAGAGGAGACAAATGATTTACCAGACTTATAAAACGGCACATAATTGCGCACACAGTGCAAAAATAACAAGGCATTTAATGCAAATGTGAGGGCAAGTGAACAACAGTTGTGGACATGGGGCCTCTGGAATGATTGACCAGACTGACTCAGTCAATCAGCCCTTTACAGTGTAAGATCTCAAATGTGTGTGATTAGAATGCTCTTAAAGTGCATTTTCTGATACTTATGTAACAGTCACTACTGCTAATTTGAGGCAATGTAGTTCTAAATCAAGATTAGCACCCATCCATGATTTTTAAGTGCTGGCTGTAAGTATATTTATGTTCTGCTTTTCTCAGATTGACTTATTTTTTGCTGGGAAACGCTGACGTATGCACCAAAATGTTTTCAAAATCAAGTTGGTCCACTCCTCACCACTTCAATTTGATATAATTTGCTCAAGCAAGAATAGCGTTATCCTGTATATGAAACACATCCATTATATGACGGGTGATTAAAAAAAAATGCTTGGGACGACAAGAGAACACAGACTGACTCATAAAAAGTTAGGACAGCAATGAATTAGGCATCTGAGTAGGAACAACATCCATTCAGCCATTATCAGCGCCATGTTAGTTCCTGGACTGGGTAACAGGGTACTGAAGCATATCCCAGCATTCAAAGCACGAGAGGTAGGAATACCCTGTGGAAAGTTTGTCAATCCCGTCTGTGGCACAAGCATTCACAGGGCATTTGCTCACACTTCCAATTGCCCTGCCACGCTTATATTTGAAGTGTCTGAAGAAAGCGAATTACTCGGAAAAAATGCAGGCAAACATAACTAAAAAGGTGCGGAATTCGAACCTTATCGCTGTGAGGTGACAGTGGTACCACTGCGCCATTGCACTGCACACCAGATGAACATAGAGGGAAAAATACAATTCAGCTGCATCTCAGCTGGGGGTGCTATAACAGTACCTTCCTCTGTGGAGTGCCGTGGTCCATTGCCATTATCACCAAGTCATAGACGTCCTTCATCTCTCGATCCAGGAGTCCCACAGCCTGGAGCATGCCGTCCTAAGCAGAGAAAGGCAGGTATAATCAGATACAATAAGCTCAGCTTTCTGAAACTAGCGTCAGCGGGAGGTTTGGGTTCAGAGAGTTAAATTCATTCCCTGCAGTCTGTTACAGTCCCTCAGATTTTCATAAAAGTATTCAGCAGGCTGAGTTTATGGGTTTTTTTATTCCTGCCCAGTGTAACACACTAAAAAAACACTCACTTGTTCACTCACTCACTTGCTCACTCACTCACCCACTCACTCATTCACACATTCACTCACTCACTCACTCACTCAGGATAAAGATATTCCACACTCACTCACTCACTCACTCACTTAGGAAAAAGATATTCCACACTCACTCACTCGCTCGCTCACTCATTCACTCAGGAAAAAGATATTCCACACTCACTCACTAAGTCACTCACTCAGGATAAAGATATTCCACACTCACTCACTCAGGATAAATATATTCCACACTCACTCGCTCACGATAAAGATATTCCACACTCACTCACTCACTCACTCACTCAGGATAAAGATATTCCAAACACACTCACTCACTCACGATAAAGATATTCCACACTCACTCACTCACTCACTCACTCACTCAGGATAAATATATTCCACACTCACTCGCTCACGATAAAAATATTCCACACTCACTCACTCACTCACTCACTCACTCAGGATAAAGATATTCCACACCCACTCACTCACTCAGGATAAAGATATTCCACACTCACTCACTCGCTCAGGATAAAGATATTCCACACTCACTCACTCACTCACTCACTCACTCACTCAGGATAAATATATTCCACACTCACTCGCTCACGATAAAAATATTCCACACTCACTCACTCACTCACTCACTCACTCACTCACTCACTCAGGATAAAGATATTCCACACCCACTCACTCACTCAGGATAAAGATATTCCACACTCACTCACTTGCTCAGGATAAAGATATTCCACAATCACTCACTCACTCACTCAGGATAAAGATATTCCACACCCACTCACTCTCTCACTCAGGATAAAGATATTCCACACTCACTCACTCACTCACTCACTCAGGATAAAGATATTCCACACTCACTCACTCACTCACTCAGGATAAAGATATTCCACACTCACTCACTCACTCACTCAGGATAAAGATATTCCACACTCACTCACTCATTCAGGATAAAGATATTCCACACTCACGCACTCACTCACTCAGGATAAAGATATTCCACACTCACTCACTCACTCACTCACTCAGGATAAAGATATTCCACACTCACTCACTCACTCACTCACTCACTCAGGATAAAGATATTCCACACTCACTCACTCACTCACTCAGGATAAAGATATTCCACACTCACTCACTCATTCAGGATAAAGATAGTCCACACTCACTCACTCACTCACTCACTCACTCACTCACTCACTCATTCACTCAGGATAAAGATATTCCACACTCACTCACTTCTCACTCACTCGCTCACTCATTCACTCAGGATAAAGATATTCCACACTCACTTACTCACTCACCTAGGATAAAGATATTCCACACTCACGCACTCACTCACTCAGAATAAAGATATTCCACACTCACTCACTCGCTCACTCACTCAGGATAAAGATCCTCCACACTCACTCACTCACTCACTCACTCACTCACTCACTCAGGATAAAGATATTCCACACTCACTCACTCACTCACTCATTCATTCAGGTGAAGACACTCCACAGGTGGGAGTTGGGCTTCTAAGGCCCTTGAGATGACGGATCTCCTCAGGTTCCTCAAAGGCAGAGCCACACCTTAATAAAGGATCTGATTTATATGAAGGTGTTCATTTCTCCATCCTTTACCTAACCTGCGTATTTCTGACTGAGGTCCTGAGAAAACTGCAGATGATCCTAATCCACTTTAGGTGGGTGAGTGCTATACGCCATCGACAGTCGGCTAACCTTTGCAGGGCACAAACTAACATATTCACTTGCATACTCAAGACCCCGGTGCTAAAAAGAACTTAAGTCACATTTTTACACGCAGAGAGATACATTTTGCACTGGGGTTTTCAATAAGCATATTGTATGGATTATTGTATGGAAAAAGAAAGGCATTTTGGGGCTTAATAACTTCTAGACCACAGTCTTCAGTTGCGAGTCTCCAATTGCACCTCTCAGGATGAGGAGGCAAATTCCATATCAGAAAACCCTGGTTGAGATCTGAACCCGGGACATTCTTGACACGAGATGGAAGTATTGTATCATCCAATATGCCAGCATTTACCTAGATAACATTTAACATCCAGTAAATGTTTGTATAAATGACAGATTTAGATGGAGGGCTATCAGGCACTCACCGCCCCAAACTGAAAGGGAGCTTCAGCATCAGACAGGGAAAGAGTGACCTCTCCGTTTTTGCCCTGGTCACGGTCAGAGGCAGAGATTTGGCAGACCGCCCCTGGGGCCTCAGTGGAGTACTTGCCCTCTGGGATGCTGATGGGGTATGGGATTGGCCCAAACTGGGGGTTGTTGTCATTGATGTCCAGGACGGTGATGTGGAGTTGGGCGGTAGCACTCAGACCACCGCTGGGAGAGTCAACTGCCACTACCTGCAACCATTTGATCAAAAATGATCAGCTGAAACTGAGGCAGTCCATTCATAACCTTCATACCAAAAGGGTTAATCCTGCTGGAATTTTCTACTAAAATCAACTGGGATTCTTAGATGGATTAGGCTGTGCTTTTGTCCCTCCCACCGAGTCATAGCCAGACTTTTGCATCTCAAAGTTGGTGCCTTGCTTGGGAACATCAGTCAAAGTTGGGAAAGCTGGTTGTGTACTTGTACACTTTCTAACTGTATTAGTTGTTCAGCACTTGAGCAGCTGGTTGACTGGTTCAAAATCACGACATAAACCAGATTGACCATTTTACAGTGGTTTAAGATTGATTTATCAGCAGGTGACTGAACTACTAGCTAAAAGTGACTTTCCGGCACCAAACCAGTCACATGGGTCAATTTCTCAAGTATGAGTTTTTGGGCTCATCTGAAAGGGTGTTTAATATGAGCCCAAAAACTCCAATTTGAAAAATTGACCCATGTGACTGGTTTAGTACTGGAGGATCACAAATATACACAATACAACGCTCAATTTTCAGTCTTATGCGTCTGAATGAGTGCACTGTCAAAATTTTCACAATTGAATTACGCTTCAGATTGTTCTTACATCTTGGTCATGTCTCGGCCGTCCATTTATCATCGCTGAACTGCTGAAAATTTCCGCTTTAGGCACATTTCAGTACAGTAAGACCCTCACAACCATAACCATAATATACTCAACAAAAAAAGTTAAGGAACACTGTATTTTAACCTGAGAATCTGAAATGTACAAACTGAATGAAAATCCCAGATGTTTTTTTTATGTTATTTGTATTAATCCAAGGCACAACTGCATCAAAACATTTGATTAGAGACTTCATCAACCCCAAAACAGGGTTTACACAGGGAAGACGAGAATCACACCAAGTTCTGATCAATAAATCAACACGTCAAATAATGTCAAAAGACATTTGAAAATCTAGTGTGAAAACCACGTTCTCACCACACCTTAACAGCGTCTTGGCAAGCTCAGAACAAGAGACAATAACAGTGAAAACTCTTTTGTTGAGTATGTCTCCAAGGTGCAGTAATAAGGCAATATGACTGCATAATCTCAAGGGAAAAGGGTCTTACCTGCAAACTATAATGACTCTGCTCCTCCCGATCCAGTGTAGCGCTGCTGTTCAGTGACACGGTTCCTTGTTCATTTATAGTAAAGATGTCACTGTCGAGGACGAAGTAGCCTTCTGAAAACCCAGCCTGAGGAAAAACATCAATGAATAACTACTGTATGAACAGCTTGTGTATTACGAAAACCCATTTATAACATTTGAGTAATGTAAGACACACTCTGATTAATCTAGTCGTTCCACAGAAGAACCCCATGGAGTATAAGTGTTCTTTGTCAGGTTACTTTCTCAAGTCACACCAATACAAGTGTTCCATAAAGAACTAAGAATATTTCCTCAATTGGTACAAGCTAAGGAACATTTTCTTTTATTTCCAGCGAAACGTACATAGGTACCACTATTTTGTATTAGTTAAAATATAAGTTCTGGGCTAATGAGTTCAAGGGGAAGAGATTAGAGTGAACTGACCTCATCTTCATCTGAAACCTCCAGAGTGATTATGATGGCACCGCTTCGTAAGTTCTCAAAGACAGAAATGTCGTATCGGTCTTTGCTGAATTTGGGACGTTTGTCATTCAAGTCCTGGACTCTCACTGTGACAGAGCATGTCCCGTTCAGTGTGGGAGTACCCCCATCAAATGCCCCCACAGTCAACGAGTATTCCTTCCCTCTCCCGAAATCAAGTGGCTGGGTCAGCCGCAGGATGCCAGAACTTGGGTCCAGAATGAAAACGGGTGGGTCTGTGGGAGGCGTCTGCTGCACAACCCGGTAAGTCACATCTGCGTTGGACCCCTGGTCCAAATCCGTAGCAGTGAGCTCAAGGACTGTTTCTCCCACAGTAAAGTTCTCTGGGATCATCACCTCGTACTGGGCCGCAGAAAAGCGGGGGGTGTTGTCGTTGACGTCGGTCACATTGACGACCACTACAGCGGTGGCAGATCTCGGCGGCTGGCCGCCATCCTGCGCAACAACCTTCAGAGTAAATTCTGCCTGTTCCTCTCTGTCCAGTGTCCCAGCCAATGAGATGCGGCCGGAGTCGGGGTCAATGCTGAACTTCCCCTCGCCCCCGAGTAAGGAGTAAGATATCGCCCCGTTGTAGCTGTCGTCCGCATCAGTGGCCATTACATCCGTGACGTTAGTCCTGAGAGCTGCGTCCTCTGGGATAACGGCCGTGACCGAACTGGAAGCAAAAACTGGGTCGTTGTCGTTGACGTCGGTCACATCCACCAGAACAGTGGTCTCATCGTGCTTTGTGCCGTCAGAGATGGAAACCAGGATGGAGTAGTTTGATTGGACCTCACGGTCGAGTTTCATGAGGGTGGAAAATGTTCCATCAGGCGTCACAGTAAACTTGTCTGCCTGGCTGAGAACCTCAAGCGTCACATCAACCCCAGGTGACGCTGACAGAAAGCTCAACTGTTGAATGCAGCAATAAAAACAACATTTTATCCAGTGGTTTTCAATGTCAGTCCTGGGGCCCCCTGTCTATCTAGTTTTTTTCCAACCACAATTGCAATCTCAGAATTTTAATGAGGTGCTTGTTTTTCTTAATTGCTTGATTAATGTGTGTGAGGATTATCAAGTCAATCTAAACCACATTATGCCAGATATACATGCATGCCTCATACTGTACCATATTGCACAAACTTTTTCATGGCATGAAAAGATGAGAAAATGGTCACTAATAAAATGAAAGAATAAATTAGTGGAACAGATAAACAAAGATTTGGTAGTTCATGACAAATTAAAAGACATTACAAATTATAGCAAGCCAAACCTGCATTGAATAAAGGAGAGCAACGGACCATTTTAGCTGCATAATTAAAACCCCTCTAACCTTTAACCCTTGCCTTTAATTTCCTCACTAGAAAAATGTGTATCTTTTTACCAATATCAGCAATAGAGCACAATTTTCAATTTTTTTTTTTCAATTTTAAGCATACAGCTTAAGAGTGTATATATTCTCTTTTAATTGAAAATAATGAAATGAACAGGTTTTTAAAATTGCGATCGCAGATGTGGTTGAAATTAAACCAGTGTACACAGAGGATCCACCGGACCAAATGTGACAAACACTGAATTACACAACAATCAGAAACAGATACCAAGTGATGCCATCTTAAAAAATACAGAGTAAATGGTTAATTGTAAATGGTTAATTGGTACAACACCTGAAATGTGATTTTAAAAAGTTGCCCATTAAAATGCCCAGGTCTCAAAAGGCAAAACATGGTAACAGTTCAAGGGGCCACAGAGATTCCAGGACATCAAGGCAACTTCAGTTATTCTCCATTGGGGCCAGAGTCCCAAGCAGCTGCCTTATATGTGGGACTAATACAAGAGCTAATTGTCCATACTATAAAAGTATATTCCTCACTGTAGAACATAGTGAGCCCAATGGGGCGATTCCTCTGAACATATTCCTTTTTGAACATATGCACACGAGGCAGGCTAAAAGCAGAGGTCCATAAAAACAAGGAGAGCTCAACTTCAATACAAATACAGCCCCCAAAGTATGGGGCTTTCTTTTTTTGCGGACAATAAGAAGAATTATTGATTATATTAAATTGGATTAATGTCTAAAATCCAAAAAGAGAGATGTTTTGAATCAAGAGGTCTAGATGAGGAAGACACTGATGAGTTGAGTCAAGCTGCTGTGTACCTACCTACATACCAAATTTCAGCCAAATCACTGCAGAAATTATTGACAGACGGGTCAAAATGGAACTTTCAAAATGGCCACATTAAAAATTGAATCCCAATGATTTACTGAGCTATCTGATGTGATTGACTGGAAGTTGTCTGCAAAGTTTTAGCTTCAGAGGCTTGACAATTTTGGAGGAGAATATGTCAACAGACAACGACAATCGACAACGAATGACGACATCAGAAGACAAACAACCAGGCCACGATGTCAGCCTAGTGTACTGTTTCATCCAGGTGAGCTAAAAATTGACGATACCATGAAATATAATACAATCACAATGCATTGTCTTAATTATTACTGCTTATTACGAGCATATTATTCCGTTCGTCGATACTGGAAATCGGATGTGTTTCGGTTCAGATGTGGCTCTGCTAAGTCATATGCAAACAGCCCAGGAGTGTTTCCTAAACAGTTTCCCGCAAACCCCTTTGCTTAGGCAGGTCAGATGATCTCACTTTAAGGATGTGAACTGGGGGGTTCATTTCTTCCGGCACATTTCCATGGTAGCTGGGCAACAGAAACTGGGGATTGGAGGTGCCAGGTGCCAGGATAAGCACCTGTGTGGAGGAGAATCTGGACGGCTGGCCATCTGTAGGAGAATGGATGGTGATATAATCCCCCGAAACGAGCGAGCACACACACTGTAAGAATAAGACCTGGGTGGAATAATTGCATGAAAAGTCCAATCGACCCAACCATAAGAGTATGGTTTCTGCGGATTAATTTTCCATAAAAAATTATCAATTATTTATTAACAGTCATTATCAATATAAACAACACTGCTATTACCGGACATTACTGTTTCTGATCACGTAGTTTGGTTAATAAAATAGTAACATACATAACTGAGTACTGATATTTGACCTAGGTACTATCTTTGTGTTAGTCTGTAGTCTATAGCCCTGCAGGATCCTGGGCTCGTCCCCCGCTCCCTTTGATGGGGAAACTCACCGTCTCTCGCCGTTACAAACAGGAGGAACTGGAGGGATTTGTTTTCCTCTAGAACAATCAGCTTGTCGAGCTGGATCTGGCCCGTGTTCTCATTTATGGAAAAGTGTCCTTCCTGGTTTCCCCCGTCTATAGCATACTTGACTTGTCCATTGGCGCCTTCGTCTGGATCATCTGCAAACACCTGCAGATGAATTGTGATAAATGTTGTAGCCGGTACAAAAATTCACTCGCCTGTTTCTTCCCAATTCACAATTCTCCATTTTTATTTACCATTCAATTCAATTCAATTCAATTTAATTCAAATTTTATTGCAGACTCAAGGTCCAGAAAACAAAGACAAACTAGGCTTATGCCGTCGGAGGCGAGGGCTTGGGGTATATCCCCGAACGCCCCCAATCCTTGAATAGACCCAATAAAATATAAAGCCCCTCAGGTCATGACCTTTCATTTGAACCTAATATCAGGTCAATCGGACAAATGGTTCTGAAGATCTGGCCAAAATGGTAATTGTGGCAAAATATTGAACCATACAGGTATGATGTCATCATGTGACACGTTGTGAGGTCATGACCTTGCAGTTGCACATAGTTTCATGTCCATTGGACAAATGGTTCCAAAGACATGGCAAAAATGGTGAAATTTCTGCGACAAAGCTCCACCTTGTGTCAAACTTTTGAACCAAACAGGTATAATGTCATCGTGGGACACATCTTCAGGTCATGACCTTTCATTTGCACTTGATTTGAGGTCAATCGGACAAATATTTCCAGAGATATGATAAAAACTGTGATTTTTCCGTTTTTGGCCCCTGGTTGCCAATCTAGAGATTGTAAATTGTCCAAAATCGAATCAGTTCTTCCTTCCTTCTTTATGATACTTACTTATATGCAAAACTTGAAATTTCTAATTGAAATATTACTGAAGTTATCGTGTCAACACGTAGGGCGGCGCGGCGGCGGAACGGAAAATTGTGATGGAAAATTACCATTTTGGCCATATCTTCAGAACCATTTGTCCGATTGACCTGAAATTAAGTTCAAATGAAAGTCCATTCAAGGTCTCTTCAAGCATTGGGGAATTGGAGGATTGGGGGCGTTCGGGGATATACCCCAAGCCGTCGCCTCCGACGGCGTAAGCCTAGTTTTATGCTTGGGCTTATTTCCCATTATTATTCCATGATTATGTAAGAGTCAATGATCATACTTTTGTAAATCTGTTGTTTGTTAGAAAAAAGTCTATAATAGTTGTATTCATCATTCGCCATCCATTTGAAAGGAATAATAGTTTGTTAGTATTGTTAGTATTATATGCACGTCTCGCTGACAGTACCAATAGACCCGCGCCATAATATTCGCCTGAAATGGTCGGAAACTACTTTCAAGTCAGACGTTTCCGTGGCACCTCGGGCAGTAAATACAAGTGTTATTTTCAAAATAATATGGATGTTTAGTTTTCCCATTTAAAGTTCTTTCTACATTTGTTGCTTTTTTGAAGGAGTTATAACGGATTATCAGTCAACATTTCTATCAGATATGGCCTCCGTTGTGTTCGAGATGACTTGGATTCTCGCTGTTCAACTAGGACCATTGACTTCTCGACAATTTCGGAAGATCCAAATATCATTTCAGCAGCAACTGCTAATATAACGTCATTTAAAAGGGAGTATATGATCCAGTATGAGTGCGGTTGCGCTGATAGCGAGCAATGGAGAGTCAGTGGCTATGCATACAACCATTGCCAAATGAGACAGATTATTAAATGCTGATATTATGGATTTCGTGTCCCACATCTGTTTTGCATTCTTGCTAGCTATGTGGACCATTCTTGTTGGAGAGGTATTGATTATCTAGCTATTTTTCATCATACATGCGAATGTAAAATGACTGTTGTGATCGCTGTAATCCTCAGTATTACATGCGCGTGTCTCGCTGACAGAACCAATATGCCCATACTACATCAAAAAGTTCCCTTTCTGCTTTTGTTTTCTTTTTACCAAACCAAATAAATCTATATGAAAAGTTGAATTAGAACTTATTTTGTCTCACAAATGAATACAAAAAACTGTGCGTATAATTCGTAGTTTACCGTGCTCGTGTTTGTGGAATCTGGGGAATTTCGGAACTCGTTGGGCTGCGGAGGGATGTTGGTAAAAATCCCTCTGTGGCCCAACTCGTTCCGAAATTCCAATCCGCTGCAAACACTCGCACCGTAACCTATATTTATTGAACCATGGCATTACAAGCAAGGTGAAGATGTCAGGAAGGCTGCTCTCACCTTGACAACGTCCATTCCGATGGTTTGGTCTTTGTTGATCTTTCCCTCATACATTGCCTTCTCGAACTGAGGGTTGTTGTCATTAACATCCAGGAGAGTTACGCTCACATTACCAAGAACAGCACGGTTTGGTGAATCATTTTCTATTGCTTCAATCTACTCGGGGAAGACAATCATAAAGAAAGAGTGCTTATATCAGCCTCAAAGCTAGCATAAGTACTAACACTTTTTAAAAAAAATTAAAATTGGCATCTCCAACCCAACCCGAATCTGGAATGGCCAATTGGTGAACTATGTACAAAGCTTGCTCGTTTGCGACCCCTTGCTGCCAACTCAGGATAGTGAAGACAGTTCACTGCTTCTTATACACTCATTGGTTGAATCTTCGCGGAGGATACCCGGACATGAACAGACTTAGACTGTTCCTGACGAGTGCCCGTCTGGCCAACAGGAGGCGCTTGAGCAACAAACAAAGCTGTTTATTTATTTTCCTTGACCGGCAGTCCCTTCCCAATTTGAAACCCTGTAGCTTGATGGAAAATTGTGCGCTACTCTGAAAAAGCTGCCAACCACTAGAGAACTATCACACTTTTGACACGTACAACGACGAGAGCAGTCTTTGGTTAGTCATTGTGCCCAGAATTGTACTGCAAACTGAAATCAGTGGCACCATGTGTCTTACTTTTTCATGGAGACAGAGTTCTGACCTGTAAAAAGAAACTGGGAGTCGCCTCTCTGTCCAGAGCAGTGGAATTATTCACCAGCAGAGAGCCGTCAGGGTTAACAGAGAAAGGCATAGAATCCGGAATGACCCTCAGCGTTCCGATGAACCCACCCTGAAGAACAGAGACAGAGGAACTAGACAGTGGGAATGGTGGTCTTAAATCCTCATGCATTCAGTCGTAAAGTTAGGAATATCCAGTCTCATTCAGTGAAATTAAGCAGTTTGACGCTGATGTCGCAGTCGATGCTGCACAGATTATAAAAAGGAGTCCAAGAATCGTGAATTAAACAGTGAAAAAGAGACTGATTCAAATGAAGACCACAATGGAAAAATGATCAGTCACATTTTCACACTGAGGAGAAATGATTAATTAAAAATTCAAAACGATCTTAGAAACTAAGAACTGAAAAAATATGCAAAAACTATAAAATATTATAATCATATATAATATAAAAAATAAACAAAAAAATGCCAAATTTGAATTCTGATTGTACTTTATTTCTGGTCTTCAAATTTATTCGAGCTTACTTGGTCTCGATCTGTGACAGTGACTCTCAGTACAAAGGAACCATCGAGGGAGTTCTCTGGGATCGAGGCAGAGTACATGACTTTATCAAACTGGGGCTCGTTGTCGTTCGCGTCCCGAACCGTCACGGACACCACTGCCTGTGCCGTCTTGAGGCTGTCGTCATTCTGAGCTGCCTGTCACACACAATAAGTGGAATCATTAAGCTTCTTAGGGTCAGTTTTGCAGACATTTATTAAGCGTAGCTCTGGACCCTTCATAGTTCTGCATGGAAATTTTACATGGGAAATCAAATTTATTTTAGGATTAAGATTAATCTGTGTCTGGGCCACTCGCCTTTAAACCTCGAATTGTTTTTCAGTAATATTTCGGTGCTAGCAAAAGTGCATGTGCCATGCTAAAAATTCTTGTGCCATGTTTTGGCCTCAACTGACTTTGGTCCAGAGCCTCTTATCTTGACTCCTTGGAGCCCAGTGGTGCATTTCTGAAAAGCATAGTTGCTTACATAGTTGGTCCATTCACAGTCAATGGACCCAACTACTATTTCGGGAAACGCACCCAAGTTTGGTACAATCTATATTACAGTTGTTATATAATAGCGAGGGAAGCACCCTATATAGTACCTTGATGATCACAGTCAACATGGAAACTGCCTCCCAGTCCAGTCCGTTCTCTACGGTGATAATGCCACTGGTATTATCAATATTTAGGTTGTCGATAAACTGAGCTGGAGAGACTGAGAAACAGATACACACAAAAGCCATATAACACAGTCATTTTAAATGCAAGTACTGTATCACAAATATTGTACCGTTATTCCACAAAGCCCAAATAGTAAAAATCCCCCCACCCCATGTAAGTTGCTGACTGAGAATGACTTTTTCCCATATGATTTGGGTGGATATGTAGTACAATGAGAAAGGCTGTTGAATACCTGCACTGATACTGTAGGTAACAGGCTGATTGATTCCAGTGTCCCCGTCTCTCGCCTTTATCGCATCCGGTAGGACGCTGAGAAACTCCCCCGTCTTTAGGAGGAATATGAGCAGAAACATTAGACTTTTATATAGAGAATTAATCTTTTTTAAAACTTGAAATAGACATAAAGGTGGGATTTTGTTCCCCGTGAGAGTGGTCCTCACCTCGTGTTCCTGAATAACAGCAGTATAAAGACTGTGCTCGAAATAGGGGTTCATGCTGTCAAAATCTTCCACCGTAATCGACACAGTCGCTGTGCCTGAAAGGCCCCCGTTATCCTAGATACAACGTTATGTCCAAAAATTATGGGAATATTCAATACACACCTTTTTAATGCACCATTTCTTTTCTAGGGAAATTATTATTTTTGTTTAAGCCTTTGTTAAATTTTAGTTTTCAAGTCCTTGTAACACACTAAATAATACCTGACCCACAATTCAACAAACCTTCAGTGCTTTTTATGGCAATCGAGTACATCATGGATCAGTGTTGGTTTCAGATGGCTTTACAAGAGAATCAGTGCAGATCCTACCCTGAGTCATTGGCATGCAGTACAATCTTTCTGTTGTCAAGAGCTGGGGAGATGACATCACATACCCGGGCTTCCACTATGAAGTTATAGCTCGGTGCAACGTTGTAGTTCAAGCGTTTTCTCAATACTATTGTTCCATCAAGGGTCATCTCTAATTCATCAGGTCTGGGAGGCTGTCAAGGGTATGAATGGACAAGAGTTTATTTTGTGGGTATGGCCCACTCCAAAACATGCTTTAAATCACTGACATTGCAAAAGAAAACAAGATTTTGAGAGAAACTAAATTTTCATTCCCTGAGTTGTACACATTACTCTAGCGGAGAACAAATTATGTGCAGTATGATCGACTTCCTCTGGTCCATAGCTAACTTTATTGAACATGAGTTGAAAGGCAAAACTGATCCCACATCAGTACCCAGGCTCACTTTTTATTTTTTTATTTTGAAGAATAGAAATGATGAATATTGTGTTGTCCAGTTGTTTTAGCCTAAAACTCCAACGCTTTATAATTTGCAATGAATCTGGGGTTTCTATGCATTCAGATGCATTGTGACATGCCTGTAGTTAATGCCTATTTAGGACTTACCAAAATGGAGTATGTAACCCTGTTGTTTACTGGAGTGGCATCAGCATCTTTGGCCTGTACCTGGATCACGTCCGAGTTCACAGCCAAACTCTGATTTTCAAGACAAGATTGCAAAAAGAAGTCATTTGAAACAGAGGTCCAAATCAGATGTCATCCAGAGCGTTTAACAAACTAAAATAGTTGACTCGCTCCCCATATACAGTGCCCTCAAGAATAATTGGCACCCAAAAGTAAAAAAAAAAAATTACGTTTAGTGTCAAATGAAAGGTGCAATACAATTAAAATGCATTATTGTTGTTGTTGTGGATGTTTAAATTTTTAATTTATTTTAACCTGATGCGAAAAAAAATGTCATTGTTTTTCCTCATAATCTTTCATTCAAAATATTCACAAAAATCTGACATTTAATTGCAGAAAGGTATTTGAAAAAACAAAAACATTAAATTAATATCACATGGCACAGGATCTTAGACCGTTCCTCCATTAAGAATCTCTCCATATCCTTCATATTATGAGGCTAACGCTTGTAGACTCTCATCTATGGCTCAATGCTAAATATGACTGGAGATATACTTCAGTTAAATTTTAATCATTGTATTTTCTAGGGGTGCCAATAATTGTAGCCCTCATGTTTCAGGAAAAAAAATATGTACTTAATGTCAGTATTTTTTTTCTTTCCTTAAATTTGCTCCAGTGAATTGGTGAGATTTTTGTGAATATTTTGAGTGAAAAACCAAGAGGATTAACAAAAAAACTATTTTTTTCACAGCATATTTTTCCCTTGTTCACTGAAGGTGGCAATAATCTTGGAAGGCACAAGAGGCCACATAAAATTATATCCAGCCCACATGCTTGTTACTGTGATATTCAGAACAAAGGTCAGTTATGGCACAATTTTTGAACAGCCACAGGTGCAGGAGACATCCCTAAGGCCAGCACGGGCTCTAATCTTCTTCACAATGGTTTAAACGCTGCTTTCAGCTCTCCGTGCAGGTCTGTATCTGGTCAGAACTAGACAAAGCTGATCAAAGTGGATTAAGTTATTCAAGAATGTTGTTGGTCAGTAGGTGGTCTAGCTGGACTAAATATGCTAGTCAGCTGTTGAACAACTGGTCGACCAGGGTAGGGTTAAAATTACATCTGAAACCTGCTTGATTTGCTTAGGCTGGCTCAAGATGGAGTTGTCAGCCTGGAAGAGAGACTTATAAAATACATAAGCACTGAGTAGGATATAAATTTTCAGTTTACAGCTCTGCAGGCATTTGTCATAACTCCACTCCAACTCAACTCCAGCTGGCTGATAAGTTTGTCCTCCTTACTGAGGATTGCCTGAATTTCAGACTCTTGTGGACTGGAATAGAATTCAGTGGAGAACTTTAACTTTCTGAACCTGGGTTTTCCACATTGAAACCAATGTCTTTACCTCAGAAATCTGCTTCTGGTAGTCCAGGGAGTCAAAGATTGGGGCATTATCATTGGAGTCAGTAATTGTGAGAACACGTGTGTTTTCGATCTGGAGACAGATTTTTTTTAGGAAATTAGTAACAAAACAAATGTAATGAATCTAAATATCTGAATTCTAGGGTTTGAAACTGACATACTTACATTATTTGCACATTTGACCGAATAATACAGTCTCCCCTGGGTCTAGACAGAAATAAAAACACGTAAAATAGAGATATGCGCTACTGGTACATTGTGAAAATATAAAATATGTTGCTATGGATTTACTGTTATTTTTTGGATTTGACACTGAAAGAGTAGCCCATTTCTCATTTAACAGTTGAGTTGAGTCATGATAAAACTAGCCTAAATATGATCTTCAGTACAGGATAACACAAAATGATATGAAAAAATAAATTTTACCTAATTATTCAAAAATTTTTAAAACATTTTTGGGACTCATGGAGATTTTAATGATGTAAGAATAGCAAGAAAAAAACTTTCGCACACCAGTAAGCAGACAGGTACGTAAGAGTAAGGCCAACTGAGGAATAAATTAAAGAAAAAAACTCCTGCACATGGTGTCCTCACTTTAATTTACAAGTCGATATTTCGGCCAACTGACCTTCCTCAAGACAACAAACAGCTTACATCGGAAAGCATATCTTAAATGCAGGCTGGTAGGCCTACGTGGCCCAATCAGGTAAAATCACACGAACCACTAGTAAGACACATCTCATAGGTAAAAACATCAATACAAATAACCATATACAAAGGTTATAATAGCCTGCATTTAAGATACGCTCTCTGATGTATCCTGTTGGTTGCCTTGAGGAAGGTCAGTTGACCAAAAGTGAGGTGAGGGCAAGTGAGAAGGCCGTGAGCGGGAGTTTTTTTTCTTTTCTTTTCTTTAATGATGTAAGAATGACATCGCGCTTTACTGCATATTGAACTAGATTGTTGACGAAGAAGGCTGAACAGCAGAAAACTGTTATAGATCGCGTAGAACAATCAATCAAATCTAAAACACTTTCTGGTTTTCCTCAGTAGTGTTATTTGGTTGTGTAACCTTGTCCCAAGGCAGCAGCATCCAGTGTCCAATCAGTGAAACAGTTTCCCAGCCATCGTCAGAAAGCACCAGTCACCTGACTGCATCGCGGTGTATGCGGTCAGAGCAAGAGACTCAATATCCTGAAGTCAACTGGAACCAGTACAGATGTCGCACACTGGCTGTTCGGGTCCCTAATCATGGATTTGATCTCAAGCTCAGAGACACTTGAATACTAGCACTTTATCTGATTATCCTGGCTTCCCTCTGTGCCAAACTTACCTCATTCAGTAGATCCGCATCCAGTGGGGATTTAGCGGACACAATAGCCGTTGAGTTTTCTGGATGAAATGTCAGCTCCAGGAACTGTGCATGTGAAGGTAATCCGAGGTCGACAAGCCGCAGGTTGTACTCTGGTAGTACTTCGGTAAGTTCTTCCACAACTCCTGTGTCAGGGATTGTAGAAAGCATTTATGCCTGTTTCCATTTCAGCCATTCAGAGCAACATTCACAGGCAAACATTGAGCCTCGTCCTGAGCTAAATGGAGTTTTGCATAGAATGCCACAATTCAAAATCAAATTTAGCCCAGGGCTAAGCTGGATGTCTCCTCACAAATCTGACCCTGAAAGAAACAATTCACAGCTTTCATACGTTTCTGAACAATTAGTGATTTCAAAGTTGATTCACCAGCCATTTTCACTCTATTCAAATCACGATATCACTTAATAGTTATCTTAATCTGCGCCATCTCACTTGAGATAGATGGGGTCGTACCTACAGAACTGGAGAAACAGTAATAGAGGGTGTCTTATTTAAAAATATTAACAGACATCAGCCTGAAATCTGAAAATTCTGATGAAATCTGAAATCAGCTTAGCTATCATATAACTGTTTCAACAGTGCAAGTAGTAGGACCAATTTTTACTGGACTCAAGATGAAAGAAATGTAGGTATACTGCATGGCCAAAAGTATGTGGTCACTCAATGGTAATTAATGGTTTGGGCTACGCATCGTAGCTCCACTGGAGGAACATCACGATGCTGTAGCCTACAGTGATAGTGCAGATGATTCAAATCAAATAAAATTAAATTTGTTTTGTGCATTTCACAAATTTTTCTCACAATGTCCTGAATAGTAAAACCTTTGCCTGAACGCCCTCAAAAACAAGCCTATGAGAACAACTGCAAGGAAAAACTCCCAGTGTGAACGATACATTCATAGAAACCTTGGGAGGAACCAAGCTTACAAGGGTAAAGCTCATCCTCTTCTGACTGGCGTAGGGATGAGTTTGTGATGCCCAACATAGTCAATAATTCAGTCAAAAATTATAGTCCTGGATAGGGCATCAGACCAGGTGGGGCCTTAGATTGGGCGGCATTTATGTTGTAGGCTGGGCACCACTTAGGCATCAAACCAGTTTCAGGAAGGCTTTTCACAGTTTCAGCATGACAGAGCCCCAACCCACAGAGCGAGGATCATACCACCTGTTTTTTGAGATCAGTGCAAACAAACTCCAGCTGCGCGCAGAGAAACCTGACTTAAACCCCATCAAACATGAATGGGATCGACTAGAAACCAAGCATTACTGCCCAAAATCACTGCTAATGCTTTTCTAGCTGGAATGGAAGCAAATTCCAGCAGCGCTGTTCCAACAACTGAAGAGCGAAAGGGGTAACAGCAATCGAACTATGACTGACTCCATATACTGTAAATACCAATGCTTATGCAGTGTAATGTCGTATGAGTGAGAGTACAAATACTTTCAGCCATGTAGTGTAGTTGAGCGCACTGTTGGGAGAGAGGGAGGGTGTTACCATCGAATCCTTCATCCACAGGTCCTAACAGTTTATGGCCCCCTGTCTCACAATTTATGACTGTGTTCACTGAAAGAGAGGTAAGATTATTGGAATTTATAATTGCATCAGTTATTTGGCCAACCTGTTTCTTCAAAGCTTACATTTTTAGCCAAAACGGTTCACAATTTTACCCTGTGTTGATTTCAAGTATTGATAAGTATTTCTATGATTCATATAAGAACCAAAGGATGACTTTGTAAAGTCAGTATATCTGCAGCTTCTCAATCAATCCATTTACAGATCAAAGCTTTTCCATGTATTTTATAGATATTTATTTGCCAGGGGCAAGAACAACAATTACAACCCAAATATTGCAACAATTGCAAGATTATTAAGATTACACCACAGGTGTCATTTTACTCTACTTATTTTTCTTGTCACACATTCATAATTTCTGAATAGCTTCTGAAAAATAGCTTCATATCCTTGTACATATTTTCTTATGTTCATAAATCTATCACAATTATATGACTGAAAATCATAAAGCAAATATAGATATAACTCACCTAATGGGTTGCTGGCTGTGTTCTTGAGAAAATAAACGCATACTACGATTAAATACAAGACGGAATCAGCTGTCCCCATACTAGCTACTGGCAGTGGTGGAAAATGACAGGCTTCGTCTTCGGCCGTATTTCCGAAAGGCTGATAGTTAAACTTCCAATTGGGTTCAAGGTGGTAGAGCTTGAAGAAGCCACACCTCGGTTTCCCACAACCAATACATTTTATGGGTTGTTAGAGGTTACAGCCCGGCGACCAGAGATAAACAGGTCCAAGGTGCGCACTGACAATTCACCCTGCCTACAGTGACAGAACATCTATATCAGTGATAAAGCGATATGCCTTCATTCCCGAAATCTTCTAATGAATCTGACAAAGTTCATACCAAATTGATAACGATCACACTGCATACTAAGCTTTAATTCAAACTTTTTTCTCCGCAGAAATTTGGGCTTAAAATCAAGAATATTTAATCCCACTGGTAAACATAGCTCCCATGGTGAGCTTAAATGTAGAGAAAACCACAGCACAGTTAACCTAAATACCCCTACGAATGCAGCAGCAAAGTCTCATCCCTTTCATGAACAAACGAATTCTCAATCTATTATATTGAAAATTCTGAGTGCTGCAATTCAAGCACAGTACTTACTGAAATCTAGGTTGTACCCCCAACCATTGGAAAATGTCAAATTTGATTTTACACCAGTCTACCGACTCCATTGCTTCGTAAATTATTCCAGTATTCTCTATAACTTCAGCCAATATACACTGAACAAAAATTTAAACTCCCCATGTCAAACTTTTGAGTTTTTATTTACAAAAAACTGGAACCGGGATTCGTCTGTGAATAGCACTCTTCTCCAGCGTGCCAAGGGCCACCTAATGTGTGCGTTTGCCCATGCGAGTCAGTTCTGACGCCGGACAGCGGTGAGATCCAGACCACGGTGAGGACGCCGATGGTGCAAGTTGGCTTCTCGCAGGCGGTTATGTACTGTCTGTGGTGTGATGCGTCTGTTGTGCAGACCAATGGTCTCATCCGCTGTGCGTGTCGCTGACCTGTGCCGATCCCGCAGGTGGACGAGCCGGATGTAGCGATCTTGTGCTGGTGTGGTCACACATGGCCGACGTGGATGAGGTCGATTTGCAGTATTGCACATCTGTTGGAAAGGAACTCTCAAACAGCCTATCGTCCGATAGTTAACATTCAGCTGCACAGCGACCGCTCTGGTGGACATCCCTGCATCCATCATGCCAAGGGAATATTCCCGCATGACCTGAGACATCTGAGGCATGATGACTTTTGACAAAATTTGACATTTTGGGGTGGCCTTTTATTGTCCCCAGTATAAGGAGTGTCTGGGTACTGCTCATTCTGTCTGATCACCGTCTGGAAATGCCACACCCATGTACTGAGTGAAATCACTGCATCACTGAGCTAATTCTCACTGACAGAGAGATGGATTAAAAAATGGTGCACAAATCAAGAGAAATATCCCTATTGTACAAGTAAAAGTCAGCATATGCTCACTTAGAGTTGTTAACTCCATGTGGCATAAATATTTGACATGGGGAGTTTATATTTTTGTTCAGTGTAGTAAAATAATTTATGAGATATTTGAATGCAAAGATGTCTGGAATCCAGTTCTGACATCAAGGTCACAGGAGTTTCTGGTTCACAGGGCTTTCCGTTTCAGCACTTTATGCTTAATTTTATCAAACTAAATTCAATTTTCCCTTAATCCACCTTTGATAAAGAACCTAAACTAATTTCTGGGTAGAGTTGACAGAATTGGTCAAAACAACATGGACAATATGGGGGGCTTGGCAATCTGAATAGATCATGGCAAAAACTAATCGCAAAACATGTCTTGGTAAACTGTTTACATTATTGAGGCTGGGCATATGTTATTGTCCCCTTGGGACCATAATCAATCCAATAGGTTGGTTTATTGACTGCAGCACAGCAATAATGGGGATGGAGCTCTAGAGGGGTGAATGGGGATGGATCCTTAGAGGAGGAGCTTAGTTCAACATAGAAGTATTGGATGAAGCTGGGCTGCTTCTCATCCTGATGAACGCAGAAGGATGAGGAGTTTGTTCCTACAAGACTGGGCAGTCGAACTAACTAGAAGAGGTTAACATGAACACGATTCCAATCTTGGATCCTGAATTAGGCTTGGGAGCTTGTTCCGATTAATCTGGACAAAAGAAGTGACTTGAACTGGGATAATTGAACAAGATCCCAATCCTTGACCACTAATAGGCTTGGAAGCCCGTGTTTGAGTTAAGAGAGTAAAAAGGAAGGCTTCCACACATTTCACTTAGACTAAGACAAAGAGTTTTTATGTGCGATCATGACTGGTTCTAAACACCAATCACAAATTAAAATCCAACACCTTGCAACACAAAGCAGAAGGTTTAAATATCCATAACAGGTGTATGAGGAGGTCACGATGAAACAAGACACAGTCAGGGAGGGGAACTCAGGCGAGACGAACACCAATCAGCGGAGACATAGACAAGCAAGTTGCTGAATAGAAAGAGAAATGAAAGGCATTCACACGAGGGCTGCACAGCCTACAGTGGCATAAGTAAAGAACTGAAATACCACAAAACCTCCCTGCACTATGACACTCCAGGACAAATGAATGATATTCCTCATTTCAGGACACAGAATATCACAGGACATAGGCATTTGACCAAACATGCAAACAGCAGCATCACTGCAACTATTGTTTTTCATAGTTATTATTAAATTCAGCCAATTTTTCATTGCGTAATGAACCAAATAAGCCCACGGAATAGTCAATGCTGGCATCAGTGCTGTCGTTGTCAAGTCAGATGGCACAATGTGTCACAATTACAGTTCTATTGCACCCTTGATTGGACACTGAGATTTACTGTTGCACTGATTCACACCTCCCACTGATACGGACGAGCCAAGGTTTGCATGCCATATTCCATATGTGCACTCCGGAAGTCATAAATGAGAAGCATTTTGTTTCTGAAGCACATCACGATACTGCATCATAAGTGAACTTTGTTCACTTGGCTACATTCACCGTGGCTGTACTCTTCTCAGAACACATGAGGATCGGTTTCTGTTTTCAGCATTTCACCTGTTCTTACGTTCCACCGTTAGTCACCAACTGCTCTCTTGACAGCTTATTAAAAATTCTCACCACTGGAATTTGGCATTGTAAATGCTTTCAAGAGCAGAGAATCCAACTCAAGCTTGCTTGTTGTTATCTAGTCAAACAAAATGAGATTCATTTAAAAATACATTACTGATGGTGTTAATGTGTGATGATAGAAAAGCTAAATAATGAGATAAATTCAGATCAGAAAAATTATTTAGGCCCCTCAAAAATTGTTCTACGATTTATGAAAGACAAACTGCTCTCAAACGTCTGCGCTACTTTTTCCACGCATCAAGTGATTTAACTGATGCTTCATAAATGTTTTCTTTAAATACACTGCCCTCAATAATTATTGGCACCCCTGGTTAAGATGTGTTCTTTAGCTTCTAATAGATTCAGTTTTTTTCTAAATAATATAGAACCACAATGAAAAAAAGGAAAATCCAACCTTTAATTCAAGTGCATTTATTCAGTGGGAAAAAAAATCCCACATTAAGAAATAATTCTTTTACATCAAATCATGTGTGCCACAATTATTAGCACCCCTGATATTAATACTTTGTACAACCCCCATTTGCCAACAAAACAGCAACAAATCTTCTCCTATAATGTTTCACAAGATAGAATACAGAAAGAGGGATCTTGGACCATTCCTCTTTGCAAAATCTCTCTAAATCATCCAGCGACCTGGGTCCTCTCCTCTGCACTCTCCTCTTCAGCTCACTCCACAGGTTTTCAATGGGGTTGAGGTCTGGGGACTGAGATGGCCATGGGAGGAGCTTGATTCTGTGTCTGGTGAACCATTCCTGTGTAGATTTGGCCACATATTTAGCGTCATCATCTTGCTGAAAGACCCAGTGACAACCCATCTTCAGCTTTCGGGCAGAGGCCACCAGATTTTGAGTTAAAATGTCCTGGTATTTCAAAGTGTTCATGATACCATGAACCCTAACAAGGTTTCCAGGGCCTTTGGAAGAGAAACAGGCCCACAGCATCACTGATCCTCCCCCATACTTCACAGTGGGCATGAGGTGCTTTTCTGCATACTCATCTTTTGTGTTCCGCCAGACCCACTTAGAGTGTTTGTTGCCAAAAAGCTCTATCTTGGTCTCACCTGACCAAAGCACACAGTCCCAGTTGAAGTCCCAGTACCGCTCAGCGAACTCCATGATTCGCATTATGATTGTGAGTGAGAAAAGGTTTTTTCCGTGCATGCCTCCCAAACAGCTTGTTGGCATGTAGATAGCGCTTGATGGTTGTTTTGGAGACTTTGTGGTCTAAAGATGCTACCATTTCTTGCAGTTCTTTAACAGTGAGCTCTGGAGAACTTTTTATTTCTCTTACCATCCTCCTCACTGTGCGTGGTGGCAAAATAACCTTGCGTCCTCGACCAGGCTTGTTTACCACTGTTCCACTTGTTTTAAACTTCTTAATGATTCCTCTGACAGTAGATATGGGCAGGTGCAGGCGAGTGGCTATTTTCTTGTAGCCATTGCCTGACTTGTGAAGGTTGACACACATCTGCCTTACTTGAATGGTGTGTTCCTTTGTCTTTCCCATGTTGAAGAGTGGATAAGAGAAATGGCCTCTGTGTCACATCATATTTATACCCCAGGGAAACAGGAAGTGATGAATTACAAATTAAATGTTCCTAGATACTCTGATCAACTTTGTAAACTACTGTAGAAATAACAGAAATAATTCAATTACATTTATTTCCTAGGAATTGTTAGGGGTGGCAATAATTGTAGAACAGGTGATTTTATGAAAAATAATTATTTCTTAGTCAGGGAATTTTTTTCCCTTTAAAATTTACTTGAGTTGAAGGTTACATTTTTCTACAATTTTCAGTGTGAGAGTATGCTTCTGCAATAAAAATTGAATTTATTTTAACCAAGGGTGCCAATAATTATGGAGGGCGCTGTAAAATAAACAAGAAACGCCCGCGTTTGAACACCCTCGGCCTGACTTATGAAGTGTCCCAGAACAATTACACAATAACCAAGGTAAAATTCCACTGAACATACATTTACAAATACAAAAATGCCCAAAGTCTCACAAAAAATTTGGAAAATTCAAATTTTTTTCACTAATCTAGAGCCCCGCATATATATATGATCGTTCCCCAGGTATAAAACCCCTAGCTCAAATGCTTCATCAAAATCAGTCCACGACAAAGTTTTTTTCAAAAACGCCAAAAATGCCATTTTTCCCCCAAAAAATGGTCTGATCTGAAAAATTCTTTCCTGGCCTGGATTCCTGGATTTTGGCATTTGGGTAACTAGTTTATTGATGCTGACTTTAGAGGTGCACACACGGACAGACAGACAGACAGACGGACAGACAGATGACAAACTGATGACAATACCCTTTGGCCTGAAGTCGGGCCGAGGGTAAAAACCATTTGAAACGTCTTTGTGCAATTCTGAATAATGCTGATTTAAATGCATGAAATTACGCGTCCACATTAATGATTGTCGCTGTACTGAAATGTACCGTACTGTACCGGCATGTTCTCGGAGTGAATGTATTGCTCAGTCCCTCAAGGAAGTTGCATGTCGCGATTGCAACTATTAAAGCAAATTCAACCAATGCACGCTAATTTCTCGCGGACAAAAAAATAAATCGCCAAGACATTGCAACTTTCATTATGCTAATGATTGCATGCAAGTCAGGGTTAGTAATTGTTTTAAAGGGGAGCTCTGGGCCCCACCAATCTTTAGTCCTAGAGACGCCCCTGCGTAGGAGCACTCTCTCCACACGAAGATGTTTATTGTGTCCTTTTGGACAACTTTAATTTTCAGCATCATCCTCCTCCTTTTCGATTTTTCTAGCTTGATTTTGTTCCCATTTCACCAAAAAACTTATCAAGAGGTCTTCTTCAAAAGCCCAATACTCATAAAACTGAATTCAGAGACATTTCATTACACCCAGCACAGAATATTCTGGTTACCTTAAGTGCATTGCTTTATCCTGAGGCATCCTTTCATGCACAGTAGAGAACACAAAAGGTCATTTTTTCATCTGCATTTCTCTCATTTATATAGACCAGAGGTGGGCAACGAGGGCCGTATCTGTGCCTGATTTCCACACCAACTTCTGGCATCTTAATATGGTTCAGGGATCCTTATTAGAAAACTCAAACCAGATTTGTTTTGAAACATTTTTATTGGCAAAATAATTATCTCAGGATCACTTTCCTATACATTTTTTTTCAATTTTACAATTGACTTAGCCTGCAAAATTAAACTAGTTTTAGTCGACAAATGAGTTTTTACAGTCAGTGACAGTTTTGACAGAGTGTATCTTATGCAGAGAATGAACCAATTCCCAGATCTAGAACAGCTTATAATAAAAAAGGACAATTAAAAAAAATTATGAGGTCAAGGTAAACTAGATTTTTTCAATTAAATTAGTATTTCATTTTAAATAGATGGATTCAACTTTAACTTATGCGTAGGACTTCACCAAGCTCATCTCCTGACATTTCCAGAACTCTCTCTAATCGTATACAGTATACACCTGTTCAGATTGAGCAGCTGCATAAATCAGCCTCACAACTGTCTATATACAGCTATTTAAAATGTAGTAACAGCTTGAATTGCAATAAAATACCTGCCAAGTAGACGCCTGACAACACTGACGGCGTTTCAAATCCAAAAATCAATAAATATCATCCCCGTCAGTTGGAAGGATAATAGGCGATACAATGCTATTGTATAGGAAGTCATTGACAGTTTCCCTGCAGGTGTATTTTTTTATAAGTTGCCAGCCAAGATCAGCATTTTCCCTGATATTCACAGATCTTTCAAAGCCTATTTTTGTCACAAGATCTGTTACCTTACTTCTCACCATATAACAGTGAAAATGTCGATAGCCGGAATAATTTGTCAATGACGGGGAGGCATGTGGTCATAATTGACAACAAAAAAATAAAAAATCTTGTCAATGGCAGGGAATGGGTCAATAAATAGCTCCGGCTTAAATGAAATCTGAGGGAAGTGCTCATTTGGCCAAATCGAAACAGCTATAATGCAACTTTTTGAAGGTCCACCTTGAAAGCTTGCTTGACATCATCTTTGATTTTAACTGACACCTGTCAGAATTCAGAAATGAAACTTTCCAAAAATGGTCAGTTCCATCCTATACAGCAGACTTATGGCTTTTAGTGAAATGACAAGTGCTCAGAACATGCATGTTTCATTAGTTCACACACTAAAATAGATATGCACTTCAAATCAAATGTACCCATTACAAACAGTACAATTAACTCCCTGTACAATCACTGTCCTTCATTATCCTCATTTCTCTAATGGCTTAAAAGTGCAACGGAATCACTTTCCGAGACTTAACAGGACAAAGGGATTTACAGCCGCTGCACTTCACTCCATTAATGGTCAGTTATGCCTGATTTTGCATCAATGATGCTGTCAAATATCAACATAGTTGTTAATGAGAACAAGAGAAAATAATCTTGAAAACGAGTACATTCAACCCACTCCATATTGAGATGTCAGAGCAGTGTTTCACTCTGTTCATGGGCTCAGTTAAACCGTGTGCTTTCTCCACCATTGGTGCAATCTACAAGGGGTGAGGTTCTACGAGCAACATTCGAATGCAAAGTAGAGTAACTGGCGATCAAGCTAAAACCCAACTAATATCATCTGATCTGTGCAGTAACAAGCCCACTTTTTGCATCCCCCCAGACAGTAAAAACAGTTTTCCCACGGCTTACATTGGGAACAACAGACCTCCACCCCTAACAGACAGGAAAAGGAAACATTCTTCTTCACAAGCATGAAAAACAGCTGTAAGAGAAACCTCCGTCTGCAGTAAGCTGTGAGCAGGACAGCGATAAAGGTTTCACAGGTCCATCTTCTCACTCGTACCAGCTGCGGTAGAGGAGGTGGAGGGAGAGGAGGAGGGGGAGGCATGGGCGGGCGGGACGCTGGAGAACACCAGGCCTTGGCTGGCGGGCACCTCCCTGAACACAGAGTCCAGCACCACCTCCTGTTCTGCCAGGCTGAGAGGGGCGGGAGCGTGGCTCGTGGGTGGAGCCAGTCCATGTAAAGTGGGCGGTCCCTGCGGTTGCTGCAGCTGCGGCTGTTGTTCCTGCACTGTGACCTCAAGCTCCGCCTGCCTTCGTCCTCTCCTCTTCCCCAGGACCTTAACATAGGTAGCGGGGACGAGTCCTGTGGTCTGCCCATCCAAGCTGGCCAGCAGCCATCCTCGGACCCTGGGCTGCTGCTCTGTAATGATCCACATGGAGACTTAGAATAGCTGAGCTTTAACAAAGGGGACCTTCTTTCACATGACTTCATTTTTATATAACAGAGCAAACAAATGCATACACACACTCTGAAAGTAGCAAGGAGATAAAAATTTTAAACAAAATAGGATTTTTTCAATAATTAATGAACAAATATCAACATTTTTGAAAAATTTTCCATTGAGAAATAATATGCCCAAGTCATGAAGCCAAATTCAAGACAATATACTCGCGAAGTAAGCGGCCCTCAAACGTCTATGGATGGGCCATAAAAATTCTCTCTCAAGCCTCGATACGCAGAATGAATTCCTGCAGCTTGTACAATACGCAACACCATATTCAACCGATAGATACTGCAAAAGCAGACACCCTGGCTTTCTGTTGCCCCTTTCACTTACCCTTGGGTGCCAAATTCAGCATGTCTCCAGCCCGCACAGAGATCTCCTCCTCCGCTGCCGCACTGAAGTCAAACTCAGCTCTGGCAACCACGTGGTCATCATCCCCATTGGCCCAGTTTGTAGCTGCACCAAAGTTAATGCACAGGGAAAAAGTCAAATTACATGGCACCTTTATATACCAGTTGGCATAAGAAGCTTATCAGGTTTCTCAACCGAAAAAAATGAAAGCCTGACCACAAAACACAGAAAAGGTAGTCAGAACTGCTCAATGTTAATCAAGGGGTTCAAAATATTGCTCATGTAAATTAGAGCACACAGATTAGCACACAAACAGTGAAATGGCCTTACTGATTTGCTCCACTTCTTCAGCAGAGCTCAGGAGCTTCCAGATGAGGTAGGGCCCTCCAAGGATAACCGCAAAGAACAGAAAGATGGGCCAGGACTTGACCGAATTCCCCATGGGGTCAATTGCCCCCGGCCCTCCGACCCCAGCCGCAACCATGGCTGTCCCAGCACTGTCCGCCCACACGTCATCCTCCTCCGAGGTCCTCCGCAGTCCCAGGATCCTTTGCAGGCGACGGTAGAGAAAGCGAAGCGTGCGTACCAGGGCGAAGGCAGAGAAGACCTTGGTAAAGTGCACTCTAAGGCGGGAGAAGTGGTTAGCTACGTCCAGGACAGCGCGGAAGCTGTTGTAGACAGCACTGAAGGTGGCGTCCATCATCATGCTGACGGATGAGAAGGCGTGCACGATGCTCTCGATTGACTGGAACGCTCCGCGGCTGCTCTCTTCTGCCTGCTGCACAAAGCGGCTTGGGGGCGTGTCCTCCACGCGGAAGTGGTTGTAGCCGAGCCCACTCCCCATCCCGTAGTTGTAAGGGCCATAGCCACCATACAGAGAGCTCCCGTAGGGGTTGTACGTTGTGGAGAGGGAGTTGTACGCAGGTCGGTAAGAGGAAATGCTGGACCGCTGGACGGGACGAGGCGGAATCGGAGGTGGAGCCCGATTCACGACTGGCGGACCAGGTCTCGGTAGTCCAGCTGATCCCAAATCAGTCAACCTGCTGACAAGATAATTATGCTAATAAAACCAACCAGGGCCCTGTAGTATTATATAAAAAAATCTCTGAATTCATCATGTACACAATTAATTCTACTTATATTGCAAACTTCTAAATGATCGCTGGGGAATGCTTGGCATGAACTTTTATTACTGCACAACAAGATATGCAACAATCAGCTGATCTAAAATTCAAGATCTCTAGTGCTACTACAACCAATAGGGGAAGTAGGATAGACTTGAGAGCCCATCCCACCTCAAATGCAGCATTTTAGGACAACAAGGTGGTCAACTTAAATTGTCCCAGCAAACCCAAAATGAGCTCTTGAATGCTGTGACTAAGTAACAATACCGGAGTCTGCGAGTAGATCTGAGGCAATGAATCTGTTGATTTCATTAGCAGAGTTGGGTGTGTGACTATATGGTTGGAATGAACGCCTGCACCAACACTAGCCCTTTCTAGACAAGAGTGAGAACCCCTGCACAACATGGGAGCGAACAGCGACATCGTGAGAACACGGTCCTCGGGGGCGAAATAAACAAACACAGACGCTGCCAGGTTCGCTAGATTGACATCCCCTCTTGCAAATCCGAATTAAAAAAACCCGCAGATTGCACAAAACATTGCGTTGCATTGTGCTTTGACACAGCCAACGTCTGCAGGAAGCGTTTGCGAACTTAACGATCTAATATCAATTGACGCAGACTTCAGCCGCCGAGGGCCCTACTGAGTGACAGCTGAATGTTCGCCAACTTTGGGCTAAACGTCATGCAACAATAATGTTCGTCCAGTTTGTGCCGAATAGTGCGTCGTTATCACGAGTAGCCATCGTGTCTCGCAAACCAAAAAACACGATCAACACGATCCGTCTTGTCACGTGTGATTTATCCGACATTAGCGAACTACATTTGGTTCCATCCACTAACGTCGTCTTTCTGCCTCGCCAGCACAGTATAGCTCGCCAGTTAGCTTGCCGTGGACGGCCCAATATACAGCAATTAACACTGAATTTTACCCACTGATAGTGAGCTGGTCCTGCGATTGCGCCGGGTGCTCGTCTTTCCCATGGCTTCGGCGGAGGCTGCAACGCCATCCCAGTAAATATCACACCGAAACTGTACTGTTTTCCGCGCGCAGGGCTAACTACCAGGCTAGCGTACTCAAAATAGTATGCGAACTTCGGACAGCGGTGAATAGGAAATAGATCGTAATAAGAAGGTTCCTGCTTCCGGTGACTGCTATTTCATAATAAAAGTAAAATAATGCTGTCTCAAAAAATTGTTTGAAGTAACTTATTTTACGAAAAGGCTACTCGCATTCATACTTATTTGAAAACTTCAACAAAAAATATATTCGCATAAGTACTTATTTGAATGGTTCAAGTATAACATGATTTGGTAACTGATAACATTGCTAAGTCTTGTAAATCAAATCCCATCACTTTGTCAGGCCAAATTTTTTCTGTAACGTTCCGCTATGTGCCAGCGTTGAATACCATCTTTTTGGGGGCCAGCTTCAGGGACGTCCAGTGGACTCACAGAGCTGAATAACTTACAGGGCCACAAGTTCTAATGTTGAAGCTCTTATTTTGTTCTGGAAGTTTCCACATCGGTCCGTATCTGAATAAATTGTCGAAACAGGAAGTAGACTGAGTTAATCGAGTGTCAAACATAAGACACAGGTGATAAAATGAGAGGCTTCGCTGAGACATATTGTTCGCCACACGTTCATTTTTAACAAGTCTTAGCTTCATCGATTCTGTGTACAACTGTGCATAATTTATCTGATATTTCTGCTCCTATTATCAGCGATATAGACAGAGCTGCTATTAATCCAAGATCTATTTGTTTTCCCTAGAAGTGGGCAACTTCGTTCAATTCTGACAGCAGATGCTTCAACAAATGGCAGATGCGAACCATGTGTAAATTATATTTATCATTCCGGTAAAACTGGCATCTGTATTTAGCAATTAAGTAAATTGCACGGTGAGTTTTAAAACGTACTGCCTCCGTGTAGAGTTGTGTATTGTTCTCAAGAAAATAAATCCTAGTTTGGGCTTATGTGGTCTCTAGCTAGCTTGCTGCTTGCAGTGAGTGATTTGCAAGTAATGTTAGCCAGTTAGCTAGCTAGATAGCCACACAAGTTGACTGCTATCACTTACTAACTTTACCTAACTGTCTTCACACCGCACAGTAGTTGTTTTTCAATTGCATTCTGATGTGTGGCTACTTTTGCCTGGCAAATATGCTGGCTAAGTAAAACTTGTAAGCTGGTCCTGAAAGCATGGCGTGTTTAGACGTTGATTTGGTTTTGATATTTTGTCTCGTCATATCTATTGGACAGTTGAAACATTCATTTGTCCACGACTCAACAGCACAGTTGTAGGCAAGACAAAATGTATTCATGACGCCCGTACACGCCATAAATTCATATCCTCTTCAGACTCGTCTTTGCGCGACCACATTGGTAAAAGCCTCTAAGTTTAGTTGTACTGCATTTCGCACTAACAGAATGAACCACACGAGTTTCAGAAGGGCTCAATTGAAGATCAATGCAAGGAAAGGATACAAAATTATTTTCATTATCTGTTGTTGCGCAGTCACACCAGAAGTCTCTTAGTATGTCATATTTCAAACTTTTCAAAATGCACATGTTTGTACCCCGTTCTGAACTCATCTTGCCCTGGAGGATGATCTTTTTTGATCATAATACCATTCTTGCAGTCACATGATATGGCAGGATTTTACGTCTTGACTACATCTAAAAATTCCGACGATTTAATCTGATGAACTTTCAAACGATTGGTGCGTTATAGTCTATTTATGTCTTAGTGCAGTGCTTTGTTTTTCTGCAGATTTGGGGTTAAGTTATGCTCCCTCTGAAGACGAAGGACCGTCCAATAGTGCGCGCGCTGTTGGACGCTGGCTGCTGCGCGCGATGCGTGCTGAGGTTTTGCTGCATTGGACTGCAGTCAGCGTATTGTCAGAACTACGAGGTTGGCTACATGGTGGCATGCATTACACTCTTGTGGCCGCACAGAACTTTTATTTAATTTTGTCGGATTTTTTGGCTCATTGCCTGCCTTGCCTCCAAGCTGTGTATACCAGAATGTTATGACTTTTCTCTCGGTAATATTTTCTGTCAGTCAGGAAATATTAGAAGAAGCGTACTGGATCTTGTCATTGACTCCTTTTATTTTACTAAAGTACAGTGTTCTTGATTACATGATTGGCCGAGTGTTTACTTGAAATATTAAAGCATTGCGAGTTGTGGCTCCTGAGTTTAGGCTCCAAATGTGGATCCTGAAAATGACAAAAATGAAGGACAATGTCTTGGGAAAACCCAAAACGTCAGCTATTGTCTAATTATCATTCTGATTTTAAACTTGTCACATTACATGAGCCCATTGACATGGTGGCTGTAGACAACAGTTGTTACATCCATAATCGCCCTTCTGCAGGTTTACTGAACATCTTAATATCTGTTTATTTATCCTATTTAGAGCTTGGTCAGTGAACTTAATTCCTTTGTGTGTGAAGAGGATGACAAATCCAGCAATGCCACAAGGCAGGAGCACCCTGGGAACCCCCCGTGTAAAAAATCAAGACTGGAAGAGACTGTGAAAGTTGATACAGAGGATCGAGACAAACCAGGGGTCCCTATATCCCTGCCAGAAATGGATATGGACACTGCAGAATCCAGTGCGTGTGTGGTGTGCCTGGGCGTGTTGCAGCACTACTGTGACAAAACCTTCGCTAGAAAGGCATGTAATAAAACTGAAACTACAATAGGCTAGATATGTTACTGAGATGCAGAATTGTTAGAATAGGATATGGAGGGCAGAGAATCTCAATTTCTGTACTATTTTTACATGCTTTTCAGATATCAGAGGCCGTGAGGACGGAGTGCTATCAGTTTGAAAGTCTGGTGCTGTCAGTGTCACTTCCTGCTCAACTGTCAGTCCGTGAGGTGAGGTCATGTTCATCATATTCTCACCTGCCATGTCAGATTTTACCCAAATATTTTGGAAGTCTCATATTTTATATTTTATTTATATTTTAATATTTTACCCCAGGTGTATTTCAGCTCTATTTGTAATATAACGTTGTAACGAACGTGGATCTTAACGGCCTACTTGACTATTTATGACATTGTGGCCTTAAATAATCACGCGGGTACAATTATGTAAACTGAACAGCTCTTAAATTTTGGGAATTAAACTGCAATTGTATGGAAAAATCTGAAAATATAGGGATCCCTAGAAATAATTTAAAAAAAACAGTTTTTATTGTGGGCACTAGGTGGCACTAGTGTACTGCTGATGGTGTGTATGCCAAATAGGAGTGCATGCTTCAGTCAGTTTACAATCATTGCAACTTCAGATCTTGGTTGAATTGAACATACTTTCATAATTTCTTTGCGAAGTTTTTTGTCCAAGTTGTTAATATTATTTTTATGTGAATGAGAGATGTCAATGGGTAGAATGTGTGGTTATATATCATCTGCATTTAATGACTGCCCCAAAATGTTGTTGGGTGAATGTAGACTGCTGACAACACTTCTTGATAACTTGGTGTATGGTAATATCATATGCATAAGCACTTGCCACTAAAGTATTGTCATTTATGCTGTTACTAATTTGGTCAAAAGGACACTGTCAAGTATTACTGTCCTTTCTTACTACGTTTGCCCAGCATATGGTCAGTATTGCCGAGATTAGATTCTTCATTATTAAAGAAGATGGAAAAATAATCGTAGTGTATTACATGTACACCATTGCTTAACTGGCCATATTTTTTAAAATTTCTTTAAAAATCAATAAGCAGAAGGCATCATTTCACTTGACTGTGTGTGATTATATCATGGCACTTCCTGGCCAACTTAATATGCCACTCTTTCTGAAATGTTTGTCTCTCCAGTTAAATGTAATAACAGTATTTTAAAATGAAATAGTTCATTAGTCCCACAGGTTCTTGTTGTGACTTTACTGAGATTATACCTTATAAGCATAGTTTTGACCTATGATGATGATTTTATATCAGTTTCATTGCACCCTCACATGACTGTTTAGAAAATTTTGGAGGCTTCTCAGAAAGTTGAGAGAACTCACAGACACAGCCTTTTCATAGGTGTTGGAGTGCTGGAGGAGTTTAGATGTTAAAATGAAAGACGCGCCTAGCGCTACTCTTTAACTCTCCCATTTATTTAAACATATGGGCACAACATTTTGACTCTGACCTGGCTTGATGAAGAATTGAGGGCTATGATGTGGTAATTAAACTTATTCAGCAGGGCACTTCTTAATTTGTATTTTATATGCTGATAAAGAACAGTTGGGTTTGAGCTCCTGTTTGACTTACAAAAAAAAAGAAAGAAAAAAGAAAAGCAGGCAGGCAGAGCTGTTTGTGGTTGCAGCGGGGGCGGGCCGGGGGCGGAGAGATGGGCAGGGTTAAATATGCATGGTCTCCTGCTCTCACTGAGCACAGCCCCGCCTCCCTGACCTTGTAGCGAGTGACGCCAAGCTGTCAGAAAGGTGCACCATGATGTCAGAGCGCGAGTGGGCACGGTGACCGCAAGTCTTCGCTCGACTTACAGATCCCTCGGCATCTCGGTCCACCCGCCACCCTCCCTCTACCCACAATACCCTGGGGTCTGCAGGTGCTTGCGCCAGAGCAGCACGGTGCCAGAAGTACAGGAAGAGGCTGTAGGCTTGAGTCCTCCCCGAATTCTCCCCTTTCGACTTCCCCCTATGAACTCCTCTTTAGTCATTCTGCTGAAAGTTGAACTTTACATTACATTTACATTTACATTTACATTACATTTAGGGTTTTCTGTTGTTAATAGTTAGTCAGTTAGCACTAATGTCTGTCAGGGTGAAAGATTCCCAGCCCATCCCCTGTGGGGCTTGCCTGACTTATGTACTTTGAGCAAGTTTACCGTGGATCTTTGACCTTTCTGAGACTGTGTGCACGTGGCTTGAAGACGTATGTGGCCATAAGTGTAAATGTGAAATCCCCTTGTAGCCGATTGCATCACTGTTTGGCCTGCGGCCAGCTGGGACATGCACACTATGAAAGCATCACTGCTAAACACTTGTTTGTTCTCTCTTTCCTGTTTGCTGTTGATTGGGGATTTCGTGTTGACAGCACTCGGCCTGGCTGCTGGTCAAGAAGCAAGTGAGGTATGTTCCTCCTGCCTCCCTCCTCTCTAAGTGACTTAACTACTGTCCCACCCCTCCCTGTGGATCCATTAACAAGTCCCATTGTCTTAAAGGGCCGGTGCCACAATTGAGTTGGCAGAGAAAATTTTCTTTTTAGCTGCGACCAAGCAGCTCTATGAACGCTTCTGTCTGTCTCTGTCTGTCTGTCTGTCTGCCCGTGTCTGTCTGTCCGTCTGTGACACCTTTTTCACCATGTTCCTGTCGTCGCAACATCATGAAATTTTCAGGAGTTATTGACCTTCTCCAAAGTGATGTCCATGCACAAGGTCGAGGTCAAAGGTCAAGTTCACAGAGGTCACAACCTTGTTTGCAGGTTTTCGCGCTGTAACTCCAGTTAGAATTCATGGATCGCTATGAAATTTTGGAAATATCTGCTAGGCATACAGGAGGTGTTCCCTATTGTTTTTCATGGTCATCCGTCAAATTCCAAGGTCACAAAGTTAAAAAAAGTGTCAATTTTGCCCGATTTGACGGTTTTCGCACCGTAACTCAAGTTTAATTCAATGAATGGCTATGATATCTTGCAACAAGCTTGTTGGTATAGATGAGGGGTTCCCTATTGATTTTTAAGGTCATCTGTGGAATCCCAAGGTCACACCGGTCGAAAAAGTGTAGATTTTGCCCCGATTTCACAGTTTTCGCACCGTAACTCCACTTTAACTTGATGGATGGCTATTACATCTTAGAACAAGTTTCTTGGTACAGAGGAAGGGTCCCCTATTGATTTTGAAGGCCATTTGCCAATTTCGACATCACACTTGTGCAAGAAACCACCAGTCATGGACACTAGGCCTCGTGACGGATGCTAGGCGAGGTCGCAGCTATTAGATCTTTCTGATCTACTTGTTTACAGATATAGTAGTATGTCAGATAGAATAAAATGGCAGTTGAAGGGTTTTTTTTTACATTTTGCATGGTATACTTTTGAGTATTGGCTGCTGTAAAAACATCTGAATTCTGTAATGTTGTATCTGGTTGTTGTTGCTCATGTTATGTGAAATTATAGCTACTGTAGTTCAACCTTGTTGTCTTGAAATACATTTTCACCTGTGGTGCCTCTCTTGAAGACAGTAGAATCCTCTGACACATTTGATGCGGGGTTATTATCAAAGGGATGTAATTACACCAACTTTTTGCAAGTTAAGTGACTAATATAATACACAAAGGAAATCTTTCTGCATCTCTGCTCATCGGCTGTAGTTCTGCATTTGTATTGGAACATAGAATGAGGACAACTGACCGTTCTCATTTTCTGCCAAAAAAAAAAAATTGACAAGGCAAAGAGTTTGGGGTGTCAACAGTTAACACGAACCCGCAGCATGACCTGAATCACTCCTTTGTGTGAGGAGAGTTAGTCAGCCATGCACAGGCTGGGCCGGTCCTTTGACTGAGCGTCTACACGTGAGTGAGCTGTGGGAAGGCTACATCGAGCTGCGTGTATTGGGGGCTTTCCCCTGGCTCCAGACTTGCTCAGTGTGTGTGTGTGTGTGTGTGTGTGTGTGTGTGTGTGTGTGTGTGGGTGTGCAGTGCAGCATAATGTAATGAGCTTGGCTTCATTTCAAGAATGCTTCTGTGGCATGTGGCGTCATAGCATTTCACAGTACTGTAGCATTTCAGCTGTCGTTCAGGTCAGTTAGCTGGTTAGTTATTCCTCCTATGGTTGCACATTTATATCCACATTCTCTGAAGTTAATATTGTTGGGAATTATCTACAATGTTGTACAATAATCACAGTGATGATAGTAGTCATAATTGTGATGCGTATTATTTTTGTTGTTGGATCATCATTTTATTTATTTAAAGCCTAAAGGTGAAATCAATTGATATGCTATGAATATAACTGAAATGCTTTTATCTCTGCTTTTGTTTGGGTGTGTTAATATTGTCCTCCTAACACACGCTATTAATTCCTTCTTACTAAGTTTTTTTTTTAAGCTAACTTCACTTCAGCCACAGATGCATGTTGGGATGGCTTGAGCCATTTCATTGCTACATTTTTGATTTCTGTTTCGTGCAGGGAGAAAGGCATGTGTCTGGGCAAAGATGATGTCATCCAGGTGAAGGAAGCCTTTAAGTGGATTATGAACGGCCTGGTCTCTCAGGAGCTGGGTGTACCCGTGCTGGCCAAGGCAAGACCATCATTTCCCATCACCTCTCTGCAAGCAGGCGGGGCCTTATCAGAACAGGGACACCTGGCTTTTGTGTATTATCATTCTTGGGCAGGTCTTTGGGCACACCCATATACTCCTTTTTCATTCACTCACTCACACACTCTCTCATTCACATTATTAAGATCAAAGAGGAACTAAATGGCCCTAGCCAAGTCTCCTGTCAGTAATTTGACATCTAGCTACACTTCTGGCTCATTTTGTGACGGTTGCCAATTTGAGACCAGTCCCAGGTCTCAAGTCTTTCATCATAAGTTTTATCTATCAGACAGGAAATTAATTTAGAGGCCCTTCTTTGAACCTTTTCCAGAGCCTTTCTCCTGGTAGTTAAGTCACGAGAACTGCACATAGTGCTCAAAAGTGTGATCTGATATACAAAACCCAAAACCAGTGAAGTTGGCACATTGTGTAAATCGTAAATAAAAACAGAATACGATGATTTGCAAATCCTTTTCTACCTATATTCAATTGAATACACTGCAAAGACAAGTTACTTAATGTTCGAACAGGTAAACTTTGTAATTTTTTGCAAATACTGGCTCATTTGGAATTTGATGCCTGCAACATGTCTCAATAAAGCTGGCACAAGTGGCAAAAAAGACTGAGAGAGTTGAGGAATGCTCATCAAAGACTTATTTGGAACATCCCACAGGTGAATGGGCTGATTGGGAACAGGTGGGTGCCATGATTGGGTATAAAAGCAGCTTCCCTGCAATGCTCAGTCATTCACAAACAAGGATGGGGCGAGGGTCACCACTTACTGAACAAATGCGTGAGCTGATTGTCGAACAATTTAAAAGCAATATTCCTCAACGAGCTATTGCAAGAAATTTAGGGATTTCATCATCTACGGTCCGTAATATCGTCAAAAGGTTCAGAGAATCCAGAGAAAACACTGCACGTAAGCGACAAGGCTGAAAACCATCATTGAATGCCCGTGACCTTCGATCCCTCAGGCGGTACTGCATCAAAAACCGACATCAGTGTGTAAAGGACATCACCACATGGGCTCAGGAACACTTCAGAAAACCACAGTCAGTAACTACAGTTCATCACTACATCTGCAAGTGCAAGTTAAAACTCTACAATGCAAAGCGAAAGCCATTTATCAACAGCACCCAGAAACGCCGCCGGCTTCACTGGGCCCAAGCTCATCTAAGATGGACTGATGCAAAATGGAAAAGTGTTCTGTGGTCTGAAGAGTCCACATTTCAAATTGTTTTTGGAAACTGGACGTCGTGTCTTCCGGACCAAAGAGGAAAAGAACCATCCGGACTGTTATAGGCGCAACGTTCAAAAGCCAGCATCTGTGATGGTATGGGGGTGTAGTAGTGCCCAAGGCATGGGCAACTTACACATATGTGAAGGCACCCTTAATGCTGAAAGGTACATACTGGTTTTGGAGCAACATATGTTGCCATCCAAGCAACGTCTTTTTCATGGGCGCCCCTGCTTATTTCAGCAAGACAATGCCAAGCCACATTCTGCACGTGTTACAACAGCATGGCTCCGTAGTAAAAGAGTGCGGGTACCAGACTGGCCTCCCTGTAGTCCAGACCTGTCTCCCATTGAAAATGTGTGGCGCATTATGAAGCGTAAAATTTGACAACGGAGACCCCGGACTGTTGAACAACTTCAGCTGTACATCAAGCAAGAATGGGCAAGAGTTCCACCTGAAAAGCTTCAAAAATTGGTCTCCTCAGTTCCCAAACGTTTACTGAGTGTCGTTAAAAGGAAAGGCGATGTAACACAGTGGTAAAAAGGCCCCTGTGCCAACTTTTTTGCAATGTGTTGCTGCCTTTAAATTCTAAGTTAAAAAAAAGTTTCTCAGTTTGAACATTAAACATCTCGTCTTTGCAGTGTATTCAATTGAATATAAAGGATTTGCAAATCATTGTATTCTGTTTTTATCTACGATTTATAAAACGTGCCAACTTCACTGGTTTTGGGTTTTGTAGGTTTTGTAGTAGATAGGCGTAACATTCTGGTATTAATACTTAATACTAATGGTGTTATGGTGATCAGATTAGGTAGATTCGCATCACAAAATGCAAATCAAATTTCAGCGGTTTTGACAAAATACTAATCATAACAATCCCTTTACAAAAAATGCGATTAAAAAGATCTTTGATATTTCATTGATCCTGACTCACTAGCCTGCGAACTTCCAAGTTCCCGAGCCACATAGCAATAAGTTTTAAAGGATCCATCACCTGAAAATCCATTCTTCTCTATCACTGACGACAGCTGACATGTTTTCCAGGCTATGAACTTCACTTTCTCCTCCTCCCCCATGAATTCAGTAGGAGGGGGAAAAAACGCGATTTGAGATTGGGCTTGTTGTTGACGTCAGGAAGAAGCCGAAGAGGGGCTGGGGGGAAAACAACTCCCACTGTTTTCTGGAGAGAAGGAAGCGAATCCTCCATTTGTATTTCTACCCGGCGTAACCCCAACAGAGGCAAGCATGTCGAAGAAAACGAGAGCTACAGGCACCGGAGGACATAACTGTTCCGTTGTTGACTGTCAAAACCCAGATAAAAATATTTTTATCATTCCATCTGGTGATGCTGCTTTGAGGAACAGTTGGATTACATTTATTTTCAATGTAAATGTTCCTGTTGCTCCAGCGAGGCACCTGTATGTCTGCGCCAAACACTGCTCCCCAGACTGTTTTGCAAACTTGGGGTAGTATACTGCTGGATTAGCAAAGAACCTTTGGCTCGAAAAAGGAGTTGTTCCAACACTACGGAACCCACCACTTTAATAATGTCAGTAAATGACAACTTTCGCATTAGCTGACAACTTTATTCCCCCAATTTCAATGTTGTCATTTCATTACCGTAAGCTATTGGATGGAGTGGGGTGCAGTTCAAAAGAAACTTGGCAGTATACCCAATATTAAACGTTACCCTCACAACCAAGGGTTCTCCTGACATGCTGTATTTCCGTTGCTGTAGCGGGCTGACTTTCATCTACAGTGAAGATACACGCATCATACGAAACTACACAACCTAAGCAATCTATAGATGGCAAAACGCTATGCTTTGATGTCGATAAGCAAGCGGAATAACGCTCCAAACATACGCTGAATTTCTGCAAGCAAAAAGCTAACGTTAGCTAGCTAAGTTAATTTAGGCCAGCAATAACCTTGGCTTGCCCAGTGTTAATTCGTTGATGGGTTGCTGTAGCTATATTGTTGTCTTTTCATGCTGTCCAAACACAGTGTGTTACTCTTGATTGTATGATCATGTAGCTTAGATGTACTAACATTAGGTTGTACCCAATATGTAAACGTTAACCCTCACAGCCTACAGGCTCGCCTGACATGCCGTATTTCCATAGCTGTAGCGGGCTCACTTTCAGCTACAGTGAAGAGACACATATCACATGAAAGGCGTCAAATGATGCTGCGCGTCGTGCCTTAGAATGCCCCTCCGCCATTATAAAATCAATGTAACCCACTGCTTCTCGGGGCTTATTCCTTTAGTATATGATCATGGAACTTAGATGTACTAATGCAAGCTTGCATGTGGCATTTATCTTCCGCCCGTTTTTAGGCTGTTTCGCTAGTACATCTCATGTAGGGCTCAGCATATCACACTCAGACGGCAGAAGCACATCGAAGCTACCCAGAATGGTCGCAATATTGGCTTGATAAAAAGGGCAAAATAAATATAAATGTTGCTTAATTTTTGAGAATTATTACAAAACATTATGTTTTAGACCCAAATCACTTATTTTTAACAGGTGTAAATACCAAGTAATGGATCCTTTAACGACTTTGCTTGGCTGGAAAATGATGATCATTTGCGTCCCAACCAATCACCTTCTGGGGACCTCATACATGCACAAGGGAGGCTTTCTGGAATAGTCATGATGTGTAGACTGCAGTGTGAGATGTAGCATATTACATTTTTTGCCCTTTGGAAATGGCCACCTGGTTGGGTTGTAAGCTAACTAACATTAACTAGGGAAAGTCTTTGTAAATGATCATCATATTAAGGCGATATGATTTGTTTCTTGCCTTAACTTTACTAACTAATGACTAATGCCAGCAGTCATAGGCATGATTGACAGGAAATCTATGGAGTACTTAAAAAATGAATTTTAGTGGCTTTAACATAAGAATATGTAATTTCTGATCTCAACCTTTTTTCTTCCAAAGTCTTTTTCCAAGTCAAGCTAATTCCACAATTGCGCCTCTCACAAAATGGTCCTTTCTTGCGTCTGTTTTCACCCTGTAAAACTGTACATGTAGCTATATTAGATTTTCTTTGTCAGGTTTTCACCCACTTTGGGATTTCATCTGAATGTTTTCAAATCACCTTTGTAGACTCTGTACTAGATCTCCCAACTTTGTATCCATTGCAAACTTAATTGAAGTACTTCCAATGCTCCTGTTAAAGAAATGTTTGTAAAAAAAGCGTGGTCCCAACAATGATCCCTGTGGGACTCCACTTACTTACATTGACTTACTACTCTGTGTGTTCTGTTGTGCACCCAGGTGCCAATGCAGTCTTGAATGCATCCTGCAATTCTTACCTTCCTTGTTTTTTAATAACAATTCTCCCATGGCATCTTATCAAAAACTTGAAAAATCTCTGTATATGACATCATGAGCCAAGCTCTGATCAAAAGTCTTGGTAGCTTCTTCAAAGAATGCATGTCACTAATGATAGATTTCAGCATATTAGAAAGACTGCCTGAAGATGGCTGCTAAACACACGCACACCTCCTTTCATCCATTCACATGAGTACACTTATGCATGTGCTTCCACCCACACTTGCTCATACATTTGGCCCCAGAACCGAGCTGTTGGTTGAAATGAAGAGGATGATAATCCTTTCTCTTCCTGCTTTTTATCTTTTGCAGAGTCTCTTCGAAGTGAGTGTGGGTTTCACACACCCAGAAACTGATGGTGACTGCCATTTCCTGTAGGTTGACCAATTTTTATCTTCTTGCTTGCACGTATCACCCAGGTTGTGGCCCTGTCATGCTTGTCCAATCTTACCTGAAAAAGGCCAAGGTGGAAGCAGGTTTAAGAGTTATGATTTGTCCAATAATGGCAGGTTCTTGACTTTCAGTGTGTTAATTAGCTCAGGTGATGAAATGCTGCACGAAAATGCTAATCTGGGACTGCTGTAGCCCTTTTCAGTCTTTGTTTGACATTGTTAGTATTGGGTTTCCAGAAATGCCACTGCTGGGGACACTTGCTATAAGTCTGGTCCTGACAATTCTGTGAAAAACGGGAATCCAGAAATGATTTCTGAATTGTAATACCACCACAATGCCAGACAGAGCAACAAAGGTGCTGCTTGCAACTTTTAGAAATCCCTTGTCATTGCTGACACCAGTGGCCATTAAGTGAACTGCAATCAGAGTCCTCTTCAGTTTGTACACAAGACTGAATGTGATTGATGAGGTTGCTAAGTTGAATTATAGTTTTATTACAGTTTAAGTACTAGTACATTTCTTTGAATATGGAGTCTAATAATTTCGGCTAGCACAATATAGGTGAATGACATTGGAGTATTCCATTCTCGTTGCTACAGTATGATTCATTGCCTACATTTATATGATACGTCAGCATTAGCTAGCTTCCCAATTGCTGTTTTTCTTGCTTTCACTGAGAGGCCTTGCGATGTCAGTGATATTTAATGGATGATAATGGTTGCAGTTTGTGAAATAGAGAATATTATGATATGTTGCCACATTTCATTATTGATGTGTAGTTTCCATCACTACTGTCATTTTGCTGAATTGATGCACTACGGGGTCTTCAGGGTTAAGTGTAGAGATAACCATAATAATGTAAAAACTAAGAAATAAAGTTACTCAACATGATTTTAACTGCATAAAATGTATTTTGATAAAGATTTACATGGTTGCCATGGAAACGGCACTTTAATGAAAAAATCTGAAAATATTTTGTGGCACTGATATTTCAATAACCCATGGTCAGATTTTACTCAAGTTAGTCACATATGATAGGTTTAAGATAGTTCTATGAAATTGGATTTTTTTGTTTGGAACATTTATGAATATTTCATGAGCTCTGCAATGTAACCATAACGAAAATCGAGATCATCAACTTGCTTCGTTTTCAAAATTAACCTCCTAGGGATGCACCTAATCCTATGTCATTTCATAGATCTCCAACAGATACAACATCAGTTCAAATTTCAAGTCAGCCTGATGAATATTATTGATTTTATGAATGCCACAAGGTTGAAAATCTGTCATAATTGTGATTTTCGGTAATTTGCATTTAAAGTCACAAGTAAGAATTGAGGAGTAAAAACATAGATTCTTGGTGTTTACTGCCATCTCACTGCATTCCTTTATTTTATTTATTTTATGTGAAAAAAAAAATATTGAAATTTTCCAAAAAAAAAAAAAAAAAAAAGTGAAATTTTTACCCTGAAGACCCCTTAATATACTGACTGTGGGTTGAGACAAGGATAACTTGGCCAGTCCTAAAGTAAAATCGGTTATAAACATATGATTGGAGTGGGATGAGTAATGTTTGACTGGAGATTATGCCCTTAAAGTATAAAGTAAACCAACAGGTTTTAAAGAATAGATGATTTTGGCATTACCGTGGAACATAGTCAATTTATTCATGATTTCATGTTTCATTTTATTATCCCCCGCCAACACGAAGTGGGAGGGGGATATAGGTTTGACCTCCGTCCGTCCGTCCGTCCGTCCGTGTGTGCGTCCGTCCGTCCGTCCGAGATAAAGGGGACAGCTTTACTCAGAAACTACTACAGATACAGTAACCAAATTTGGTGTGTAGCTTCAGACCATAAAGGCCTTGATTGAGTTCGAAAATGAGAAGCGCACGATTGGCGGGGGATGTTGTAGACCATGTCGACTTGTTTAAGTTTACGTTGTTATACTACAACAGCTTATTTTTTTTATTTACTTTTACTGCCACAAGTCTTTTGAAGTTATTGGTCTCCATTTCTTGGCCAACTCTAGCTAGTTAGGAGCTGAAGAGAGGCAGGCATGGCACTCGCTCATAAATGTCACTTTGTTAGGATTTTCAATGAAAATGATCAGATCTGATACCTCCACATAGAAATCAGTTCACAGGTTGTTATAGGCAACCAAGGAAGTCAGGAAAGGTCTGGCACTTCGAGCTCCACTAGTCAAGATAAATTTAATTTGGTAACATTATATTCGAGAGAAGGCAGACTTCTCCATGGTTGATGTCTCCAAAACTCAGCAACATGCTGGAAAACGGTCTAGATTGATGAATGGCAGTACAGGTAAGCGGGAAAATACTTATCTATTTTTGACTTTGGCATGAACTGTCCCATAAATTCTGTATTCTGAAAGTGATGATAAGTGTGCCATTCATGAAGACTTGCCTCAGATTTTTTTGTTTTTAATATGTATGAGTTCATGAATGGGAAGGAATGTAGAGTTGGCTCACTGTTGGTCTTTGGCAGTTTATTTTATGAGAAAAATATGTAGCATTGACGTGAGCTGTCAGTCTTGCATTCGCATTTTGCGTCATTGTCTGCCTGTTTTGATGCTCACGTGGTGATCTAAAACAAAAGAGGAAAATTTGCACATTGACAGATCGTTACCTACTGATTCTGCAGTGGAGCTGACTGGGAAAATATTCCCTTCTGGGCGTTGGTCATTGGAAATACTGTAGTGTGCCAAAATCATCCTATGCCATTAGAGAAAGGCCAAGAAAAATTATTTAATAACTTCTCCCTCTAGATGGCCTATGGAAAATGTAGGAAATGGGGAATGTTTTTGGATACTTATGAGGGCTGAAAGTATAATGGCAGTCTTTACCACAACTGGTGTGTTGAATTGTCAGGGCAGAACACTGGAGTTTCTGTCCCAGTGATGATTTGTTATACTCTGTCATAGGAGATGTACCAGTGCTCGGTGATGAAATTAAATAATTGCTGTTCATGCAGGGTGATGTTTTTTTCCCCTCCCTTCAGGGCGAACACGTGTTCTGACTGCTTTAAACCAGCCAAAAACAAACTGGTAAGTCAAGTGCATTTGTTTCATTTGCCATTAGTTTCTGTTATCCCTGTCAAAAAAGGAAGGCGAATATAGGAATGAGTGTTGTCCTTTTGTGCGCCTGTCCCACCGTCTGCCGTACGTCTGTTCTGGCCCATGAGTTCTATATCGTTCAACCTTTTTCCGCTAAATCTAATGTGAAGATGCATCTTATAGTGATGATGTGCTTTTTCATACTTCCACTCATCCTCCTTTCTGTCTGTCACTTAGTGGCCTCAAATATCACTGGCGCCCCTGGCTGGCAGTGCACAAACAATACTTTCAAAAATTCTAAAAAAAAAATACTTATTTAGGGTTTTTCTATAACCACATGTGGGAAATGCTGTATGATGTTAATGTTCCAATAGAAACAACAAAAATCATTTCCTGATTTAATTTAAAATCAGTTTCCTCCAAATCAGTGTTTCGCAATTAATGGCATCCTTGTAAATGATTGTGAATAACGGCTAACATTATTAAACCGGGTATTAAATTACACTTATTCAAGTTTTATGTATGTACTAAGGAACTGTATTCAGCCATTACATCACTTCTTGTTTCACTAGGGTATAAAAATGACGTAAAACACATACAATATCCCTTTATCGTCCATCACCATGAAGAAAACAAGTCAACTGTCAGTTAAAAAGAGGCAGATGGTCATAGACCTTCATAAATCTTGAAATTTACAGAAGATTCATGAACGATCGAATATGCCACTGAACACTGTCAGAGCAATTATAAAAAAATTTCAAAGACATGGAACTGTTGAAAACCTCAAAGGTTCAGGATGCAATTGCATTTCCCCCCCAGGACACTGGGGAGGATGGTGGGAGAAGCAACAAAATCCTCATGAATCACTGTGAAGGAATTTCAGGCCTTGGTGGCATCTTGGGTCACTAGGCTTCAAAAAGTTATCACCTTCACAACCACAGGCTCTTTGGAAGGGTTGTCAGAGGAAAGTCTTTTCTCACCAGAGGACACTCAATCAAGTGCTTGGAGTTTGCTAAACATCATTTACATTATGACTGGAGCAAGGTGCTAAAATTGCATGTTTCGGTCAGATACAGCATTGGCATGTTTGGCCTCGAAACAGAAATGCATACAAGAAAAAGCACCTCATACTCAAGGTAACCTATGATGGTGGGTCAGTCTTGTCCTCGGCTGTTTTAATTCCAGAGGGGCAGTGGTAGAGATCAATGGCATAATGAATTCTACCCATTTCAGGATATTTTGGCTCGCAATCTGGTTTCCTTTGCCAGAAGGTAGGGACTTGGCCATCGGCGGGCCTTCCTACAAGACAATGACTCAAAACACACCTCAACATCCACACAGAAATGGTTCAGTGACAACAAAATCAACATTTAGTAATGGCTACCTCAGTCGCCAGACCTCAATCCAGTTAAAAACCTGTGTGGTGAGTTGAAGAGGGACGTTTAATGCAAACCCAAGAATGTGAAGGATCTTGAAAGGATCTGCTTAGAGGAATGTTCCAAAATCCCCTCCAAAATGTGCGCCTTAACATGGTCAGAAATGACAGGAAAAGACTCCATGCTGTTACCCTTGCCAGAGGTGGCTGCACTAAGTACTAAATGGAGGGTACCAATTGTCATGAAACCTTTATTTTGTTGAAGTTGATTTTGTACTTAATGATTATGATTTTGGTTGTTTCCATCAAAACATCAATTAACTTAATTGATTAACTTATTTCACACATGTTGGTACATTCCTTTTCTCTTTAATTGTGTTGCTTTTTTTTTTTTTTTTTTTATTGTTTGTGCATTGTCAGTCAGGAGTGCCAGTAATTTTTGAGCCCACTGTACATGGGGCTTTGGTGAAGAGATGGGAGGTCGTAAGACATGCACTGGAGATGACACCATGTACTGAGCTGCATCATTTGTAACTGTAAGGTCATAGGTTTCACTGTGTGGTGCGTCAGTTGTGATGTTTGTCCGTGTTGCTGCTGTAGCTGCCCAGACTATCCCCCCACAGACTCTTCCTGGGTATAACCTGGCCTAGGGCAAAATATACCCCGGGGTATAAAATATGACTGAATGTGGGGGGTATAATCTAGCTTTGGGGGGCAAACCCAGATAAAGGGGGTATAAAACAGGCGGGCCCACTTCAACCCTGGGCATACTTCGGCCTATTACACCAGTTCCATTGTGAAATGATAATTTCAGTCCACATGGACTTGCACAAGTTTGTCAGGGCGTTTGCAAGACTGTCAGTCAGCATAAAAACCCAACCCAACTTCTTCTTATTTATAACCCGGTTTTATTCACCTTTTTTTTTTTCTTTTTTTGCCCACGGCGTTGATCAAAGGAATATTTTGCTGATTAATTAGGTTTATTATTCTGCTACCATTGTGAAGATGATAGCTGTGGATTTTTATGCATGAAACTGTGCAGTGCTGGATTATCCCTTCTAACGGATGATCATTTGAAAGGAGCCAGCATTTGTGAAAAGAAACGAAACCACATTGTTTTCACCTGACAGTTTCATGATAAACGGCCTTTAGTTATTCATTTTACGTAGTTTGTGTCATCTCATTTTCTTTAGACAGCATTTTTCTTTTGTTTTTGATCGTGGGCTGTTTACTGAAGGCAGAAAAAAACTTGGCTCAGAGAATACGGCCTCTTCTTTTTTCATGCTAACTGCACAGACGCGTTTTGCGGTTTACGTCACACAAACAGGATGCCATATTCTTGTAAACCTATTCTCTTTTGGACAGATTAAAACAATTACCCTGTCTGTACATCCTGTGTTCTCTACTAGCGAGAGTTCTGGCGAAGTCTTTCAGAAAGACATTTCTGATGTGGCGTAGCGCTACAGTAGGAGCTGAGTGCGATGTTGCTTTTACCCTAGTGCTGTGCCTTGCTTGTGCCTCTGTGAGATGACTGTACGGGAGAAGCACAGGCTCATTTCAGTGTGAAGTTATGGAGGGCTAGACCCCTTCATCTGATTTTGTTATGGTGATGGGAGTGGGGTTGATATTAGCTGTGTTGCTGCTAAATGAACTTAACATTGGGAGGGGAATCCCAGAATCTATTTGAGGTACTTAGTCATATGCGTCATGCAACTGTCTGTATGTTCAGTCCTGTACGGTCAGAGGGCCTGTTTTGCTCTTTTATACACTGGGCATGAGCAGAAATGCGGAGTTATCTGCAATTCCTGATTGTGCATCCTGTTGATTTTTACTTTTTTTTTTTTTATGATACACGTATTAGTTTGTTGTTTAAGGCCGGAATAGAATTATTTTTGATAACGCAGTCATAAAAAATGAGTGGTCAGTTTTCTTCTGGTTTCTTGGAATCGTGTGATTAGGGACAAAGCTAAATTTATTTGGATGCGAAGAAGACGTAGTAGGTCATGGGAAATTCATTGCTTTCCCACTGTGAGAGCAACCTCGGCTCGTTCGCAGTCCATATCAGCGTTTCAGCAAAGCCGAATGTGACGTGACGCGTTTCCTTCGAACTATTAGCCGTTTAGTGGATCTGCTCTGGCAGAGCAGTTGCGCGTAATGTTTGACGCGCCACTTCCTCCAAATCGTCCAGCGTGGTGTGTTTCTAAGAACGTGCAGCTCGCTCATGGACTGTCTTCTCTCCCCCCCCACCCCCCCACCCACCTACCCACCTGCCTCTGTCAATGCTGGCCAATCTCCGCAAGTCTGTTTTCACTAGAATGGCTGTGGTGAAGGCACTCGAGAAGATATCAGAGGAGAACTTCCGCAGGTAAAACGGCTGCGTCCTGCGTCAGACTTTCTCCACGCAGCACTTTGGCCTGCCCTTCCACAACAGACAGGAAGAAGCTACTTTTAAGCAGAGGTTGACAAGAAGCAGCGGAGATTACGTTTATTAAAGGGGGTGGGGGTATCGTATTGGGGAAGAACATAAGATTCTGCATCAGTTTTAAAAAGACCCAAACATGTTCTGATGAAATTTAAAGGCATATACAGTACTATGCAGGATTTTGAACAAACCATGCGCTGTGGCAGCTACTGTGGTAGCCTAAGTCTGCATATTGTTGAATCCATGCAACTCTGCCTGCATATCGCCCTCTAAACTGTGTGTTGATTGGAGGAGCAGGGTTCTTTGATTACAGAGGATGTCAGCAAGGCTAAAAACCTCACAATGAAAGGCCTTTAATCCCAGCTTGTGTTAATGCTTTGGATGGTGATGGATTGATGTTTGTTGGTGAAATGGCGCTTATCGCCCTTCTGTCCCGTCTCTCTGTCCTTATTTTGCTGTTCCACAGGTACTGCCCCTGCCCCCCTGCCCGTCCCGCTTCCAGATGCATAGCCCAGGACGTTCAGTGTCTCCACGCGTCCCTGTTTGTGGCCGGTGAGTTTCACCCGCACGTCCATGCATTCATGTTTGTGGAAGTTGAATTCCACGTCCACGTCCATGTTTTGGAAGGTGACTTTTCCCTTCACCTTCGTGCGTGCGTGTTTGTGGCTCAGGAGGTTCGCCTGCGTGTTCATGCATCAATGTTTTCGGATTCTAAGTTTAACATAGACGTTCATGCGTCCGTATTTATGGATGGCGATGAATACTTTCCTAAGTATTTACGTGTCCTATTTTATGGAAAGTGAGCTTAGCCATTTGTCTGTGTTGACGGGTGGTGACTTTTACCTTCATTTCCATGAGTCCATATTTGTGGATGGTGAGTTTTCCCAACATCTCAGTGTGCCCTTGGTAGTGGCTGTTGACTAATACCTGCAAGTCTATGCATCCATATTTATGCCTGATGAGTTTTACCCCTACTTGTCCATGTATGTAGGTGGTGGGTTTTACATGCATGTCCATGTTTGTGGTTGGTGAGTTTTCCCTAGAAGATGGGCCAATCATAACTGTTGTTTTCGCCTATGGCTCTGCTGTGGAATTCTGTACGTGTGCACCGCCCTGCCGGAGAATGTGTTGTCGTGTTGCCAGTTTCTGTTGACGTTGCGTATTCTAAATCGCCCCTAGGCGTATGTTTGTGAATGAAGTGCATGTCTGTCTGTGTGTGTGTGTGTGTGTGTGTGTGTGTGCCTGTGTGGTTCGTCCATTGTGTACTGCAAACTGAATAGGCTCCTGCCAACTGTGACCCCAGTCAGGAATAACTGGTTGAATAAATTGATGAACGGATGGACATACTTACCCTGTGATGTAACAGCATGCAGTTCCAGCAAACTTTTGGCCTTAGTAGATTCGTGGTCCGGCTGACAGGTACCTGCTATATTACTGCATATATCTCTCACTGAATGTGATTTTAAAATGGCGTTGTATTGAATTAATAAAAATGAACCTTAATGAGAATCCATATCGTTCTTATGCAAGTGTTAATTTCCCTCTTGGTTAAGTCACTCAATCTGCAAAAGTATTGTATATTGATTATTATCTTCTGCTGATTGGCACAGTCTGGCTTGATGCAGCCCGGCTGAATCTACGGGTTACTCACTCTGCGCGGTACAATAACCTTAAATCTGAATTTTTTCGTTCCTGGATTTTTTTCTAACCTTGAATGGACACAAGCTGTATTTTTAGTCGAGCCCCCGAAGGGGTTTCGCAAGACTATTGTAATCGCTTCGTGTGTCTGTGTGTGTGTGTGTCTGTCCGGACTGATATCTCTGGAACCGCGAGGCCGATTGCCTTCATATTACACAGGCTGGTTCCTTGTGAGAGTCTTTCGGCATGACATAAATTTGAAGGTCATAGGTCAAAGATCAAGGTCAAGGTCATCATGTTGGCGGATAACTATGGGCGAGACTATGAATTCTCTGAATGCTTGTTTGGATTTGATTCGGGACACTTCCAAATGCAGTCAGTTACATATCTGATCTGATGGCCGCGTGTCCTCGGTGTGAATGTTCAGCTCCATTTTGTGCATTTTTACACGTCAGGCTTTATTTTACAGGCTTGCATTCCTGAGGCTCTTTATCCTATGTTAAATTAGAAAAACACTAGCGCGCACTTCCACTACCCACTGTGCCTTGCTATAACCACCTCTACAGCTGCTCCGCTCGGTTTTACCTGGATTGTCTTGCAGATACATTGTTTTTCATTCATCTTCGTTTTGGTAACTTAATGTGCACGTGCAAGATGATTTGGAACCGAGGTCTGTTCACTGATGACAGATATTGGTCACTTACAAAGATGACTGTGACCGGTCATGAAAAATCTGATAGACGGAATGGTTAGAAGTTAGTTTCACGTTGTAATGAACAGCCTTCGTCTTGACCTCACGCTTCGTGTACCATGTCATCTGAGTGAAGTAGTGTAATCATTACAGTTCTCTGCAAGCATACTATACTGAGAATAATGGAATTTTAGAAGAGATTAGAAAAGTTTTATGAAATAATTTATGTCTGTAAGTGTTGTAATAGGCTATTTGTACAGCCATGGTTAATCCTTAAAGCAGCAAGATTACTATGCATGCTCAAAACATACATCATAACTAAGTGAATCTGCTCGACTGCAAGTCATGAACTGATGCCATCCTTAATGCCAGTCCATCTTCATTTTGCATTGTATGTGTGTACGTATGTATTATGGTGACTCAGGTATTATGCTTTTTATAGTTTTCTATAGAAAATCGAGGATTCAACATGCCATTTCAGAGCTTAAGCTGAAGATTGTAAAGAATAGCGCTTAAATAGCATTTTGGAATCCTTGAATTTCCATTGAAAACTCCTTAATATAAAAAGCCTAATGCCTGAGTGACTAAAATACACAAATACAATGCAAAACAATGACCGATTTGCAAGGGTGGTATTAGATTATGACTTATAGTCGAGCGGATTCACTTCGTTGTGAGCTTGCACAGTAATCGTGACACAGCTCCTTTAATTGGCCAGCATAATATTTTCACTGCTATCACCTTGTCGCCATAGGAAAATGTGCCTGTAGATGTGACTCATTTCCATCTTATGATTGCTGTTTTGCATCAGTGAAAATAAGATGATGTGTAGCTGTGTGGGCTACAATCTGTCTTATACGCTATTTGGGCGATAAGTTGACTGATAACTAACAGCACTGCTTCATATCTCTTAGGTGTTGGGGGGGAATAGGCTAAACAAAACATGATTCTCACTTCCTGTCTGCCAAGAGTTTAAGGTCCTGTGCTAAACTTCACTTGAAGGCTGGTCTGCATTTCCTTGCTGCGAAAAAGCACACGTGTGCACCTGAAAGAGACTCGCCTCTGGAGTGACGAGAGAGGGAAGAGGAGATGCATTTTTATGCTTTTTTGCTTTACGGTATCCTCTCAAACGAGTTTGATGGCGATAATCTGCCAACGTCTTTGTTACCTTTGACGTCATTGCTATCCCTGCAGGCGATACTGCGGTTCGCACCACTAAAATTGTTTGAAGGCTCTTTAATGAAATGAATGATTAGATGAAGTTTCCTGGTCTACCGCATGAATCAGAGTTGGTGGCGTCTTTGAAGGTCTGAGGCAGTGTCACAAAAAATAAACCCCCCCCGAAGTAAGTTCCCCCATTAATATGACATCACAATTTAAAGACATCTCCCATTTGAGTGGCAGTTTAATGAACACCTGAATGCACTGATGTATAAAGTTTAGCAGTATTCAGTCAACCCATTAAGAGCTAAACGTGCCCTCTGAAAAAAAAGCGTTTAAAACCAAAGGCATTGTTTGACAATGGCCGGCTAACACCTGAGGGTTTTCTGAAAAACTTGATGGGATTGTCAATGTTCACGGATACCTTTATTTCTCAGCCTCTGTAGCTGATAGAAACTTGAAGTAAAAGCCATTTGAGAACTTACACTTTTGACTTGCATTGAAAATTATCGCTGTTGCCATAATGTTCATTGACATTCCTTAAAAAACATTAATGAACATTGATTTGTTTAGAAGTGGCACTGCACAGTGGCTCCCCTTGCTCAAGTTCTTGCTCACTATAATATTTTGTCGGGCCACCGTAAGCTTTGATCATGGTGCATGTTCATTGTGGAACTGTTTTTTACGATCTTATACAATGTTACAGTATTTATTTCTGACCAGATCTGCATCCATTTTTTGCCCATGATATTGTATTGACGGTGGGTGAGTCAAACCACCTCATTAAGCCTTCTCCAGCTCATCCCAAAGACTTTCAATTGGTTGAGGTCCAAACCCGGTGGTGGCCAATTCATGAGTGAAAATGATACCTCGTGCTCAATGAACCATCTTTCACAATATGAGCCCAATGACTGCCTGGCCAAAAAAAAAAGTCGCATACTCAAATATTTAGTTGGAACCCCTGTAGCTTTGATTACAGTGCATATTCGTCGTGTCATTGTTTTGACAACTATATGCAATGCCAGAACATTTCTTTTTAAGCAGAAATGCTTAAATGCAGAAATTTTTGGCAGAGATCTTGTCTTCTCGACGTAATGGTTGAACCACTTGGTGGTCTTTCTTGAGCTCATCCCAGTAACTTTTAATGTGTTTAAGGTCAGGACTTTGTGGTGGCAAATTTGTAAGTGAAAATGATTCCTCATACTTGTTTTTGTCATTCATGGTTTTCTTTGCTAAATACAGGCCAATAACTTGCCTGTTCTAAAATACTGTAACATCTTTTCCACCATCAAGGGATGTCTCCTCCGACATGATTTTTTAAGAAATGAGTAGCAACACGCTTCATCAGTCAGGGTAAAAATGATTATTGCCTGCTGAAACAGATTAATAACCGCAATAATGATCCAATTATAGAATTTGTTCATTAATTTCCAAACGGTGCCTTTTTTTTTTTTTTGGCCGGGCAGTGTATCTTGGCATTGTCGTCCTGGAATATGCCCAGGCCATCAGGGATTAAAAAGTCTGTTGATGGGTTGCTGAATTAATTTTATCGCAGTAGAGCAGTGCTGAGCCTAGACCTGTTCAATTGAAGCAACCCGAGATCATAACAGTACCTCCAGAGGCTCGTACAGTGGGCATTATGCATGACGGGTTCATTACTTCATGGGCTTCCTTTCTTACCCTGACACGCCCATCACTCGAGAATAGGGTAAATCTGGACTCAGTAGATCACATGACCTTTCTTCATTGCTCCTCAGTCCACTATTTACGCCTCCTTGCAAACTGAATGTGTGTTTTCCCAAAGAGCCTCTCTAACAAGGCTCTCTTGTGGCCACCCAGCTGTTTATTCCTAATCCTCTGAGTTCCTGTTGCATCATGCTTGTGGAAATGCTCTTGTCTTCATAGTTTAGCATAGCCATGAGTTCTACTGTAGATTTTTTTTTATTATTATTTATTTATTTATGTTTTAATATGAGACCTCACCAAGCATTTTAGTGATATTCAATCAGGATAAGTCATTTTTCTCCAGCCTATTTCTTCTGCGACGTTGACAGTTCACCACTATCTTTCCAGGTTTTTAATTAATTGTTGGAAAGTTCCTGATCCAATTTTGGTGATTTAAGTAATCTCCTCAGCTGTTTTCTTTGATGCTGGCCAATAATTTACCCCTCTTGAAACAAAGTAACATGTTGTCGACGACCATAACCGACAAGATATGCGCTTGGGAGTCAGTTGGGATTAAAAGAACTATTGCCAGCTGAAACATATTTATTATTGTAATGATTCAATCATGGGCTCTTGGGTATTTGCTTATTTAAATCCAAACGGCAACCTTTTTTTAAATCCCCTGCCGTGCGAGTAGCGCGAACCGGGGGATATAGCATTAGGCTCTGTCCATACATCCGTCCGTACTTCCGTACGGACACACAAAATTGAGGAGGCAGGGGATATTGCCATGTTAATGGCAAACACTTTTCTTTTTTTTTTTTTGCTCTAGCTGTGTATTTAGAAATATTCCTTATTAACTTCTGTGGCCACGTATGCTAGGCTAGTAGCAGATCAGGTTTTATGAGGAGATGCGATTCATACAATGCCTATTCCTCCGTTTTAGACTTTATAATTCCCATTGTTACGGCTACTTTGCAGAAAGGGGTTTACAGAACATGCTTGTTGTTAATACTATTTCAGCTACAAAAGGAGAAAATATTCTTAATGATTTAGCCACACTGAATATGGGAGGGTGGGGGTGAATATTTTTTACTTTACAAATGGCAGTGGTGTTCAAAGAAGAAGGAAGAGATGAGGTGCTTCTGTGGGGGTAATGAATGTTTATTATTGATTTTTCCTTCCGAAGGAAGATACAACAAATTCTCTCGCAACCTGCCGCAGACGCCCTGGGTGATTGACGGGGAGCGGAGGATGGAGAGCTCTGTGGAGGAATTGATCACAGCCCCCCTGCTGGCCTCCTTCCAGTCTGAGGGTCAGTCTCACTTCTGCATTGGGCAGGAGAGAGTTAAAAAATTCGGCTATGTTTTAATGTTTGCTCATGCATTGCATCCTCTATATATATTTTGGAGAGGCACTGTGTATAAAAATGACTATTTGCTCAGAATATCATCCTTGACTGTCAGTTCTTTCAACCACATATTAATTTTTCATCTGTGTTTTAGTTCTATATCAGTTTAGGCATTTATCTGTAGTTTGTTACCCCGAATTCAAGTGTGAATTGAGTAAAAAGTAAGCGTGAAGTGTTCTGTCACGTGTTTGACATTGGGCAAGAATGACCATGCGCTGATGCGGTTTGTGAAAGGAAAGCACAGCTTGATTGTCTTTGGTATTATGTTACGTAATCAAGTATCTGTGGTCTTGAGGCGAGCATTCATTTGAAAGTACCTCAGAATTACCCTCAGAAACGGAGGTTTTAGCGGCTGCTGTTTCTGCTCAGGTCACTCCATATCGATGTGCATTTTGTGTGGTATTTACTCCATTTTGGAGGCAAAGGCAGGTTCATTAGTACAGCGCATATTGGATTAAATTTTATTTTGAACATGGTGCATTACTGACAATGTTTGTGTCAATGACTGGAAAATTTCTATTGACGCAGAACAAAATATGGGAGCACAGGTAAAAATCCTTGATTGAAAACAAAAATAATACGATACAAGATGCTTGTTCAAGAGACTTCTGACTTTTATCCCCCGCCAACACGAAGTAGGAGGGGATATGGGTTTGACCTCCATCCGTGCATGTGTGCGTCCGTCCTTCCGTCCGAGAGACAGGGGACAACTTTTCTCAGAAACCATTACAGATAGGACAACCAAATTTGGCGTGTAGCTTCAGACCATAAAGGCCTAGATGGAGTTCGAAAATAAGAAGCACACGATTGGCGGGGGATGTTGTAGACCATGTCGACTTGTTTTTTTTTTTTGTCACAGGCGTCAACTTCTGCTCTTCGGGGAGAGAGGACGTAGATGTGCGCACGCTGGGGAACGGTAAGGGCCCTGAATCTCCGGTTCTGCCTGCATGAATCAGGCCCTGGCCTGCCCCTCATCTGCACCCACGTCACAGTCTTGATATGACATTAGAGGTGCTGAAGAGTTCCTAAACATGTAGTAAGAAAATTAATTGGTTCTAGCCTCTTGGGGCCGGTTTTGTTGGGATTACGGTAAACTGTCGTTAATGAGGTGGTTATGCGCTGAGCTCCGCCCGGTATTGAGTACGCACGTGTTGTTGATGTTATACTTTAAATAGCTGGGATTCCTGAGGAGTGTACTACAAAGCAAGTTCCACGTTAGCCAGGCTTTCTCTGCGTCAGTTGGCTCGACAGACGCAAAACTCTGCGGCAGGGTAGACCAGTGGTGGTTTGCTTTCCTGGTAACCAAAGAGTTGCTGGTGCAGGCCCTTGGAGGGACTTGGGATTCTGACTTGTTCCAGATAAATTAGTTGGGAAGAACTATGCTGTTGGGCTCTTGAGCAAGACCCTTAACCCAAAAATTGCTCCTGGGGCTTTGCCCCTTTTTCTCTATATCCTTGCAACTGTTTCATCTGGTATTTTTCCCTGGGTGCATTTGAAAAAAAGCAACAAGTTCTCCCTGGAACTTTCCCTGATTGAATGAAGATATTAGACATACCATCAGCTGCAACGGAAAGTTAAAAGAGAGCCCTCTTTATGACACCAAGAGCCCTGACTTTTGGGCTCAACATGCCTCCCTAACCCAATAATCTCACCTCATAGTACACCGACCTCTTCTTTAATGACTATGCAGGCGGTTTGGTAAATGTGGTGATTCAGCCCAGGTTTTCTGTGCCACTGGAGTGTGGGTTCGAGCCAGGATTAGCCTATGGATCAGCCGTGAAGTTTCTGAATGCTTAAGTTTTCCTTCTCCTAGGTCGTCCGTTCGCTGTGGAGTTGCTGAACCCCCACAGAGCCAAGTTCAACAAATCAGAGATGCGTGAGCTACAGGAGGTAGTGTCCAGATCCTCCTCTGTTTACCCACCCACATCTGCCTCCAGACCCACCCCAGCCACACACCCCTGACTGGCCGTTCATCGCTGCCCTCCTACTGACTACCCTTCTCTCCTCTCCCCCCGACTCCCCATCTCTCGACATCTTCTTACACCAGTCTCTCTCTTATTTTCTCTTCCAAGACCATCAATACGTCTTCAGATAAGGTCAAAGTGAGGGACCTCCAGATTGTTACCAGGTTAGTACAGGAGCAAAGATGATTGATTTTGTTGCATTTTGAGATGTATGGATCATGGGAAATTCTGGAAGGTCATTGCTGGGTAGAAGTATGGTTACAGTCTGCCAGTTGTCATAGTGAGGTTGAATGCTTAAAATTAATTCCCAAACTTGCCTCATTTCAGCAGCACAAGCCTCTCTACACAGATTAGTTGTGTTTCTGCTTGTATCCTTGTCTGTTTCTACAAAAGCAATGTGTTCTTGTCTCTTACAATGACCTTGTTATCAACTCTGATATTCTGATGTCCTATTATGATGTCCTATTAAAAGCCCATTTTTTTGGCTGAAGCAACTCTCTCTGAGCCTCTGATGGTGACACAATGGCAGCTGATATTTGGCAGTGGTTCCCAAAGTTCTCATCCATCCTCTGCCAGACCCAGGTATTTGATGTGCTGTATCTCATGCCCCATAGATGCAACCAATCAAACCGCTGATGTTTTGCATAAGTCGTGCGTGAGAAGGAACACATCAAATGCCTGAATCAGGCTGGTGGTCTCTGGCTGGAGAGATTTGCATTTGTTGGGCCTCCGTGCTGACAGGATACAGTAATATCTACGGCTGTAAATATTCCCCACTATTTTGTTCTAGTCACCTTGATTTTTCCAACTGAATGAATCTTCTGTCAAGACTTTCTTTTTGCTGAAATGAGTGGAGTTAATGGGTGGAAGAAACTTGGCGGGACTTTTACTTTTTGAGGCCTTCATCATGAGCACACGTGTGACGCAGGGAGGCCGTGGGGCGCATGAAGGAGGGAGAAGAGGAAAAGACCAAATCATACGGAGCCCTCATCTGGACACACAACCCCATCGAGAAACATGATATCGAGTTCATTAACGACATCAAGGTAGCGCATTGACTGAAGCGCAATTCAGACCAAAGATTCGCAATGCGATGAGACCGTTTTAGAACATCTCAGCGAAGAGTTGCTGCAGCGTGAACTGCCACGTATCGACAGCCAATCGGCTAGTGGTGACTTCAGCTGGTCATGTCAGTTACGAACTGTCAGCTGGTCGGAACCGGGAATAACCAGGAGAAATGTGCAAAAGAGGGCAGGTCTCGCGTTGCAAGCTTCGGGCACAGATGGACGTTAGCGCCCTGGGTTTTTCGTTGAAGCACCCATGGACGGCTCGGCCCTTTATTTTTTTGTGTCCTCACTGTTTTCTTAATAGCAGAAATGTAACTGTCGCAACTAACTCATCATCACTATTATCCATATTTTCAAACGCGGCAATAATTCCATCAACTGGGGTGGGGGGGGGGGCGTTGAAAAGCCGGCAGTTAGAATGGAAGCACAGAGAGTCATCGCTATGGAAACGATAGACCGTCTCATCTCGTGGCCTCGGTGTGAACTGGCTGGTTTCGGAACGTCGCTGACTGGCGCGTCACAAGTAGTTGCGAGTTTCAACCCGTCGCATCGCGAATCTTTGGTCTGAACTGGGCTTAAGGTTTAGTTCTTTGGAAATCTGCTTCCAAACTGCACAAGGATTTATTTATTTTTTATTTTTTTTGTGTGATTTTTTTTCTTTACTGCTTTTTTATGTTCTTACAGAACATTTGAACTGCTCTGTTCTATGGTTTCAGTGACAGAAATGTTTCTGTTCTTGGTTTTTTGTACATTAAGGGTATAAATGGACTGAAATGCCTAAAATGTAATAAATGAAATGTGTCTTTTTCACCAATTTTTAAATTTTTTCCAAGTTTTTCAATTTTCACCAATTGGATTTATAACAATCCTCATTCCATTGGTGGCACTGTGAAAGCACACAAATCAAAAATGCAAAGACGAATTGTAGAAATGCAAAAACAGACAGGAAGGACAAAGCCTGAACAGGAAGGCCGAAGAACCATTAGTATGTCAGCTGCTCTCGAGAGAGAGGAGGTGAGGGCTTTGTGCTGAAGCGCTAGCAAAGCGGGTCATATGAGAGCATTACCTACCGCATGTGGCGAATGCTTGCAGGTGAGCCCACAGCTTCGTGCCTGAGGTGCTCGCCCTCGACGTTCGCTGAAACCAACCCAGTGCAGCCACATTAAGTTCAGTGTTGCCTCTGGCTCACACTGCCTTTGCAGCTGTGAACATATGTTCCTGCATCTTTCCCCTGCAGGAGCTGAAGATTGACCAGAAAACGCCACTGCGAGTGCTGCACCGGAGGCCACTGGCAGTGCGGCAGCGAGTCATTCACACCATGTCTGCCATTTATGTGGATGAACATCACTTCCACCTGAATCTGCGCACTCAAGCAGGGACGTATCCTTCCAGTACAGGCGGACTGCCTGAGCACTGCCCTGCAAAGCAGTGTGACTGGTGTACACCATGAACACTGGCTCGCTTGAGAAATGCACATTAATTTCACGCTCCTTTACAGTTGCGTCCCCCCAGATACATCAAGGAGTTTGTTCACGGGGACTTTGGGCGAACCAAACCCAACCTGTGTGCACTGATGAAGTGTGATACGGACATCCTAGAGCTTGATGTTGAGGTGAACACCTCTTAACTAAATCCCCCCACCCACCCCCCACCCCCTCCTTTTCGCAATCACCTCTTTTCAGACTCCCATCTCACACTGCTGTCAATTAGGGCTGTTATATTATGGCATTTCAAAGGGCTGCAGATCTATTATGGTTCTTCTCACCATATGGACTCCTGTGACCTCTGATTAAAATGAGTGTAAAAAATAAATAACATTTTTTATGAATTGCGGCACTTCACATCCATGTGATTTTGGACCAAGCTGTGTATTTAATTATGGGAGGCATGCTAATCCTGTCCCATGCATTGTAGGTGCTATGTGCAACTTTTATTTACATGTATTAATGGCTTTCTCTTGCAGATTTGTAAATGGACTGCAACTTAAAGTTGCTGTAACTAATTTGGTCGTTTTTGTAGCTTCTTGTGCAAAGCCGAAGTCAGTCAGTGGTCCCCGCCCCCCATCCCCAACCCAGCCACACAGGAACGTGCATAGGTTTCCATAAAGGCAGAGTTGGAGAGCAGCGACTCGGTTACAATGAAAAATTATTAAAAACATTTTCTGGCTCTACCAATGTATTGATAAATGTGGTTGTCCTCTAGATGTTGCCCAAAATGTTAAAAAAAAAAAAAAAGGCAGAAAAAATGTCATTGCTTTATCTAGCATACACTTTCAGTTATTAGAGCTCAAAGGAGGCAGTGATTTTTAACGTTTTGGATTTTCAGTCGCTTTTTGGAGCCTTGTGAGAAGAAAAGGGTACAAGCTACAGCAAATCTAACAGCATTTTCATAATCTACAGATAAAGTTAGCCCACCACACTTGATTTCAAAGCTGTACATCGGAAACACTTCTTAAATTCTTGCTTGAAGTTGCACCGAGAGGCAACTTTGGTAAAATGGAAAAAATCTAAATTTTGTTGGAAGAACTTAAAAAATAAAGTGTGAAAAATATGCAAAATCGGCAACTGGGCAAATACATTTTCACATCACTGTGCAGTACAGTGATAAAAAGATGACAGATTAGTCCAGAGAATTGTAATACCTAGTCAGTGCTCACTTGTCTTTGATATTTCATGCCATTTCTGGCAGTTGAAAGGTTGAAAGCTGACGTTTAACCGCTTATTCTTTTTTCTCTCTCCTCCAGTCGGTGGATGTGGATTGGCCGCCGGCGGTAGAAGACTGAAGGCTCTTTTAAGGCTCCACTCTAATACTGCAACTCGCTGTTCATGCTATACTGTTCGTTCTTTAGCACTGTACCTCAAATCATGGTCCTGAAGGGCTATTAACTGCTGGTCCCACTTGACTGGTCAGGTGTGAAGGAAGTATGATCAATGGGTAGCATCGCTCTTTCAGTTAATTTCCTGGGAGGGGGAAAAAAAAACTGAGGCCAGATTTAAATTTTACTGCCAGATTTGACTGTCCTGTAATTATGAGTCATCATATGTAATTACTGGAGATGGCTAATCATTGCTAACCCACTCCTACCTGATGGGAAGTCTCTGGTTTGTTAGTGGAGCCTTTGGTGCTTGAACTCAGAACATCCATTATCATGTTATTGTGTTGTGTCAGGGCCTTTTTGAACTGCTGTGTTTACTCCTAAACAGTAATGATACAGTGTTTATGCTTTGTGGTGTATTATAGGTGTATATAATGTATATAGGGTGTCTTAGACTGACAGTGCGCTGTCTGCAGCACAAAATGGCTGTTAAGATACAGGCTTTTTTTTTGTCTTCAACGGTGGTTTTTCTGGGGACCCCCGGTGGCTACTGGTTTTTGTTTCCTTTACAGTTTCAGTCTCAATTTTATTTATTTTAAAAAATAAACATTTTTATGCCCCCGCAAAATATGGCTGGGGGCATATAGGGTTATCTGGGTCCATCCGTACCTAAATCGTCCATACCTAAATCGCCTGTATGGGGTTGATCATGTTAATAGGAGGTATCGTTTATTCACCTCTCAAAAATCGGTCGACAGAATTCATTGAACTTTCACACGTACTTTGTGGGGACGCTAAAGGTGTGCATCTCATACCTTGTTTCTGAATTTTTTTCAACATTTTGATTATTTCCCTGGAGTTTGAATTTAGGTCAGTTTTGTCAAGGCTCCCTCTCCCATTGCTGTAATGAGGGTTTCGTCTGTCCACCTCTCAAAAACTTTACAACAAAATTCACTGACCTTACACATGCGCTTTGTTGAGACTCAAAAGGTGCGCATCTCACTCTTTGTTTCTGAATTTTAAAAAAATTCTGATGATTTTACAGGTGTTTGAACTTAGGTAAATTTTGTTGAGTTTCCAGGATCTGGGGTCACCCGAGTCCCATGGACACAAATTTTTTTAGTATTTACTTGCACTGTTCATGTTCGAAGCCACATTGTCAGAAATATCTATGCATGCCCTGATTAACTATATTGCAAAAGCTTTTTCATTGCATGAAAGAGGTAGGGTGTAATTGTGACTAAATTAAAGAATCACTGGCTTCTAATTTGTGAAAGTGTGGGGTCACAATAAAAAAAATAGCCATTTGATCATAATTGACAAAATAAACGGCATTGCGAATGATAATTTGCCAAACCTGAATTGTTATAGGGTTTCTTCGAGGGTTGAAAATCCTTGAAAGGATTTGAATTTTGATGTGTAGTTTTCTCGTTTTGTAAAGTGCTTGGATTTAGAATAAAGTGCTTGAAACTGCTTGAAATTGCTGCATAAATTGCAGTACTTTCATTGTAAATTGCTCCCAAAGTTGTTTGATAAATATGTAATTTACCAAAGCTGTAAGGAAAAGCTTGAAAGTTCACTTTGAAAAGTGCTGGAATTTGACTTTGGGGAAAAAGTGTAGGGATCAAGGAGGTAAAAAAAGGTCACATTTTCTACAGTTGAATTTGGACCGAACTGATTTACCTTCATTTTTTTCTGGTAGAAATACAGTATGCACCCTTTTGCCAATGTCTTGAGAACCCCGGTCTACCATTTACCTTAGTGAATGCCTGTAAAACGCACAGAGATACTTTTGTTTTTTTATGCTTGATTAAATAACTTTAAAACCCAACAAACCTGGCCAGTTGTATTTCATTGAGGAAAGTTTTCATTAGTAGCTTGAGTACTAGAAGTAATTGTTTTGCTCCCCCTTCTGATGGAACGTTCCTCTGTTTTCTTGTGCATTTGCCCATATGACCACACATTTTGAATCGCTGCATTGTTTTTTAAAAATTCGCAGAAACAAGACAAGTAATGGTCTAACAACGTCTCCATTTAGTGTAAAAAATAAAATAAAAATTTTGGACCTGGGGAAAAAAGAGAAAATTGCACTAATGTATAAAACGTATAATTTATTTGGTAATAGAGTACATAACAGCATAAAAAAGTACATTCAATAAGATAATCTGCTATACAAGTACCTTAGCATCAAATATTCATATTTTTGTAACAATTTTTGATGTTACAATTTGCTACAAAACTAAAGATAACCTTTATTTCTGCTGTGATAAGCTTAAGGGATCTGATTGGGGTCAGAGATTTAATTATTTTTTTAGCAAACCAGTAACTCTGATGTATTAATGTGGCACTGTTCACTGCATGGGTCAGCAGCACCATGTGAGACCTATTGACAGTACAATTATTATGACATAGCCATTACTGAGGAATACTCGATCCCTATTTAATGTCCTTTTAAGGAACAAAATTACATTTAAATAATCCATTTCAAAAAATAAAATGATTTCAAGAACCCTAAGTTTTATTTTTACTGTTCCCGTCAACCTGGACTACTAATACTTATGGAAAAATTAGAGCAAATATCTCACAAAAAATGCAAGGAAATTTTAGGCTTAAAAAAATAATTTAAAATGCATGTTCATAATGCAAGCAAAATAACCTCACCTTTCTAAATAAGTGCTGTATACTGCAATGTCAAGCAATGTCAGAGTGCTGATATTGATAATTGGTAAGCTGACTAAAACTTTAAACAAAGACAAAAAGTTTCTGAAGTTATCTAAATGGCATATCCCTCATTCGCATACATTCAATCTAAGCTGTTGCAATCAACAACCGAAGTAGTAATGAAAATGCCACGTGTTACAAATATTTGTGCCGTCGCAGCGAAAATGACAAATATCAACTGATTCAGTTCCTACGGCTTTTGGGATTGGCCGCTCTGCATGTGGCTTCAGGTCATTGCTCATCCGCTATAGGATGACCAGGTTACGGTGTTGAGGCACTCTTCGATGTTGAAGCCCTTGAAGTTTGAGCAATAGCCGTTTTCTATCCCATTCTGGCTCAGGGTGGCTGGGTACCCTCCATTGTTCATGGGGCATGGCATGAGGGTGCTATATGTCAGCGACTCCTCGGGCAGAATGGTGACCCCGTTGAGGGGCTGAGAGGATCCCAGCGGCTCTTGCTTGAGCTGAAATGGAGCCTGCGGAGACCCAAGGAAGGAGTGCTGCTCGTCATTACCATCCATGTTATTTCTGCCAATCATCCCGGACGAGCCCCCATTTTGCACACCGTGCATTACTGTATGGTCATAGCTGGGCCAGGAGGCCTGGATACTGCTCACTGTGGCTGGGGGCTCCTTCTTGTAGAGGGCAGCCTGCTTGCCCTGCGGCTGGACCTGCCTTCCAGAGCTCTGGGATTCCTGGAGGTCCTGCCGCAGACACTGCAGGTCCGTCTCCGTGAGAAGGGGCAGGCTGCTGTTCTGCACTTCCCCGGTGAAGACTGCGACCGACTGAAGCGGCAGGCTGTAGCCGTTAGCGGCTGACATAAGGGCCATCTGGACATCTTCCGCGGGAAAGGGGTCAGAAACAACATGGTTGATGGGCGCGGTGACTTGGGTCGAGGCTTGTGGTGCCATGGTAGTGACTGGAGAGCAGCTGCGGTACATGCTTCGCAGTGTGGGCGGGGCCTTCTGCGAGAGGGTTGGAGTGATCTTCATTCTCGCGGCCATCGGCTCTGAGGTAAAATGAAAGGAAACTTGGATGAAGTGCATGTGAAGCGTAAAGGAAACACATGGCATTAGCTTTGAAACGCAGGCGTAAAATCTGGATTCAGAAATGAAGTCCTCTGCTTTATTTTGTTCCAACCACCGGGATTTCCATATTAGCTCATGTCTGCAGTCAGAGGATGAACTTTTGGGTGAAATGAACAGGTGAAACAAACTCAGGCAGGACTTTTACTTTCTCACCCAGGCCATTACACCTTAGCATTTAAATCTGTAGCATGTACCATCATGCGAAGCTTACACAACACTCCAATCCCTACCTTGCTTGATTGCTTGGTTCTTCCATGGCATCTGGCTGGGTCTGTTCACAGTGCTGCTAGCACCTGCACAAAAATGCATGAGTTACTCCTTATCTGCAGGAAATCAGGTAAAGCAGCTTAAAGCAGTCACATGAGAACAGCCGGACTTCCTCTGAAGTGAGTTCAGCTCCTGTTTTGGTCGACGCTGCTACTGCTCCTCACCATTGAAAGTGGAGAAAGATTTCATCATGTCCTCCAGTCTCCGCTTCTTTTCTTGACATCCATGAGGATCTGAATTGGAAAACGCACAGAAAGGCTATGAAGCAGTTGACTGCGTGCATTCATTTTTGCTTTAAGTGTCTGTAGAATATACTTTAGCTTGACATTAGATTTTAAACTTGTATTTCTGTCACCCTTTTTGGAATTTAAGACAAAAAAGGCAGAGATGAAGTTTTTCTTGTGTGTTTTTAAAAAAAAAAAAAATTCGGCATCTCCAATCCCAGCCGAATTTGGAATGCCCAATTCGAGAACTATGTACAAGGTTTGCTCATTGGCAACCCCCTGTTGCCAGCTCAGGAGATGAGATGAGGTTTTTAAACTAACATCAAGATTTGCCAACGGACTCAAAACTTCAGTGAAACAAGCAAATACCTTATTTTTACCAGGACAAATGGACATTGTCGTGACAGGACAAAAACGGTGTTAAGACAGACTTCCTTTAAAATACCTGTCACATCCAAGTCCACTTCTTTCCAGTCCAAAATACTTTTGAGATCCGTTAGGATTTGGTCTGTTGCACAAAATAGTTTTCTTCCTGAGTGAACTCACAAGGGCGCCTCGCGTGTTGGTAACTACATCTCACCTTTGTTGTCGGGCAGGTAACGGAACTCTCTTGGTTCGCTGACCTGCTTGTCAGAGGGTCGGCGGAGCTGCATCCTCACGGTAACGGGGTCGGTGATGGAGGCGTCCATGTAGGGCGGGGTTTTGAAAACAATGGCTACCTGCCGGTGAACATCGGCCTGGGAGAAGCTGCCCCTGGCCTCCCAGGTCTGGGTAAAGAATCGCACCTCAATATCATCTGTAAGCAAAGAATGAGTAGATGAATGATGATGTATCAAATAATAGCTGGTCTGCGAGGGGCAAAAATAAGGAGTGAATGGTGACAATGAAGGCCAGAGTAATAAAGGAGAGAAGATGGGATGCAAAAATGAATGAATGAATGAATGGTTGAATGACAGTTTATCAATTAAAAGTTAGGGTGGAATAATGCGGAATGGTGCTCTCTTAAAGGGAGAGGCCTGACGCGACGAAACAATCTATTATGCTATTATCCATATTGATGATCGGCTTCTAATTCCTGAGAAAATGGGCAACTGCTTTAAGACAGCCCAATAGCGTAACCACACAAGAAAATATCATGGTTTCTGAAATAAAATCCAGTAAAATAAACCTGTCAAGATAAGGAATTGATGTGCAAGTCACGTCATGGTTAACACCAGTGAGGTACACTCACCCTTCTGCACTTTGTCACACAGGAGGAAGATCTCATCTCCCCCTTTGACGCAGCCACAGTTCCTGTTGACCCGGCAGATCCGCAGTTCTGCAGTTGTGGGAGCCCCTGTTGAATGTGGGACAGAGGTCAGACCACCCTTCATGCTCGCAGGTGATGACTTACTCTTTAAAATAAAACTGATAATGATTTATTCCCCAAATCAGTGAGGGTATGACATCAGAGGCGAGACACGCGAAGAGGAAGTAGGCACAGTACATCCGCTGAGTTTGATAACGATCACTTAGGGATCATCTCTGACTTGAACTTGCTCACAGAGCTGTCAGTGCTTGGGGTTTTCACAGTGCTTCGCATTCTGAAGTCGTATAACGTTTTTTTTTTTTCCTCCCCATAAAAAGCGCCAATCTTGTGTGGATGATCTTTGAGAAAACTTAAAGTTGAATCCATGCTACTTACCCTTTGTCAGTGAGGGATGGAAGTATCAGCTCAGGGCTAAAACCGAGATTGAAAGTAAGGGGCCGTGTGGAAGTGCCCTCTTTATATGTAATATTCACTATTTATTGCTGTAACTTTCACTATCTGGTACTCTTCTGGATCTATCTTGGGACTTATACTCTTCCAAAAAAGAAACTATACATTGTTTTTAGCATCAATATATTGTACTTGAAATGTTTTGACAAATGTGGAAAACATTGAAAAGAAAGTGTAATCAATAATTCAATATTTATATAGTTTCTTTTTTGGAAGAGTATACTTAAATATGTTTTCCACATTTGTCAAAACATTTCATGTATAATAAATTGATGCTAAAAACAATGTATAGTTTCTTTTTTGGAAGAATATATTTCTCTCATTTTTTATGATTCTTAGTTGCCAAAAATCCTAAAAATGAGGCGTAACTCCCATTAAGCCGTAACCCACTCACTTAATACGTGAGCTGATTCTGATGTTTTTTGTATTCACAGATAAAGCCTTTTGCTACAGAGACTGTGTTTGTGTACAGACCCTAATCTGACTGCAGTCGCACAGCAGAGAAGCGACAGTTTCCTGCATCGTGTGTGCACGACGGCAGCAGACTTCGTGGAACCCGTTGCACGCCAGACCTCAAAGTGTCACAGAATTAGAGCAGAGTTCTGCAGTAATGGCATCGAGTCTCCGTGTCATCAAGGGGCTTCACCACCCAACATGGCGCAGGCTTGAGTTCGGTTTTAATTCAGTCGATGCAATACGTACATGGAAGTCTATAAGTTTATGCGCAGTGTATTGTAAAGGGCTGTATTTCACATGTGTAGTTCAATCCATATTGATGTACAGCACTGTGCAAAAGGTTTAGGCAGCCGGGATTTATTAAAACATAGATTTAGTCTTAGATGTTTATTTTTTGTTGGTATTTCAGTACAGTCACTTACAGATACAGATAAAATAACTGTGATAAAACCTTGATATCAACATCATGAAGGCTGTCTGGGGTTACATTAAGAGACACCTGAGTGAGTCTATGAGCCTGCAGAGGACCTGTGTTAAGTTCTCTAATGTACTCGAAACAACTGAACAGCCAATTATCTTATAAAAACGATGAAACTACGGGTGAGTTTTCCTTATTTTTAGACAAATGCTGGCAACACTGATTAATGATTTGAGTTAGTTCTTGACAATTCTCAGCTCCTTATTGTACATTTTTCCATATTTGGAAACCTTTAATGTTGTGATTTTAAACAATTCCCAAGACAAAGATGCTTTTTAAAGTGCTGAAAACTGCATAATACCATCCAAGCCCTCAAATTAAAATGAACCATCAGCTTAATTTCAGCGAACTGTATAGGAATTACTGTACCATTAAATCGGGACAAAAAGTCCCTTTATTGTGGAGGTCAGTATAAATTCACTTCACGGCAAGTTAACTGAATTTCTTGCTTAACTTTCTATAACTTTTGAGGATTCTAAATGATGCAGAGTGCTGTGTGAAAGAACAATAGATTGCGCAATTGGTCTGCCTTTACTAGTTTTTCAGTGTTTTAAAATCTAATTTGGTTCTCTTAAACAGAAAATATCAGCTTATTTTAAGATACTGATTGCTTAATGGGTGAAATTTTCTTACCCCATTGTTAAACCTTGAAATGGGTCAAACTGTGCACACCTAAAAAATTTTTTGAAAATTAGACTGACTGATGGAGTGGACTGATATTTGTTAAGCTGATTTTGTCACGGGTTTGGCTGTTTGAAAAGGGCTAGGTGAAATTCACTTACGGTTGTCGTAGATGGGGTTGGAGACGATGGGAGTCAGGGCGTGGGTGTACTGTCCCGCCTCATCCTGCAGGAACACCTGGAAGCAGAGCCGAACCACGTTTGGGTCATAGTCGTCCGTCTGCATCAGCTGTTCTCGTGGAACTAAGAAATGCACAGAGAAATATACAGTCAGTAAGCCAATGCACCCGTTTCCTCCAGTACTGTCTGTAATCCGCGCACCAAATGCAGCCACTAGCCCAATGCATTTGTACACTGTCAAACACAAGCAATAACCCAACATCTCTACACTCGCTAACACTGCTCTTGAATCCTGTGACACAAACTCTCTCTCAGAAACGATACAACCACTGTTACAAAATATCAATACTGATTAAAGTTCAAAGCATTTGACATAAAATGACTCAAACTGCATTCACTAGTGAATATCGCAGCAGCATTGTGACAGCAGCAGTATAATAGTATTGTCATTTGACATGGCACTGATTAACACAGCCTTATGCTGAGGGGTTCAAGTAAAGTATTACTGTATACTCTAATAGACAACGCTGCGGTATAATTGTTGGCTTGTATTCTTTTAAAAAATGCGGTTTCATTTCCTTAGCAGGAAATGGCATTTACTTGAATGACTTGGTTCGGTGGCTTTTGCATTTTTTTTTTTTTAAATGCAACTATCCTGGGGGGCGTTTCCCAAAAGCGTAGTTGCTAACTAAGTTAGCAACTTACGTAGTTCGTCCATTCACAGTCAATGGGCCCAACTCTGTAAGTTAGCATCTGTGATTTTGGGAAACGCACCCCAGATCTTTAAGTGTGACTCTGAGCTAACGTTGGCTGTAAAAGCCACCGAAGAGAGGAGTATCTGGTAAGCATGTTAATACAGCACAAACTGATGTAAGCACATTAAACAACCATGACACACAGTGGCTGTTCTGCCAGTACTATACTGATGGCAGAACATATTACAACATGATTTCCACCCAGCAGATTTCTTGATATGAGGAGAAAATCACCTCTGAACATTATCAGACCTGGGATTTTTACATTTTTCTTGAAGTTCTGCGGTGTAACATGACACAGAAGTATCGCATTAAATATTGCTACAGAGCTAAACAGAGCTGATGAAATATAATGCTAAAATGTCTCTCAGGAACTCGCTGTAAAATATCACTGGTATTTCTAGCAGCTCCACCAGCTGTACACCCTCATGCGTGTAAATATGCATATTTATGTCATGTCATCTCCACCCACGCGCAGTTTCACACTGTTTCAGGAGTTCCTCATTTCATACGTCTACACAAAGGCCACCCGTCCCACAGAGAGTGTGGGGGCTTCGCTGCGCCGCCCACACCCGTGATGTCACCAGCGGCGTAACACGAAGCCGGTGGAGGGAAGCAGTGGTGCTACTTTACACAAGTGACAGGTGTGGACCAAAAAAAAAAACTGTACGAAGAAAGAAAACGAAACAGTTCGCTCCCCTCTCCCTGCTGTACCCAGCGAAGACGTTTCACCAGAACCCAGCAGCCAGCAAACACAGAGGGAGAGAGGAGAGAAAGAAGGGAGGAGAAGGAGGTTTTCAGAAAAAAAAAAGAATAAAGAGAAGGAGAGAGTAGGCAGGTGGAGTGAAGAGACACTAGGGTGGTGCAAACAGTGTGAACATATGAGTGGGTGGAGGAGAGAGACAAACCGAGTGCAAGAGAGAGATGGGAGGTGGAGGCGGGTGAAACGGAGGTCTACTGCTGCTTTGGGTGCTGTGTTTGGTGGGCGACCAGTACTTATTGCACTGGCTATCGACTCCTGATCAATTCCTGCCAAGTACCATCGTCCTTTACCGTTCTCGCATGACCAGGCCAGTGGTCTCTGACAGTGGCGACAGTGGTCGAGCGCACGGCCATTTCAGTCATGGAAAATTGTGTGATTCATCTTCATAAAGTTGTATTTTCCATAACAAGGACCGTCACTGCAGATATTAGTATGACTTTCGTCAACAGCCAATAGTGAACCTGCCAACCCCCCACCTCTAGGTGAGAAACCACAATGGTCTGATTGGAAATGACTGGTCACTCCCATTAATAAATTGGGAGAAATTACTGTAAAACCTGAACACTGCCTGTTCCTGCTGATCTGTATTGTTTAAGTGGGCTGCTGCTGTTGTCTGTTTTCACTCAGAGCAGCTGGTTTCACTGGTACATATCAAATACCAGTTATAAGACCATAATATCACCATAATATGATGGCTCTGCACATGCCTTACACTAATAAGGTAAACCTTCCTGGCAACTCTTCAAAGCTTGTGTCATTCGGTGGGCACGCAAATGGCACGTCCCATTTAAGCAGTGCAAGTAAAGCATAAGAGAATTTAATATTTTCGTATTTGGCATTTCAGCGTATGCTGTCTCTCGCAACGCCACCGTTGGATCAGCAGCAAACAGTTAGCCTGGTTCTTTCCAGATAAGATGGGGACACCCCTGTTTCAGACTGTAAAAGTTGCGGAGTGACTCACCGTTAAAGGGATTCATGCAGCGGCCCACCCTCTGCATTATTGCCAGTTGAACCTCCTTTCGCTTCACGCACTGGATCCCCAGGTTCTGAAAGCTGTAGAAGAAGAAGCACATTTCAAAACTCAGTCTCTCATCTCGACCAGCGGAGCACAATCTGAACGGCCCGTTCAAAATCTCCTCTGCAACAAGACCATAAACAACAAAGTATGCGCCTCAACTAAAAGAATGAGCCAGCCCACCCTAGCCGATCAAGTAGTTTAGTATGGATCATTTTAGACCAGTGGGAGCCGTTGTCCACAGTTGCCACAAGCACCCTTGCGTTTCAGCAAAGTGGCTGAATAATTTGATGGGCGCAAAAATTATGAATTTCTTGCCACTTGGGAAACAGCTGTGGAGAGAGAGAGACTTGGACTGCTTTACTTGCAAGAAAGTCTTAAGCCTCCGTATACTCTGACCATGACCGTTTCGAGAGCTGTTATACAAAAAAAAAAAAACTTGATTGGAAACTTTTTCATGGAAACAGTGACCCTCTTTAGACCATTAAGAATGTCGTCTGCAACATGTAAAATTTTAGTCATATACTCTCTTTTGGAAACACAGACTGTACACTCAAATTCATTGTCATCGATCAGCTAAGGAGCTGGGCTGCCACCATTTAACACCATTGTAAACACAAACAGTTTGGTGTCTTGTTGCCATAGAGATGATAGGACATAGACAGTCTCAATCTTTGTTCACCACATGTAAATTCTTGACCACAAGCCTGCTTTTATATCTCTGTATATCTATACATCTATGATCTCGTTGCAAATATCAAATGACGCTGCGCTTGGAAATGGGGATGACCTCACTTACATGATGATGCTACGCTCTGGCCCAAACTCCGCTTCATAGTACCCGTCCTTGCAGTCTTTCCCCACCAGCTCATGAGGGTGCGGTCTGTACGGCTCATTCTTTGTCACCAGTGACACCCGAACCTTGCCCCTCCCATAGAAGTTTGAAATCTACAAAAATAACAACAAAAATAGAGATTGAAAAGTGATGTTTGGTGCATAATGAAATCTTCAGGGTCCACGCAACAGTTCATTGAAATCTAACAGGCATCAGGTTTATGCTGTTAGAGCTAAATCAAGTCTACCAAACATTTTATTAGTTCTTTTAGCTTAGCATTTAACATTTGGCAGTCTCAGGTTTAGATAAAATCATGGTGAGTTCACTGGTTGCGCCATTGCAAAATTATGTTCTCTTTTAAATAAACCTTGCACAGCTGGGTTGAACAGCTTATATTCTTGCAGGAAAAACATTTAATCCTTAAAAGTTTGGGACGATGTCTCTGAAGGAATCTTCATGTCATGCACTTCTAATTCTACCCTGCACTGCGCTCAAATGACATTCACGCAGTTTTTATGAATGTGTTCAGATTTTTTTTAAAATCCTGCAGTTGGTTTTCTGTCCCTGTTCCTCGTGACATCACTCATGAATCACAGTACACCCTTGAAGCGCGTCTGTGGGTCATTGAAAAATGCACCTGAGACATTTTGACACAGATTTCTAGTTGCAGTAGGAGCAGAACTCGACACAAAATGGTGTCTTGACACAAAATGGCGACAAACAACTGCTTACGCGAATGCTTGGGAAGGATCTGTTGCTCTCAGAGCTCCTCTCCCCTGGAATGCTCCCCGCCGAGGGCCCTTCGCACTTGTACCTGAAGCGTGTGCCCCTCTGCTTGGGCTGCTCATAGATCCGGACCCCAGGCTCGCCCCCTGCCAAAAAGAGGAAAGGTGCTCTCAATGCTGACTCCAGTGAAGAAGAGGACCTTAACCCTTCAAGGCAATGTTATACTTAAACCAATGACCAAAACCCACAATGAGCAGGTGGTGGGAACATTTAGGTAAGCTGGAAGCAATTTGTTGATGTGCATTTATGAAACAAAAAACTTAAGCACATACTCTTTTTACTTGTGTAGGCATACAGTCCATACAGAGGTGGTTCTCCAAAATAACTTTTCAGAAGCCCATCTTTCAAAATGTCAGTTTAATCTGAATCAGCAAGTAATTCCGGGGAAAATGTTCAAATGGTCAGTTGAGCGGAACACCTTGTAACTGGCTGTTTGAAAACTGAGTGATGTCCCCAACTCTCACATGCTTCTAAAGTTTCACATCAAAGGTGATTGAATGATTTTCTCTGCCAAGCCAATTATAGTTAGCTCTCAAGTGGAAATAATGAATACCTCTCTATCAATAAATAATTTTTTTTATGTTCCTATTCAAAGGATAGGAGACAGTTTAAGGAATTCCACAGGGTATTACAGTATAGTAACTCGCACTAGTCTGCTCCGTGTTCCCGACCCTTGGCTCACCCTGACCTCCATCTTGGGAGAGAGACAGTCAAATCTGGCAAACGCTTTGATCATTTCCCCTTGCACACAAACATGCCTGAACACAAACCCAAATGCTCAGACGACTTGAGATTAAATCTGTGCCCTAATGAAAGAATGTGATAGAGGGAACACCATCTTTCCACATGTAAATGTTTTATAATCATTATTAGTTTAAAATATGCAGTTATTGTAATCACACTCTGCAGGTACATGCTGGGCTGCATTCAAAAGGGTTATGAAAGCACAACTTTAAATGCACATGCGCAAATAAAGCAACAGACAAACATCCTGAAGACTTGTATTGTATTCTGCTAAAGAAATGCATTCAATTGTAAGAAATCAGTTTTATCAGCATTATAGTGTGTGACGGTTAACGCAGTGAAGATAATGTTTTTTGGAATACCAAAATAAGAACATTTTTATACGAGCACTAAAGTCACGTTTGTGATCTCACACCTTAATGGGTTACAGGCACTCTCCTGCATACTCAGAGCTGGAGAATGCCCCGGTTGTTCCACACTTAACAAAAATATCAACGCCCCATTTGACACTTTTAAACTTTAATTAGCATTAAGGGTTTTACAATATATTAAGTCATACAAAATTCATTTTATTGTTCAATATGCAACAGATTACTGTTCATTAAAGCAAGGTATATAACAGTCGGTAGTAATGTGCAAAACCCTTTTAACCTGTAATCAACTGAAAACAGCAGAAAGATAAAATGGGTAATGTCCTCATCATCATCATCACTGTTTTATGAAAATAATTGCTATATCAAAATGCGATGCCTGCAACATGTTCTTGGGAAGTTGGGACAGGGGGATGTTAACCACTGTATAGCCAGTGTAGTACCCACAATCCATGACTACGAAGCCACACTGTTGTAATATGTGCAGTGTTGCTATCGGTCATCCTGCTGGAACAAAAAAAAAAGACATTTGGAGAACACGTCGTTCCTAAATGTACGTTTACTCTGCTGCATCAATCATGCCTTCACAGACGTGAGCGCTAATGAAGCACCGGAACATGACAGACTAGCAGTATATAAGTTGGGACGGTCCTTATCCTCTTTGGCTGAAAGCACAGCATCCGTCTCTTCCACAGGCAATTTGAATGATTTAGTTGTCAGACGACAGCACTCCTTTCAACTTTGCGTCTGACAATTTCTGATGAGCTTGAGCCCAGAGAGGTTGGCAGTGATTCTGGATTGTGTTAAAATCTGTCTTCTGCTTTGAAAAGGAGTGTCTGAACTTGCATTTGATGATGCCATGACACATTGTTCACTGATGCAGGTATTCTGAAGTATTCACGAGCTCATGTAGTCATGTCTGCGGTGGAGGCAGGTCAGTGACTGCAGTGCTGTCTGAGGGCTTGAGGGTCATGCATATCCAAGATTGGTATTCAGTCTTTTCATGCAGACATTGCTTCAGATTCTATTTTCACAATATTATTGTCTTTTGATAAGGACATCCCCAAATTCCATGTAACTGCACGTTGGAAAATCTTCGTCTTAAACGGTTTGATTATGTAGCATTGGGCAAAGTACCTACCTCAAACCATCTTACTTGCAAACAACCTTGCTTTTTGTGACTGCTCATTTTACGCTGTTACGACCCGGTCTAGGTAGGTCGCCTACAGGTAGATAAATGAGGGAAGCGCAGGTAGAGAAAACTGCGACAAACACAAAAAGAAACTGCAGCTGAACAGAACTCCGGTCCCTACACTGCCTAACCAGAGCTAACTTACACCTACCGCTGGTCTTAAAAGGCTTACCAGTCACAGGGCGGCTTTAAACACGTAACTCCAGAACACTCAGTACAAAAGCGAAAACTGAGCGAGCGAATCGTGTACCCCCTCAGAAACAAGTTTTCGCCCAGAGTCACCTCCAGAAATAACACAGGGAAAATAGCAAAGCGAAACAATAACGAGGTGTCCCGATGGAAGGATGGTAAGATCCAGCTGGGACTATCCTAGCTAACCAAAGTAACCGAACAGCGCACAGAAAGGGCGAGATGAGCGAGTGATCAGGCAAGTGAATCAAAGTCCAAATCGGGGATCTACCAAACAAACAAATAGAAGAGCAAAAGCAAAAATCAAAGTCAAAATGCAACAAGCGAAGGGTCAACCACAACAATCCAAATGAACTAAACACAGGGCAAGGCAAGAATCGTTGGTCAAAAGCAAACCGGTCCAACACAGAAGGCGACAAGATGCTCACAGTGCAGGAATACTAATTGCAAGTCGAAGAACTAGTCTCTAACAGGAGTGCAAGCGGCGACCTTATAAAAGCACCGTCCCGTCCCTGGAAGTGGAAAAATTCAATTAAGGCCCAGGCAAAACTAGTACAAGGGCAGAGGTCATAACAGTGCCCAGTCATAATTGAATCACCTGATACCTATTCACCTGTTAATATGCGGAATGTTTCAAGTCTGCATTTTTCAGAAGATTCCAGAACTTTTCCTGGCTTTCCATTCCCTGGTCCCAATTGTTTTGGAATGTGTTGCAGGCATCAGACTTGAATGTTGCAAATATTTACAAAAACGAATACAGTTGATAAGGTGAGACTACTTCTTTGTGTTGGTTTCAACTGAATGTAACAGGGAATTGGCAAAACACTTAATCTTACAACCCCAATTCGGAATCAGTTGGGACAAAGTGTAAATTGTGAATAAAATCAAAACGTAATGACTTTCAAATCACATCAGCCAGTATTTTATTCATGGTAGAACAGAGGTAACATCAGGAATGTTGAAACTGAGAAATTTTACAATTTCATCTACAAAATGAGCTCATTTCAAATTTGATGGCCGGTACAGGTCTCAAAAAGGTTGGGACAGGGGCCTGTTTACCATAGTGTAGCATCCCCTCTCCCTTTTAACACAGAGTGGAGGCATCTGGGCATTGAGGAAACAAGTTTCTTGAGTTTAGCCGTAGGAATTTGATCCCACTCTTGTTTAATACAAGCTACCAGCTGCGGGGAGTTTTGGGTCTCCTTTGACTGACTTTTCATTTAATTAGCTGCCAAATGTTTTCAACCGGAGAAAGATCAGGAATGCAGGCAGGCCAGTTCAGCACAAAGACTCTTCTACTCCAAAGCCATGCTGTTGTAATATCTGCATTATGTGGTTTTGCGTTGTCCTGCTGAAATACACAAGGCCTTCCTTGAAATAGATGTCTTCTGGAGGGGAGCATATGTTGCTCTAAAACCTTTATATACCTTTCAGCATTCATGGTGCTTTTTAAAATATGCAACTGTCCCCCACCATATGCACTAATGCATACCCATACCATCAGAGATGCTGGCTTTTGAATTGAATGCTGATAACAGCAGGGGTGGTCTTTTTCCTCTTTAGCCCGGAGGACACAACGCCCATGATTTCCAACAAGAATGTCAAATTTGGGCTTGTCTGACCACAGGACACTTTGCCACATTGATACAGTCCATTTTAAACGAGCCTTGGCCCACAGAACACGGCAGCGCTTCTGAATCATGCTCAACAATGGCTTCCTTTTTGTATAATAGAGTTTTAGGTGGAATCTGAGGACGGCACAGCGGACTGTGTTTACAGACAGTGGTTTCTTAAAGTATTCCTGGGCCCATTTAGTAATGTCAATGACAGAATCATGCCGGTGAGTGATGCAATGGCGTCTGAGAGCCTGAAGATCACGGGCATCCAGTAAAGGTCTTCATCCTTGTCCAGTACTCACAGAGATTTTTCCAGTTTCTCTGAATCTTTTGATGATGTTATGCACTGTCCATGATGAGACCTTCAAAGCCTTTGCAATTTGACATTGAGGAACATTTTTTATAAAGTATTCCACAATTTTTTTACACAAGCCCTCACAGGTTGGAGAGCCTCTGGCCATCTTTCCTTCTGAGAGACTCAGCCTCTCTAAGACATCCCTTTTATAGCCAATCATGTTACACACCTGATGCCAGTTAACTTATTTACTAGCTAAATGTTCTTTCAGCTGATACTCTTATATATTAATTTCTTTTTCAGCCCCTTTTTGCCTGTGTCCCAACTTTTTTTAAGAATTGTTGCAGCCAGAAAATTTTAAATGAGCTCATTTTGTGGATAAGAATGTAAAATGACTCAGTTTCAACATGTGATATGATATCCATGTTCTATTGTAAATAACATATTGGCTCATGTGATCTGAAAGTCATTGCATTTTGATTTTATTCACAATTTACACTTTGTCCCAACTATTTTGGAATTGGGGTTGTACATACTGTACCCATTCTTGTGGAACTGAGATTTCGTGCTGTCACGCAGACAAATGCAGTGATAATTTTGCCACAATGAAATATATCCACACTCTGGTATTACTGACCTGGGAAGCGCGAAGTTTGCACCATGGGCCCGTATGTTACTGTTGGGGGGGACAAAACACACAACAATTATTCAGACATTTACAGCATGTGATATTTATTGTGTTTGCAGTCTGCAAAATAAATCAGCATTGCTAAACAAAACAGACGATGACTGATGCTTGTCAGAAATGATCAGGCATCTGTAATCACATTGTAATGAGGAAATGTCACATAGTCAAACATACCATAGCCTGTCCAACCCATGTACTGTGCTGTTAATCCATGGTAGCTGGAGAAATTGAGTCAAACTAGGCCCTGCATATATATCAAGGTAGGGCACCATGCAGGCCTGAACAGGTTGGTAATTGTCTATCCATTCCCCTCTGTCTGCTGTGCTGTCTGATAAAGGATGCCTTCATTTCAAACCGAAATTAGCAGTACAAATTGAAAGCTTAGTGATAAGTCAACTTTGCGAATGCACTTTTTGATCCCTATTCTGTATGAACTCCGAAATAGTCAGCATTCTGGAACGAAGTTGCTTTCTATTACCGGCAATGATCAGCATCATAATATTCACGTAAGAAACTTTTTATCCAAGTTCTCCCATTTTACCCCTAATTTGGATTAAGTTAGCAGGAGCACACTCTGATCTGATCTGATTTGACAAGAGGCCAGGAATGCAACCACCCAAGAGAAGCTGTCTTAATAGGCAGACAAAAGCATCTGCTCTGACACGGAGTTCACCTCACCTGCATAAAATATATTCAATACAATATATTAACTAATAACATAACCAACGCTGCTCTGACATTATCAAGTTCCCTTGCGGACATCCGAGAACCATTTGCGTTGAATGAATTTTGGATTTTGTGACTTTCCCATTAGGCAACCTTTTAATAAAAAACGACTAGTTTGACCAAGCAGTGACTTACATCTGGCAAGATTTTGCAATACAAGTTCAAAGTTTGTGGTGAAACAGACGTTAAATGCGCCCCCGTTTTCCTTTTTCATTTCACCCACGGCCAGCCTAAATCATTTTCTTTCCGCATATAGTCTATATCAAACCGTTGTCGTGTGCAAGAAGTCAACCCAACATTGGTTGAACCCACACACACACACACACACACACAGAGGACAAATTCTGCTCCGACAAAAAAAAAAAAACTGGATAAATTTACAAGCGTCAACAGGTGCTCAGATTTTGGACATTAAATATACAAAAGCTACAAAAGCTCATTCACAGCCAGTTGTAATGTAGGTTTACTTGCACCATGTAAGGTGATCATAATTAAATGCACCAAACTGCAATTACAGGCAATGATACTTACTTACTAGCCGCAAAAGTATAATCTAATAATATCGTGTAATCAGCGATTTGAAATAAATAATTAAAAAAAACCTTTTTGATGCATCTTCTGTAAGCATATCAAGAAACACAACATATGTGGACTACGTATGAGAACTAACAGCGACTGCATCGCAGCAGATGCAGGTCCAATTAAATTATCGCAGGCAACGGGGGGAACTCCAAAAAACAACCTAAAACTTGGCTACTCACCGCCGTTCATTCTGATCTTTGCGCAGACGCCGACGACAGTGTCGATGCTCAGGGGGAGACTGAATATAAGTGAAAGGGATGAGTGACTTTTTGTCCCGCTCGGAATTCCCCTCAGCGCTCCGCCCATTGGTGAAGAACAGCCCTCATTGTACGGGAGCGAGCGAGCGAGGCGCAGAACTGCGGTCTGAATGGCTTATGTTATCGTGCAAATAGGGTGTTGTGCGAAACTTCATACAGTGTATAAGGCTACATATGGCCGGAGTGCATGTATAGCATCAACACCGCTAAATGTATCCTCAACTAACTCCATAAATCTATGACGCAGCAAATCTTCGCTCGCACCCATTAGTCTGTCGACAGATGGACCAAACCGGTCCACTTAAGTTCATCGTTTATGTTTTTGGCACTTATAATGCTGAAATCAGCCTTGCACTGTTGTGTATGTGAAAATATATCACGTCTTTGTGTTTCGTCCTTATATAGGAATTTCACTTGATTTGCGTTGTGGGAGACAGTGCGATAAGAAATTTATGGAAACGTTTTCATTTGTCATCGGTGTCCTCCTAGTGTTTAAGAAAACGCGAGACAGTGCTTCTTATCGATTGCCGATGCAATCTGCTTTTTTTATTAATAATAAAAAATTCATAGAGAGGGATCAGGTGTAACCTAATTTGAATTGACATGACGCGGTAAACAGCTTGAGTCGCATGTCCCGTAGCAAAGGAATCAACATATTTGTATTAATAATTTGTTGGGTTTTCCCATTTAATTTAAATTCACATAACAACGTAAAGATAGCAAATAACTGCGACTTCAGTTCTTAAAGCTCGGTGTATAATGAACAAAGCGAGTAATTCAAGTTTAGTCGAGGCATGACTGGATGAATGTGATCAACAGAATGTATCCAGTCCAACTGCGCAACAGAGTGACACTTCACACCTGCACGTGGAGCGGTGTGTTTTTGCGCAAAATAAACGTTTGTTTGTTTAATTTGCATATGCAGGAGGCTACTCAAACACCCTGGGTAATCCCCGTGAAATCCCCTAAAGAGAACTTAGGTTTAATGAATTTAGTAACTAAATGCTGAAACTGATATACAATTTATACAATGCGCAATCCTCACTATAATCCGTAGGCCTATATATCTTAATACAACTCTATTAAGGGTAATATTTCCCCTTCGTTAAGAATGCTTCCTTTTTTTATTTAGTGTAGAAACTTTCTTTTTTTTAAAAAAATCTGCAGTTATAGGCCTATTTGAAGCTTGTGTTAGCATTTCCAAATCACCCGCTGTTGGTGCACTTGTTGAACGCATGAATTCAGTGTCTGAGTTCCCCAGGTCAGAATGCAGGATTATAACTGGTTGTGGAGTCAGAAACAGCACAGCTGCAAGTCCTTTTCCGTCAATTTGCCCTAATTTATTATTCCACAGACGAGAAAACATCGCACATTGTGCACTTGCTCTCTGTTATATTTCAATCACACACGCGCACACACACACACACACACGCGCGCGCACACACACACACACACACACAAATAATTTTCTTTTTTAATTAAGAATAGACACAAAGTCATGCAGGCAAACACGCACACTGAACTCACATGTTCTCCTAACTTCTGGGTTAACTTCACCAGACCAGAGTAACCTATTTTCCACCTGCGGCTTTTTTCAACCTCATTTCTAGGACTAGGGCAGTAGTCTCACCAATGAAATATGAGAGCAGGTGGGGGATGCGCAGGATTAATCAAAAAGTATTCCATCAGTGAAAGGTCTTACAGTAAATGCAGACCGGACTGACTGGTGTGGGTACAGAAAGCCTCTGAAGAGGGTGTGCAGTGGAAAAAAAATTCTCCACATTGAATTAACTGGCAGAGGTCCAAGAAATGAACTCATCTTGAGCCATAGCCAAGCAATCCGCATCCCTAACTGTCTTTTTGAACAAGCACATTAGTGACAAACGGTGGGGGAAAAAATATTCATAAAGTAATCTGCTACAGGGATCGAGAGAATGGCCATTGGAGTTTTAATGATTGACCGAAAGTCCCTGAAAACTTAAATAACCTATTTACTCTATTCTTAGCCATCTTTTTATTTTTTATCTTATTATATATATATATTTTTTTTTTATCTTTGTGATATATAGTATGCATACACAACATATGAGAGGATGAATACTTTTCCTTAAATGGATTCACAAATTTTAAGATTTTCTTTTCCCAGAGGCTGGATTCAAATTGGGCACGAGCGTTTTTATCCCGAGGTGACATCATGTCGTACACAAGCAATCCACCTATCATCGCTTAGGAACTAAAAGAATCACAGCTTATATATTAAATCACCCCTTCCCCCAGAAACATTCATTATGGCCACACCCATGCAGCTTGTTAAGAAGCTGCAATACATATTCAGCTATTTTTTGTTACGCATTTGAACATTATTTTTTATTTGAACTTCATGGATGCTTCGGAGTAAACTGAATTTTGAAACAGGACATCAATTTTAAAGAGTGATTTTGTATTCACAATGACAAATGTTTTAAAGATTTTTTTTTTTGAATTTTTCCTTTATTTCACAGTTATACAGTGAAGAGAGACAGGAAGGTTGGGGAGAAGAATGGGGGGGAAGACATGCAGCAAATGACCCGAGCCGGAATCGAACCCAGGTCGCTGCGGGAAGGACACAGCCTTTATGGTACGCGCACTTGGACTGATGAGCCACCGGGGCGCCCCCACAATGACTAATATTTTAAAATCAACATGTTACTGTAAGCATCTTTGATTTTAAGACAGAGCATTTTAATTAAATTTTGAATGGTTGGTCAGTATGAGCAAATGACTTCACTTTCAGCTTTCATTATATCCCCAAAATACTAGTTTCGGGGATATCATGGTTTCGCCCCACCCACCGCCGTCGCATACGCAGATTTTAGCCATTAGCATGATAACTCATAAAATACTTTATATTGGCTTCTCATTTTTAGCATATGGGTAGATATGGTAGAGAGAATGAACTGACTAGATTTTGGGCAAGTATGCACTCCAAGGTTTGCCACCAGGTGGCGCTATATATTGAAAATAATCAGTTTTCTAACCTCTGAAGAGCACCAAGAAGACTAAGGTTATGGTAGCAGGCAGAGAGCCTGAGGCCATCAACATCATGTGTAAAGGAAAGAGGCTGGAACAGGTTCACCACTTAAAGTATCTCGGTGCAATGATACAGGATACTGCTGACTGCACCGGAGAGATTAAAGCTCGCCTCGGAGTTGCCCGCTCTGCCCTCAGCGCCCTTAAGAAGATCTGAAAAGATCGGGCCCTAAACAAACAGCTCAAACTTAAGGTGCTAAAGACCTTGGTATGGCCTGTAGCGCTATATCTTGGTCTTGGACAATAAAGTCATCTGATGAGAACCGCCTCTCGCGTTTGAAATGATGTGCTACCGTCGGTTTCTTAACATCAACTGGCGTGACCATCGTACAAATGCATCAGTCCTGGAAGAATTAAACATAACCAGACAATTTCTTTCTCTTGTTCGCAAGAGGAAGCTCCGGAACTTTGGTCACGTACTCCATGCACAAAACATCTGCACACATACTCTCGAGGGCAGAGTCGACAGTGCACGCCGTAGAGGGAGACCAAAACGCCGTTGGATCGATTACGTGAGGGACTGGACCGGCGAGACCTGCGCAGCCTGCACAAGGGCTGCGAGGGATCGCCTCCGTTTTTAACCATATCTCTGGAACAATTACTTACACAGACCTCAAATTTGCCTCATATTGTAGGACTAGTAAAGGGAAATCTAGAAAAGGGGGCTTCGAGGATTGGGGATATACCCCTTGCTGTCCGCCGCCGACAGCGTAGGCCTAGTATGAGGGTATTTTTCTACTCTACGGTGTGGAAATAGTTTCCCTTTGTGCATGCGCACCCCTCCATTCGCAAGTCCAATTAGTTTGAATGGAGCCGTCAGTGAGGGAGGGGGTATAGGGGGTAAACAATGTGCTACAAAGTCCTAATGGTGAGAATTGACTTGAGTTGCGATACCTTTGAAAGGAAGCTGGATGCCTCCCCTATTGGGACTTAACTGACATTACTCCCTAGTCCCACCAAGGAGTTACCATGATCAGTCAAGTTTGTTGGTTTGTTCGTAGCTTAGTTAGCTGAATAACACAAAAACTAATGGATGGATTTTACCGGAGGTGGATCTTGGCTTGACTGAAAGGTGATTAGATAAACCAGGATTTTTTTTGAAGGATTCTTCAACATTGCAAGATCGGGCAAACTTTAACATATTGTGTGACATTTTCACTAATGTGTAACAATTTGAAATGGGGGGCATTATCCCAATGATGTCATGAAAATCACACAAATTGATCTGGACCTGCCTATCTTTCTGTTTCCACTGACTCCCTTTTGCTAAATTGAGGCGAGTGCACATGTTACCACTGTGAAGTAAGCAATGCAGGTAGAGATTTCCAATGGCCACTGAATTATTGCAGAGATGATGCAGATCTCTGCGACATGCAAAGAAAACATTTCAGAAAATCTTTTGCTTGGGCATTATAAAGTGGTGGATTTTTCAGTCTTGACCCTGGTTTGCGATCTCAGATTGCACTTGTTTCAAATTTAATGAAAACATCAGATATTTATCATTTTATTATATGCGTGCCATTATCTATGCATGTCAATGAAGTTTCAGTGAGGTTTCCTCAAAATTTTGGCTATAGTTTGGTTGGTCAACATTAACACCACAAAATGCATCTTTGCCAAAAAATTTTTTTTTCATAAAAACAGAAAAGATGCCTGCCTGGAACCATCATAAAGTAAAGTATTTGATAATTCCCAAGCCAAACCCATTAAACACCTGTGTTTGTGGATTCACCAGTCTTGTCACCTCTGGTTTACCCACAGCCCCACCAGTGGCATTAATGACCCGCTTTTCTTCCACAGTTCTTAGAAAGGTGTTACTGAAGACAACAAATGGTGAACATTTAATGCTACGAATTCATCGGTTGTGCATTCATTCCACTGACTGGTGTGTTCAGTGGAAACCTCCTCAGAGGGCAGGGCATGGAAAGATCCAACCGCTTAAATTTCCACTTAGGCTTCTATTCAGCAGGATCAAAGCCATCCAGTGATTATCTGAAACTGCTGTATGTCTTCCCATGAACATATTTATGAGTAAAGAACTAGCGTTAAAAGATAAAAGTTTTATGTATTTGTGGTTTGTTTTGCAGGAGACAGAATACAGTGCCCTGAGAAAGTATTTGCCCTTTCCTGATTTGTTTTTTTTTTTTTGCTTATTTGTCATCGTTAAATGTTTCAGATCATCCAACTATTTTTAGTGTTACAAAGACAATTTGAGAAAAAAAATGCAGCTTTTACATAATTGTTTCATTGGTTGATGGTTTCATTGGCTGTCACCCACGTGTCAAATAAATGCATAAATAAATAAATATTACCCCCTAAACTCAATAACTGACTGTGCCATCATTGATGGCAGCAACTGCAATCACTTGATTCCGATAACTGGCAATGTGTGTTGCACAATGCTGAGGAGGAATTTTGGCTTTTTCTTTTTTAACATAATTAATTGACTCAGCCACATCTGAGGGTTCTCAAGCATAAACTACCTGTGGTCATGCTTTGGCATTTCAGTTGGATTGAAGCCAGTACTTTGCGAGGCCACTCCAAAACCTTCATTTTGTTTCTTTTTAGGCATTTGTGGTGGACTTGTGCGCTTCAAATTATTGGCCTGCAGCATATCCCAACTGCGCTTGAGCTTTAGATCACAAACTGATGGCCAAACATCCTACTTCAGGATTTACCGATTGAGAGCAGAATTCATGGCGTTATCAGTTATGGTAAGTGGCCCAGGTCTTGAAGCAGTAAAGCAGCTCTCAACCATCACCCCACCACCTCTGTCAGACTGTTGGTTTGATTTTCTCATTGTGTAGTGCAGTGCTTGCTTTATGCCAAATGTAATGGGACCCATGTTCTTCAAAAAGCTCTACTTTTGGCTCACAAGTCCTCATAATATTATCCCAAAGGTCTTGGGGGCCATCAAGATATTTCATGGCAAATGTGTAGCAGGACTTTTCTTTTTGGTCAGCAGTGGTTTTCGCCTTGCTGATACCTTGGGTATCATTTTGGCCCAGTCTGTTTCTTATTGCAGAATTGTGAACATTGACCTTAACTGAGGCAATTGAGGCCTGCAGTTCTGCAGATGTTAGTTAGAGTTCTTTTGCGACCACCTGGAAGAGTTGATGCGCTCTTGAAAGAGTTTAGGTTGGGCGGCCACCCCCGAGAGGTGATTCATTACTGTTTTAAGTTTTCTATATTTGTAGATAATGACTCTCGCTGTGGTTTGCTGGAGTCCCAGAGCCGTAGCAACCCTTTTCAGACTGATAGATGTCAACTACTTTGCTTCTTATCTGTTCTTAAATTTCTTTAGATTGTGGCATCATGCGACGCTTTTTACCCACTTCTCATTGCCAAACGGGATCTGTTAAAGTAATGTTTAGATTCAACAGGGCTAGCAGTAATTATGCATGGGTGTGCATAGTAAAACTGAACCCAATTATCAATCAAATTTGTTCAGTTGGTTGATTTATTAACTAAGAGGGCAATTGAAGAGTTGGAATGCAAAACCCACAAGTCCACTCAACCTCTTTTGCTTTAACTTTAAAACAAAAGAGGTTGAGTGGACTTTGTGGGTTTTGCATTCCAACTCTTCAATTACCTTTTTTTTCTCAGTCAGGTAGGGTTGGATAGCATTTTTCCTTTCATAAATGAAATAATTTAAAAACTGAATTTTGTGTTTACTCAAGTTATCATGGTCTTAAATGATAATTAGTTTGATGATCTCAAACATTTACGCGTGACAAATATGCAAAAGTAGAAGATATTGGTCAGGCGGCAAATAATTTTTCGCCGCACGGTATTCATTAATTTCAGTTCACAAATGTACATTCCATCAACTGTAATTCCCTACCTGGTCATATTCAGAATCATATATGCATTTTAAATACATATTATAATCAGGTTGCGTACATATTATATTCCTGTGGTTGATGAATGAGATCAAAGGGAACTGGCAGACAATAGATTCATAATCCTTTAATTCTTACTAGTCTGATTATGACGTCCTTGTGGGTTCGCAAAGAACTACTACTATTCAAAAGTGAAAATAGCTCTAAGAAAAGAGCTTGGGAGTTTAAAATACTGATTTTATGCCGCTTAGTAGGTGTGCCTATTTTGAATAAGACAGTCGATGAGATTAGTTCATGTGGTAAAGGAAAGTGCAAAGATCACAGTTGGATGAAACGATAATTATGTCTTGGGGACAGAAAGTCTTCAAAAGTGCTATCAGACTCCGCCTACTCAACTAGAAGATGTTCGGGATGGTTGCCAGAAAAAAGCCGCTATTGTCATCAAAAAACAAACTTGTGTGCCTGCAATTTTCAGAGCGATATTGGAACTTCCAATGGGACTGGGTACAATGGTAAAACAAAGAGCCACTCTGTAAAGAACCGCATCCCCGCTGTGAAGGCCGGTGGTGTGGTGTTCTTCCTCCAAAGGCCTTTGACTGATTGTTTGGATTCATGACATTATGGATTCTATCAAGTGCCCGCAGATATTAAATGAAACCTTGACAGTGTCTACAAGAAAGCTTAAACTGGGCTTCGGCAGGATCTTCTGATAGGACAATAGTCCAGAGTGTACATCGAATGTAATGAAAAATGGCTGTCTGTCCACAGAATCAATGATTAGCCATTGCCATCCTATTGCTTTTACCTGATTCCAATTGAGAACATGTCGATCGAGCTAAAAAGGATAGTCTTTAAAATGTGGTGCAAGGAATTTGAAGGATCTGGAGAGATGCATCGCGGAATTGTCTCAGATCCCTTTCCACATCTTTCCCAACCTCGTTATACTCTAGTAGGAGACAGAAATGTAATGTCATCATAAAGAGGCAACAGACAGTATTAAATGAAGGTGATACAATTATTGTGAAACGCGTTTTTGAGGGAAAAAAATATTTATTTCATGTTCAGAATTCAGTTTTTTTTAGAACATAATTGAATTTCATTGAAATATTGTATTTCTCTTAATATGTAGAGTAAAATTTTTGGAGGATAAACAATAAAACACAATAATTCATAACCAATCTTGTTCATATTTACCAAGGGTGCCATTATTAGTGGAAGGTAATAAAAGGGACCCAAAGACCAGACTAATGGCCACAGACTCAATCTTAATTATGTCAAAGGAAGGAGCTCACTTATACACATCTGCAAAAATCCCCTTACTTTTACCAACTCTTTTCATCTTTGGAACTACGCCACATGAGTATTTGAATAACAGAGCAAATTACAGGTGCGCAATTCTCTTTTGGTTTCTTGCGGTGCATTAGCGCCATCTTATGTTCAGTGAGGCTCAAGCATAATGTAAATCTTGTTTTACACCGGGAGGGACATCAAACTTGTTGGTCTGATTCCAATCAGACAAATCTAACATTATGGGGCGCATTACATTTTCTATTTTGTGTCCGCTGATTTCCATCAGTTGTTCTGCAGTGAACTGATGAGAAAATATAATTATAATTAGGGGAAGTCGGGGAACAGTGAATCAGAAAAGTTGTTTAGTTGATTTTTTTCTGTCCTGGGAGTGATAATAATTCCATATCATCCTACGTCTGGAAGAGGACAGTGTTGTGCATTAATACAAGGCAGCAGATCTTTGCTAACTCTCGCTTAACTCTGATAAGAGGGTTTTGAAAACAGATTTTGAGTGATTGACTGTGTCCCAGTACTGGTAGAGTGAATCAGCTCTCAGGGCACAGTGAATCACTCCATTAACGTGAAGGGAATGCCACTAAATTTTCTTTAATCGACTTTTATTTAACCTTTAAAGTAAACAAATGCCATTTAGGCCGAATGACAGATCCTTTCTAATCATTCAATGTTTCACAACAGGATACTGAGTCCAAAACCCTTAAATTCAAAAGTCAAATGCCAAGACTCAAATTCACAAGTCATATTTGTACTGCTGATTGTTCAATGCTTGAGGATGGGTGTCTGACCAACAACATCTAATTTTTCCAGTGGACTTCATGAATGCGCACTTAGGCTGAAAGATACTTTCTAATCACTCAATCATCAATTAAGACATTTATGAACGATCTAAAACAGGACATAGAGTCCAAAACACTTAATTTCAAAAGTTAACACCAGTACCTAATTTGCAAGTCATGTCTGTACTGTCGTTTGTTCAATCCTTTAAGGGGCAGTCAGGCCAACCACACCTACGATTTCCAGTGGACCTCATGATTTCCATGGCCACATTCTGCATAGTCCCAGAACTGACTATAGCTGTGCCGAACATCACAATATTTGCCAATTCCAATGTTATTCTTTATTCAATCAGAATCTGGGCCTATGTGTTAAAGAATCATATTGGGGTACAGTGAATCACCTTTCCAATGATTCACTGTGTCGCGATTCACTGTGCCCCATGTGCTTTCATTACCTAAAACTATCTCCCGAGGTCACATGTTGCTTTGGTTTCAGATAAAAAACACATTCAGTAGTGTGACAAATATGTGCTCTAAATGCTGCATAATAATACATTTATTACTTCCAGATGATTTACAAGATATGGCACACGCTCAAAAGCCATGGAAATTTACTTTACATGCATAAAACATACGTTACCTTGTTTTTCTTAAGTAGGTAATCCAAACAAATTAATTCAACTTTCATGGATGGGTATTCTCTAAACACAAAAAATGATGATGCCATACCGGTGATTCCTTTTGTAAATATTCACTGTGCCCCTTGACCCTCTGTGTCCCGGCTTCCCTACATATGAATAAATACAGACCCAAGTCCATAATACATAACTCACTCCACGGTCTCCCAGATACGCTTGTGTGTACTTCAGCAGCATCGATACGTTAAAATAAAGAATTTGAATTCAATCTCAGAATAAATAATGCTGTTACCTTACCAAAAATGACAGATTCATAGAATATGTAAATTATATTTGAAAATAACCCACCTAATTACATAGGAGCAAAAAAAGGTAGCATCTGTTTTTAAGTCAGGCTTCACATCACAGTTTCTCACATTTGAAAAGTTAGCTTAAGCTGACTGTCATCGCAATACATTTTGATTGCTGAAGTCACAAAAATGGCAGTGCATTGGCAATTTGTAAATACCAAAAATATGAATGAACTCACAGACACACACAGAAAATGCTTCACCAATTTGATGTGTGATAAACAATATGATGCATGCTGCAATGTTTGTGTATGAAATTGAATTTATACTCTGAAAGTACATCAATCTACTTCTCCATCCATTTTTTGACAAGCGTATACACTTACACCTCTTCAGGGTCATGGGAGCCAATCTCAACATACAGTGAGTGAGAGGCAGGAGTGAACAGTTTATCAGGCCCTTGCAGGATCAAACTTCATTCACTCGCAGACCCGTAGCTTTGGGCAATATAGTGTCTGCAGTTAGCTTGATAAGCATGTCTTTACACCGTGGGATGAATCTCAAATATCTTAAACACGCACTGAGTGCTTTGTAACACAGCTTTTTAGATATAATTACAATGAATGTTCTCCCTTGGCATTAAACCTCCTTCCATTAGCTCAACAGTAAATAAACTAGTATTGGGGAATTTTTGAATGTAAGCCAGTGCTCTACCAATGCAATCTGCGACGACGAACTCAATGTTTTTGCAGTTTTTGATTAATTCTTTGCGGGACTCACATCAAATTGTGATGCCTTGCTTAAATAAGGATCTCCTAATAGCAGTGGGTGGTTTGACATTATGTCTGCTGCAAATAATTTATGTAGGCAATCAAGAGCTCATTTGTCAACTATCACTCTTAATTTGAAGTCCTGCTGGAAGCCTGGGCCGGTCTCTCTGGGGGTTCGACATATGTTGTTTGTTATTTTGATTGCAATTAGCAGGATCTGTCTGACTAATAAGTGGCAGTGGAACATAGCCACCGCAATATGGCAGGCTGTCACTCTCCACAAATAACAATCTCCTGTCCTGCCCACCACTGTGAGACCTCAGTTCATCTTCAGGCCTTTCTGACTTCCTGACTCTGTTAATAAAGCCTACGTCCCACTGCAGTACTGTACTAAACTGTAGTGTATAGGCGCATTTCCACTAGGTACTTTTTGCCCTCGTGAGCTGCTATGGGTGTGGCTTGCAAGAGAGGATCCGCCCAAGATCCGCCCACATTCACCGATAAGCGGCTCACAAAGTGGCTCAGAAAGTACCTACCTCAGGTGAGTACTTTCTCAGCCACTTTCTGAGCTGCTACTCACTAGTTGATGCTGATTGGATACTGTTGAGATGGGATATGACTTGAGTATAACTCGACACAAACTACAACATAAACATCGCCAAGAAATAAGCAGAGCAACATTTGAGAGAATCGAATTCAAGAGTAGAAAACTAATAATGGAAAAAGTTAAAAGAAAGACCGCCGACAGGTGGATTGACTGTGAGGTCCAGGCCTTGCTCGTCTACTGGGGGCAAGAGAGGGTCCAGACGAGCCTGGAAGGATCCAAACGAAACGAAAGCACGGAAGTGTCGCAGGAGTATTAACGTCACGCTTCAACTCCGTTGGTGAGCCGCTACTAAAGTACCTCATGGGAACGGAGGGCCGAGAGGAACTAAAAAGTGGGCGTAGCCAAAACACTCAGTCGCTTTCCAAAAAGTACCCAGTGGAAACACGCTTTATCATTCCTTATATCCAGGTCACCAGCACTGGATATATTTCCATTTCTAGCAGAAGTGCATCAAAAGCTAAATCCAAACAAACACCCACCTTTAGAGATCTTAAAAAGGTACCAGAAACTATCAAGTGGCTTGAATAATCCTTTGAATCTCTAAAGGGTGTTACATTGCTGGACGTCTCTCCAGACTGACGTCTCGCCTTTTTTATAGTGTTCGTTTGATCGCGAGATACGTAGGTGGCATCAGGCGGAAAACTTTACCCGGAGTTTTGTGACATCCAAATAAGGCTCACTCCACAGCAACCACTCTGTGTTTCACATCTGCTCTCCTCACAGTGTTGGGCCCATGAGTCTATTTGTCAGTTAATGTACATTTATAAACAAATCAATTATTTTTATAACCATGTTATCTCCCCGTTTTATGTTGCAATCAGCCACTGGGCCAGTCATAATGACGGCAAAACCAACTGCTATTGTTAAATTCCTGATTGTTCCTCATTTGCAGACAAAATAAAAATTAATTAATTCAGGACTGTCTTCATAACCAGAACTATAACTATGACCTGTCTTGACCAATAAACAGACCAGGACATCATGACTGAACACTTTATAAGGCCTCTCAGTAGAGTATGGAGAACACTTGAGCTGGTAGTTAGTCGGTCAACTTCAATAAAGGAATGTGCTTTAATTAAAGTCTAAAGTCACTCACTGTGCTTTTTTTAAATAGAGATGCATAGAGATATATTGCATTTTTGCAGTATATTTAGACACAGCTGCATAAAAGTTTAAAGTAAATATCAACCAAACGTCCTGAGGGTGGCATGCACCTTAATGAAAGTACAAATCCATCCACCCACCCATGAGTTATCAGGCTTATTTTCAGTCAGAGTTGTTGCGGTGTTGGAGCCAATGACAACATGTATCAGGCAAAAGGCAGGAGTACCCCCTGAACAGTTTTTCTACATATTACAAAAGAAAACACAAATCCCAGACACTTACATAGCTAAATTTTATCTTTTCCCTATTGAGAACATTAGATATCATTATGCAAACTGCTTTGTTCGAAGAAGGAGATTAGGGATGGTGGCGGTCTTCATAAATGATCTTAGATGCTGATATCTATGCAACAGATGCCAATTACCATTCCCTGGCCCATTTAAATTCAAAGTTATCATTATTATAGTATGATTGGCATGCCTGGTTATTAATCATAATCTAGCGCACATATGCAAGGTGATTGGTGCGGGCAGCCAGCATTGTGAGCCAAAATGGCAACCTGCGAAGGCTAATTTGCACTGACATGCATTCAAAGTGAGCATCCCATTTGCTTCCTGTGCGCTCACTGCCTGTTTTAACTCTCGTTTATCAGTGAGTGAATACGTGAGCAGTAGTGGTCTGCATTTCACACACCGCTGGTCTCTGCCGGTAAACGTTCTTTGAAACAGGTTGATTCCCAACAAAAGTTTTGGTACCCCAAGTTAGACTTTTAAAGCTTAGGCCCTATCCTTATATAGGCACAGGAGAGTATTTGCTGTCAAGACTTATGGACTACCATAACTACAAACTCATAAACATGAACCATTTTTCAAACCTCATTTGCTATCTTGTATTTAGGCCAGGCTCTGCAATCATATACCCAGCAAAGCATCTTTGCGACAGTTTTTATATGAAAAGTGCAACACGAGTGCAATTGAACTGAAATGAATTTGAACGAAACAGCGGAGAAATCCTTCGAATTGTTGCCAGAGGAAACCAGTTTTGTGCAATTCCCAAAAATAGTAAAGTTAATTGATATTTAAAAAAAAAAACAAAAAAACGCTATTGTACGTTACATAACTCTCTTAGGTGTAATTGCTTTTATCTCCATCTGTTTATATGCATTTGATCCTCATTTTAAGTTGCATCATCATTTTATCTGATAATCTGAAGTTCTCAGTCACTCCCATCTTATTTGAAAAGATGGATTATTTTGATAGTTATGAACAGCATATGCAGTGAAATATGTCAGCTGATAATGTGTTTAATAAATCTCTCCTTCTTTACTGCTAGAAAAAGGATTTATGGTTTTAAGATTCTTTTTTGTTTTTGGTGGAACCTGCTTCATACGGCAGGTAAAAAAATTGGAAGCTCCCAGAATTAAAAATTTTGCCCAAGAAAGAAATTACAGGGGTTCCTTTAACCTTGCAGAGACTGTGTTGATCTACTGATCTCTTCAGTTCTTGCGGTTCAAAATGTTCACTCCAAAGATTTTAGACATATTTTCATCTTCCCTCTGGAAAACTTTATGAAGTATGACATAATGGTGTGAGAAGGTGAAGTGTAAATTTATTGCTGTAACAGCTCTTTAAAAAGCTGTCAAACTCTCACTTATCTAATACATATAATGAGGGTAACACGTCTGCTGAAGGCATGAAAATTACATCAGGGTTTTATATTTGTCCGCAGTCTGCGCTTTCCTTCTGGAGACAGGAAATTACTCATGGTTACCAACTCATTAAAGATTAATAGAAAATGGCATATGAATAATTAACCCTTAGAGCGCTAAGTACAAATAGTTTTGTTCAATGATGTAAGATATCAAATTCAAAACTATTGAAAACCTATCCTGTGGCAACTTGTTTAAACGAGCTCTCGCAGGAGAAAATTTATTTGAAAATTTATTTCAGCGCTCTAAGGGTTAATCTTTTGAAATGAACCAGTTTGAGGGACCAAACGTTTCAAAACAAGTGAACAGAAACAACCTTCCTTCTTTACTGTTATACCTTTCACACTAAAAAATAACAACCTATGTTTCAATATGACCACTTTCATTTCACACTGGAAAAAAAAAAAGTTGGCTTAATTTAAGAAAAGAAGGTAACCAGCTGTGGAGCATTTTTGAGTTTCGCTCAACTTCAAGTTGCAGGTTCTTTCAATAATGAGTTTGTACAACCACTGGGACTGGAAGTTGAGCAAACTCAAACTTCCATTGCAGCTGGCTGCCATACTTTTTAAAGCGTAGTAAATTTTTTTATTTTTCCACAGTGTACAGATATCATCCCATGAACGTAGAGTCTAATTGCCTCTGTAACACACTCAGGAGGCTCCATAACTTAGCTTGTTCTGTATGACTCATTGGAAGCAGGACACAGTTTCAGAGAAATAACGCCATTTACTATGCTTAATGGCAGTGACTTAAGTGCGAGGAACAGAACAATTATGCAAACTTAGTGTACGTGACGGGGTGAAAGTGTGACAGGGACTGATCTCCTTGACTTCTAAGGCTGAGACTCATTATTCAAACATATGACTGCCAAAAACTTGTCAAACTGTGGCTACTGCCAACCATTATTAACTCAAATCTTGCTGTTAGGAAAAAAATGATCGGCCAGCAGTCCAGTTTGTATGAAAAATGACATAAATGCAAGTATCCAGCAGGGGGCATTAAATGTCCATATGTTGACAGTGGCGCGCTCATTCCAGTCAAATCCTTATTTCACCATAAAGATAAAATTATGTCAAGAATCTATATATATTAAAGGTGATGACAAATCGTTGTTTTCATAAAAGTAACTATTGTTTTTATGAATATCATATTTGGTTTTACCAATTTGCTGTAATTCAAATTTATGGTATTCTTAATTTTTATGTTAAGACATCATTTGAACTGTACACCAGGAAAACCATAATAGCTACAGTACTGTCATAAATGTGACCGAGGTGAGCTTGCACAAGCCATGGATCACTGTTGAAATATGAATACAATACATTTAAAAAGAAAATTGAATTAAAAACTACTTCGCTCAAAGTGGCAGCATAGTCACAGAATCCACTGCTCTAAACGTCTGTGAGTATTAAGCTATGTTATTAACGATATGCTTATGACAGTGTAAAGTCAGTTTTACGGGAGGTGTACAAAATATCTGAAGCGCTCCTGAAAAAATGACTGTAATTTTGAAGTCTCTAAACCTTGATTACAAATATATCTACACAGGTATTCCCATTAATCTGAGTGCTAATTATCTGCACGTGTCCTCTTAAATCTGGTCTCATCAGCTGCACTTTGCTGGACAAGACTGCAAAGCAAGATGACGATAATAACTAATGATTGGTGCAAAATTGCAAGTATTTTGGTCTCAAAAATGGAGAAAAAGTCAAATGTGATGCGGAGAAGTGTGTCAAAACATTATGAAAACATGAGCTAAAACCAAAAAAAAAAAAAAAACCCAAACAGAAACTGCAGAAAAAGTTCTGTCATGGCACTCCAGGATGGACAAACAGACACTTGGTCGGACAGGTGCGTATAACAGCAGAACTGAATCTCTAAAATTGCCTGATTTGTATGAATCCATATCTTCACCAGTTTAGACAGAGACAGTACTAGTGAGCTTTTAAATGCTATTAAAACTGGCGGTGCACCTGATGAACATCTCCAAGGAGCAACCCCCCCATTTTACTGGATGAAATTTGGTTATTGTTACAGACTGATATTGATAATTTCCTATTTGTTTCACTTGGTTTCACTGACATAATAAGTTCACTCAAAATTTGGTGAAGTACGTACAGTCTCATCTGGAATCAGTATTAGCCCTAGATATTTTAAAGAACGGAGACCATGGTCCATAGGTGCGATGTGCATAGAGACAGGCAGAGACTAATTTACGAGCCACGCGCCATAAATTAATTTTTAGCTCAACACAATCTATAGAAGAGCGGTTCATTTGTAACTGAATGTTCTGACTGCTGGTACATTTCATGCAATACGTACCGAGAGAGCTAAATTAGAATGAGCATTCTATACTTTGCTCAATAGAATGATAAAACACAAATATGTGATTAAACTTTACTGAAAATTCTCATGCTGATTTAACGATTACAATTCATAACTGACAGAAATACATTTCTAAAATGGGGACTTATAACTTTAAAAACACAAAAATATAAAAAACACGCTATACCAAGGGTTACAACAGGAAATATCATCGCCCAAAGCTCCTGTGCACTTTATTTCCTCTTTATAAAAAGAATCTGAAGACAAAACAGATGTCACTTCATGAGCAGGGTCTTTGCCAAGCCAGTGGTTCCAAAATGGCAGTTAATGGAGATTTAAAAGATGGAAACGAGGCGGAGGAGGACTCAATGGGGCTTGCGTGCTGCTGGGTAATTTCTGTCTTTCCAGTTTCTTCGCGGAGCGTAAGTGGAGAAGCCCTGGCCTGGTCTTTATCTCCTTATTCGCCGGCCTCTAGCACCGGAGACGCCTCAATCACACATTATTGTTCGGCCCTATTATGCACATATGTATATTTCAAATAGCACGGAACGTGTCTGCCATTTTTAGCCGGCCGGCTGCTTTTTTCCAGGCAAATGGAGTTCAAATTGCCTGAAATGAGCGAAGGAGTACGGCAAAGCCGAAAATTTTGTCCCTGGAGAAAATGACTAATGGCCATTTCTGCAGAAGCCCAGGCAATCTGGTGCTGACTATTGAAAGAGGAGCAGGCCTAATTTGGCAGCGCATTTTCCCTCTATTGTACATTCTCTCTCACTGCCATCTTCACTCTCTCTCTCCATCTCTGTCGCTTTCATTTTTTCTTTTACACACCCTCTCTCTCTCTCCTTCTGTTTCTGACATTCACACTCTCATTCCTATGTCTCTATCCACATCTATCCCTCCCCACCTCTCTCCCCATCATCTCCTTCCTCCTCAACCTTTATTCTCTGCCTTCCATCCCTCTTTCTGTCTTCATCTTGCACTCTTTTCCATCTTCATTGTTTCTGTCCTTCACACTCCTCCATCTGCAGCCTGTGAAGACATGTGCACTCTTCTTCTACTCCCTCTCTTCCAGTTTCCCCCCTCTATCTCAGTGCGAGGGCCCAAGGACACTGAATACGCATCTTGGTCAATCACACAGGAGACATCTGCATATTCAGAGGGACATAAATCTTCTGTTCTCTGCATCCTTTGTGTGTGTGTGTGTGTGTGTGTGTGTGCGTGTATGTGTGTGCGCATGTGCATACATGCATTCATGTGTGTTTGCATGTGCGTTCGTGTGTGTGTGTGTATCCCTGACACAGAGTTCTCCATCACCCTCAATCTCACCGACGGTTTCTACAATGTGGGTGATAGTGTCAGTGTGCCGCTCTCTCAAGGCCTCCTATAGTTAAATCCCTTACTGCAGCGAATCAGTCCCTGTAACGGCGAGGAGAGCCGATGAGCAGCATGGGGGCTACGGGGAACATTGACATTACATTGAAAAGGCGTCTTGAAATTATTTCTAATGTGAGTCATCTGCTTGGCAATTTCTGCTCAGAAAACGCATCTTGTAAGACATGGCACTGAGGAGCACTGGTCTGTTTTGAACTTGCCCTCAAATTCATTTCAATTCGGTCAATTCAAGTGAACCAAAAGTGAAAGAGAATTAATTTTAAAATGCCCATAATGCTTTGTGAGGATATTTCAATCAACTGAATTTGAATTCATTTCCCAAACTGACTGTATTTAGACCAACTAAATTGACCCCCAACTCCAGTTTATATTTTATTCATGAGGATTAATCCCCCATGATCCCCTCTCAAACACTGCAGCTGGAGGGCTTTCAGTTCTCAAACTGATTTATTGGCTCTGTGAAGCGTAAGTTTTTTTGAATGTTATTTTTTTTGTGTGCAAATTTCCTAGTCTGTTGTGGAGCTCCATTACCTTCAGCTAACAGTAGCGCATGTTACTTCAGAAGCTGAATGTTTGGCTTGTTATGTTTGGGATCTTACACCACAGGGTTAACAATATCGCATTACTTTTGTCTGTCTGCTTACCCATCTGTTCTTTCTGTCTCTCTTTTCCTCATTATGGTGCGACTCTATTCCAAAACGCACAAACCCTGTCTATCCTTTTAAATGTTGTGGGGGGGGGGGGTGTGCTGCTCAAGAGGGGTGAGTGAGGAGAGCGGGGGTTAAAAAGGGGGGAAATATCTCTCAGAAGGAAAAACAGCAATTAGGGGCCTGTTATACGCTCCTCCCGGGCCGACGCAGCATTGAACAGTAAGCAGTATCCACAGTCGCATCAGCACTTATTTCATAATTGACTGCTGTGCGGCGTAGGTGCACCCTTGCCAATATGATCGGCGTTAGCAGCTGCTTTTACAACTCCATGTTACGCTGGAGGCCTTTTTAAAGGGGATGGTGGTGGCGGTGGTGGTGGTCGGGGGGAGGGGGGGTTGCCTATATGTGTGGGTGTCTGTTTGTGTGTCTTTGGAGGGGGGGGTGGGGGCTGGTCATCATAAGGGCAACTTGTGTCGGAATTCTGAAGAGATTCCAGTATGCCCTGATCTCCCATCCCATCCTGTCTTCGGCCCTTAACTGGACAAGCGACAAAGTACTCTAGCACGTTTATTCAAATAACTATCGAAATGGTAGGTATTGTCAACTGGTCTAAAGTTAGTGAAAAGTGAAATGTTAGTTTTTCTAGGGAATTCAGGGAAGTAGGTGCCGTCAAGGTGAGGCTTTGTTGGAATTGTGAAGACATTCATGAAGGCCCTTCCCGAATAAAATGACATCCTGTCCTGGGGACCTGGTTTAGTGAAAGTCAAAGAATAAACAGCTTTTGGCGCTCTTATATGACATGTTGGGTTAGGGTTCAGGTTAAGAGTTAGGGGCTAGGGGCTAGGGTTCGTTTTTTTTTTTAATAAATTTGGCATCTCCAATTCCACCCGAATCTGGAATGCCCAATTGGTGAACTATGTACAAAGCTTGCTCGTATGCGACCCCTTGCTGCCAACTCAGGATAGTGAAGACAGTTCACGACTCTCCTCCGAAGCACATTCCTGTCAGCCACTGATTCTTATACACTCATTGGTTGAATCCTCGTAAGTTCAGAACGAGGGCAAGGGATACCCGGACATGAACAAACCCAGAGTCTTCCTGACGAGCGCCCGTCTGGCCAGCAGGAGGCGCTGGAGCAACGAACAAAGCTACTATTTTATCCCCAAATCCGGCAGTCCCTTCCCAATTTGGAACCCTGTAGCGCGATGGCCAATTGTGCGCTACACTGAAAAAACTGCCAACCCCTGCCGGTGGGTACGCCGGGGCTCGAACCCGCGACGCGATAGTCACCTCTGCACTGCAGCGCAGTGCCTTAACCGAGTGAGCTATCTGGCCTCTATGCCATTAAAAATGCACAGGTGAGGTATTTACTGTATTTGCAGCGAATTGAAGAATCCATTGATTTTTTTATTGCTGTTCAAATGAGGCAGGAGAGGAAATAAAGAAAAGTGTGTGGTATCGTAATCCTGACGCGCACCACGTGCACAGGCCAAGCACTTCAGTAATAACAAACATTGAGCTGTTCGTGACGTGTGCAGTGACATTTGACTTGGTCTTTTTGGTGCGGTCAATAGCCTACATAATGCCAACAAAAAAAATGAAAAATGGTACTGCATCAAGAAAATGGAACGGCTTGTGACACAGGAGAGAGAAAACAAGCCTTTTGCATGTTACGGGCAGATCTCAGCCGCCGAGAGGTGGTGCGTCATTTGTACTGTAACCGTTCAACAATCTATCCGAGAATGGAACACAGACACTGTCACTGACCGACGCCGCTTAGGGCAGCCACGAGTGACGATGGCAGCTCGAGCGCCACATCTGGTTAAAGCCTGTACGTGACAGATTCCGGACAGCAATCAAAATTGATCATGAGATGAGGAGTGTAAGACTTGGGTAGGAGTAGGACCTCTTCACTTCTAACTGAAGGCACCTGCCTCTGTGTAATTTTTTGGCACTTTATTTCCTTGTTTCTGTCTGAAAATGGAAAATAGGGACTGTCACTGACCGACCACGATAAAGGCGTGGCCCATAAATGGGCAAAAACTGGGTTTTCTGTAGGGCCCGTGTGCACGCATGTTTTGCTCATGTAGACGGCGTCAAGCGGTACTTGAGCTCACCCTCAATCGTCTGGGACCCCTCATCTCATGATCAGTTTTGGTTGCTATTCGGAATCTGTCACGTACAGGCTGTAACCAGATGTGGCGCTCTTGAGCTGCCATCGTCACTTGTGGCTGCCCTAAGCGGGGTCGGTCAGTGACAGAGCCTGTGTTCCATTCTCGGATAGACAGCCGACTGATTGTTGAACAGTGACAGTGCAAATGACGCACCGCCTCTCGGCGGCTGAGCCCTGCCCGTAACATGCAAAAGGCTCATTGTCTCTCTCCCGTGTCACAAGCCGTTCCATTGCCTTGATGCAGTAGCATTTTCTGTTTTTTTTTTGACTTAATATAGGCTATTGACCACACCAAAAAGAACAATTCAAATGTCACTGTACACATCACGAACAGCTCAATGTTTGTTATGACTGAAGTGCTTGGCGTGTGCACGTGGTGCGTCAGGATTACAATACCACACACTTTTCTTTATTTCCACTCGTGCCTCGATTGGAAAAGCAATAAAAAAAATCAATCAATTCTTCAACTCGCCGCAGATACAGTAAATACCTCACCTGAGCGTTTTTAAGGGTGCTGAGTATATATCAGCGCTTGGCCTGGTAGCGTCACTGTATGACAAGTCAGGATGAGTCTGTGTTTACAAAGCAGGAGATACCAAGACTGACCTTAAAAAATATTTCCCTTCAGCAGGCAAAACTATTCTGATGTCTCATTCTCTCTCTCTCTCTCAGCGCGAAAGATGGAAAAATATCAGGAAATGGAAGACAGGAAACAGGGGGCGAGTTTTATCCAAACTCGGTCTTGCAGAAGTAAAAACAAACTCAACATTTTGTCTTTCTTCAGTGTAATCCTGAGTGATAGGTGATCCGCTGGTGCCTCGGTCATTTGGCATTTGTCCAAGATGGATGTCAGTGTTCGGTGTTACACTGTGAGAAAGTTGAAGTAGTTCAGGATATGTGGGAGGGAGACCTTGCTAACCCGAAAGGGTCTGAAAACGCAGTGCAGGTTGGTTGAAAGAGGAAGAGCGCGAGATGAAGGGAGGTGAGAAAACAGGCCCAGTTAAGATGGCAGAGGCGTGAGGAGGTATTGTGCGTGGGTGGCAGAGCGCGAGAGAGAGGGAGAGAGAGAGAGAGAGAGAGACAGAGACAGAGAAAGATAAATAGGCTTACATTTTGCATTAAAAGATGGCGTTATCTGACTCGCTACATCCATTCATCATTTACAGAATGGGCATGAAAAGTATTCCTCAAACTGGGGGCAAACCTTAACTCAGAAGCGGATTGGCATTCATGTGTACAGGGTCCCCGTTCAATCAGAATAGTATTCTACCATATACTTCTGCATTATACAACATCCAAAAAAGGTCCAAACACCCATTTTGAAATTGCTTATACAACCAGGTTTTTCTACATTTTGTTACATAAATTTTATCCAATAAATGTTTTTAAATCTTGATTTCAGTTTTATCAACGAAAAACCTCCAAGTTCAAAAAGGGTCTAAAGAGCTTTTATATCTGCTCAGCATTAGTATCCAAAAAAAATTGAAGACCACAGAGGAAAAACAAGTCCAAATTTTGCAGTTTTGTATATTTTATATAATATATTATTAAAATATGTATAATAATATATATAAATATTAGTATATATCATTATAATATTTTATAAATACCATATTTTTTTCAGTGCATTGTTTCCAAGATCATTTTGAATTTTTAATTCATCATTTCTCCACAACGTGACAATGTGACTCTGATCATTGTTCCGTTATGGTCTTTAATTGTATACAGAACCGAGGAACTTGGAGTGAAGTCCATGCAATCAGAAGTTGGCACTCTCTTTTGCAACAAAAACTAGTTCCCAGCAACTAGTAATTGCAGAGTGTTTAAATAAAGCTGTCTCAAAATGGTCACAAAATTTTGTTGTTATTGCATTTGATGAACAATGTTAAACTATTGTCCTCAATAATGTGATTTTGTTTCCATTTACACAGGAACTATAGTGCAGCTGCAAAAAGTTGTTAAATAAATAAATAAATAAAACGTAATAATGTTATTTTACTTTACTTTAGTTCTTGGCAAACATACTTCAGGAATATTTGTCACAGCTGCATAATTTTGACTGTGTTCTGAGCAATTACACTAATTGTCTTGTGTGAAGTGCTTCCTTTTTTTTTTAATTCTTTTTCCAAATTCAAGGTTGTGTACCAGGCCCCCCACTGAAATTTAATTCCTGGAGAGAAAGTTTCACTGAAGTGAAAAAACTCATTCCCTCCCTCGACAAAATTACAAATGAGTTGCAAACGTAGTTCCAGTTAGAGCATCATTTTTATTTCTGCTCTGAGAATACAAACCACGCACGCTTCCACAGACCCAGATGCAAGCACTGAATGGCCAAAAGTATGTGGTTTCTCCTTTCGTTATATAGGGCTATTTTCCATGGTTTGGGCTAACTTAGCTCTGACGAAAATCTTGATGCTATTATATCCTATGGCATTCCAGATGATTCTATGCTTCCAAGAGTTTAGAGTATGGACTCATCTGTTTTAGCATAGCTGCACTCCCACGCATTGACTGAGGTCCGTGCATGATCAGACAAGCTCAGTGTTGAAGGGTTGATTGGCCAGCACAGATCCCTGAACTCAACCCCATTAAACACTGGAATCAACTGGACAGCGGACTTTCTCCAGGGCAAATCACCCAACATCAGAGCCTGACGTCAGCAATACTTTTCTGGCTGGAATGATAGCAGATCCCCTGCCCAGCAGTGAGCCTGTCTGGATGAATGAGGACTGTAACAGCAGCGAAGGAGGACTGACTATGTTAATGCAAATGATTTTGCACTGAGAGGTTGGGTGAGCATGTATGCCTACACTTTTTGTGTTTTTAAACGTGTCAAGTGTTATAAATCAGGAGAGAGAGAGTCAAGCTTGAAGTACTGTCACGAAATGTAATGATTTTAAAATCAACATAGAGATATTGAATTATGAGAGGCTCTGATGCTACATATAGTGTGATGTCAAATTCTTCTGAGTCATCAATGAGCATAATTTTTAGAACAATGATGGCTCACTGCTCCACCGTTTTTGATTTTGATTAAAAATTAATTCGACTTTTAAGTATTTGTTTTTAAAAATATAGCTGTTTTGGTTTATTGAAAGGAGAGCATTTTCAATAATGAATCCAAACATCAGCTATTTACACTGTGAACACGGTGTTTAAAAAAAATCTCTTATAGAGTCTTGTTTGTGCATTGTATAAATGGAAGATCCGCGATCTGGCTTTTTCCGCATCAGTGTTTTTCTGCCAAAGGTCAAAGGTCACACAAAAATCAAGTAAGAAAAATCCAGCCTCCCCTCTTTCGATGAGCCCGCGGTTCTGACCCCTCGAACACAGCTGCCACAGAGCAGGAGAGTTTGGTGAAAAGGAGGGATATCAGAGCCATGCCAGAGAGGATTCACACTGCCAAATTCACAGCTCCTAACTCTCACTCGCTGTGCTAGGAGAGGAGATCAAATGAGGGGGAAAGAAGGCCGGACCATTTTTCACCACGGCCGAGCCTGAAAGAAGGCCAGGCAGAAAAAAAGGTGCAATAAAACAAATGATGAAAATCCCAGTTGTAATCCTGTCACTTTGCATAACTCAGGTATGCCTTGTTTCTGGGCTGGAACTCGTAAGTCTCTCTGCGCTGATATTAAATCCTTATGCAGCGGGACGTGCCCTATAATATAATGCATTACCTGGCCTCCATCCCTCCCTCGTTCCCCCAGCTCCCGGCTCGCTCAGGCCTGGCTCGGGCCTGAGACCCACAGACATGTCTGGAATGAGACAAGATAGAAGGAGGTTGCCAGGTCTGCACTGCCAGCTGATTTACACCCCATGTTCCTCCTCCCTGTCGCCACCCCCACAGGCCCCGCTTCTCTGATGGATGATGAAAATGTCAGGGTGCGATGCATGGTTGGCGCTGCCAGAGGGCATGTACTGTGTGCACCTGCCGGGGCGGGCCCAAATATGAGGCCAGACTCGGGGTTGACAGGAGGAAGAGGATGGTCCCAGCTTGACTCTACCCTCCCATCTCCCAACCACCTGACCAGCATCCAGAGAAGCCGGCCTAATATTATTGTTTGGATTCTTCAAAGAGAAGTCTTCGCTAATTGCTGAATGAGATGGTGTTATCATTAGAGATGCCGGAGTTACATTGTCATCGCAAATGCTGTAGGGTGCTGTCGGACCCATGCAAAAATCAATGCTGGACCTTGCAAATTTCTTCCACCTCCAACTTAAAATCTTCAAGTCAGGACCAAAATCTAAACTTATAGTGCTGTGAAAGAGTGCTTGTCCCCTCCTGATTTTTAATGAACTTTTCATTTACATTTAATATTCAAAAGAAAACATCAATAACTGGACATCAGTCTTGAACGTTACCATAAAAAAATCATAGCTGTATTTTTGAGTATTGGCTGATCAATTAATATCCTGCTGCAGCATCAGGGTAAAGTTCAAGTAGACTTTGATTCGGCCACTCCAAATTCTTACGTTTGCTTCTTTTCTGCCATTCAGAGTTGGACTTGCTTATGTGCTTTGGATTGTTGCCTTGTTGCATAAACCAAATAGCATTCATGCTTCAGATGATAGACTGATGACCAGACATTCTTCTTCAGGATCTTCCGGTAAAGCGTAGGATTCAAGAATCCAAGTCATCCAGACTCTGACACAGTGAAGCATGTCTACACCACCGCACTGCCAACTCCATGTCTGGACTAATGTTCTGAGCGTGGCGTCCGGCGTCAGTTTTAATGCCTGATGTAACGGCACCCATGTCTTCCAAAAAGTTCCACTTTTAGCAGCTCATAGAGCATTATCCAAAATAGCTTGGGGTCAATAAGATGTTTTTTGTGGTGAGCAAGGCCTGCAGCCCTTTGAATGTCTGTCTGAGTCCTATTTTAACTTTCCATGTGAATTATTGATTCACTCTTGGAGGAATTTGGAAGGCAAGCCACTCCTGGGAAGACTCACCACTGTTCAAAGTATTATTTTTATATAATTAATGGCTATCACATGGCTTTGTAACCCTTTCCAGGCTAGTATAGTGGATTTCAATAACTTTGTTTTTTACCGCTTCGAAAACTTCTTTTGCTTGCAGTGTAGTATGAGGACTTTTAGCCTACTTGACAATCTTGCAGCGCTTCTTTTTAAATCATGTTAAGATTTAAAATGTCTGGCATTAATCAATCAAAACTGACAACTGAGGGGGCAACTATTTATTCACATAAGGCCAGGCGGTGTTGAGTAAATGTTTTTCTCCAATAAATGAAATGTGATCATGTAAAAACTGTATTTTGTGCTCAGATTATCTTCATATACAATGAATTTAGTTTAAAGGTCTAAATAAATTTTGAGAGACAAATATACAAAAATCTAAGAAATAGGAAAATAGGCAAATTCATTTTTAGATGCTGTGCACATCATACACATGAACTGGGTTCCTGGCAACGACTGTTTTAATGTCTCCTTCCGCCTCACAGGTCAGTGATCCAGACTTTGAGCCTCATAAAGTTGCATTTAAGGGCATTTGCACACTGCAAAAACAATAAAAAAAACAAAACAAAACAAAACAAGATCTTTCGAAGCATTTCGATCTTGAACTAAAACATTTTTATTGCCTGTATTCTCAAAATATACTTATTTATAGATTTGTCCACGGGGTAAGAGAAATTTTCTTTTCTCATGGACAGATATAGAAGTAAAAATGATCTCACATTAATGGCAGGATTTTATTATTTTTTTTCTGAGAGAAAAGTAAGGGGAATAAGTGTCTTTAATCTACATACAAGATTAAAATTCTCTGTAAGTCTTTTTTTTAATCGAAATGTACTGAGTAATTTTGTGGGGATGTGCCTAGTGCTGCATTTGTTTTGCGTCTCCCCTGCAGGTGCGGATTGGTCCATTTTCAAATTGGGCTTTTGGTTGTGATGGTTTTGTGTTCACCAAACACAATTTTGGGTTGATTACAATAAAATGTTTCAGGAAGACTATGTTCAATACATTGACAAATTAGGATCCTGCCCATTTTCCTGCCTGCCTCAACTGAGGCAGTGGTATTGGCAGTGCATCATTGGTTATGAGAGTTCCAGAAATTATGTGTGGGAGGATATCAAAAGTGTACACACATCTTTCAGGTTATCCATAAACCAAAAAAATCGCTGAATTATGTAATTATGTCCAGACAGTTTCTCACTCTCGCAACACATCGCCCGGCTCCTGCAGCCGCACAGACTTGACCTTCGACCCCCGGGGTCGGCAAGCTTCGGAACGCAGATGCTGGGAGCAGGAGCCGCCTGTGAGGTTGACTGCGCTGGAGTTTAGTGTTGTTTCAGCGGAAAAATGACCCCAGCGTGACAGATTAACGCTGATTGATAAGCCTGCCCGGGCGGCGGCGATAAACGAGCGGGTGATGGATACGGCGCGATGGCGGTGAAGACGCCGCGCTGCAGGGACGGCCCTGCGCCAGACACACAGGAGCGGCGGGTGGCCGGAGGTTAGGCGCTTCATGCCCACTCACACTCACCGGCTTAATCGCCTCCAATATTTTCTGTTCAAACGGACACTTAATGAACCGGCTTCACAGGCCCAGAGAAGCAGATTATTATCCGCCAGTTCCTGTGGAGTTTGGTGCTGGTCCAAGGCTCTCTGAACCCCTCCGTTTCTCTCTCTTTCCCTCTCTCTCACTCTTTCCTCTTCCCTAATTCTGACCTCTCTGAGTCTTACTCTCTCTTCTCTCTCTCTCTCTCTCTCTCTCTCTCTCGCTTGTCTTTCCTGCTGTATTCACTCTCTGTCCCCCAGTATCTCTCTCTCTTTCCCCTCCCCCTCTCCTCGTTTTCTCCATGTGCTGTCCCTTCTGGATCACAGTAGATCAGCGGGCCAAATCAGGAGCAGCAACTTCACACACGGAACTGCTGAGCACTTTCCCAATGCTGTGAATATCAGTTCGGTGGCAGAGCTGGTGTCTGTGTGTGTGTTTGTGCGTGCGTGAGAGAGAGTGAGTGCGTGTGTCTCTGTGTGCACATCTATTACTTTCTGTGAGTGCATGCATGTGTGTCTGTGTGTGTGTATGTTTATACATGTGTACACATGAATACTTGACGGAGAGAATTATAACTTCCACAGTGATTATGAGACCCTTCATTTTTGCCTGAATGAAAAGCTGGAGGATTTTGATTCTACAAAGTTTTTCTCTTGAAGATGAACTTATTTGTTGTTTTTTTTTTTTCGCGGAGGGAATCTGCAACTCTATCACCTCTCGAATATCCACAAATTGGATCGATTACTTGGAGCAGTCCCTGATTTCTGCAGACTAGAGTGTTCTGCAATGGCTGGTAGTATACGGAGGCCAAGCGCAATGACAGGGAGAAAGACAGTAGCACGAACACAGTACAAACACAGAGAATAATTCAGACCAAACACAAGTACTCGCGCTTTCAAAGGACGTACAATAGTCCGAACATTGGAAGAAAAGTGAGATAGAAAAAGGGAGAAGAAACTACACCAATAAGAAGATATAAAGTCATTCAAAACCTGACTACAGATACCTTCGGCTATAGTGTGAAGCTAAACACAGACACTCTAGTGAAGGAGGTGTGCTGGACATCCTGCTTATATAGATTCTGGGGAAGCTCCGTTCCAGCTCAATCAACCAGGTGAAAAATGTGATGGCCCAGGATATTGTCCTGGGACAAGAGCTGTAAAGAAAGGTCCAAATATCACACACACCTTACAAACCATGACAGATATCTCGGTCGGGAAAGCCCCGGTTGACATAACGAGTTGATAAGCAGCTTCGTAGGACTGCTTAGCGAGACTGCGGATGTTGGGCTTAGTGAAGCCCAGCAATAACTGAAAGCATTGTTCATTTGCATACTGTTACTGTGTGGGGGGAGAAATCATTTGTGATGTTTCATAAAGTTCATACAGCATTAAGTTCGAAAATCCATGCAGTGCTGTATTTAACACAGAGATGCCAAGTCTCTCGCCTCTTAGTGGCATTCACGTTCCTGCGCCATAGTCAGCAATTTTTCAATTGACGGGCACTGAAGAAATTCACTCGCAGAATTTAAGTCATTGTGCATTGAGTTAATCAGTTTCACATGCATTACGGTAGATTTCCCCACTAGTGACACTGAAATCGACTAGCTATGACTCGTGAATTCTCACACTTGTCTTTATTTAGGGATTGAAAGCAATGGAATTGCATAAAGAGGTTTCAAATGGTCATATTTCATTTAAACAATTTAAACGATCATGAAACACATGCATTGTTTCCAATCCCTGAGTAAAGAGAAGCACGGGAAGTCTGGAGTCATAATCGCTTTACATGTTACTTGCGGTGAGGTCCACCTTTATGCAAGTGAAACTGAAACTTCAGTGCACAAGGATTTTAATTCCGCGTGAGAATCTCATTAATAAGCATTTATTGAATAATTGCGCACTATGGTGAATAAGCCTAAAACATGCGTGAGATGGTACGCTGAATGCATAAGACTTGGCATCTCTGCTCAGTGTGTAATGTGTTTCTACATGAATCACTGTCGGCATCAGCTAATGCGTAATCTATGAATTATTCTGTTTATTTTATTTTAAAAAATAAACGATTATCATTTTAAAAAATAAAATTACAATGACGGATAATAATTGATTATGACAGAATTTATGTGCCCCTGTCCTTCACAATGACGGGCAATCAGTAAGTGTAACAAGACCTCTGATATATATATGTAAAACCCCACAAAACAATACCAAGGACGGACATTGCAGAGGGCTGAAGGTTTCAAGTGTTTTTCTTGGCTGGCATTAATTCAAGCAACATCCTGGCTGGTGTGAATCACAAGAAAATGGATATTTTTCTCCGTCCAAAGACGGGGCATAAAAGCACAATGGTTACAATTAATCTGACTCCATAATACATTTAGAATACCAAATTTAGTTACATCCTCGTTAAATATCTGACTCCAAATTAGAACTAGAATTGATAGTTTGGGGACAGCATGCGTGAATCTCAAGGCAGTTACGCTATCAGAGAGTCTGCGAAAACCATTGTCACTCAGCAAAACCCCCCCAGGGTAAAAAAACGTCGCTGCCGATCTTAGTTCGGTGATAGTTCTAGAGGATGGAAGAAATTACCATGATAGTAGCATCTAGGCATAAACAAAGTAGCACTGAGCATAAACATATCACAAACCCAGGTTTATGTACACCCAAGGGTCCCTTAAGAAAATTTAACCGAGTACCAGCTTATGCACCCAGGGGTACCTTTTAAGAGCCAAATCTTCAAGACCGGTACCACATAAACCCTTAGGGGTAGAACGTAATCTACAATCCAACTTAAAACTAATCGCTACCTACACGTCAGCTAGCTAGTCTGGAATGGTAAGCAATCGCCCCCTAAGTACCGGTCGTAACAAGGCTAGAAAGAATATACTAGTGTTAAGAGTCACGGAGACCAAGTAAGCTGTAAGGAATAACAATAATTTAATCACCAGGTAGGCACAAACTTGGATCAAACAAATCAACGTTAAGCCAATTATCAGTTACACACAATTTAGAAAGAGAGAATAAATTCATACCTGGAAAAATGGAGGCCCGCCACGCGGAGTGAGGCCGCACCACGTGCCCAGGGAGAACTCGGATTCCATCCCTCCTAGCTTATCTAGATCTGTTGCTTCCGCACAGACCCAGGCCTGCAGGGAGAGCTGGGATGCGACTCTCCCAAATTAAGAGACTACTCACCCTTTCCACCCGCAGGGAGATCGAAGTACCAGGCTGTAATTGTTAGAATCTCTTGGTTTTAAGCCCCAAAACCACACCTCCGATCAAGGTGGAGGAAGGGAGTGCCGAATCTAGGTTTTCCCCGCCATTTGGGAGTGTAATAGACTTCCTAGCAGAAATTGGAGACTAGGGTAATTGCCCGCGTAAAATCTAACCAATTTTCAGGAGTTTCCCAAAGAGGATGAACCATAATTTCAAGGGAAATGAAACATGCTCCATTCAACTCCTTGGATTCCCCCAAGAATAACAAGACCAAACATGATAGGAATATGTACTAATATGATGCAGTTGTCATGAAAAAGCCTTAAAATGGAGTATTATATAGTTTAATTGGGTTATAAGTATATGAGTGATTTCTTCACAGGATATTGAACATAAACATATTATGAATTTCCCAGAGATTTAGATTTTTTTAAACAGATTAATGTAACTGGACTTTAACTTAAGTGGGGACAGTGATTTGACTTTCACAGGAGACATGGGACCCACAGGGCTTTGTGGCTCAGGCCCCCCGCTGAGCAAAGCCAGAGATGCTGCCCCCACAGGCAGGCTGCAGGAACATCCACTGTCATAAAAGTTTTACTACTGGCTCTGGATTGAGCTAATTACCCAAATGTTCAGATTGTACATATATATATATATATATAATTAGACTAGATATAAAGAACACAGAGATCCATTTGGGAGGCTCACACTGCATTGCAAGGGAAGTTGAAATACTGAGTTAATTAAAACCTGTATGAATATTCATGGGGCGCTTGAACTGTTTCATAATTACATATATTTGAAAAAAAGAGGTTTCTCATGTGTAAGCACAATTACAGGTGTTCTCCAAATCTTACACACTTGTTCAGGGAAATGACAAATGAAGAGATACAGAAGTGAACATTAAAAGAAAAACCCCAGACTGCAGATTTATTTTGCCACTTCTTTGCTGAGTGACAGGTCAATGCTTGACCAGAAATGATACGTTTCTCTATTGTGTAACTCAGTCCTAGGACACCCTTGGTATGCTGGTTTTTGCTCCGACGACAACTGCGATCAACAGATTTTAAGTAGCAGTTAATTTTTCCTAATTAGGTGCATTTATTTAAAGCATCTTTTAATGGTCTTAAACCATATTTAGAAAAGAAAAAAAAATCCAAGTGTGCCTTGAAGAATCAAAGACCCTTAATCATATTGAGCCCCATTTTCACAACCTGAATATAGACGGGAAATGCGAGTGCCAGGGGTATCACAGATCAAAACTGGACGCGTCTAACTCTGTTCAGGTGATTTTGTGACAGCAGCTGTGGCGCCATTGTCAAAAGGGTTGAACTAAGATGAATGAATTACCTGCAGGTGTGGTGGGGGTTTGGTTCCAGTATGGCCAGTCAGTTTAACCATTACCACTCTTGTCAAAACCTGTGCCTGAATTCCGTAGCCAACTGGCAGTTTTTTAAAGGTGAAGAACAAGCGCCTAACTTTTGTCACAGCCATCTCCTTCTGTCCCCTCAGAACTGATCTCCAATATAGTGAAGCATGAAGGCATTAGATGCTGATTCACCAGGTAATGCATTTTGTATGAAAAGATGTGAGTGATTTCAAATGTAAACAAAATGGCACTTGTGGTATTAAAGAAGGGTGGGACCTGAGATTCATTATTTCGATCCACATAAATAAAAAAAATGTACATGTACAAAAACACCCCTTCATCCTCCCCTTCCCACCACCATTGGACCCCGCCATCATTTTGTGAGCATTATTTATAAAGTACATAACAAAATTGAAAATGCGATAGAAATGATCAATATATTAATTCTCAGTTTTCCCAACCTTTGCGACGCATCTCCTCCCAAAAAAAAAAATGGATCCCCACATCCTCTGGCATATACGTTCCAGACAAGCCTGCTCTTCAGCCATGTTGGATCGAACCAACTCACCCCGTTATTGAAATTTGGGCCATTTTATCAGTTTTTGCCTTTCATTACCATGACAGCAGGTGATGTCACTATTCGTTTGGATTATTGGTCACAATCGACCCCCTCAGAGCACAGGTATGGCCAGTATGCATTTATTTGTAAACAGTTCCATTGGCAGCACTTCTGTTCCATGAAATTACCATTGAAGGACAGCGTTTGCCAAAATGGTGGCTTGGTTGAGTGAAAATGCAAGGTCGGTGACACAATAATGTACAGTGCCTGCATTATGTATCGAGATACATCCTTTTGCGCTGCACCCCTTGAGATACAAATGCACTCATTTTTGCGCAGGAAACTACTAAACTTGGCAAAGGCCATTAATATGTCTTTTTTGATGGACAGAATTGTGCATAATGTTACCACCACATGAATTTCTGTTTGAAAAGGCACAAAAATAGTGTCCATGAGGTTTATTTTTTTTAATATTGCGAGCAATTTTTTCAACAGATCAACCTAAGCATTGAGAATATCAGTATGCTCAAAATTAGGTTGCAGATCTCAGGTGATTAGAATTCTTTCAAAAAGATTTGCTTGGACTAAATTGAACATGGCGCAAAACAGACCCCAGGAACAAATTTAAGAAGCCACTTTTCTTGAAACTAGGTAGTATACAGCCCTTTCCTTGTAATGACTTTGAAGAAAACGAGCAGCTACTTACTTGGTGATGATATTACAATGTGCTTGAATATGCATCTGTGTACGTCAGCGTATAAAAGGATTTATGAAGCCATGTATGGGAATACACTCCTGATTCTGAGAATGCTGATAGAAGTACCTGTCTGGCAGTGACTTTAGGAGGGAGAATTTTTATCTTGGATAAATTCCACTCTTGCTCACACGCTGCAGCAAGCTGCAGATCGGCACACAATGCTTTGATGCTTGCACAGCCTGTAGATGAATCTCCTGGAGGGAACCCTCTGCTTTATGTACACAGTGTAGCTGCCCCTTGTTTGTACTCCACAAGAATCCATTATGGAAACATCCGCAAGACACAAATGACTGACAGTCAGAAAGGACACAAGTGAAAATGTTCATTTTTCAACTCTGAAGTTCAGCAGTAAAAAGACTACTAAACATGCCTCTAAACTGAAACCTGCAGCATTTTTTTGCCTCAAGTCATCACTGTTTGTATAGACCCTCTGCAGCCCAAGTATTTTTCCAGATTTGTTTCACCAAATGCTGAGCAACAGTCAAAATTCTAATGCCAGTGTACCGAGGAACCATAAGGGCGGGGGGGGGGGGATTAAGGGGTAATGAAACCTGAATAAAACCTAATGTATATCAGGCACAATCCGCAAGCGAGACACAAACACACAACCACTGCATATTCAGTCGCAACTCAGCCAAGCTTTGAATGTGCAATCAGACAGTAATTTTTCAGTAGAGTTTAATTGCCATGTAGCCTACATCATTCACTAATCGCATACAAAATTTGTATGAATCAAGCCCCTCAGTATGAAAGTCATCATATGGGAATCAGATCACTCTTCTTGCGATTGTTTCTGGAGTGGAGAAAAGTCTTGTCATTGGAGTTTAGCAGCAGCGCCACCACCAGGTTAAACTTTTAATTTCTAAAAATTGCAATGACTTGAGTTTTAGTAGAAATCACTTGAAACTTTTTCAGTTAATTCCTGGTGCAAAGACCATGAGTTCTGTCATTTTGTGTAATGCTACAACCTTCCCTGTGGCGCCACCACCAGGTCAAACATCACATTCCAAAATTCAATAATTTTAACAGTTTTGCTTGGAATCCAGTCACACTTCTTGCAATCATTTCTGCTGCAAAGAGAAAAGCTGTAACGGATCTCAGTCACCCCATGACCTTTCCTGTAGTACCATCACCAAGCCGAACATCACGTTTAAGAACTGCAATAAATGGCATGGCTTTCATAGGAATCATGTCAAATCTGCTTTCAACATTCCAAGTGAATCAAGGAGGAAGTTATTGATTGTGGTGGCTCTGTAGTGTTTCCTGTAGCACGCCCACAAGGTCAAATTAATCTTTTCCAAATACCATAACATAAGAAAATTTGAACACTCATGCCATTTTTTAAGTAGTTTCTGGAGCATAGAGAAGGGGTGTTACTCATCCTGGTCATCCAATAAACTTTGCTGCAGAGCCACCACCAGGCCAAAGTTTTAATTTTAACAAATTGCAACAACACCAACACTAACTGAAGTAGAATATGCTGTGGAAATTGCTGGAGCTCAGAGTAGTTTGCCTGTTGATGTCCTGCACCCTATACAGTTTCCAGTCGTGTACCACTGGCCAAACTTGGAATTTTGACAATGGGGAGAGTGCCATCATTTTGGGGATATACAGCACCCTCCATAATTATTGGCACCCCTGGTTAAGATGTGTTAAAAGGCTTAAAATAAATTGAATTTTTTGTTGCAGAAGCTTACTCTCACACTGAAAATTGTAGAAAAATGTAACCTTCAACTCAAGTGAATTTTAAAGGAAAAAAATCCCGAACTAAGAAATAATGATTTTTCATAAAATCACCTGTTCCACAATTATTAGCACCCCTAACAATTCCTTGGAAATAAATGCAATTAAAGTATTTCTGTCATTTCTACAGTAGTTTACAAAGTTGATCAGAGTATCTAGGAACATTTAATTAGTAATTCATCACTTCCTGTTTCCCTGGGATATAGATATGAGGTGACACGGAGGCCATTTCTCTTATCCACTCTTCAACATGGGAAAGACAAAGGAATACACCATTCAAGTAAGGCAGATGTGTGTCGACCTTCACAAGTCAGGCAATGGCTACAAGAAAATAGCCACTCACCTGCATCTGCCCATACTCTACTGTCAGAGAAATCATTAAGAAGTTTAAACAACTGGAACAGTGGTGAACAAGCCTGGACGAGGAAGCAAGGTTATTTTGCCACCACGCACAGTGAGGAGGATGGTAAGAGAAATAAATAGTTCTCCAAAGCTCACTTGCAACAAATGGTAGCATCTTGGCGTCAGAAAGTCTCCAAAACAACCACCAGGCGCTATCTACATGCCAACAAGCTGTTTGGGAGGCATGCACGGAAAAAACCTTTTCTCACTCACAATCATAAATGCAAACGTCTGGAGTTTGCTAAGCAGTGCGGGGACTTCAACTGGGACCATGTGCTTTGGTCAGATGAGACCAAGATAGTACTTGCAACTAGCAACAAACACTTTAAGTGGGTCTGGCCGAACACAAAAGATGAGTATGCAGAAAAGCACCTCATGCCCACTGTGAAGTATTGGGAAGGATTGGTGATGCTGTGGGCCTGTTTCTCTTCCAGAGGCCCTGGGAACCTTGTTAGGGTGCATGGCATCATGAACTCTGCGAAATACCACGGCAAATCAAAAACTGGTGGCCTCTGCCCGAAAGCTGAAGATGGGTCGTCACTGGGTCTTTCAGCAAGATAATGACCCTAAACGTGACCAAATCTACACAGAAATGGTTTACCAGACACAGAATCAAGCTCCTCCCATGGCCATCTCAGTCCCCAAACCTCAACCCCATTGAAAACCTGTGGAGTGAGCTGAAGAGGAGAGTGCAGAGGAGAGGACCCAGGTCGCTGGATGATTTAGAGAGATTATGCAATGAGGAATGGTCGAAGATCCCTCTTTCTGTATTCTCCCATCTTGTGGAACATTATAGGAGAAGATTAGGTGCTGTTTTGTTGGCAAAAGGGGGTTGTACAAAGTATTAACATCAGGGGTGCTAATAATTGTTGCACACATGATTTGATGTAAAAGAATTATTTCTTAATGTGGTATTTTTTTCTCATTGTATAAATGCACTTGAATTAAATGCTGGATTTTCCTCTTTTTTCCATTGTGGTCCTATATTATTTAGAAAAATACTGAATTTATTAGAAGCTAAAGAACCAGGGGTGCCAATAATTATGGAGGGCAGTATACTCTGCTGTCATCCGCCGACAGCTTGTGTCCAATTATGACATGTATGTTGTTTGAGAAGTAATAATGAAGGAATCTCTGGGCTAATATGGGGTTTTGCTGCTGATGGGGACCGCGAGAGACTCTGCGAGCGCTAAAGGAGTTTTATTTATAAATGAGACAAGACTGCAAAAGGTGGAATTTGCGGCAATTTAAGAATGCAAAAGTAACCACAAAACGAAGCTAAAACTAATGTGGTAGAACCTCAAAACATAAAGGGACCTGGAATAAATAAACAAATTGAATGGATTAAAGTAAATGCATTGCTTCCCACCAGGTCTCAACCATTAAGCGCTTAAATAGGCTATTCTAATTAAAAAACTTACAAAACAAAATAAGGAATACGTGCAGAAAAGAATAGGGAAACTGACGAAGCTGTGCGCAGTTTTTGAGTACACGCCGAGCGAGGCATCACAGTTTTACAGCGATGGAAAAAAATAAAATAATGACCACACATTGGAAATGTGGAAAATTGTTCCTCAGGGTTTGCATGTCGAAGTAGAATCGTTCTTTGCTTTTGTGTAGAAGCTGTGGAAAACAACGGCAGTAAAATGGTTGACAATGGATCTGTTTACAGGCGTCGACCACAAAGACAGACTGCAAGTGTAAAAACAAGCTGCGGGTCGCAGTTAGGTGTGAATCGGCGTTAGAACGTGCCTCTTTGTGGCTGGTGTAGATTACGGCATTGATTAAATTGGGAGCATTTCTGATACAAGAGATGGACGGCTAAAAACAGGGCAGACATGGTCCCGGTGTGGAATAGGGGTAACAGGGACTCTCCATAGGAGTGTCTGGGGTGGTGGGTCCCAATCGAACATCTTTTCAGGGGGCCATGGAGCCCAAAGGAGGAAAAAAATCCCCTATCCCACACGCATCACTTCCACCTTCTTTATGAATGTGTCATGAGATCACATCATTTCCAAATGCCACAGAGGAACAAGCATGACAAGCAACTGTGTTTTACTGACGAAGGCTGCTCTATCAGTAATGTGTCAATCCTGAGTGTGTTTCTGAGCTGATAATATGGATTTTACTTTTACCTTTGAATGTAAAATTTTTGTTTAGGCAAGCGAGTTGGATTTTTCGCAGAGTGGCTCCTGGTGGTTCCCTCTCAGTCCAAGTGAATGCTCCTGTAGGCTAAAGATGCAGTCTTGCCTGATGTCATTGACGTTATGTCTACCATTGACTTTCAGGAAAGTATCTTCAAACACATCAAATAAAAACACTGGGATCACAAGACAGTGCCATGTTGGCCCTATTAACACAAAGATTCACACCTACAAACACAACTTGGTATTTTGAATAGGCAAAAAATACCAAACTTTGTGGTGATAAAATACACTGAAATCACAAGGTTCTTTGATGATCCAGAATCTAAGTGACTCCAAAATTACTTCTACTTTGCGAATCTAAAGACTCGGGGCAGAACTCTGACCATGATTGTTCAGGGTTATTCAGGCACCCTGGCATTTGCACATATAATGATGTCCAGAATATTGGTCTACAAGGCAGTCAGTAGGTTATAAATAAATAACGTTACACTTTACATGAAGTGTTGCTCATAAAGGCTTTATACAGCATGTATAATGCCTTCATAAATAAGACATAATGTCTTCATAAATCATGCAGAACAAATAGGTGAAATAAACAAACAAAAGGTGAAATAATTCATCCTAATTCAGCACGTGATGCCAGATGTGACAATGACAATGTCACTTTGCTGACAAAGTCACCCTTAATGACATTTAGCCACTAGCTAAGTGACATTGTCAGTTATATCACATCTGGCATCAGATACTGAAAAAGGATGTGTAATTTTACCCGTTATAAAGCTTTTGCTTATGTATGATTTATAAAGATTTATGAAGGCATTATGCATGCTGTATAAAGCCTTTATGAGCAACACTTTATCTAAAGTGTGACCATAAATAATTGGATAAAGTGTAAAGACAATGAAACATAATGATTGAAAAAGGACCGAAAATAAAAAAAGACCTTGAAACTCTTTCATGTATGTCAATTAGAATGTTTAAAAGCTGCCTCTCTTCTATTTCAGTGCCATGGAAACCAAAAAAATGTTTAAACACAAAGCATCATGGGATATATGGTTTGTCCTTCTGTGTGGTGTCCCTGCTTGCGCACAGGACGGTTATCATCCCCTCTGCAGTTATGGGGCTCAGTGTCCGTCAAACCCGTGTCCCCAGTGCGGATTCGGAGAGAGAGGGGAGGAGTCAGGAAAACTGCACTGACAGGTTTTGCGTTAATGACTATCCATGCTGCGTGATCCATGTAGTTCAGGAGACTGTGGTTGGACCATATGGAAAGAAAATGAACTACAGTAATTAAAACAGAACAAAGAAAGAACTGTGGCTCCGTAATTAGAACGCTGATTAATCAGCTGATAATTTTATCTTGATTAATGCTGCTGATTTTCTCTTTTTCACTGACCTAGAGGAGTCAGGTTCAGTCCAATTAAATTTGAATTATGCTCCTGAATGTTCCCTTGTCAGAACACCAGCCTGCGAGCCATGCTAAAAATATATATATATTTTTTATTTTTTTTTTGAAGAGAAAAATAATTTGGAAGGAGAATGCGCCTCGCCAACTTCAGTGATCACGGTGAAGGCGTGTGTTCCAAGGGGCTGTCATGTGTACACTTCATCACACACAGCCACATATTCACAAAGAGATACCCAGATCCACATTAAATGAAATGTCCACAGACAAAAATATGTGCAACATACCAAAGAAAACGGTTCTTTAATACTTCACATCTGTCCACATTTTTGTACGTAGCACACACAATTGTGCAGAAAATACTAGATGTTTACTTTTTGCACACAATAGTCGTCAACGCTACAACTGATCTGCTAAAATGAAAAATGAGAAACCCATCACAGAGCTGATAATAACCTTATGCTGATTTAATTACAGTATAATTCAACTTCAAGTAGCCAGACAGCACTTCTCGCCCTATTCTGTTGGAGTGATACTTGAAGAAAAACTCACCTAATCAAGAGCACCTGAGATTAACCACAAGCTAAATTTAAAGTTAATAACCCTCTCCATTATCTATCTAGAATTACATGTCATTCAAAACCAAAGCCAAACTCTTGAAATACCACCAGTACTGTACAGACACTAGCTTATTCTGTGCATAGCTTTTCATGCCAAAGTGTGAAAATAAACAATTGAAAACTGTCAATGTCTGTTGTTCAGAGGGCCCAGTCTCATCTGGACTAGTCATGTAGTAACGCTAACTGACCAAGCACCTATATACAAAGGAAAAGAAAGCTTTCAGTGTCCATATTTGACGCCAGTATTTCAACGAACCCTACCCCCAGCCCCTAACTCAAACCCTAACCATGAACATCAAATAAGCCCAACAAAAGCCTCCTTTTTCATTGCATATCGACCCTTGGTCAGGTATCGTCACTATATGACAGGTTGGGATGAGATTGTGTTGGTTCAGATGTGAGGTGGGCATAATTCACACCAAAACATCAGCCGTGTCACAGGAGATGTCCGTACACTCAAAAACATCCACCCTCTTTATTATCGCTTCCCTCAAACACAAAGTGGACCGGATATTATTGCACTGAAACTCGTCCCCCCAACCGTCCTCCCGTCCATCCATCCAGATAAGTAGGGACTAGTTTTTTCAGAAGATTAATTACTTTTGTATGTGTATGCTACTAACCATGACCTTCATTGGGTTTGAAACCTGCATTATCCGGTGAACAGACCCCGCATGTTTTCATTTGTAAACTTTTTATGGCCACTGCTATCATCCTTGGATGAGGACACGTCATCCCCAGCTCTCTCCTTCTTTCTCTCCCCCTCCTACTCTCACCCTCTCTTTTCCTCTTCCTCTTTCTCCCCCCCTCTCTCTCAACTTCTCACTCTTTTCCCCTCGCTTGCCTGTATCTTGGCTGTGCTTCAACCGACTGGCCGGACTCCAGCTCCCGCGTAGTCCCTTTTCGATGGACGCTGCCAGCCCTGTCTCTATGACTGGAGTTGGGGGGCTGGGGGTTCAGGGGATTGTCGCTGCTGTCATAGCCCATCCCTGCAGGACTGACCTGGGCCAGGGTGTTAATTCCTTCAGATCTGTTTAAAAGGAGGGTGACAGCTCGGTCATGCTTGGGGAGGTACGTGTGGGCTGATGGGAGCTGGCTGGAGTCCTAGCACTGCCGGCTGGAGCTCAAAGGTGGGGGCTTTCGTTGAAATTATCCTTGATCTCTCACTGCAGAGACTGTGGTCTGAATGACATGTAAGTTGGTCCGCTGGTTTGGCACTTTGTTGGCGGCTTGTGCAATGACCACAGCAGCTGAAAGGTGCCGGAACCCAGGGACACAGCGTGAATCAGGGAGTAGGCCTTCATGAGAGACCACAGTTTCTGTCATGTGAGCAAGAGAAAGTGATTTTATTTTACAGGCAAATTTGTTTTGCTGGCGAAAGATCATAGCATAGCTTTGTGACCACTCGCTTGACAGTGACTGAACCACTGTGGTGCATGTGACTTCTTGCAATTCTTACTGCTGTCAAACAAGCATTAAGTCCGTTGAGTTGCCAGAGAAAAAGATCAATCTTATTGAAAAGTAGCAAAGGATCTACATTTAAAGTAAATACCCAAAAGAATCATTTAATGAAAATGGTTTGGTAGTGGTTGAGAATTGTCAGTGGTAGGCCATATCCTCGCATCAACCACAATGTGCTGTGACATTTTGAAAGGGCTTTAGATTAACAGTCTCACCAATGAGAGGTCCATCTATATCTCAATGAAAGGTTTTGCATATAAGGACTCAATTGAGCTGGAGCGTGTACTGAGTCACAGTCCGGACGTGAGGAATTCAAATGAGACCCCCATAAATATCAAATATCACCGAGTACTTGTATTCTATATTCTTAATAGAAGGCGAAAAATTTCAGAAAAATAACAAATTCAGTATTTTGAAATGTATGCCTCTTTTACCTCCTCTTTTAAAAAATCTAGCTTGGTTCTGAAAGATCATGTGGCACTGCCATTAAAAGGGTCATATTATTCCCATTTCCCAGTTAAAGATTTTCATTTGCATGTTTTTATGATCAAATAGCTCCTATTTACAGTTGTACTAGGTGCACACTTGGTTAGGTTACATAAAGATACAATGCTACGCTAGGCTATAAAACACATGTAGGCACCGGTTGTCAGCTATTCTGTTTCAAAGGATTCCCTTTACATTACTACAACTGGAGCCCAGTCAATGTGGCTGCATAAATATGCAGACAAGTGCTAAATTAAAAGCATAATAACAAACTACTTATTGACACAATGCCAGCAGACTTTCCAAACACAAATACACAGTTTATGTGGGTTACAATTACTGCAAACAAACTCCACCTCCCTCTTGGTTTACCGCTTCTCTGCTGGTGTCTTTAGTCTTTGTGAATATAATAGTTATGCAGTTGTTAACCATGGAGGAACCTGAAGTGTAGACAGAAGTTTTGATGTCACTGGATTATCACAGACTGGGTCCACCATACAGAGATCCAAATTTAGTGTCAGACCACTTTAAATAGCCAAAAGGTTATGACATTTTTACCAAATAAAATGCAAAAATAGATGCCAACTGCAACCTTAAGGTCCCCCTTGAACCAGGTGCGGCAGAGAGCATGTGCGGAGCAGGGCGTCTGAACTGCGTGTAGATGAGAAGTGATTGACACTGCACAAGAAACTCCTCCTGGCTTTGATTGATAAATTTTGCCCGGGCACTGAGGATTTCTTCCCATACCATTAGAAGCATTGGGCGGAGCAAAACGTCCCAGATTTTTTGTATTCTGATGTACAATAGTCACTGAAGAGTGACCTTTGTGGCATATATGGCTAAAAATTATTTGTGAGGTTTTACGAAATGAACCAAGAGCAAACACCAGTAAAATGCAAAAAGGAGGCTTTATTTCTGAAGGGGGAAACCCCCCAACAGAGCTGGCAACAGTACAATGTCTGCAATCCAAAATCAGAATCCAAAGGGCGAAATCCAGAGTCATACACAGGGCACCAATCACAAAAAATCGTAGTCAGACAAAAGAGGTCAAAAAACAAGAATGCGGCAAAAGTACAGGGAGTAGGCAAAGCTCGATATCAAAGACGGTCCAGTCAGAAAGATAAACACTGAGAGATCAAGGCGAGAAACGTGGCACGAGAAAACTAGGGAGAACGATCTGACAAGAGTGTGAACCAAACAGACATCTTATATACACATCCGGGGTAAACACATGACCAGGGAGAACAGGTGCAATCAATGGTAACAATGATTAGGGAGAGACACATGAGGGATAAACTAATTACATGAATTTGGCTGTAGCCAAAACGCAGACAGGGATCACAAGACAACCCTAAGTACAAACAACAGCTCCGGTTAAGGAGTACTAAAGTGCCAAGATAAAAGAAAAGGAAAGCACAGAGTATAAGTGGAAAACCACAGAAACTTGCAGCAGAGATAATTAGGGATAGGCAAGGAGGCGGAGTCTAGAATTAGGCGACAGCTGAGAGATCATTAGTCAATTAGTAAGTGCAGCTATACAATCCCAAGTGCTTGTTAGTAAGTTAGTCCAAATATACAAGGTTAGTGTGAGTTAGTATCAAGCAAAAACAATAAACTGTTAGTATGTGTTAGTAAGACAGTTAAAGAGAGGAAGGAAGAACACGAGATAATGAAAGAAGATTGAAACCCAGAAACCAATAAATCACCCGAATGAGTGGCACACAAGACAAGGGACCGTGAGCAAAGATACACACATGACAAGACAGGGGAGACAAAGTGCAAAGCATGGAAATGAAAACATGACATGGAAACCAAATGATCTAAACATGAAAAACAAACAAGAAATCTAAATTGCCAAAACACAAAACACAATCCTAAGAATAGTCATAAGGCAGGCAGTGGTCACTATACACAAAAAGCATACATGGCTGAGCCAGGCACAGAACTTAAACATGACAGCAGAATGCAGAATCATAACAATTTTTTTGAAAATTACCTGCTGCACCGTTAAATGAACTAAAGCGTATAGAGGGAGAAATTTCACAAAAAGGCTCCCTTTATATAATTTTTCACCCAGGGAAAAAACATGGTTGTCAATTCCCATAATATCAAACCGTTTTGGAGTAATTAGTAACTTTCTACTTGCCCTGGGAAGTTGCTACATTCGATAATGCCGCCCTTTCCTAGCGTGACGTCAACTAAAGAACTCAGGACCAATTCGCTGCATATTATGTACAAATGCATGTAAAAATATAATTTTCATCACTTCATTACAGGTTTTCATCGCCTCAGCTTAGAAACTTAAAATCTGAAATGATTTACATTATGAGCAAAAGTAAAATTGGCAATATGTATATTTTTTATTTAATCTTTCACTCGTTTTCTTAACCGGCAATCAGAGACACGCTAAGTGGGTAAGAGAGCCATGGTTCACTCGCGTTCGCAGTGTACGAAAGCTACTGCTAAACGCATTATCCAGGTGTTTGGTTCTCCATTTATAACGACAAAAGTACTGCGTTTTTAAAGCGTATGACCCAGATTTCTGTAAAGAAAATCTAACTAAAAAAACTTCCGCCCACGATCTTCTCACTGGCAATGGAAACGTTGCACTTTGGTCAGGAAACGTTGACTAATAAATCCATTGCAAGTGAGAAGATCGTGTGCGGGAGTTTTTTTTAGTTACTTTAGTCCTTAGTCGGCCTTTCTCCTATGCACCTGTCTACTTACCGGTGTGCAAAGGTTTTTCTCGCCGTAAAGAAAATTTAAAATCTAATCTCAGCCTGCATTTCCTACATCCTAGCTTCAGCAAGCCGCTAGCTTAGTGGTCACACATTTCCCAGCAATTTAGTCTATTTTAGAGTAAGGCTTGAAATAAGAGTTTAATAACAGACATCCGACAAGCTCATAAGATTATGCAGGCCTACGACATTTGGTCAGGCTAGAGTAAAACAATAATATGATCTGACAAAGAGAAAGAGATTAGAACACAAGACAAGAGTTAAGACACAGTGGCAGCATGCAACTAGACGCGCAGCAGCAGCTAGGGGGAAAACCTTTCACACTGGACACAAAACAATTTTTTAGCACGACAAATTACATTTAAAGTCAATGCAAAAACACAAAAACATGCGTTTTGCGTCCAGTGTGAAAGCAGCTTAATAGAGCGCTGGCAAAGAGAAGTAAAATGTGTGGAATGCAAGCCAAAGCCTGCTAAGTGTTAGCCACAGTCAGCGATCTATTAAAGCTCTATAGTGTCTAAAACGAAAGCCCCGCTGAAGCGCTGGTGTAGCTAATGCGTTATAATTGTTCATCAGCAGCCTACCTTCATTTTCTTCCATTTTTCAGTGCCCAGTCTGCTCTTCTTTCTCCCCTTTTCCTCTGTGCTTCTCTCCTCGAATGGACTTTTGATTTTCGGGAAAGCATCTGGCTTGATTTTTCTCATCTTTTTCATTGCAAACTCAGACCAAAACCCTTCATCCTCGGAGTCAGAATCGTTGAAATGGTCGCTGCAAATCACGCTATTGTCTCTTGGTCCTTGCCATTTTGCCTGAATCAGTTTCATCCGAGAAGCCCAAATTTTACTTATTTTTTCATCTTTAGGAAATCGATGAAGGCTGACTCCTTCTTTGGATTACTACAACCTGCTACAATGCACCTGGTAGGCATTTGCTCTGCCATTTCCCGAAATTTCGCGAGAAAATAACAATTTTATAAACCTTCTACAGTTTGTGTCCCATAGGCAGTATAGAAAAACGAGCTCAACTTTAGATGACGTCAGCAGGTTGATGTGTCAAACCAGCGGATTTTTGACCTAATAGTGGGCGGGGCTGAAACTGGCAGAAAATCAAGGTCTGCTATCAGAAAACAAGCCTAAAACTAGAAAAGCACTCAGAGAGCACAGACCTCCGCCAGGTGGCAGCAAAACCCTAAAGCACGGCGATTGGAACTCCGGCCCATTGCAAGACAATTGAAATAGAATTTCCGAGTTGTCTATAGCTATGTTTCCATCCACTTGTCAGTCGAAGTATCAGAAGTTCGCCAAAAATATAAATGCGAAATAAGCAGGTGAAAATTTGTTTCCATCTAACGTCATTAAAGCGAATAAAAAGTTGTGTGTAATGACGTCACATGCTGTTAAGCAGTAAAATTGGTGTATCGAATGGATTTCTGACATTTTAAGCTGTTTCCATTCATTTTCGCACTGAATCGCAGAACCTTCAAGTGAACAAAAGTAGAGTGTTAGCCGACTAATTTAGCTAGTAAGCCAAAACGAATTGCGTCTGCCATTCAATTGATGATAATTTGCACAAGTTGTACGTGTTTATGTGTTAGCTATTAGCAACATTGCAAACCATTATCAGAAGGCAACAATGGCATCAAAACACTGTCACGATGCAGTAACAGATTTATTCATCAAATAACGTTTCCATCAGCATTTATCGCATAAGCCTTTTACCGATCAAAAGAAAATCCGATCAGATTAACCGTATAAACTTTGTGTCGAAATTCTTCAAATCAAGTCGAATGTCACCATTTCCATAAGGCATTTTAAATTCAATATGACTTCATTGGCATAAGAATGTGTGGATGGAAACATGGCTTGTGGTGAGCAAGCATTCTATCCGATGTGCTATTCTAATTGGCTATGTGCACAAAATGGGGCTAAGTAAATTCTGAAATACACTGGCTTGCTTTACTATTTTAAGTTTGCTTCTGTCTTTTATCAGGCTACATCAGAAGCTGAGCAGGTGACAGGAATATAATCCTGAAAATGTGATTTTAACTATCGCAGCTGTTCCCAAGATTTGGCTTAATTAACCGTGAATGATGTTCGCATGGTTGTTCTCGATTAGCTGCTACTGTTAGTTCATTGGCACTGTTAATGAGACATTAGCTTCCCCAATGATAAAGAGGGTTTCCGACACTTCTACCTAGCATCATTTCCAGCCGTTTGCTCCGCTGACTGTCATGAACTGGCTTTAAGCGACAAACATCCTGTGTTGCACGACCCAAATTTCCTCAGTAGATTAATATCTGGAGCTAGCTTTCATTTTTTCATTGAATAGTAGCAAAGTTGAGTAGCTAGCAAGGCTTGCTAGAGCGCTAGCAAGATTTTCTGTTTAGGTTTTATTTGAATTTACTTTTCCAATCTCTGATGCAACTGGCTTGCTAGTACTGCAATATTGTTTTGATTTTCTTAGATGTGCTCAGCTAACCATAGCTCCAGATGTGATGGTCTTGAGAGGGCAACTGACGCCGAGTGGGAAGGGAAACAAAGTATCGACAATATTAAAAAATGCGTGGATCGAATGTTAGATTTATTAAACAGCATTTCGAAGTTATGGATTATTTACACATTAATTATCAGATATTTTCACGTATTTTATCTGTCGGTTAAAGCCAGTTCATCGCTCATCAGTGAGAACGGCTGGAAGTGTGTTGCTAGTTAGAAATCCTCTCGTTTCTCGTTGGAGTGGCAAATGCCTCATTAAGAGCCAATGAACAAACATCAGTAACAGGTAATCGAGACAAATCATGCAAACATCATTGGACTTTTTCAGTCATCTTGCTAACAAACAAACAAACAAACAAATGCTGCGGAAAACAACCTTCTGGCGGAGGTAATTATTACTGTGAGTATTTTCATGGGAATTTTTGGCGCAGACATAGTTTACAAGCACAGAACTATGGAATTAGTGTCAAAGTACCCAATATTAGAGAGTTCCTTTAAAGTGGGGTACTCTGTTGTGACTAGTAAAGTGCAAGTCAAGAAGCATGGCTCGGTAAAATGAAGGGATCACAATAAAAGGTTTTAGCCACTGATTCTTAACTTTGTCTTACTTGGAAATCGAAACATAGGGGATCTGCTATAGTACTGAAGAAAAAAGCGTCTTTGCAGCATTGCAGTGTGCACAAACCAACCCAACTCTTCCTGACCCAACTTTGATCAAAGGCATGCCAAACTTGCTGCTTGTTGGGCATTATACATATGTGTTATATTTTGACGAAGACATGTTACAAAATACAACTATATGCAGCTACAAAATACATTTTAGGATCTGTGTTTTCTGTCAGAGAGCAGTACTCCTTTTGGCATGGAGTTTGGGCTTCTTAACTTAGTAGATAAAATGTAACTATAAAAGTTAGAGTCCAGGCTGCCTCAAAATGGTAAGTTAACTGAACCAAAGATGACAAGCTGAGGTTATTCTGAAATTATCACCTTAAAATCAGTTAATATAAATTTGTAAGGCAGCCCATGTAGGCTACTAACTTTTCTAAGTTGAAACATCTACTTTTTTTCAGTATGATGAATGAGTGATAAAGATGTCACATTCCATTCAAGTTATGAGTGAACAAAATAGAACATTTCACAGTTCCACTCAGTAAATAGATACATGATAAATCCATAGAAGTTGATAGACCCAGCAATCCGGGTATCAAGTAGTAAAGCAGTTTGCAGGAAGATTTGCGGTGCTTTATAAGTTTATTATGATAAATAACACTTCTATTTTACTTCTGAAAAGAATGAACTGTTAATTATAACAGGAAGGTACAATGATAGATAAAATAATTAAAAAGGAAAGAACCGCAAAACATCAAAGCGAGGAATAGGACGGAGGCAGGTATGGGAGGGGCTTGCCACCTTTCCCAAAAGACCGATACAAAACACGGACCGAGTTTTACTAGAATGTACAACAAGCAGTTGCCACGAGCGAGATTCGGTGCACAGCAAACGGAAGGGTAATTACCATGCAGCCAGTCTTCACTTCCAATGTAGTAATTGCCTGAACAAAAGCTGGGACTCGGTCCAAAATGTCTGCTCAGCGGCTTATTACAAAATGCCAAACACTGCACAGATTTTCTGCCCCTGGTCCTCTGGAGAGAAGCATCACACTGGGCTTGTAATTTACTATAAACATGTTAGTACATAGAGACTGCGATATCAGAGACAGAAAAATGCTTTATGGGAAAAGACGTCATGAAGCTTGAATGCAAATGCCATATGAATAATATAAGTAGCTATATCTACTTGAAAACAGGAGGGGAAGAGGTTCTGGAATCTATTTGTAACTGAAATATGGAACTCCCCCCCAGTACTATGAATACCGCTTTTTTCTTTTTTACATGTAATCAGACATTTCATTAATTGCATAAGAACTAGTAAGAACTAATTCTCAGCATTTATTAGTTAGAGTATCTCTTTTTACCAAACATTTAGGAGATCAATAAGTCAGATGAACCATGAGGCTTTTAACATTGTGCTTTGCAGTTGGCAAAACAAACTCTTCAGAACTGAAAACTCAGTTTTATTTAAAAAAAAAAAACATTTTTCATATGTGTGTGCGGTAGGCTATTGTATATTCTAGCAACAGCAGAAGAAGTGTTAGAGAATGATGTTTAAGTTGAAACAAGGCTCGACAAACTGCAGTGAATAGCAGAATGGGAAATACATAATATACCTATTTACATTCATTGTAAATGACACAGTGCTTTAAAGCATGCGGCCTTTTAGTCCGTTAATAGACTTGCTAGTGATAATAAACATGTTAGGGTGTCATATAAGTCGACAGTCAAGAAATTAGAATAAGCCACCAAAGCACTGTAAAAATATGTTACTAAGTGACTGAATGATGGATCCATGCTACGCCTTTTATGTCAAAGACAAGGTAACATGGTGATTGGCGGACTCATTGCCTATCGTTACCGTAAAAGAAACATCGAGAGTCATTTAAAATGCTCATTTTAAAGTCCTATTTACGCTCCAGTTATATGCCTGCATTATTGCAAATGCAGACCGTTAAAAATCGTGATCGCTGAGGGGGAGATTTTTACTATGATTACAAATAGCTTATTTTATATATGCGCACAACGAGGTTGGAGTGGGGACGGGGTAGAGAAAAGGTGATGGAGGTTGGGGGCGGTGGGGGGTTGGGGGTGTGTCTCTACGTTGTTTTATGGTCTTTTGATATTGTAATAAACAAGAGAGAGGCGGGCGCAGGTGTGGCTTGCCGGGGCGATAACGAGGGCTGAATTATAAGGGTAACTGTACCCGTAATGGGCTCGAAGGCCCCAAAGTGTACTGTATGCACAGAACCCTCCAGCTCGTCTGCCGCAGCAGATCCTCACGTGTTAAATTAGAGGACTGGGATCACTTCCAGAAGCTTTAGAAGCCCGCGGACGGAGGAAAATAAAGCCCCTGCTCCCGGGAGGACGCTGTAATGTCGCTGTTAATTGTGAATTATGGGTAAAAACCTCAGACTCGCCAGGGTCAAGCCTGTCACAAATGATACCTCTCCAATGGAATTTATTGCGACGGTTCCACCCCTGTTTATTCTGGCAACAGCAGGAATTATCAACTGTCGGTCGCTGTTGAGCTGTCCCACCTATGCGTGTCCCTCTCTCACTCTCTAAGTGGCCTTAAAGTGGGGCATATTTTTGCACAGCCAGTTCAATTCACCAGGCAGAGGTGAAACTGCCTTTTATAGTTTCCTCGAAGAAGGCCATCTGAGAGAAGTGAACGTGTGTGTGTGTACGTGTAGTTACGCCTGTACCTCTGCTTGTGCGCGCACAGGCAAACTTCACTCTAAAGTGCATCGAGTGATAGATACTAACTAATCCTGAGCGGTTACAGAAACAAGCGGGGTTAATTGAGCTTAGCAAAATACACAGATAATGGTTCCCAAAAAATATGTCACTGGGTCATCCCATAGGGTGAGGGAAGAGAATGTGCTTTTTTGGCTGGTGTGTGGATTAGAATGGGTCGGGGGAAGAGACCCTCTCTGCAGTTTAGCCTGGGCTCTGGCTTGGCTCTTTCCAGGATAAAGCAGTTTGTCGCGCTGTTGCACAGCCTGGTTGAAAGGCAGAATTTTGCAGGATATTCTCGATGGCTGCTCTGTAATGTTGTCCCCCCTGGAATATTTACCGATGAAGCACTCCAGAGCACAGAGAGTACGTGGCTCATGGCTCGGATTATCTCAGCTCCTCTGCCTGCCCCTCCGCTCTCCCCTCCTAATGACCGAAATGCCTCTGTGCTCCTCAACACATCCTACTGCCCTGGATACAAACTTTGGAAGAAAATTACCATTTCTACTATTTCACTATGAAAGAATGTCAGTATATTTGCCCATTAACGTTGCTTCATTTGCGTTTCATATTGAAATCTTGTGAATTGGTGAAAAATAAAAGTTATTTGAGGTCCATTAAAAAAATCTCGATGATGGTGCCTCACAATTTTTCTTGGAATACTTCGACGAGTAGCACTTCAAATCATGCAAAGTATGCAGGATATTGATCCACAAGAGGAGTAACATCGATAAACTTTACGAAAGAAGTAACATTTCAAGTGGTTTCAGTATTATACGCTTTCACGAGCCGGACAATGCCAGAAACGATACTGCCAAACGTTTGCTGATCATTCGCGAAACGTTCTTCACAGATTGGGTCACAGTCTAAAGGAACGAGCGCTTAGGTATCAGCAGATGGTTTGGTCGAGACGTTTGTGCTGATTTTGCCGGTGTTAAATATTCCCTGTGAATCCCTTCCCACGCTCCACACACCTATCCCACCTGCCTCCTCTGTGCAGCATTTCTTTGCCAGTACAGAATCCACGCTCAGCAACGATATTCCTCATGTCTGATTGAAGCATGTGTTTAATGGCAAATTCAATGTATAAATGTTGCCGAAATTCACCACAACTTATTATAATGATTAGTTTTTTCATGGTCAAGGATAATGTTGGCTAATTTATCTATATATATATATATATATAACTAGGACTGATGGGATGAGATTTTGAGGAGCCCCGGACCCGAGTTTAGGAGCTCATGCTCATCAGGCTGATCCAGTGTGGAGTAGTTGGTCCTCTTAACACCAGCCTCTAATTCTGCCAATGCTATAAAAATATAATTTTACCCCTGAGGCACGGGAAGCTGGTTGAAATATTATTGGGCTCTGTAGATACAGGAGAACAAGTTTGTGGCAGTCAAATCTGTACAAGTTCTAGATAAAAAAAAAAAAGATAAAAAGGGGAGGTTGGAAAAAGTGAAATGGCTCTTTCAATCATTGTGTAAAACCCCAAAAGAGCAATGACCAAACGGCGGATATTGCCCGGGGTGAAGGCCTTACGTGTTCTCTTAGTCTAACTTTAATTAGAGCATTCTTCTGGCTGGTGTGAATCACAATATAATGGATATTTTTTCACCGTCCGAGGACGGGGCATGAAAGCGCAATGGTTACGATTTATCTGACTCCATATTACAGTTAGAATACAAAATTTAGCTATAATCTCGTTAGAAATCTGACTCCAAATTAGAATTGATAATTTAGGGAACACCTGCATGAATCTCGAAACAGTGACAACAGTAACTTAAACTCTAAGGACAAACATGACGTGACTATACCTTGAATTCCAAACAGACAACCACCGCCGCTACATTAATGTTCCTGGGCATTAACACCATGTTCGAATCCTAGGTTCGTTGGTTAGGTTAGAGGTTGAAGTCAACCAGCACTGCAACAGCATCTTTTGGCTTGAATTACAGTGAACCCAGATTCACTCCACACTTGGGCTATGAATCCGTATATTGGTAGATCCTGGCTGCCTAAATCAACTTAACCAACCGATTCCCACACCGGGCCGCTGGCCAGTCGTTCCTCAGTGGGGCTAAACTATTCCCCTAGGTATTCGCCGAGACGGGGCTAAGAAGAATAAAAAGATTAAAAGACAGGAGACCACGCAAGCTAGAAAAGGAATAACAATAATTTAATTACCAGGTTGGCACAACTTGAATCAAACAAATCAATGATAAGCCAATTACCGTTACATATAATTTAGAAGGATTTAGAGTATTTTCATACCTGGAGAAGATGAATGACCACGTGCAGCTAAAGTCGCTCCACGTGGTCGGGGAGAAGTCAAATGTTCCCCCGCTCCGCAGAGCAAGGAGCCATGTAACCTTCCCACTTACTTACGCGTCAGACCTTGACAGAGAAGGGACAGGACAAGAAGAGCGAAGAAAGAAGACCGCGCGCGCCCCCCCCCCCCCCCCTCAGGATCTCTCACCTTTAAAGGCTCCAAACCACACCTCCGAACAAGGTAGAGGGAAGGTTGGCCGAATCAGAGTTTTACTGGCCTAGGTGATAAGATAATTTGCACAGGGAGACTAGGGTAGTTGCTTGAATGAATCTTACAAACTAACCATAATTCCAAGGGAAATGAAACATGTTCCATTCAACTCCTTGGACTCCCCCGAGAATAAAGAGACCAAACATGATAGGAATGTGTGCTAAAATGATGCAGTTGTCATGGAAAAGCCTTAAAATGGAATATTATAGCCCAATAGTGTGATAAATATATGAGAGGTTCCTTTTAGGATATTGAATAGAAATATATTATGAATTTGATAGAAGTTTAGGTTGTTTTAAGCCGATTAAAGTAGCTGCGCTTTAACTTCAATGAAACCAGTGAGTTTGAGTTCCAGAGATGCTGGGCCTGCTAGACTTGATGGCTCCCACCCCCCGCCGTGGGGAACAAAGGATGCCACTCTCGCAGGCAGGCAATAAGACCATTCTAGGGTTATAAAACTTTACTGCTGGCTTTTGGGCTGCACCAGATCAACCAAACATTCAGATTTTACATGTGTAATGGGCACGTGTTCCAACAATATGATTTTTGACATATATTGTGAACCAAATTAAATATTCAGGTTCTACAATTGGTACATCCTTTGCAGCTACAGCGCTGACATCGTACCTTTATGCAAAATATGCTTATTTGAGTGAAAACATTAGGGCGTTCGTGAATGTGTATATAGTGCACATGAAAGCACAATGTTGAACTCGTGGAGCTTTGAATCTCTTATGTTGGAAAAAAATAAATAAATAAAAAATGAAGCTTCCAAAATGCAAACAGAACAGGGGGGAAAAATTGAAGTCCACAATAATGGAAAGGCGAGCCAGGAATCTGAAAAAGTAAGGACCATGCCTGACATTTACAATATGGATTATTTATGATCATAACAAAACTAGAAAAGATGGGGCCGACAGCCAGAGTGGAGGAATATTATGGTGGTTTGATAGAAAGGAATGCTGGGAAAGTGGATGCCATCACTGGAGGTCTGGGAGAGCCAATCCCGGAAGAGCTTGTGCCAGAGCGGTCACAGGTGACAGTCATGTGTGATAATTATTATTAGCGTACACCTGCTCCACCACACTCATTAACTTTGGATATGCAAATCAGCCTCCAGTGCATTATGGGTCTCCTCTCTCATACAGATAAGGGAATGCTTCTGTTGCTGGATTTTAATTAGGATGATTGAACACAAAGACCCACACGTGCTGAGAGAGAGAGAGAGAGAGAGAGAGAAAATCGGACGTTATTCAAAAAGTTATTGTACTTCGCTAACCTCCAAACAGACAACCGTCCCAGACAGAGGAGAGGGGGATGAGAGAGAGGGAGGAGGCAAGAAGACGGAGCAGAAGGAGGAGGGAGGGTTGGATACAGATGGGGGGAGTGACATGACAAAATGAGCGAGAGAAAAAAGTGACTGATGGTGGTGAAAAATGCACAATGGGAAGGGAGGGAAAGAAAGAGGGGATTATGGAAGGAGACAGGAGATGGAATGAAAAGGAGGTGAGCCGGAGGAGGGTGGTGAGTCACCTTCCTCTTCCCATCACAGCGTACATCCCTCCATCTTTCCTGCATGCACTCCCCGTCTCCACCACGCCTCCCATGATGCTGTAGGGTTGATCATGGGGCTGTGTGGTAGAGGGGAGGGGGATGTCGGTAGAGTGGTAGCAGAAACTGCCCAGGGTGTGGGGAGCTAGCGGGTGCTTTTGACAAGGACACCAGCCACATTCCAATCTCGTCACACGCCAAGCTTCCACACAGAGGCCTGTAGTGGGGATGACGCCTAGAGTTTGCACCCGGCCAAAGAGGGTCCTTCATCAAACAGCGATCCTGCTTTTTCAGCTCGGCTGCAACTGACATGAGAGGCTGCGCTCCTTATAAAGACACAGGTGTTTAAATGCAATAAATTATCTTCTGTGCCGTTCTTATTTTGCTCACCTCTGCCCTCCGTAAGCAATACGTCAGTGTTACCGCTAACCTCTTCCCTGCTATTGCCAGTACACCTTCTCTAGCCGGTATGTCATTGTTTTGTTACCACTGACCTTTACCCTCTCTTGCCCATACACCAGGGTTGCCACTAACCCGAGCCCTGCTACAGCCAGTACACCAGCAATACCTTTGACCTCTGCCCTCTGTAACCGGTGCACAAGGGATACCAGAAACCTCTGACCTCTGTAGGTAATTCACAAGTGATATAACAAACCTCCAGTGGTGTAATTCTCCTTGGAGAAATAGATATACTCTGTGAGGTAGAAAGGTGAAGAACTAAGGAGAAAGTGGGTGTACTCTCTATGTACTGCAATTCGATTTGTTGTTTGGCTGATTGGTGAGCGTACTGTAAATTGGCAGAAAAAGAGGGGTGTATGCATGTGTATACCATACATTACACCACTGCTCACCTTTTCTGTTCAATGGCCGGTGCACCGTGAAATGGCTAACCTCGTCTGAGCTATAGCCAGTGCACCAGTGATATGGCTAACCTCGCCTGAGCTATAGCCAGCGCACCGTGAAATGGCTAACCTCGCCTGAGCTATAGCCAGTGCACCAGTGATATGGCTAACCTTACCGGTGCTATGGCCAGTGCACCAGTTATATGGCTAACCTCGCCTGAGCTATAGCCAGTGCAACGTGAAATGGCTAACCTCGCCTGAGCTATAGCCAGTGAACCAGTTATATGGCTAACCTGGCCTGAGCTTTAGCCACTGCACCAGTGATATGGCTAACCTCGCCTGAGCTATAGCCAGTGCACCGTGAAATGGCTAACCTTACCGGTGCTATGGCCAGTGCACCAGTTATATGGCTAACCTCGCCTGAGCTATAGCCAGTGCAACGTGAAATGGCTAACCTGGCCTGAGCTATAGCCAGTGAACCAGTTATATGGCTAACCTGGCCTGAGCTTTAGCCAGTGCACCAGTGATATGGCTAACCTCGCCTGAGCTATAGCCAGTGCACCGTGAAATGGCTAACCTCACCTGAGCTATAGCCAGTGCACCAGTGATATGGCTTACCTTACCGGTGCTATAGCCAGTGCGCCAGTGATATGGCTAACCTCACCTGAGCTGTAGCCAGTGGAACGTGAAATGGCTAACCTCGGCTGAGCTATAGCCAGTGCACCAGTTATATGGCTAACCTCGCCTGAGCTATGGCCAGTGCACCAGTGATGTGGCTAACCTCACCTGAGCTATAGCCAGTGCACCAGTGATATGGCTAACCTCGCCTGAGCTATAGCCAGTGCACCAGTGATATGGCTAACCTCGCCTGAGCTATAGCCAGTGCACCAGTGATATGGCTAACCTCGCCTGAGCTATAGCCAGTGCACCAGTGATATGGCTAACCTCGCCTGAGCTATAGCCAGTGCACCAGTGATATGGCTAACCTTACCGGTGCTATGGCCAGTGCACCAGTGATATGGCTAACCTCACCTGAGCTATAGCCAGTGCACCAGTGATATGGCTAACCTCGCCTGAGCTATAGCTAGTGCTCCAGTGATATTTCTAACCTCTGTCTTAATATTACCTCAGAACCAGCCCTTAATGTCCCCGGGCACATATCAGGCAAACACAAACACATTAATTGACATATTAGCATATTAATGGCACTTTGAACAGCAGGCTGGGTTGATACCCAATCCCCTCCGCATGCCTTTCAGGGAGGTGAGAGGTACGCAGTAAGATGGCTGTGAATCGCTGACAGACACATGCAATCTCTACACAGCTGTTTTCCTCAAAACAGTAACCTAATCAAAAATACGTCAAAGTCATATCAAGCGAAACGAAATGCCCCCGGGCTACATTTAAAAATGGCGTCTGATTTTAGGCCCACACATGCCTTTAGCCACATAGAATCAACCATAAGCAATATAAATCAATTATTACTCCAAAGAGGCAGGATTTGAATTTCCATATATTTCTGCTGAATGGACCGGTTATCGAGTCAAGGTATCGATGAAGCAATTAAAATGATGAAGCAGGATAATGACCCCGTTTCATTGTCAAAGTACACAGAAACCACAGAATGCCTGATTCCTTCCACCCTGGACTACCGTGATGCTCTGTTCACAGAAGATAATGTCATTCAACTACTCAACTCAGTTCAATTTTATTTGTTGAGTGCTTTTTACAGACGGATGGTCTCCAAGACTCTTAACTGAGCAAGAAGGGCAGTGCCTAATACCCAAGATAGTTTTTATTTATTTATTTATTTTTTTGCCTTATTTACTTTCTCAATAGGGAGAAAAATCCTCAAACAGTTGTGAGAAAAACTCTCCAGCGGGAAGAAATCTCAGGAGGAGCTCGGCTACAGTGGGGGAGCCCGTTCTCTGGTGGCATGCTAATCAACAAAGTTCAATACATGTCTATAACAAAAAAAAAGTCATAAAAATATCAAATCAGTGGCGCCTGTAACTCCAGGAAGTGGTGAGGCATGTACCGCTACTACAACTGGAATTACTATAACAAAAATGGCCTGCTGGCCTGAAGGCCTTGTGTCCCCCGTCGCAGCAGTGACCAGAAACATGTGGCAAAAACTGTGTTGATGGCTGAAAATAATGTGGTGCACTGTACCACTAATAATGTGAAGTACAATGACACTGGAGCTCATTGGTCATTGGTTGAACAGAGAGATGGATGAGGGATGGATCATTGTCATATGAGCTAAATATAACCATGGGTTATGAGAGAGATTACAATTTTCATGACTTGTGGATGATGGACGCATCGCCAAGGCATTGTTTTGTGCCCATGGCTGAGATCAACCTAACAAGCCAATAAGAATGTCATATGAATTTGGTGAGCCTCCATCAAAGCTGTCAAAAGTTATTGCGAATACAGTGTTCCTCACATCTTTTTGCTCAGTGACCTTGAAAACTAGGTTAAGGTCAATCATTATTGAACCTGAGCAAGGCCTTCACGAGAGGCATATGTGGTGTGAATTTGGTGATCCTCCGTCAAAGCTGTCAAAAGTTATTGCGAGTACAGTGTCCTTCACACGTTTTTGCTCAGTGACCTTGAAAACTAGGTCAAGGTCAATAATCATTGAACTTGAGCTAGGCCTTCATGAGAGGCATATGTGGTGCGAATTTGGTGATCCTCTATCAAAGCTGTCAAAAGTTATTGCGAGTACACTGTTCCCGGACGGACGGACGGACGGACAGCATTTCTATGTCCCCTGTTCCGCAGGGCGACGCGGGATGATATTACGCAGTGTAGTGCTGTGTTAGGGTTACATATTGCAAGCTAATTATTATTTTCACTTTTTATACTCAGTAAAGTTTTCAAAATGTCATGCAACCTAAAGGCATATTCTACATACCGCAGCTTTTCACACCTCAGCTCTACCTTAACCAGACTATATGTTGCTATGGCGCTTGGAGGGAAGAGGTGGCAATTCATTAATAATCATCCAAGGTAGATAATTAAAAAAAGTTTTCTTTATACATGAACTAAATTCGAACTAATTTACTGAATTGACAATGAATTAAAATGGAATAAATTGAATACAACTGAAACTGGCTGAAACTTTCAGATCTTTTCGAATTTAGTAGAATTCACTGTTCGCTGTAATGCCTTATCATACTCCATATGCTTATTTGGCAAAGTCAGATGTCTGTCACATTACTTTCAAATACAATTAAAACCCATGTGAGGTGTTCAGACCAAAGTCAAACATTTTCATGACACTAAATTTATCAACGAATAAATGAATGTTTATTAATTAATATATTAAATTGGAGCTCTATACATAACTTCTATAATGGCTTATTTTGTGTGACGAGTTTTCGAAAATAATGTATTTTGGTGGCTACACTTGCTACACCTGCCCTATGCATTTGTGACCCAACACCAACAAACTATCATTATCGCTGAGGCTTCAACTGAGGAGGAGAACGCAAAGACCAAGGATAATCGATACCTGGTCAAAAACAAGATCTAAGTTAGACTATCATTTCAGGAATTAAGTTATCATCTCCTTTTAGGACTGAAACTGATATTTAATAATTAATATGAAAGAAAAATTTGAATATCAAGGCAAGTTGGTCCTGCAAGAACCGACATTGGGGTAGATTCATCATTATGTTGTTGTAGCTGGCCGAACTCTCGCATCTGATATGCATCCACCTTTTAATATAGTCATAGTCCAAGGACAGTATAAGATTTCCCCCTCAAATTCTCTGTGATGTCACACGAGTGGACAAAATAATCTTGATCAAAAATGTTTCTGAAATAATGTTTAATTGACTGTAGCTGGTACTGTTTTCCTCCAAGGAGTGTATTTCCATCTGGGCTGTGGCTTTTTTCTGGTGTTGAAGAGAACTCTTTTGTTAAATTGCTGCCTGCAAAATCAGTTTTGTCGACTTCCTTCTAGTCGCAGTTGAGACGGAACAATGCAATAATGTTTTTTGACTTCCAGGAAAAAAACGTATTTAAAAATGTTTTGTATTATAATTTTTCCACAAATTCAGTTTCATCACTTTTCACATGTGCCCTCCCAATAAACCCCCACTCCTCACTGTCAACTCAGCATGGCTGACACTCCCCTTCAGGATTCGGTCTATGCAGTCCTCTGACCCCTCAAATTCAGAAAACCCCCTACACCACTCTTAAGAACATTGGGAAAGCCTTTCCATGCCATTAGTCAATTACTCCCTTTGGCTTTCAGAAGCAGTTGCATGGTGGGATAGCTTTTCTGTCAACTGATAAGGTGAGAATGGAACGGACGAGTTTGGATACATCTGCTATCTGTGACATTAAATAATAGGGAGAGCAACTGTGAATGTAGCAGTATGATGTCGGCACATGATTTTTTTCATATTCATTAACAATTGGAATTAATTTTTATGTCAGCTCTGTACTTTCATATCTTACAGATTCAGTAAAGCACCATTCAACTAAAAACTAAAAAAAAAAAACAAACACTGATTTCTCAGAAACTCAATTTGCTGAGGTATAATAACCTTTTTTAAAACTGAAGCCAAAGTATTTGGTAAGTACACCTCATTTTGTTGGCCTAAATATGCGTGATTGCACATTTACAGTATGTGAACAGACCTCTGGAGTCGCTGCTTTAAGTGTCTGGCCAAAAAACATTTTTAACCTCCAAGCAGGTCCTGATTGATTGAAATAGGACAGGGCTTTTTATTTGATTTTTTAAAGAAATGGCAGTCTGTTTTAAGTAGGCTACATTGCCTTGCCATGAGCATGATTGCAGGCAAAGCGTATCACCACACTCTAGTTGGCAAGCTTGCATGGTTTCTGTTTATATGATGGCTTATCAAAACCCTCATAAGGATAGAAAGGTCAGCGGTTCAGGACATAAGAACATCGCAGTTTTTCTCAGTGTTGATTTATGTATCTTGCAGGTGCCTAGTTTGAATTCTTGGACAGCGCAAACTTCAGTCCTTGGTCTGCCTGCACATACAGTACATTCAGGCAGAAAAGGACAAGGCTGAAGACAAGATGGCAAGATTCAAGGAAAAATCCAAGCACTCAGCCATCATATAATATGTGATAAAATGCTCAGTGTTAATTCAACTCAATAGGAACCATCTGTGCCTGGTAATATTGGATTAAAAATTTAACGTTATTTTGAATAAATGGCTTAGCTGTCAGAGGGGCAGTAAGCCCTAACATCACACAGCTCTTCCACTCTTCTCTGTGACTTCTCTCTACACACAGAAAATGTTTTGTTGTTTATTAAACTCTGACAAACATGTGATTCCAATAAGGACAAAGTGTGCGCCATCAGAGTTATTTTTTATATACACTGAAAATATTACTCTGAAAAAGGTTAACACTGAAATCCCAAGTCTCTCTCCTCTCCTGATTGAACTGTGAGAAATGGCACAAAGCTGAAAGCAGGAATAAGGCGAAAGACGTTAGCAAGTCTAGCATAAATGACTTCATTAAGCGAGCAAGCAACTGCAAGAGACACTTTGTTTGTGCCACATCTGTTGCTCGGAGGGCATTTAAAAACATGCATCCCTTTCATCTCCTGCAGTTTCCTTGCACTGGAAAATTGTCTGTTCCCTCTTGCATGGGTTGACTCGCACCTTAATGTCAGCCTGTTGCTGACTCGTTTCTCCTCAAAGCTCTAGCTATGCTGTTCAGGTGGGTTGCCTTCATTTCGCAATGCCTTATCTAAAGGTATAGGTGCTCACTCCAGCTACGATAGCCTTCATGAATTATTTCAGCTACATCTGTTTAATGGTCCTTTCTCCTCATTAGCATGCAGTTTATTAGCTCAGTCAGCCTGTGTCTTTGCATCGTCGTGTGTTCCTTGGGTGCACTAAATATTACTGGTGTAAGTAATTAACACGCTGCACCAATTAAAAAGAGACCCTTCTAACTACACAAGCAATCGGCACGAGCCCCGGCATGTGTTCCTAATGAACTTTTCGTCATTACTGTGATCCTCACCATCGGATACCAAACAGTATGGAGAGAAGAGCCAAGAAATAAAAAATCCAGCACACTAGTGAATACAAGCCTGTATTTTTGGAAAATAAGACACTTCTTAGTCTTAAATAGAACTGCATGAGTTCTATAATAACAGCTTGAGTTGTAGAGAATGTTGGAAAAATAACAGAATTTGTAACCGACAGAACCCCGCGTACAAGTTTGCTTTTAAATGACCAGCAACACAATGCCACAATTTGTGTTTTATGCAGTTAGTAACTTTCTTTATGAATAATAGCCAATTACCTTATTTCAGACCAGAAAAACAATATATTTAAAGACAGTATATGCAGTACTTTGGAGACTACTGCACAAAATACTGAAAAATTATTTAATTTCTTTCATTATTATTATTCAGACTTCTCAAAAATGATTAAATCATTGTCATTACTGATTTTGAGTGACACCCGATTAATCTTCCCCAAAAATGAATTTTCGACTGGAAAGGTGCACGCACACAGACACTGCACTGTGCTCCCTGCCTCAGTCGCACATACAAATCTTCAATGGACTCAATTTCACTTTTAATAAAAGGGAGTCAACATTATTTTATTAATGTGATAGATTGGCCCGCTGTGACTATCCTGGAACATGTTCATTAAAGACTTCCCACAGCATGGCTTAATCTGTTATAATTGTAGCTTTAATAATCTCAAGAACCCAGGAAAAGGTCAGGGTTTTGACAGAAATAACTTAACAGAAAGAAAAAAAAACAGAAAGACGGATGACAGATCATTTTACCTCTCTCGTTCCGCCACTAGTCCATGCTGTTGCATCACCGTTCAGCATGGTTACCATTAGGGCGTGTGATGAAATCTGCCGTCTCTCGACCAAAAGCCCAGGCACCATCACATTGGAAAGGCAAAAAATGTATATGCTCAGAGGTGCTTTGCAAGACACCTTTATCAAAGTATTGATAACTTAAACCATTTAAATTAACAAAAGGGTTTTATTCATGAAAACGAATAAAATAACATGAACCTCGAAGAAGGAGAAAGCCAGTACCTTTAGAAGATTTGTTTACAGGGCACTTAGACTTTCTCATTTTGTCAGCTTGGTGACTGTGTAACATACATGAGTTCTTAGAGGTGGCTTAAAACGCTTCTTTGTAGATTCCTAAATTTGGAAGGCTAGATTTTGTGTCTCGCCGAGCCTGTATTAGTGCTATTAGGAGCAGACTGTGCCAGACAATTACTTTGAGTTCACCTATGCAGGTTCTCTGGTTAATTAAAAAAAAATAAGGAGAATAAGAAGAAATTATTTAATTCAACATTTCTGAAGTGACGACTTCTCTCAAAGCAATGAATCAGACCAGCAGTAGAATCAGAGATCTGAATGAAAAGTGCTTTTATGTAACTAATTTAATAATATTCATAAGCCAAGTGATCACCCACGATTAAAACCAACAAACACAGAGAGAAAAAAATGGATTTATCACCAACTGAACAGCGAGCCAACCAGTGTACCAGCCGTGCAGATTTCTAGGTGAGCCAAAACCTAATTTCAGAAAATGCCAATTGTCATTGATGAAAATAAATTCACATACATTTATTTGATTTCATTTAGTTATGCTGCTATTCGATATATGCTTAGTGTAACATATGCACCATACAAGTTCAGACTGAGAGAGAGGTGTTTTTAATTTGGCTATAGTTCATTTATATCGGAGCCACACGAACATAAATCACCATATAACTAAACAGTAAGCTGCATGAATTTGATGTGCTTCCTGTCATCATGTGATCACATGGTTTTAAAGGACTGTCATTATCTCCATAGGATCCAAAGCTGAAGTTGAATCTCCGGAAAAAAAATACATTAATATGCAAAAAATATGCAAATTAGATTGTAATTAAGCGCCTCCTCAGTAGAAACCCTTATCAAGATAATTTATGATAAACTCTACATTCACTTTAGTTGAAATTGACTTTTGATGCTGCAAACCTGTCCTGATTATTAAAGAGTACATGAGAAAAAAGAAAACACACCTAAAAATACTTATAGCAATTATGATCACTTTATTTGAGCATGCAGATAAAGAATCACTGATTATATATTGCATTTAGATGCAGCAATGCGTTTAAATGGAGCAGTGTCGCAACTATTTAAATTTATGCACAGGACAGGCATACATGTTGAACACAAATATTGAACATGGACTAAGTCAAACATTTGCACTTATACAGGAGGGGTATAATAAGTACTTGGACAGAGAACTGAAAATAAAGGATTGCATTTCCCCAAAAGTTCACTTAAACTAGATGTAAATACGACATGGAAATGTAAAGCTGTGCTGTAATTTTGGAGTCCCTACTTCCATACCGAGTGAGTGATATAGGAATTGCGTACTTGTGTCACAGTCAAGACGATTGTGTCACTGTTTCTGTCCGGATACTTAAGACCTCACCATCCTCCTTGACAAAACCTTTCCTTGAAAATTATGCCACATCTTTAATGGTCCTGGCACCATCTTTCGTGAAGGTTTTATCACCATCAACCGCGGGTTTAAAATCATTTAAATTAATTTGTCATTGTTTCTGATTTTCCTCTGCCGTACATCACCTTTTGACCCTTCTTTGTAAATGCATTTTCTGGAAAAACAAAAAAAAGGACCAACTAATGATTTATTGAGGTGATTCTAAGGTAACCGCACAAACTTTTTATTGGTACCATTGCAGTAAAACAGTATACAGCCCCACATCGTATAAATATGCGTAATTAACACTAAGCAACTAAAGGGAATCATAAATGTCCCCAAGATGTGACCGGGGTTCTCTACGGAACTAACAGCGATGTTGCTGGTGGGATGGCATTGTGATGTCACCGTTTGTAAAGGTCTCTGGGGTGATATTTAAGAATCTAATGGCAGTGCAACAACTGCAAGGCAATAAAGAGAGTAGAATTGATAAGGAAGGATGACAATGGCTCACTTTTACTTCCTCCAGAGAGAGTACAGAGGAGTGGACATAAATGTGTATCACCCACACCGCAAGGTCTTTTTTAATCACATCTTTATTCACTCTGAACCATTTGTGTGTGTGTGTGTGTGTGTGTGTGGGAGAAAATGTGAGAAAGAGAGAGAATGGATGTGTATGTGTGTGTACGTGCAGGGTGGGGTGCTTGTAGGTATGCATTCATCTACACGAGCTTTGGTCGTGGCACACAAGTGGTCATTGGCAATACAGAATTCAGGTTTAAAAGCGATCTTAATTTGTATTTACAGAAAAGAGAGGTGATTTGCCTTGATTTGTCTTTTTCTTAATCGTGTATCATTACTGCAAACATTACAAAATTAATGGTATAGAGATTCAAGCTGAATTCAGATTGCAAGAGCAACAGGAGTTCCGGGTTTGGAAAAAACAGGCAGCATTCTTATCTCTCCCGTCAGACACACTTTACACACTTTTAGATTCCTTGCTGCAGGTTGGAACTACCAAACTGTACATGCTGGATCCCAAACCACCCCGACCCTACACAATCCCAAATGTCTTTATTCCCCTCTTTTTTGCTTTAGTTTTCCCTTAAGTAGGTTCAAAGTCAGAAAAAAAGCATTTTTTTTATATTATAGGACAGTGTCACACACACATTCTTCACCTGCAGGTTGCAGTGCTTTGCTGAAGCTACACCACATTTATATTTAGAGAATTATTCAAAGCCTGGGAAGCAAAGTTTATATGGCCACAGGATTAAGTCAAATGGAAAATATCCAAATCTTGTGCATCATTTTATACATATGTGCCTGTAATTCAGCAGGACATACTTAGGGTCTTTGGAAACCTTGGGATCTCCACTAGAATGAGCGATAGGTCTTAAGTTCCACTGGTGTGAAGGCAGCAGCTGCATTTGACGGACCCATGGGGTTAAGGTCTTTTTGGAGTCCGAGCTTTGACTTGTTCACCTAATGTAAGGATAGACCAAGAAAAGGCTTCTGGAGGTGACTGGGTCTGTCAAATATAGCACAGATCCAGCAAGGCACAAAGCTTTGAGCTTTGTTTGTCATACAACAGAGTGAGCAGTGATCTATGGATCAAATTTCACATGAAAATAGATTACTCAGGTCACTATATTTCTAATTGCTAACTCATTCATGGCAAGACCATAGCTGTATGGTTTAGCCCACAGTTGGCATCGATTTGCTATCCCTGATACAATACATTAGGATTTCCACAGGACTGAAACATATTGACAATAGGATGGCTTGCTGAGATAAATTCACAAAACTGACCCTAAAATACAAAAACCATGAGCCAACAGAATTCAGAACAAAAGACAGCACTGTATATAGAGCTGGGTAGTAAAACCATTCAGCATCTACAAGATGTTCCTCACGGTCAAAAAATGAATACAAGACACAGCAGGAGGAACTGCACTTAAATACCTTCTAGTCAATTACACAATATCTACTTTTCTAAAGACCAATACCTCTTAGCACGTCTATGAGAGCTGAGTATAGTTTGAATTTTAACAGAACTACACTAAACGAAACAGAGCCCTAAAAGAGTCTATCCACCCCTTCTCCTCCCACCTTAGTGCGCACCTGGGGAATACTCTTCATCAATCTCCACTCCTCCATTTAATCATTACTGTTAATGCGCGCAGCTGAAGATAGAGAAAAAATGGTGATGGGCTTTTTAAGAGTATGAGTGAGTAGATGCAGCTCCTTGGCTGTGTAGACCTGTCAAACGCAGCCATTTGCTCACACCTTGCTTGCAGATGAGCGGGTTATGACAGGTTTTTACAAGTTATAACCTGTTATAACTGGATTGAGAAGTCAATGTGTGAAGGTATAGCTCAGCTTAACAAATAAGTGGGACTTTTTCTCATTACGGTGCAACATCTCAAATTTGTGACCAGATTGCTCTAAACTGACCATTAATTTGCTGATCTAACAGTCAGCACTGCTAACTGAAATGAAAACAATGGGGTTCAAAAACATTGACTTAGAGTTTTTAGAGTGCGCTCAAAAAACTCTTCTCTTCAAAGGGTTGGAGGCAGATGAGATTAAAATGAAGCAGCCTTGTATGGTCTGGAAATGCGGATGGGGAAAGCACAGGCCAAGCTCTCGATGCCGGCCTAATCTCAGTCTTAGCAGCAGGCGTGATTTCAAATAATGCCCTCCAGCAGTGCTCCAAATTCGGCATCTCAACTGCGATCTGCACTAAGGCATGCTGGGAAAATTAATTTTTGGTTAGACGAGCAGCAAGCATACTCTGGAGGCCTTGTTGCAGGAAGCCATGCTGTGGTGCTTTTTGCCTTTGAATGAGGTTTTCCCAAATGGTGCCCCGTGGAGTGTTCTAGAAGTCTTGCCCATACTGTCAGTTGTCTTGCCACTCACAAGAGAAATCACTTTTCCATATTCCCTGCCCACACGCAGACGCGCACACGCGCACACGCACACACTCACACGCACACACTCTCCCTACCTGATGACTCACTGGTCCATCACGTCAAGACTTCACTCACATAATTTATTTTTTTCTTTTGGAAAAAGCATCAGTGATTGTTATCTAAATTTTGGAAGACTCAGCCAAGAGAGCTGAAATAATGCAGAAATATGGAAATACTGAGGATGATCAGCACAAAGGAAGAGTGCGAAGTTCTCACAGTGCTATTTGAGCGAAAGAAAAGCTTAACATCTCAAGCATGCTGGTGGGGTTGGAGTAATGTTGGGATATGACTGCAGTTACGATCTTCACTGAGGGTACAGGCAGCACTTCAGAGCTCTTTCAGCATCTGGAGAAACATTTTAGTTTCAGTTTCTAATCGGTTTAAACAAATATAGACAGATATCCATACTGTAAAAAAAAAAGTTGTCTCAACTGACAAAAGTTAGTGTCCAGGCTGCCTTAAAATTTTAAGCTCACTGAACTTGAGATGACAAGTTGAGGTAATATTCAACTTATAATCTTAAATTCAGTTAACTTGAAATTTTGAGGCAGTCTGGACACTAACTTTTTTCAGTTGAGACAACTTTTTTTTTTTACAGTGTACAATTACTGAGGCTGGGGTGAGGGATCACAAAGGGAGGGGTCGAACTGACATTACTTTACGAAAATTTCTATCTCTTGTGAGAGGTATTGAGAAAGGCACTTCTAGGGCTTTTATAAAATTATACTACAACTGTAGAAAAGTGTATATCCCACCGACGCAATGTAGTGGTGGTGCAAAATAGTAATGTAATGATGCAAAATATTGTAGCTGTGACAGAACTTATAAGGGAATTGGCAGGATAATGAGAAAGTGATCTCAAAACAAACAGACACAATACTGCAGAATTCCACCATGCGTAATGTGCAGGCATTTCATGGAGCCTCCCATATGTGTCCGTGAGTGAGCGAGTGAGTGAGTGAGTGAGCGAGTGAGTGAGTGAGTGAGTGAGAGAGAGAGGGAACGACCCCAACTGGCAACAGTTACCTAAATAAAGGAAAAAGGAGGAATCCAGAAAATAAATTTCCTTAGCTGACATCATGCGCCGCATCTCTTCATATAAATTCAGCTAAGCAATGTGAGTCAAGCTCTCGGGACAGGGTTAAAGAGAGGGGCCCTTTTTGGAGTACCTATTTTTGAGTACTACCTATTTATACCCCCGTAGCCACAGGTCTAGGGCTGTCATCAGTTTTTTTCCCCCCATTGCCTCTTAAATTGTGGGTCTTGTGGTTCCCCACTGTCTATGGCAATTTTTGCTTTATCCAATGTCATTAAGCTCTTCCATTTTTGTCCTCTTAAACTTGTTTGTATGATAGAGAATTGGCTCTGTGATTTCCTCTGGTTTATATCTTAGTCATATATTAACTTGTCTGGTCAACATTTAATGGATAATACTTTGCATTTGGAAGGTAAATGTTTCACAATCGTCACCTCTTGCGCTCCAATTGACCCACCTAGTGTGACTGAACCCACGGTACGGGGGCACTGCCTCACATCCCTGTCACTGATAGGGCTCAAGTGATCCTGGGGTTAAAATACCATAAAATACCACTTACCAGGGAAAGAAGCCCATATTTAAACCCTTCCATCATGTGACATGAGTTAAACTCCCAGCCTCAGTCTGATGGTGGCCAGTAAAGTCACAGGTATGTGGGAGAGATTGTCTACTGTAAGTACACCTGATTTTGGCCCCCACTGTCTCTGTAGCCAATTCAGGCAGCCTCATTAACATTGCAGGAAGGGTCGCATCCCAAAGCCTGTATGAAATGTACAGACTGACAGTAAGACTGACAACTAAGGTGCCATGGGTTAGCAGGTGTGAATACCTTTGCCACCTACCTCTTACTCACCAAATGTTGTTATTATCATCATCTTCTGTTGTGCTAGAATAGCTTATGGGCGTCAAACAAGAACCTGTGGTTGGCAGTTCATTCCTTAGGAAGCAGTACTTGCATGGTAGTTTAAACAATATCCTCTCTCATCTCTCTCAAAAATCCCCTCCTCTCCGTCTAAATTTCCTCTTACCGGTTCATTCTCGCAACAGAGGATTACCTGCCACCTGAAATAGGTCCATCACCATAATCTGGATGAAAGGTAATTTCTTGGATCAGGTACATGTGTCTAAATGGTACACAATGGCAAGTTTAGAGTGAGAAAAGGTTGGGATTTTTGAGATATCAGGAATTTTTTTGACTTGATCCCAATGACCGATTCTGACCAAAGTCAGGTGCAGCCTTTGGTTCATAATTCTCAGAGCATGACTGAATCAGACCGAAATTACAGCCAGTTTCATGTGGACAGAATAACAAACACACAAAAAGTTTCAAATCCTCAAAACGGAACTGGACAAATCTTTAATTTTGCTGCACAAGAAATTAAATCTCTCATAGAATGAAACTACAACATGAGAGTAAACTGAGGATTCTCAAATCGTCAATGGTGATTTCCAATGCCACCTGATATTGTTTATTTCATTTTGAATCTTTTACTGCTTGTTGGACAAATCATTTCACAAATCAACTACTAGTTGAAACTTCAACAGCCAACTGAGGAGGATACATCACCATATACACTGCCTGGCCAAAAAAAAAGTCACCGTTTGGAAATTAATGAACAAATTCTATAATTGGATCATTATTGCGGTTTCTAATATGTTTCAGCTGGCAATAATCATTTTTCCCCTGACTGATGAAGTGCATCGCTACTCATTTCTCAAAAAATCATGTCGGAAGACACATCCCTTGCTGGTGGAAAAGATGTTTCAGTATTTCAGAACAGGCAACTTATTGGCCTGTATTTAGCAAAGAAACTCTTGAATGCAAAAACAAGTATGAGGAATCATTTTCACAAACATATTTGCCACCACAAAGTCCTGATCTTAGACACAGTAAAAGTTATTGGGATGTGCTCTAGAAAGACCACCGAGTGGTTCAACCATTATGTCGAGAAGACAAGATCTCGGCCAAAAATTATGGCATGTATGATCGAAAATAAATGTTCTGGCATTGCATATAGTTGTCAAAACAATGACAAAATGAATTTGCACTGTAATCGAAGCTACAGGGGTTCCAACTAAATATTTGAGTGTGCGACTTTTTTTTTGACCGGGCAGTATAATTACACGTGCCATTATAGGGATTTTCATTGCCAAGGAAATGATTCCAGAGTCAAAATGGCTGGTCCAATATTTCCAGAATTTTTCAGAAGTATTTAGGACCCTAATAGTTATCACTGAAAATAGGAGCAAAATTGGTTATTAAGCAAAAAAGACAGAATTAGACCTTGAACATTAAAATTTCAATGTCAATTTTCTACCAAAACTTGCCACTGTAGGTGAAAAAGAATGACCCGCACCGCTAGAAAGAACAAATCTGCCAGAAAGATTTAGCCAGTGTCCCAAGTCTCTAGCTTGTCGCGTCCCGGAGATGTTTTCCCAAATGTGATTTTTCCCTTTGGATGAACTTGAGTGAAACATTTAACCAATTGAATTAAGAGTGCAGGGAACAGAAAAGTATTGCTGTTGAGGTTCATTGAGATATTCCATCAAAACAATAGATGAAAAATGCTCCATTATAAGAAACAAAGATTTTTGTTGCCATAGAAACTGCCATAGCTCCCTAAACGTCATAATATCTACCATCGAAGGAAATCAATACAGAAACAAAAAAATCCAATATTTTTTACCTTGACCATGCAAATTTTGACCCCCAGTAAGTCCTGGAAGGTGATGGCATGGGTCGTTAGGTGTCTAATTTCTGATGGCCCGTTCATAAAGGAACATTATGGCACTGAGCCCATCTGTCTGTTATTTTTCTGGAGCGAGATATTAGTCAAAAAGTATTTTTGACCTTTTCAACAACCTTGGCCTGTGACCTCAACCTTCCAAAGCTGAATTCCTTATTTCTTGGATATATAGCTTCATGTGGTGTAAATTTCAAGTTAATACCTCAAGAATTATGGAAGCTAAAGTGGCAGGCAGACAGATGAACGTGTTGATCAACATACTTCCAAAAAAGTCAAGTCTTTGCAAGTAACCAGTGGCGGAGCCGGACAATTTTCATCAAGGTGGCCAGACTGTGACCATTGCTGACATGGGGATGGCACTGAAACGGATATCTCCGAAGGGGGAGGGCGAGGGTATTGTTTTTGGTTCGACTTGTTTGTTTGTTTGTTTGTTTCTTAACACTTAAGCAGGGCCAAATTCACCCCAAATTGGGTTTAGGGATTGCCACTGACCCAAAATAGATGCCTATTGAATTTAGGAAAAGTAGGTCAAAGTTCACCATGTGCGAGGGGCGGGGTTTGTTGTGCCTGGCACCACTTGTTTCCGATGTGGCAAGTTGCTGTGGATCTAGTAGTGTTTTTTGGTCACTCATTTACTAAACGATACAGGCAGTGACTGCCATGTGGAATTACATCATGAAGACCCGCATAATGAGCTTTTAATGAATTACTAAACTGATTTAAAAAAAGATCTGAAGCAGTTTGTCGGCCTGCTGATAAAACCTCCTATCTGCCTTTACAGGAGAGCATAAAAAATGTTTAATTATGCATGTAAGAATGCAGTACAGCTGTGTTCAGGTGGGATGACTATTTTTCTTCAAAGAATGTCCAATAAGTAAAATTTAGCTAATTAGCTGTCCCACTGACTTGAATAGACCGCTAACTAATAACAAACTCTAGCGACTGTTAATGGTCACCAGCGAGCTACCCCGGTACCCTTACCATCGCGGGGACTGCATTGACTTAGCAGTTAATAAAATTAACAAGGTGGCTAACAAGCTAGCTACTTGTAATTGACATTCAACGATAATACTTCTTACCTACATAGCATTTAGAACAGTGGACAAGTCGCTTTGTCTGTTTATACAGAGTTCCAAAAGACAAGGAGGGGAGGATGGCTTGGCTGTCAAAAATCAGGAGAAAAAACTTTTCTCTATCCCCTTGATCCGTGCTGTGCAGTGACCATTTTGGAGAGCAGTGTTTCAACGAGACAGGGACAAAGATGACGCTTAGTAAAGGAGTAGCCAGATTTAACTAGCACTTCCTTTTATCAACGTTGGCATTGGCCATATGATTCAATATAAAAAATTTGGTTGACTGCAAATATGCTCAACCAGGGAACAATGAAGTGAGGAAACCACAGAGTAATTTGATAACCTACGTGGACATGCATCAACATTTCTTTTAACGGCGAAAATGTCCAAGCCTTATCTAGTCAGAGGGTCATTAAAAGCCTCAGTCAAGTTTACAAAACTTTTCTACTTGCACTTTAACGCTGACACCGAGCCACATTTCGGTCTTCCCATTGGAAGTGTGCTGCTTTTACATCCTCCAAAAAGCACATATTTAGGGAGATAAAATGTTGCTCTACACGGCAATACCAAAATAACACCGACTCGCACGCAAGTGTTTTTGAAAATGTAATTTTAAAGTAGGCGAAAATGAATGGGAGTCTATGTGCAAAACTTACTTCCCGGTATTTTTGCTTCTGGAACAGATGCTTCACTTGAGCGCAACCACAACGAGCTACTGAGCAACAAAAGAAACACAAATTAATTAAAGACAGACTGGAAAAAAGGTTTGTGTGTAATTAATGAAGATCAAATCTATTACTACCGCGTGCACATTTGCACTCGTTTCATCAAACTTCTTTTTGTTTTGCGGTCGTTTTGACTGAGTAACCATAAGAGTACATTAACTAGCTAATTTGCGTTTTTTTTTTTCTTGCTTAGTATTGTTGCTTGAGGGAAGCCTATTAGCAATCTAGTCTTCTATATGTACATCTATGCTTGGCACCTTCACTCGTAGAGCCAAGGATGTTTTATGTGTAGAGCACATGAACCACGACTACTACTCCTTCTTCTTCTTCTGTAATTGTGTTGGTCATAAATTTCAAGTTGACTGTACTACCACCTCCATCTGTAGTGGTGGAGAGCTACTTGTTTGAGGTGCGTTGTAAAATTGTGTCCCTGTGGGAGCACTGAAAAAGTTGGCGGCAAAACGGTGGTAGGGAGGCCGGAGGGGAGTGGCCGAAGTTTAATTTATGGTGGCCTTAGCCACCCCCTGGCTCCGCCCCAGCAAGTAACAAACAAGCACCAGTGAAAACTATAACCTTCACCCTTCATTGGACAGGATGAGGAGAAGAGGAGGGCACTCAAGACATGCTTAACCCTTTGAGCGCCAAATATATTTTCAATTAAAAATTTAATTATCCTGAGCTATTGAAAACCTATCATGTGGCAACTTGGTTAAAAGAGCTCCCCTGCTGGAGCATCTGACTTTAACAGCTCTGAAAGGGTTAAGAGGGAAGATAAGAACTGATGAAGATCAAATCACCCTGAAGCACTTGATTTGGATAAATGGAGCAGTCATCACTGCTCTGGTTCCAGCACACATTTTACCCCATCAAAAATCATGAAAAGGTCCTTTCAAAAAGTCCTTCAAACAAGCTATTAGAATGTCGGGTGACAAATGGTACTGATGTTATCTTATTAAAACCATTTTCATGTTGACACAGTTTAGTGGCCTTATTCTCATATTTGGTTTCAAAATGAAGTACCCTTGTCAGCTTTAATTTAGAAATGATACAGGAATTCCAACAAATTGCTTGCTGAAGTCAAGCTTTAACCTGAGCATGAGAGCGCGCGCACACACACACACACACACACACACACACACACAAATACAGACACTCACACTAAGTAGGAAAAATGTTTTTGGAAGACAAAACTGCATTTGGCAATCAAAAGCTATAGAAGCCATATTTTTTGGAATAAAACTTCAGAACTATTTCATTTCACCAAGGGTGTTAGGATTCAGTTCACTTTTTGATGAGCTGGAGCGTACACATTTGTCAGAGGGCATGTAGTTTCCCCTCAAAGGAAGCCAACAATCAAGCAATAATTCCTAATTATGTAGGATAATACATTTGTCTTCTTGGCCTTCTGATGAAAAATCCGCTCACTCAGGGGCCAAGTGTTCACACAGAGAGCTTCACTGGAAGCAAATGCAGAATGCCAGAAGCTGAGTTATTTATTTGGCAGATTTCTATACTTTTTTTCAATTGAGGTCAGTAGTGTACAGTGGCAAGGGTTCACAGGCTCGATGATTACTCTCTAAGGTCAAAGGGCCTTATTATAAATAACAGACGCAGACATGAAAACCCTTTTTGGACACTGGAATACTTCATCTCTCATACCAAAAGGAAACTCTAAAAAATAATCCATAGAATCTGAAACTTTCAGGCTTCTTGACCAATAGTTTCAAATTCCTAGAATAATGTTTTCTTTTGTCCCAAAGAAATTGTTTATTTTTAAATATAAGGTTAACACTTACCCTGCTCTTGTAGTAAAATGATCAGACGTAATACCAGAGACTTAGTTAGACAACTCGCTGACTACTTACACAGAGAGAAACTTTCCAGAAATCACCCACAGCTCAATTATCTTGGATAAATACCCGTTCAGCCATGATATTATGACCACACGCCTAATATTGTGTAGGTCCCCCTTCTAGGGGGTTTTCACACTTGGCCCATTTCAGCCCTCAAAAATGAACTCGGCATTTTTTGTGCATATGTGAACACAACAACCGCACTCAGACCCCTTTAAAACCAACCGTACCAAGACCACCACAGGAGGTTCGCTAAAAAGTCACAGTACAGTTTGCTTGACATTGGTACTGTGAACACAAAGCGCGCCGGGTTCACTTTGCCTTTTTGCACTGTATTGTTCTTTGCTTGCCGTAGACGACCTCCTGCCCGATCGGGTCTCAGCGCGCGCAATACTAGTGCTGCGCGAGTGCATAGAATTACTGCTCGATTTGTACCATACATGGGTAAACATTTATACTTGCCACCAGCCAGGGACTTTTTCTTTATTTTTTAACTTTAAAACCAAATTAGTATACAAATTAACTGCAACACCAGGATATTTTAGGAAGATCATATTTTATTACATGCTCCTCCATGTGTAGATTTTTTATTTGAATAGGCGTTTTGCTATTTGGCACAAAATCGTCTATGTACATCACTTCCAGCACAAGTCACGGCAAAATATGGAAACTATCGCGTGAAATCTTATGGAAGTGTTTGACGGTTCCTTAACAGGAATTTGCGTATTAATGCATAATTCATTTTTCCTCATGTTGTCATGGTTATGGTTTTTGGTCATGTTTATGTTCAGGTTCTGTGTTCATGATTTTGTCTTTTATTTATTCTTTTTGGTTATTGTAATACTCAGGTTTTCAGAAGACTGCGTTTGGTCCTTTCTGAAAGGCACTATGTGTGAAAACACCCTATTAGTGGACCAAAAAGAGAACCAGCAGAAGATGAACTCAGTTCTTTTTCTGTTCACATTGTGAGTTTATTTCAAAGAGGACCGGGTTCTCTTTCTGGTCCACTTCAGCTCTGGTGGGACCTCAGTCCTCTTTCTGTTCAATACAATACAGTGCAAAAAGGTGAAGTGAATCCCGGCACGCTCTGTGTTCACAATACGTAGCTTAAGCGAACCCTACTGTGGATTTTTAGCGAACCGTACTGAGACCACCTCCCGCGGTGGTCTCAGTACGGTTCGGTTTAAAGGGGTTTGAGTGAGGTTGTTGTGTCTTCATATGCACAAAAAATGCTGAGCCATCGATCTGAGTTTGTTTTGAGGGCTGAAAAGGACCAAGAGTGAAACCTCAGGTCACGAAGTGGGGCCTCCATGGGACTTGTTTGTCCAGCTCATGCCACAGATGCTCAACTGAACTGAGATTCAGAATATGGAGACCAAGTTAACACCTTGAACTTGCATCATTCCTCTCAGCATTTCTGCACCATTTTTGGAGTATGACAGGGTGCGTTATCCTCCTGAAATAGGTCACTGCCATAAGGGAATACCGTTTCCATTAAATGGTGCACTTGGACTGCAACATTGTTTAGGTAGGTGGGACGTATCAACGTAGCATCCACATGAACGGCTGGACCAAAGGTTTCCCAGCAAAACATTTCCCAAAGTACCAAACTGCCTCCGCTACCTGGCCTTCTTCCAAGAGCGCATTCTGGTGCTATTTTTAGCCCAGGTAAATGACGCACACGCACCCGACCATCCATATAATGTAAAAGAAAGCATGCTTCATCGGATCAGGCCACCCTCTTCCATTGCTTCACGGTCCAGTTCTGAAGCTCATTGTACGCGCTTTTGACCATAGACAGGGGTCAGCACGAGCACCCTGACCAATCTGCAGCTGTGCAGCCCCATACGCAGCAAACTATGATGCAATGTGTGTTCTGACGCCTATCAGAACCAGCATGGACTCTATCAGCATGTAGAGCAACTGGAGCTCTTCTGTTTGATCAAATCACACTTCGCTCCCCACGCAAGTCAGTGAGCCGTTCCCTCCCACGAACCTGTTGCCGGTTCACCAATTATCCTTCCTTGGATCAGACCACTGCAGAGTGGGAACACCACACAAGAACTGCAGTTTTGGAGATGCCCTGACCCACCCGCTAGCCATCATAATTTGACCTTTGTCTCACATCCTTACACCTGCCCCTTTTTTTCCTGTTTTCAACACATCATCCTTAAAGATAAAATATTCACTTGCTACCAAATATATTCCACCCACTAAAGGAAGCCATTGTAAAAAGATGCCATTTCAATGCTACATCAATGCTATTCACTTCAACAGTCAATGGTCATAATGGTATGGCTGATTGGTGTATACTGTCGGTCTAAAAACAACAAAAACGGATCAGAAAAATGCCCTGTTACTTTGATATTCACTCGTTTGTCATTGTACAATGGAATGCAATGTGATGTATAGTGATTGAAATTCAATGCTTGACAGTATTTTAAGGCAACTGAGACATGAACGCAGACAGACAGAAAATTCTTAGCTGTACTGAAAATGCTCTTTCCAAGACCGAGTCGCAGTTCCGCTTCTGGAGCTGTTCTCTGAATTGAATATTTTGCTCTGTGAGGTTGAAGGATTTAGTTGAAAGATGAGTACTAAACAAAATGAATCTTCAAAGCCTTCTTAGGCACTTGACACTCTCCAGCGATTCCTTTATATCCTCATATCAAAAGCTATTATTTTCAGCATTTTGAGGTTCAAGTTAAGAGCAGATGCAATACATTACCTTGAAACTGGCTCTTGTGATTATACATCCATTTTAATTCACATTTTTCTTTGGGAAAGTGATCGTGAATATGTTCTATAATGGCCAGATAAGTGCAGCGGACAACCACTGGGCCACTCATTACCTCCTCATTGGGACAAAGTGAAGCCACTTCATCTAGGAAATCGCAGTATGTGCTCAATTAAGATCTCACAAGCACAGAATGAAAATTTAAATTACAACACAAGAGTATACTGTGGATCTAAAGCAGGAAACGGAATGAACATGTGGGGAGCTATAAGCCAGTAAGGTAATAAAACATCTCAGGAGTATTAGAGCTGATCTGGGAACAGTTTGGCTTTAGGTCAGAAAGACCCACGTTGGGCTGCAGAATGGGAGAAGGTGATCTTTAGATCCCCAACTCTGAAAGATTTTTATAAACATGGCCCAGTCTTTGTGACTTTCTCTGTTTTACCAGGCAGGAGAGGAAATTGTTTGAATTCTCGCCAGATGCTTGAAAGGAAGTTGCGAGCGTTATGGTGTAAATCCATAGATCAGTGAGGGCCTGCTGATAGTCTCAGGAGAAGCACATTGAGTCCATTTATGATGTGGTTGGACATAAATTGGCTGGTATGAAGATGTATGGTTGAGGTGCAGTGTAAGACACAAGGTTTCATCACTCGGTGTTGTTTGGGGTATAATATGTGATGATGGCGGTCACTGCATGACAGTAGAGACAGACTTACTCGTGGTGAAAAAGACCTGATCCTATGCGAGTCATTTTCATGCATGCAGGTTCATTTTCACCTCCGCCAAGGAGGTTATATCTTCACCCTATCTTTTAACAGGATTAATCCAAAAGTTATGAACGGTTTTGAAATTTGATTTAGATGATAGGTCGTAGTCCACGGAAGAGTTTATTAAATTTTGGAAGTCATCCGGAACACATTCTGTAACCAAAAGAATATGGAATGGCGGAGGTATGCACTCTTCCGAGTACCTTTCTAAGTACTTTTTCTCAAAAAAAGTACTACAAAGATTTGGTTCTCATTAATCTCATTAATCTTTTGTTCAGTTGTGGAGTAACAGGGGGAATCACCTGGATTTTCAAAGCATGATATTTGGAAATTTGGTCCAAAAAACCAAACATGAGTCCTTTTACCTGTTGCATCTGAGGGATTTTTCTATGACAACTGCAAAATAAAAAAACAAAACAAACAAACAAACAAAAAAAAAACAATGCCTTTACTATGAAGTTCCATGAATTATGCTATAATTTCATGCCACCAGCTGAAAGCTCAATTATTTCATGTTCACACAAATTGGCAGCTGAATGAGATTTTGGTCCAGTGTGGAAGATGCCAGGCCAGATTGTTTAAAATTTTTTTTAAGAAAACAATTCCTTTCTTTTTCACACCTTTTTTAAGCACTTAGTGAAAAGAAATGCATTTTAAAAAATACACACGTGCACGCACATGCACACACACACACACACACACACGCTCGCACACATGCAAATGCGCCGAAAAGGCCGAACCGCATTCATACCACGAGCGCAGATCAGAGTGAGTCAGGGGAGCACCTCTGCAACAAAGCAAATTACAGTTCAGCAACTTGACGCCCCCAATTTCAGCGCAGCCAGACGCATCAAGGAGACAGATAGGACTAAATTATGTTTAGTTTGGGGTTTTACATTTCAATTTAGCCCCGGGCTTCACAGACATTAAGGCCCTAATCTAAATCCTGGCCAGCACGTGCTCCCCGGAGCATAAACCGGGCTTTATTAGCATCTCAGCAGTCCCCCGCTGTAATGGCGAAACACTGGCTCATTACAGGTCATTACACTTCATATTATATTTATTTGCAATGGCGATACATCTTATATTCATCAATGCGAGGAAGGACAAAATAAGCTGCCTAATGCGGTGCCCCTGACATCGGGGAGAACGACACAAACGTCCGTGTAATTGTAACGGGGAGTTAATACAGAACCGTATTGGAAAGGCCTTTAATCTGCTCCCGATGAAATGAATAGTACGCACGTTCAAACTGAGAATGAAAAATGGTCACGTCCAGGGGCACATTGAAAGACGGAGGGCGTGTGACAGCCCAGAGAGGATGGTTTCGGGATTTTGCTATTGGCTATAGGCTAATCTGCTGGCAAAACACATTCAGGCTTTTTCAAAACACATCTTATTGCCATGAAAGTATGACAATTTCACATGAGCAGAAATGTCTCGAAGGATAATCGCACATTGTATTTCTGCCAAATATTGTAGTGGTATCGTGGATTCATTTTGATCGGTCTCAAATTTTGAGCGACAATTTGAAGCCAGGCATATATTTTGTTCCCTGCAGTGTAAAACTTTAAAGATCTTGCTTTTGAAAATTGAGGAGAAAGATTGACTCAGTTCTTTAATGGTTTTACAGCAATGTGCTGTTTCATCACAGGTCAAGATGGCAACCCAAATCACTCTCAGGGATCCATTAACTGTTGAATTTTAACAGCTCAATAATAAGAAAAAAATCCTTTGTGTCTCTTTTAATGATTGTCTGGATTTGACAAAATGAGAAGCCCCTCCTGCTCCCTCTAGAAAAAAAGATGAGCTTTGGTTAATGTTTCTCGCTGTTCTTTTAAAGGTAGACAATACTGTATAAAGCCCTATTGCAAACATGGATAATATACATAAATACTATAAAACCTATCTGCAACAGTACTTGACTGTATGCGGTAAATACTCTAAATGCACCGGTAATAGCATTTTATATAATCATAGAACAGTCCTGTGACAAAAAATCTACTGTAATTTTCATAATCTTGAGATGTAATTATGGAAAATTGATGCTGCATTATCCTGAAGTAGTCCATTCTTTCACCTCTCCACTTATCGCACCAATTTTTTCTTTCCTCACTAAACGCAGGCTTTCAAACTCATTTAACTTCCTGCCAATAAAAGTTAACATCAGGGGTTGTGTCGCCAGGTGCAGTGCAGAAAAAAAATTAAATAATGGAAAAAATAAATAAATAAATGACAATGAAAACATTTGAAATGGAAATGCGCGCAGCCTTGTCATGGCAGCCAACTTCGGCGGACGTGTGTTCAAAGACCTCGGTGGCTGAAGAAGGTACAATTTCTGCTTTTTTCCAAACACCTTTCCTCAAAGCACGGCTCAATGACTAAATACGAGTCTGCTGCTGGCCATATGGACACGAGCACGGTTGGGTCAGAGATATTACCGTCAGGAGGAATGCTGCATAATTATTGTGATTACGCCACTGCAGCCATAAGGCCCAGGTCATGGAAAATGGTGTCATGGCCTCCTGAGATTGGTGTCAGTACTCCCAGAAAATAAAAGAGCTTGAATGTCATCCCTCACCACTCTTACACGGCCCACAGGTAGTCATGCCATTATCACCGAGGAGTTAGAAATCAAAATATGAAAGTACATGCATAGATAGAAACCAGAGATATACTGCTTGAACACCACCTAATCTGTTTCCCAGTGTCACAGAGTTCACATCAGACACCACATCTAACGTCAGACGAACATTTATATAAAAGACACAAGGACAAGTGTCGTCGCTTCTACTGCCGCAACATTAAAATGTTCACCATTAAACCAACCACTACTGTCCCAGAAAAATGGGTTATTGGCTCGTTGTTTCCATAGAGTGCCCTTTTAACTTTTTTTATGGAACCTACTGTCACAGGTGTGGAAAGTGTAAAAGCTCCCAGAATTAGCCATGATGCCCAAAAAAGAGCCACTGAACGAGATAGGATTCCTTTAAGGGAACGCAGAGGAGAGCTTCGGAGCAACTGTCACTGAGAGCTTGCGGATGATCCATTCTAGACTCGCATTTATTTTGTTAGAAGTGTTCAGTTAGACTTTACATAGATGACCTGGCATCCAAGAACTTGTCCTAGTTGTATCTGTGTCACACAGCCTCATAAATGCGCCTAAGTAACAGTGCATCAAACAAAATAACAAGTAAACTAACCATAAGTACGAAACATAAATAAAGTAGATGCAGCTCAGCCTGCTATTGCAAATGAAGAGCCGAGCTGGGTTTTCACACAATGGGGGGTAAATTTCTGTTGAAGTGCAAACAAGCATTGAACTGGGGCAAGGCTGGGTGACGTATTTATATTTTCATCTTTCGATTTGCCAAAAAATGAGAGAGGCCCAGATTATGCCGCTGCTTTGTGAAACCAGCTCACTCGTAAACAGGCACAGACTTTTTCTCGGTGTTCCAATCTCCATTTATTATTTTGCACAATGAGTGAATACACAACCGGGTTATTTGGCTGTGTGCTTTTTCCACATGCATTGGTTCTAATTTGCTTTTATATTGCGGCTGCTTTTTTAAAAACCTCCTTGTGGCGCAGTCCCTGAGTCCTGAAATTGGGCCCAGAGGGTGGCTGAGACAGATCAATAAGCTCCCTGCAGGTGAGTTCTCACCGAAAAATAGAAGCGGTTTCTCCCTGTCTTTAATAAAGCCCTAACGTTGCCATAATCAAATGTGCTGTCGATTAGAGTGAGCTCTGCGGCTCTGATCATTACAATACCCTCCCAGTGCGCACAAAAGAAACTATCGATAAAAACCGAAACAATCCCACAAACACACAAACACAGAAACAAACAAAGAACACCACTGGAGACTGTCATTAGATACGAAAAAAAAAAGGCAGAAAGTGACACAAAGCAAAAAAGAGAGAAGCAAGAGAAAACAATTTAGGTTTTTAAAAATGGTATCATATTCTCCATCTGGGTTGTGGTGTGACCCACCAAAGCTATTCAATGAAGAAGAAAAAGTCTCATTTTTATCCAGAATAACAATAACAGGTGTACTCCTCATCTTCAGTGCCAATATCAGTCCTATTTAAAAACCAACCTATTCTGTTAAGAATGTCAATATTGTCTATTTATCAGAGCTTTTCTTTTGGCGGTAAACCTCGTTAGAATACAGAAGTGTTGTCTATAATGTGTTGTACTTGTGGCTGAAATAAATGTGACCAGATGTGCGCAAATCCGAAACATCACAGGTAGCCTTTTTATCAATATTATAGGAGAGCACAAAAACTGATGATCGATATCTGGACAAAAACAAGATGACTGTTGAATGCAATCACTTCAGGTATTCAATATCACCCATTTCTGAGTTGAAACTGAATGCGATTCTTAAATATGAAAAAAAAAAATTAAATAATGAGGCAAGTGGTCCTCCATGAACTGTGGCAGTGAAGAAAGTATCTAGTATCTAAAGCAGCCCTCACAAAAATACGCTTCTGTGTTTTTATATAACAACGGTGACTTTACAGACATGGCAGAGCCTCTTTGAACATTAAAAATCCCCTACTCAAATCATCTGAGATGTCAACCCAGTGTACAAAATTATTTTGGTTCAAAAAGTATCTAATAATATTTTTAAATGACTGTACCGGGAATTGTTTTTGTCCTTGTTGCATATTTCTGCATCACCTTTTGCCTCTCTGGTGCTGAAGAGGACTTTGCTAGACATGCCAAAGTCATTTCTGGTCCCAATGAAAATGGTACAGCAGATTGATTGATTGATCAGTTTACTTTTTGGGGGAGAAATTTGTGTGGCGTTATCATCAGGGACCGTGACAAGTATTTGAGCGGAGAAAAGTCTCAACCATTTTAATAAACTAAATCTCTCCAGTGCAGGAGATCAAGGTCAGTGGATAGAACTGGTGAGCGATTACTTTCTTCATATGGAAGGGTATCAGACATACCTTTTACTCATTGTCTATGAAGATAAAAACAGAACAGAGAGTGATTGTGAAATTGGCTGGCAAAAGTAAAAAAAAAAAACAAACCATGCTATGGCTGTGATAAACACATTGTCACTGTCTGAAAAGAACATCTTCATCATGATACAACTATTCAGTAATGGAATAGGTGACAAAACCGATGGATTACAGCTGAGAAAAATCATTAGTTAGCGCACTAAGTGCACCAGGAGTATTGCGTAAGTTTGTCAAGGAACCACTCTTTCATTCATATGTAGGTTATTACAATATTGCCTTTACATACCATGACAATTATTTCTCAGGGTAGATTAAAGCCTCTCTTCTAGTAAAACTGTTATAACAAATTGATGTATAGTGTGCTGTGGATTGTTTTGGGCTCATTTCTCATAAAAATAAATGCATTAAATGCAAAACAAATCAGTTTAAACATATTTCTCGGTTGTTGTTCCCAGGGCTAATTTTTGTTCATCTTCATTGTATTTTATGACAAGCTTTGAAACTTTGAACCATTTCATGGACCAAACAATTTAATATTGTTTAAAAACAAATTTGAAGTCTCATCACTTTGTTTGCTGAAACTATAAACACTCACTCCCCACTGTCAATTCATCTTAGCAGAGACCTATACTCTTAAGTTTGTCCTTCAACCGTTCAAACTGAAAAAGCCTCCCAAACCACTCCTAAGAACAATGGGAAAGACTATCCTGGCCATTAGTCCATTACTCCTCCAGCCTTTCAGATGCAGTTGCATCCTGGGATAGCTTTTCTGGCAGCTGATTAAGTGAGAATGGAACAGATTACACTCTGAACACATTGTTGATGATCTCTTAAATGCAAAACAATAGAGATGGCAACTGTGAGTATCCTGGAGTCAAAGATCGATGCTGGCGTATGAAAGACATGCAGAGAATGAGAAGAGTACAAAAAATGCTATTAGCGATTGAATTGATGTTTTCACTTTTGTAATAAAAATATATGATTTATTTCAGCACCGTACATGCAGAATTATTTCACAGATTGAGTAAACTATCATCCGAATTTATCAACAAAAAGCATCCATTCCTAAAAAAGAACTTAATTTTGCTCTGAAAACGTACGTAAAACTGAAAAAGGCTGATTTCTCAGAAGAATAATATTTTGTGTAACATCGTAGCCAAAGATTTTGGCCAATCTTGGCAAGTAACACCTCATTTTATTGGTCTGAATTTATACTATAGTGTGATAAAATGAAAATGCAGGTTTTGGTACGCTGCATTGGCTTTGATGTTGACTGTGATTTCATTGTGATAAATAAACTCTTATATAAGTGTTTTTAAAGCTGAGAGTAGGGTTGAGTGACTGACCTCTCTGTTTGAGTGGTTCCTGCAGTAACTGTGCTCGGGGGTCACCTGTACTTAATGTTTAATTACGTTGGTGTGATGGTGGACGCAGTCATGTGTAAGGTGGCAGTAATTAAGGTTATAAGAGCACGGCTGCCCATCTGCTTGCTCTGTGCATGTGTCGCTTTGCTCACTGACCTGCCTACCTCACTGTCCACTCCGACACAGCTGCTCTCCGTAAATAACACGGAGTCCGGGGGCTGTGTGTGCGCGCGCGCGTGTGTGTCCGTCCGTGTGACGTTTGTCTGTGCGCATGTATGTGTGTGCATATATTTGACTGTATGTGTGTGTATCTGTGTGTGTGTGTATGTACGTGTGCATGCCTGCGTGCGTGTGTGTGTGTGTCTATGCTTGAGTACAGAAATAACCTATAAATAGAATGGACCAATAAAGGGAAGATAAAATATGTTACACACAGCTGTTTTGGAACATGCTCAATGAATACAGTGGAATTGAATCATAATATTGTGCACCGGTGGGACGACCTGCACTCCTTCTGGACAGCCGAGTCCCTCACTGCCGTTCACCGCAAACAAAAGTTTCATCCGCGCATAAAATATCTTTCCTTTTTCTCACCATGAGGAATAAAATTGAATGATGTTGGATATTGACACTGTTGTTAATGCTGATGCAGTACTGATGATTCTAGAGACTTGAATGACACATTGCCTATCAGTAAACTGTAACTTGAATTATCGATAAACTCCAAGTGTGTGCCTTTTTTGTGCACTCATAAATCGCTCATCAGCTAAAAGACTGAAATTTAAATGGAAAATATTTTGGCCAAAACCTGAGCTGAAGAGCTGGCAGTTTGCTCACTTTGATGCTGGTAATAAATTAGAAGTTTTTCTTTTCAAAATCCTGACATTAGCGACACTCTACTGTCTCTTTACTTCAAACCTGCATTTCTGTCCTCACATCTTCCTCTATTGGTTTCTGGATGTACTTGGATTACAGTCAAACTGGAAGACTTAGCCTCTGTGTTTCAACAGCTGACTGAATACCCTTCCAGTTGTTTGCGTAAAATACAGTATTTATGCAAAATTCACAGTGTTAGGTAGGGATACATCTCCTTTTTTAATAATCAGGCATAACCTGTATGGTATATTCAAGAGATGCAGAGTTCATTTAGCACAAAAGGGTCACGCACATTATCAGAACTTGATGGACAAGCCTGAACTGGAGAAAGTAAGCTACGCACTCCATATAATTGTTACAGGCCATAAAGATTGATATACAAGTTTATATCTGAGTGTATGTCTGATTGGTGGGTAGAATGTATACAGTTCATTTTAAAATGATAGAAATAGAAATATAATGACAATAGAAAAAATAGAACAATGTAATTGATTGGCTATTTTAACTGCTAGTGACACAAGAAATCAGCACACACTGAGCATAACCTTCAATGTAAATAATAAAAAACATCTAAATCAGAAATATTATTTATTCCTGCATTGCTCTTTTTTTTGAAAAAAATGGAAAGTTCTTATTCAGGCCTCAATAGAATGACGTGGGATGCTCACACAAAGTCCTGGATTCTGATATGAGTGAAAGGCACACACACACACACACACACGCACGCACACACACACACACACACACACGCACGCGCGCGCACACACTCACACACACACACGCACGCACACGCACGCGCGCGCACACACGCACACACACACACACACACACACACACACATTGTATTTTCATATTATGTAGGACATCCCATGGACTTTCATTCATTCTCCAACCCCTTTCCCTGACCTTAACTGCAAAGAGTACATGCCTAACCCTAACCCTCGTCTAACCATAACCTTAACCTAACCCTAAAATAGCTCAATTTCCTTATGGGGATCTGAAAATATCGCCATACAGATAAAGAAATCTGTTATTGCATCTCCCCAGGAGACATTTTGTCCCCAAAAGGATAGGTACACACAGACCGTGCACACGAACGCACACACTCCCACAGAATGTGTACCTACTTATGCATACGACTGTGATAAAAATAGCATTTTTAAAAAGATGAGACCTCCCATTCAGACACTTAGGAATTTACAATGTAATTGTTTCCAGAAAGACGCCTCAGAATTTAGTGAGACACCCTCATCTGTGAGGGAGAGGAGGGATCCTTTTATTTTTGTGTTCAGCGCTAACATGTTGAGATACAAATCAAAACCCCCTATTCCCATCAACAACTACATGTTTTTGGACAAGCAAAGCAAACGCATATGGCATAATTATGCAAAGTCAGGATGCTGACTGTACAGTACGGCCCTTAGCTGGTTACTGTGTGGGAGTGCATCTGTACGGCAATGAAGTAGCTGTATATGTAAATTATGTCCGCTAGCTGAATTAATAAGCCAAAGCAAACACGCACCCCCTGTGGTCATTACCACTGTCCCATCTGATTTTAATGTTGATTCCGAGAGGGCAAGCAAATCGTGAATAACGATCCCGGTTCATCCCACTGTGGCTCTGGCCAGCTGGCAGGCTGATGGGGTGTCAGTGAAGGGGGTCTGGCTCTTTTCTGCGGCCTGAGGTTCCCAAACCTCTCCTGGACTTCGCTTGATTCCTCCGGGCATGTAATACTTTCAGCCGAGGCACCTCAAGCAAGTGCTTTATTAGTTGTTAAGCTCAAGGTGGATCAGATTGAATTCCTGACTGGAGTTATTAGAAGAGAAACGTTGGAGTCACTGATCTACTGCTGCAGTCCTGCAGAATAGGGTGCCACCCAGAACCCCTGCTACCCTTTCAAAATGGCGTGTTTTTCAGATGCCGAACCAGCAGCAGCGGCCTGGCTTTAGATGACAGTAGTGGTTCATTACATCAGTCATGTAAAAACTACGCAAAATATATTTCAAAGAATTAGTATTTTCTTTTCTTTACATTTTAAAAATAATAAACAACAACAACTATAATAATTTAATAACTAGACCACAAGCTTTCCGCAGACTGGTTCATTTGATGTGTTTCTTGTACATGTTATGTGGCCTGCTGCCATTTCTGTTAGTAGCCTTTTGCCAAGACAAGTAGCTCTGTGAAGAAAGTCAAATTAAATAATGCTTATGGGATGCAGTAATCTCTCTTTCAGAGCAGCAATTACAATTCTTACAAAACACATATGAGATCAGTCAAATGACGCAAAATAAAATGTACTGCTCATGTTTTTACAAAGGTTTAAGAGATTAAAATCAGGTTAAACTGAAAATCAGAGGAAATACAATGGCCTCTTTTTGACCAAAAACAAGATGTGTCTCTATTTGCGCACAGAATGCACATATTGGGTCCAATGTGAGGCTCAAGTGATTGGATGATTCAGAGCAGCCTGGGACCTGTACTTCAAAATAAAAGCTACTTCTCACAATTTGGCAAACTAAAACCAAAGGGAATTTAAAAAAATAGTCATGTAAGTGATAATGTCCAAAATATTCTCTGGTAATTAACTGTATTTTGGGCTTCATGCATGGAAAAACTCATGAGCAAAATATGCATTGTATTAAACTGGTGCGGTGGTATACATTTTCTATCTGAATATGCAAGATAGAGACTTATAGTGCTGCTTAGCAACTGTGAGTTCTGTTATTTATTTGCTCAAAATTATGGCAAAATGAGAAATGACATTTTCTGAAGGAGTATGCTTGATATACAGCTCTGCATCGTAGATCACCAATGTATCTCAGATATGACAAACTCAAATATAATTTTGGCTGTTCAGATCAGAATGGGCCCCTGTGTTTAAGCAATTCTCATGGCAAACACCCACAAATCAGTCCCTTCAATCTACTGTTGCACAATGTTGTGAGGATTATTTTAAAATGTTCAAACTGTCTTATAAAGCTGAAAACTTGCCTTTATGGTGCAGCTTTTCATATAGGAAATTTCATGAGGGTTTTTTTGACTTAACGAGAACTACTGTGCTGTTATCTCCTTCATAGCATAATTGTATGATATGGATAATAGTATGTTATATTTTTTGTTATCTTTGTTTTGTTATTTGTTGTATTTTAAATGCTACTATAAGTCACAGAGAGATACTTTATGTATGAAATGTGTTATGTAAAATATGATAAATTGATTGTTTGATGAATAATTGACTGAGGCAGCTGTATTTATATTGCGTGGCGGAAACGGCCTGTACAGTCCATCCTCTTCTCGGCTCTCAGATTTCTCATTCAAAGTGCTTGAGAAAGTATTGGAAACACATTTGCAGGTAAATTACATACATAATCCTTTTCACTGGGTATTGATCTTTTTGACCACAGTTTCCCAGGCAGACTTAATTCAACAATTCCCTAATTAGTGCAAGTCATAACCTACGCGCTGTATTCATTTGCCATTAATTAAACCTTTGATGTTTTGTCAGGGTGGTACTCAAAGTCAATAACGCTTCACGGGTAAAAACTCGCGGCGCTCAGGGGTTCGATATTCCACAGTGTTAAACACAAGGGCCTGCCAACACACGAGTGGGTGACAATCAATGCGCCCAGTGCTCTACAATGGGACAAAATGTCCTGTCTGCAATAAAAGAAAAAGCAACTGGACTCTGACATGTTCGATAAAGCAAATTTGGGCGTGTATCGCTGCTGTTGGAAGCCACCCAGAGTGGTATCAAAGACACTCCACAGAGCTCTATGAAAATACAGCCTAGAGTAATAACATATTGCAGTGTCATGCCATCAATACATTACATTATGTTGTAATTTGTTAGCAGCTTAAATGCTGATAATTGTGCTTGTTTGCTGAATCTTCCAGTTCGGAAACAGAATGAGCTGCACTTGGACCATACGGCCCTTTGCAATGAGAAGACAATAAATTAGGAGTGGTTTTTGTGATATTATAATGTATGCAGGTGTCCGACTTCTCTGCTACAGCAGTCTCTGAAGGGCTCTCCACAAGTCTTTAGTTTATTTCTTTTTCAACAAGAATACATCCTCTTTTGAATATAATTGAGTAAGCAGAGCCATCCTTACCACAAAAATCAGATAGTTCTTTTCAGCTAACAACCAACTGTTGCTCACTAACCTTTGTGGACCCTGCCCCTCTTGTTAAGAGTGGATCAGTTCCAGACAATGGCTTTGCTTGTCTTGCAGCGCTGGAGGCACTTAAATTCATTGTTGCCAGCCAATCAAGCTAAATTTAAACTTAAGGAGAAATTCCAGGTTGTGTTCTGGAATACACCTCCGGCCAATACAGCACCTTTACAATCGAGACCTGTTTCCTTCTAGATCAGAGGAACAATCCAGAATGCTGAGTCCTAACCACCCTTTTTAGGTCGAGTATTGGGGCAATGTGTACTCTGTTCAGAGCTCTCGTTGGTCAAATTCACTGTGTGAATTGCAATGCTTGAAGCAGTTCCGTTGATCCTTTGGATCTCGAGTTAGTCTGCGCATGCGTGTGCGTGCGTGCGTGTGCGTGTGTGCGCACGTGCGCGCGTGAGAAAGAATATACATCATCAGAGAAAGAAGTTCTGAAGCTCACGATTACTTAGGTAATTTATTATGGGTGCACGTGATTAACGTTTCGACTGAATGTCTTCTTCAGAATTTGACATTCAGTTGAAACGTGAGTCACCTGCGCCGTAATAAATTGCCTAAGTAATCCTGTGCTCCAGAATTTCTTTCTTTGACTTTGATTATTTATCCCCTTTTCTGAGAGGCACCGGTTTGGCTACTGAGGCGTCAGCTGAGGCGCATGTTTTTCATTGGTTAAAAAATATACACTATCATGATAAAACTTCTCCATTTTTCAATAACTCTGTGCCTACTCTGATGCTAACCCCAACCTCACATTTAATGCCAGTCATTAATTTATCACTGTCATGTGCATTCTGTAATCAACCCTAGATTTAAGCGAATCAACAATTTCATATCAATATATTTCATGAAGTAATAAGTGCAGAATTTTTTGATATACATTGTATTTACATAATAACAGTGCAATTGCATATGCACGTTGTTCTCTTCAAACACCGTGTTCAATTAAAATCTTTTGAACATAATGGCTAATGCTGCACCCCAATGCAAATCGCTTCACATGAACATTATTACCACAGTAAAATGCCTGGCATCAGCGAAACTCTAGTATATTACTCTGTGAGAGTTGATTTAACACTGAACATTTGACGGTGCGTACTGTGAAATCCTGGAAATTCCCTCAGAATAAAATGGCTCTATAAGGAGTTCTGTGATTCCACAAAAGAACCCATATGAAGCTCAATGGTTCTTTGTCAGACAAAATGGCTCTTTTCAGAGAGCTTTCACCCTTCGCACCCATGAAAGGTTTTCTTAAAGAACTGAAGAGTTCAGACCAGGAAACCTTTGTCAGATTCTGTGGTTAGCCAGCATAGGCAGTGTTGGTGGTGTTTTACCAGACGCAGAGGAATCGATAAAAGCGGTCGAGACTAATGGAAATATCTCCCTTTGGCGAATGCAGTCGATATATAATTTCTCCGGAGGCCCGCCACAGTTCCAGTATTGAGTTGATCACACTCTAGACACAGTCGGGGACCTGGTTTAATTTATCTCTGTTGATGAAGTCCAGTTAGAGTCCTGATTTTTCTCCCGCTATACATGCCTTACAGATCTCTTCTACTCTATAAAAGACACATTGCTGTGTACTGAAACGATGGTAATAACGGTTACTCTCTCAGATATTCCTCAAAATCGCTTCCTGAAATTTAGCCATATGCCCCTAACACTCTTATTCAAGTAATAATAAAGGTGACATAATGCAAGTAATTTTGACGCGTTTGAGATTAACATCGATAATACCTGTCCTTGTCTGGCTAAATGTTGATGCGGATGCCACAAACATTGAATCACGAAACAGTTTAAGAGGTGTTCCCCATTCCTTCCACTGATATACAGTTTATCTGGGCTCTCTGCGGCAGACTTGAGCTCTGATCGAAATGCCCTGGTTTGAGCTGCCAATCGAAGGCATCGATTTTGCAGGTTCTTTCTTTTAAAACCATAATGGATGATCGCTGTGTAAAACTAGATCTGTGTCCGGTTTAGAATCATGTATACAGAATAACGATTTGGGGACTAAGCCTATAGCACTGAGGTTGTGGTTTCACCTCCCAGAGGAGCCATTACCATCGTTTCCTTGAGCGAAGGGACTTAGCTTTCATCTGCTTAATTGGACTGTTTGTTAAAAAAATGCCTTAAAGCTTTATCACCTCTGCTGAATATTCCAGGTTTGAAGAGGTGGGATTCTTAAATCTGTATCTTCAATATTTCTGACTGTTTGTAGCTACTCTGTAGTTGGTCTTAGATGGTGGCCAAACAGGAGGCGTAGCTAAATATACGCAGATTGCCTGGTGATTGGGTGACTGACCTAAAATGTTGAAAAAAAAAAAACTTCACTTGAATAATCATAAGCATTATTAAAAACTGAAAAGGGAGCCGAAAAGATAGCGCTGTAGCATGCCTGGTGACTGGTAACGTCGGGTGAGCAGTGCTCACGTTTACGCTAGGTGGCAGTTGTGCAATGTTGTGTGAGGTCTTGTGGTTGAGCAATTGAGAGAGAGAGAGAGAGAGAGAGAGAGAGAGAGAGAAGCAGATCTTGGGGCGGGTTGTCTACTCTCAGGGTCATCCCTACGGCCGGAACGAGCCCCACGGTCTCCAGTAACATGTGTTAGTAATTTAGCGGCAGACATTTATTTCTTTGTTTTACTGCCTTGGCTGGGTCGGGGAAAGTGTCGGGGGCCAGGGTGCAGGGCTGTCTGGATTGTGTCAGAGGCCGAGAGGATCAGGTTCCCTGTGACAGGCCCGGACACTGGGTAAAGCAGGGGCTTGTGGGAAGGAAAAGCACGACCCTCTTGGCTGCTTTTTGAATGATAATGCCAGCCTAAGTTGAGCTGAGGGTGCGTGCTTTTTGGTGAGTGCACTTGTATGCACTGTACACGTATACAGTGAGACTGTGTTTGTGTGTTTGCATGCGTCTATATTCATACACTGTATATGGGTACGCACTTTTGTGTTTGTATGTGTGTGAGCATGCATGTGTACCTATGTGAGGGGATGTGTGTGTGCGCGAGCTCGTGTGTGAGCACGTGCTTTCAGATGTGTGCGCGAGTTTGCTCCTGTTTGTACGTGTCCGTGCTCGTGTGTTTCCATGCGTGTGTGCCTATGTGTGCGCGCAAATGTGTCCGTGAGCACAGAGGTCAAAGTCACTAGTTACTTCAACCTCAGGGTCGAAAAGTCTTTCTGTGGCAAAATAAGGCGGTTGGAATAATTTTAAAAAAAATCTGGGGAGGACTTCTACTTTGTGGACCTTGGTTGTCCACCTGTATAAGTGTGTGTGTGTCTGAGAGAGAGTGTGCGCATGCAATGAGCTGCAGCTGAGAAAACAAAACAGTAAAGTCCACTTTTCAACGCACCAATGCTTTTTTCCTCCTACTCTTACAGACGTGTATTTAATCATTTAACAGCAGGGCCTCTCCCCGTCCTGAGAGCATGAAGTGATTCTTCATCTTCCACTTAATAATCCTCTTCCTCCAGTCCGTACCCCTCCCTGCCTGCTGACCTGGGGAGGCCGGGCCCCTGTCTTCTCGAAGGGGGGGGGGGCACAACAGATCTAAAGGATACAAAAGGTATCCAATTTTTTTTTTTTTACAAAAATGCATTTAATATTTTTCCCTTATATTGAGATAATCTCTATAGAGAAAAAATGAAAATAGAAAGAATGCTTCACTCAGATAAAAAAAGAAAAAGAGGGGATGTTTTTTTCTCCGAAAGTGGCATTGCATTTCAGCGATCCCTTCAAGAGGTGGCGCTGTTTGTGATAACCATCGTGTCTGTTTTTATTAATGGAGCAGAAAGAAAACCAGCCTTTCTGTTGCTGGTGCTTCGCTGTAATTCTTCTAGTCACGGGGAGAGGGGGGCACTTGTCCTTTCTAAAGGGCTTTATGACAAACGGTTATTATTAGGCTTTTGCCGTATTTGTCGCACCTTGTGAAGTTTGGTCTGGCTGTACCTTCAAGATAAGACCAAGCAAACACGCATCAATAATATTTCTTGTGAGTGAAGTGCCTTTAAAAAATGCTATTTAGATTTAGATAGGACAAAAAAAAAAAAACAGCTTCGCTCCAACATTGCGCCGCCGTCCCCCAACCCTTTCGCTCGGCTGTCCCCGTCACCTGCTCTCAGGGCCTGACATTATCCGCTGTGGCTGGAATGAGATGCAGAGATTGAAACGTGTGCATCGCCGTGCTGCCCATCTTTAATGCACTGTGGCTGTGTAATTGACTGTCTGGCTAAAGGCGCCATCTCGCCCGTGTGGAGTTTTGTGCCTGTGACAGAGGTGTAATGTGGTTGTCAGAGGAGAGGAGAGCCCGCGCTGGTCTTGTGCACATGCCTGAGCGTGTGCCATGAGTTTTGTGCAGGCGTCTTTGAATGCACCGGGAGTTTCGTGCACATGCTTGTGTGTGCATTGTCAGTTTTGTGCATGCTTCTGTGATTGCACAGCGCCTTTTCGTGCATGTGCCTGTGTGTGTACTGTGGGCTTTGTGCACTTGCTTGTGTGTTCACTGTGAGTTTTCTGCACACGCCTGTGTGCATAATGTGTGTTTCTGTGCATCCTTCTGTGCATGCACTGAGTTTTGTGCAAATGTCCATGTCTGCATTTTAAGTTTCATGCATGTGTCTGTGTGCACAGTGAGTTTTGTGCAAATGCGTGTGTGTGCACCGAGAGTTCTGTGCATGTGGCTACATGTGCACAGTGAATTTTGTTTGTACCCAAGACCCAACACCCGTTCTGAAGCCAGAACCTTAGTCAGGCAATTTTAAGAAAGCTCCTATAGAGCATGTCTTTTGGGCTGAGGAAAACTGCAGTACCCACAGGAAACCCTCAGGATCATGAGGAGAATAGTAAACTCCATACAGGCACATCTTGGCCGACTGGGACTCCAGAACCTTCTTATGGGTAGGCAACAGCACTAAACACTGTGCCACACACTGTCTTTTGTACGGATCCCTGTGTTTTCCACAAGCACCTACGTGTTTTGTGTCTGGTGCACATGCCTGCGTGAGCACTATTACACTGCTCCAGTAATGAGAGACAGGTCTTTCCACGTCAGATAGGAAAAAAAGCCTTAGTCACTGCAGATGTGTCGGAGGGAGACATGATGAAGGCTTATTCTTCATCTCCTCCACACTGACTGGAGAAAAGAACAAACTTGGACATCAGTAACCTGAGCTGCCCTTCATACGAGCTCTCCGGGGGGAAGCAGCCAAGTTCCTGCTCTGCAAGAATGCCCGGGGTCCGGGGAGGGGGTGGGAGGGGTGGGGGGCCGAGCTGCCAGATGCTTGCAGTGTGAGCATTCATATTCAGGGGGGGAAGAGCTGCCAATCAGGACCCTTCTCTTCAGGATCATTGGGTGACTCGAACAGGGGGTGGCGCGATTGACAGTGTCCGTTCAGTGCCTGTCTGCTGCAAGAAAATGCGGCCTGGATGGCGGAGGTGAGGTATGATGCGTCTACTCAACTGCTGTGTGGGAGATGAAGGAGAATGAAGACGGGGCTGGGGGGGGGGGGGGGGGGCATTTGGGAGTTTGGTGAACTCTCCTCCGACCCCATCAGATGCGGTGCTTGCCGCACTTCTGTAAACTGTGAACTTTATGGGCCTGCACAGCCTGTCAGCAGGAGGGAGGCGGAGATTTACAACCTGGCGACAGTCTCTGTGTTGGACGTGTCTGAAAAGCCCTTTTGCTCGGGTCAGAGTAAGTCCTGCACCCAAATTGCAGCCTTTCTTCTATCTATCCATCCTTAGATTTCTGTGGAACTTTCCAGAAAGACAAATTAAAAGAATTCCTGCTTTTTTTTTTTTACCCACACCTCCCTTATTTGTATGTGCTCTTCTGCCAGTGAAATAAGGACGATCGTTATTAGAAGAAAATTAGCGGGTGTGTGCGTATGCAGACGAAGCAGCACAGGACATTGCTATTGAACTGAGCACTTGCTTAAAATTCAGGGCAAGTGCTTACAGATGTCAACAGGCCGGGAGACCTTGAGTTTGCTGTGTAGCTAAAATTAAGTTCACTTGAACACTGCAGAAGGTACAGTGCGAAATCTGCTTTTACAGTACTTAAGTCCCACTTAGAGTTACATTTAATAACTACAACAGCAGCAGCAGCACCCCTCACACTTAATATAAATTGTAAAAGTACTCAAACTGAGGGGACGGTACTACACAAATTTGTGTTCGTTATCACGACTCTCAGCCCAGTTTTACAGAACTTCAGGTTTCAGGCATTTGAGGCTGAAACAGAATTTGTGCCCAGGCCAGTCGCCGGGTTTTAGTGGCCTGTAGAATTGCCAGGGAGATAGACGTGATAATTCCATTTTCTTTCCAAATGAGACAAAGTGGTGATTTTTCCTTTGGTCTGCCGCTGTGGCGTTCGCTCCCGCTGACCTGACGGTGGGGCTCATTGCGAGTCAAGAGGCCTGAAGTAGACAGCTTTTACTCATTTAAATCACTTAATAATGAGAGGCATCGCAGTTAACTTGAACTGTACAAAAGGCCTTACCGGTCCAATTAGCGGCTGTGTGCTTTGCCGATCTCGCAAAGGGCAGGAGTCTAACTGCCATAATTATGTATTTATTCTTTCAGCGCTCGTGTTCGAACTGCCCAGCGTTTGATACAATTTCAAAAATAATAAAAAGCCTCTGCAGGCGCTGTAAGATCCATCGAGCGGTCGGCTACCTGCGGTTTTTTCGCGCAATTAGGCAGCTCGTCGTGTCTCGCTGTCAAGTGATCATAGTGTGCAGCCAGAGCCTGACCACCAGGATAATTTGTCTGGACAGTTTGACTAAAGATATTTTTCATGGGGACTTTATAACATCTAATGAGCAAGGATGCTTTTTAGCGAGAATTTTTACAAACCCCAATGCTAATTAAGTTGGACTGCCTCCAATTTCCAATCAACAATATATTGTGTGTATTTGATACCTCAGCCAGGGGTAGAAAATCAAGGGGGCTTTTTCCAAAAAGCCAGATAACTTGACTTGATAGGATAACTGCACCAAGGGAAGCCCTGGACCCCAAAATCTGGAAAATTAATTGAAAAAGCAGCCAAGCAGGCAACCGGATAAAATAAGTAATCCTTAGCTTCAACAGACCCCAGGAGTCAGAATGTAAAAGACTTACCTTGTGTTTCTTTGATGTTTTTACCTCAGCGAGCTCATGCCACTAATTATGTACCCCCTGACTAAAGAAAGAGTGCCATTTTGAAAATCCAGGTGATTAAAATTAAGCACTTAGCAGGACTTCTCTTCCTGAACCTAGATTTTCCTCCTCAGGAATGAGCCAAAAGTTCCCCAAAAAATGCAGGCAGCAGAGCCCGAGTTATGGCTAAAGATACTGACTCCAGCTCACCGCGTCAACTCACACTGACCAGCTCGAAAATATGAACGGGGAACCCCTAGATCGGGAAAGCGAGAGAGGCTATCTAATCGGGTCACAATCCTCTCCAGGAATAATTTTATGTGCCAGAGTTGCCCTAAAAAAAAAATTTCCTTTAATGCAATGTTGACTTTGACCACTACAAATATGATAAGTGTAGTGTGCGTTCATTCAAAGGAAGGACCACCATATACTGGGTGAGATCTACAAGTATTCTGAGTCAAAAAAGAAACTTTACAGTCATAAATTTGTAAATATTTTCTTGAAACTTTTAATAAAAGAGTTTTTAGTATCACGAGGAGTAAATGCGTTGTCAAAGACATCATGACGCACATCAACTCCAACATGCACAGGTACGTAGCACTTGCGAGCGTACCTTAAGCTGAAACCATGTCTTCTCGTGTTCCTAGTCACGTGACCATATGAGAGATGTGCAACTGAGCTCACGTTAGCACGTTAGAGTTATATCTTGGAAAAAAAAGTTTTTACAGTAAATTATTCCTTGATTTCCAATGCCATGGCTGTCAAACATTCAGTGTGAACGTGCCATTGGTACGCTGAATACAGAAACGTCCGTCACTGACGTTGCAAGGGTTATGGGATGCAGTCGATGGACTATCCATGGTCTTCGGACACGTTTCCAAAAAACTGGCACCACAGCTGACCGACCTCGTTCTGGTAGCCCACGTGTGACGTCAAAAGCAGAAGACCGACAAATTGTCTTACGTCATTTGCATCGATTTGTCACTGCAACGTCCACTAGGAATGAATTGTTTAGAGGTCGTGTGACTGCCCAAGCCATACGTATTCGCCTGCGCACTGCTCTTATTCAAGTTGTAACTAACCATTTTTACTCTTGGACATTTTCGTAGCATTTTCGGTGGAACTGGTTACATCATGGACATTATTTTTATGATACACCATCTTTAATGAGTACAGAATTAAATAAAATCATTATTTAAAACCTAATTTCTTGTATGTTCAACTTATCGACCACCAAAGGAGTGTGAAGTTTTAATTTGGCTGAGTATATTTGGATGATGTCATAATGTGAAAGGGCTGTAATTCTTCTATAGTTCATTTATTATCAATGTATTGACCTTGTACTGGTACTTTATACTTAGGAACTGAAGTCAGTGCCGTCAGCTTCAATGTTAGCCCTTCAAAGTTGTGTCACTATCAACATATATAGAAACATCGCTATATTCAGGTGACCCATCCATTGTATTAGAATGTGGAGTGTGCTTATTCAAAACTCTCATCCCATTCACATTTTTTCTTTTTTTTTTTTGTTTAGTTTTTAGTACATTGAGGTTTCTTTTGCAGTAGCTTCCTAAATTGATTTAAGTAAAATATTTTCCACCCCGTTTTATTATAAAAAGTAAAGTCCTGTCCCTGGTGTTAATTTGAACCGATGGCGACATCTTCAGAAATGTTAAATCTCTTTGTTGAGATGATTTAATAAGTGAAAGTGGCAGGAAAGTGACATTTCCTGACCTTCTTTAACTGCTTTTATTGCTTTAGCATGTTTCATCAATGAAGTAATATAGAAAAATACTGTATCGTGCCCCTTCTATCTTACCCTTACAGTCTCACCCTGCCCTGTGCATAAATGTTTGCAGTGAGTCAACAGATTGTTTTGAATATCACTTTGACACCAAACCGGTGAAAACAGGTGAAATCTCCATTCAATACTGGTTTCAAAATCTCATGCTAAATTTCATCATTGTGTGTATTTTGGCAATACTGAGTTTTAACAAAGAAAGGGAGAGGAAAAAAAATCTCATCAAAGGCTTCTGCAGCAAAGCAAACCCATGTGGCATTGCTGTGAGGAAGTGTAACACAATGGTTGTATGTTGTTGGACATTCGTTATCGGTCTCTGTTATTTGTGGGGAAAGGTGTACATTTGTGAGTTTCTTTTCTGTGCATTAGACATGAAACATTTATCAATCAAACTTTTATTTTGAACTTTTAATAATACATTTTACATTACAACAATAGAAAATACTGATGGATTTTCAAGAATCCCCCTTTGCCTCTATGTTATGGACTTATTCTTTTTGTAATGTGCAAAAAAAACAAAAAACCAAGATCCATGTTTGGAGGAAAGGATGTGCCATTCGATTCCTTCCATCTTGGAAGTTATTTATTTCCCCAGGTCAAAGGAGTTCAACGTAGTTTGCTGGGGGAGTTCTGAAAGGGCATCAGTCCTTCTGCTGTGGCATCCGAAAGTGCAACCACTTCTCAGCAGCGCCGCGCGCTAAATCTCGCTCTCTCTGAGTGCAAACTTTGTGGAGTTTACATTGCCTGCACCTGACCCCGGTTCGGGATGGGCGTGCCAAATTCAGTTTGGAGGGGTGCCACCTTGAGGGGGTGGGTGGGGGAGGGGGGGGGGAGGTGGGGGTGGTGGTGAGGCTGGGTCATTAATCAAGGGCTTTTCTCCTCACATAGGATCCAGGTCAGAGAAGGACCAACTGCCAGAGGAGAGAGAGGAGACCTCCCCCTCATCCTTCTGCTTTTATTCCACTCCTGCATCCCTGGCTGCATTTATCAGGGAATATTCCGGGTGGCAGAGGAGCCAGCAGGCTTGCTGACAGCCGGGGAGTGCACGCCGATGGCGTAGGGAGCGCCTACATCACTCAAAGGCCCTCTGGTTTAGAACGGAGCCCCCCCCCCATCCCAGCGCAGTAACGAAAAAAAGGGCCTCCCAGTGAGGTTTCACCCCCACCTACCCCTCATTCCCCTCTCCCAGGCTGGGAGATATCCAAACAATCCTGGCCTGGTTTCACCCACCCACTTAGTGTGAGTGTGTGCGCCAGTGTTTTTGTGAGAGATGGGTAGAGATAGTGACTGAGGCTGTAGGAGTCAGATAAACACGTTGGCTACAAGTAGTGCCGAAAGGTTGACAAGTAGAACTTGACCTGTGGTGAATTTCATGCCAAGGTGTGCTTAAAAATTGCTGCTTCATCACAGAGCACATGTACACAACAGATCACAAGGGTCCATAAGGCAGTGGTAACCAACCCTGTCCCCGGAGAACTGCCATTCTGTAGGTCCATATTTGAACTGATATCAATTACCTGCTCAGCTGAACTGATTATTTCTTGTCACCATGAGTTAGCAACTACTGGCTTAAGTTGTGCATCCAGTGAGTTTACCACAGAGGTTCCAACCCAGTGGTGATTCTAAAATTCAGGATCAGTTTTCTTGATCCATAGATTGTGATAGGGACACAACTCAAATTAAAAAGCATGAAAAAGCCGCGCATTGGCACGACTGCAGCTCATGCTTTTGACAGTCCAAAGTCCATGTAGTAACATTAGTTAGCAGCCAAATCATAACATAACATCAATGCCATCTTGAAGCTCACCAAAGTTTTAAGACCAAGAATGTGCAAAGTAAATAAACTCATGTGCAAATTTATTGAAACAAGCGGCGAAAAAATGTAATAAACTAGGCTTATGCCGTCGGAGGCGACGGCTGGGGGTATATCCCCGAACGCCCCCAATCCTCCAATTCCCCAATCCTTGAATAGACCTTGAATAGACTTTCATTTGAACTTAATTTCAGGTCAATCGGTCAAATGGTTCTGAGGATATGGCCAAAATGGTCATTTTCCATCGCAAAGCGCCACCTGGTGGCAAAATATTGAACCATACAGGTATGATGTCATCATGTGACACATTGTGAGGTCATGACCTTGCAGTTGCACATAGTTTCATGTCAATTGGAGAGATAGTTCCAAAGATATAGCAAAAATGGTGAATTTTATGTGACAAAGCTCCACCTTGTGTCAAACTTTTGAACCAAACAGGTATAATGTGGGACACATCCTCAGGTCATGACCTTTCATTTGCACTTGATTTGAGGTCAATCGGACAAATATTTCCAGAGATATGATAAAAACAGTGATTTTTTCCGTTTTTGGCCCCTGGTAGCCAATCTAGAAATTGTCATTTGTCCAAAATCGAATCAGTTCTTCCTCTTAATGATACTTACTTATATGCAAAACTTGGAATTTCTAATTTAAATATTACTGCAGTTATCTCGTTAACACTTAAATCAATTTTTGGCCCCTGGTGGCTGAACTAGACATCATAAATTGTCCAAAATCAAATCAGTTCTTCCTCTTTATGATACTTACTTATGTGCAAAATTTGGAATTTGTAATTGAAATATTACGGAAGTTATTGCGTTAACACCTAGTGCAGCGACGGCGGTCGGACCAAAAACATAATATCCCCCGCAACGCCATTCGGTGTTCGGGGATATAATAATGGATTTTTTTTTTCTGATTTAAATTATTATATTATGAATCATACTGATTTACACACATTTATAATATGACTTCCTCAGTTTTTAAGACTGAAAAACTGACACTAACTGTATTGCCATGTGCCTGTATAATTTGCATGTGTGTTTGTACTAAGTCACAATCTTCATGCGGCTTCATCCGTGTCTCATCCATCTTGTGCAACATCTGATTCACTGTTAACTAACCAGGGAAACAAAAGACTACAAATCCCTAAGAAACATGCAGCATAATACCCCTTAATGTAATAACTGTGCACGTGCAATTGTGATGTCACTCACCCCACAAATATTATGAAATTTCTCACACAGTATGATTTTATTCTACCCTGTTGAAAAAATTCAAAAATAAAGACAAAACAGTTTTTTGCTTGAGAACTTGAATTAAGATTAATTATCTTATAGACTGCTGCTTGTTGCAGTTAATTTGCACAAGGGTGTCGCAGCAACTACAGCAGCACTAGAGCTGCTTAAGTTACATTTAGGAACCAAAAACTGACGCATGATGTATTCAGTTTATTAAAAGCACACCTACATCCATACTGAATGTTATTTATCCTATGATAGAATAAGGGTTTATATTCACCAATTGACTGTTATTTCTAGAAGACAATGCATTGAACCCGCTGTCCTCAATGCAAATTCAGGCAAATTGACATTCTTAGGATGTAAGTTCTGAGCATACGCGGTAATCCTGAGACAGCTCCTTTGAGGGGGGGTGGTATTTGGATGATTCCAATGGACATCATCAGAGCCCCTCAAAATATATTGCAACCAAAAGTTTTCTGGAGAGCGGGGACTTGCGAAAGATCTTCTCACGCGGCCCAAATTCTCATGGGGTGCTCGTGATTATATCAGGTATCGTTTGGAGAAAGGCCCATTTTGATTTACAGATCACCTGATTACCAGGCTTAAAACAAGATGAATGGTCACAGTGTTGGGCCTAGTATAATGCTGACTCTCTTTTTGTCAGCCAATAACTGTTTTCATCCAAGAGCTCACAGTTTGCTCCACTATACGTCTATTCGAATGCTTGGAAAGGCATTCCCAATTTCCGTTGAGTTTTTCCGATATTTATATCCCAGTGAAGCAAGCAGCAGTCATGGGCCATTTTATAATAGATAATGTTGACTGTTTTCACTCGCAATGGTCAAAACTGAAAATACTCATGTGGACCAAAGTGAATTGGTTTTTGTGAGCATGTAATAATTTTCAACCTTTAAATAAAGCAGTATTTACACAAACAGCCAAAAAAATCCCCACTCATCAGTATTTCCTGAATTCATTCTGACACAGAGAAGGTACAGAAGGTAACAGGTACGCACATGGAAGGGCTGACAGCTCTGGAGGTGCCATAGCTGGGTTCAGACTCCTGCCTACACACACACACACACACACACACACACATGCGTATGACAAGAGTCACATGAGCTCCAGAGACAGCAGCTGTGCAGATTTTGTCGCACATTCCACTGGAGCCCGGCATTTATGCTGTTACTGTGGAGATGCTCTGTCTGCGGCAATGACAGTTTGTCCCTGTGGCAGGACACACTTTTTTCGGGCAAAATGGGGGGAGCGTGGCTCTCGCAGTCTGAGACCAGCCAACATTAGAAGATATCCCATCTCTACAGAAGGACTAGACAAATCTGTGTGCTTTCCTTCGGTTCATCTCAGCCAATTATAAAGCCGCTTTCACACCGGGCACAAGACTAATTTTTCGCACGACAGATTACATTCAAAGTAAATGCAAAGACGCGAATATTCGCGTCTTTGCATTGACTTTGAATGTAATCTGTCCTGCGAAAAATTCGTTTCGCATCCGGTGTGAAAGTAGCTTAACACTGGTAACAGACACAAGTTTTCATTTTAGCCCTCACAAAGCGCAACATTGGAGATCTTGTCAAACTGCAAATTTTTGCGCCAAAGTAAGGTTCAGATGAAAACCTAAAGGATGGTAGAAGTGTTAATTAGTATTGGTGTTAATGTCAGTGACTACAGAGCTATATCCTGGAAACTAATAAATGGCAAGCAACCAAAGCACATTAATTAATTATAGGTTACGCTTTACAATGCAGTGCATATAATTTGAGTTGTTGCCAGGGGCAAATGTGGAAGGAATTTGACATTAACTGCTAGTAATCCAAGTTGGTCACACTTAATTTGAAGTGTTGCTCATAAAGGCTTTATAAAGCATGTATAATGCCTTCATAACTGAGACATAATGTCTTCATAAATCATACAAAAGCTAACGTCATGCTTTGTAAAGGGTGAAATAACACATCCTTCTTCAGCATGTGATGCCAGATGTGATATAACTGACGATGTCACTTAGCTGGTGGCTAATTGCGATAAAGGGTGACATTGTCAGCTAAGTAGCATTGTCATTGTCACATCGGGCATCACATGCTGAATAAGGTTGTGTTATTTCACCCTTTACAAAGCATGACATTCGCTTATGTATGTTTTATGAATACATTCAGTCTCATTTATGAAGGCTTTATACATGTGGTATAAAGCCTTTATGAGCAACACTTCAAATAAAGTGTGACCTCCAAGTTTTAGCTGGAAGCCCTTATTTACATTATATTGAGTGGCTAAGTAAATTGAAGGACGAATGAGGAGCTGCTAGTAAACAATTAGTTAATGTGCTGTTCTTGAGTAACTCCTAATAGAATTTCTGAGATTAGATTATGGTCAGTTAACTGAGGAACAGATGAGGAACTCTCTGCAAGTGATGTCACCACCCTTGTGTCCTTGATTGCCTCCTCTCCCAGTCCAGCAACCTACGTATGTTTAGTGGTTTTGTCTCCATTGATTTATTGTCATGTCTTCCCCATGCCCAGGTGTAACTCCTGATGTGCACCGCTCATCGTGTGTGTGTTTTGCGTATATAAACTTACATTCTGTCTTGCAGAGTTGCTGGATTGTGATATTTTGTCAGCCTACCAGCCAGTTTGTCATCCAGCATTCAGCAAAGCTCTCCTTTCCCATGTTTATCGGTACTTTAATGATAAAGAAAAATGTAATAACTCTTTGGAGTCTTATTAATTGGAAGAAAGTTTCAAGCCCTCAGATTGGTCTCCAGGATTGGGAGCGGATTCCTGTTAATCATTGGTTCCAGTGTGTTCCTCTTTGCCAGTTTGTTAAGAACACCTCCCAAGCCATCAGCGCTCTCCAGAATTTAGACTGCGTTCCTGCTAAGGTCTTTGATCCTGTTGTCAAGCCATTCTGCTTTGGAGAGGGGCATTCACAACTGGGGAATTCTGCCTTGGGAGGACCGCTGGCAGGAAGTGGACACATCTCTTCCCTCTCCAGTTAACACCAAGAAAGCTGGACTGGCCCTCTTACAGTTCCAGACTCCTAATACTGTATTCCAATCAATAAACACTTGTCTTTGCATTGTACCCTGCATTAGCGTCTAGTTCCTTGTCTGGATCATAACAAGTAAACCATTTTGTGTACCTCATTTTAAAGTTTTGCTACTGTTAGATCCTCCCATTTCCTCATTTGTTCTTTAACTAATCAATGGGCATTTCATAGTATTTGAGAAGAACTTACTCAAGAATTAATGTTTTACTAGCAGTTAGTTCAGCATTATTTCCGCAAATAACAAACCATTAGCTACTTGATACAATTTTATTAGGGATTACATAAGAACTGCCCATTAACTAATGGGTTACTAGCACTTACTTCCTCATTAGTTCTTTAATTCATTTATCATTAGCTACTTTAAAAAATTTGCTTGAGGACACAAAGGAACTGCCTGTAAACTAATGGTTTGCAAGCAGTAAGTTCAAGTTAGTTAATTCCTTATATGTTCCCTAGTGAGTACTGAATTTTTTCCACCTTATTGTAATCTGCACCAGATTGTTGTATAGTTTCTTGTACCTAAAATGTATCACCCATGTTGCAGTCTAATTTTGGAAGCTATTGTTTGAAATTAAGTGAATTTGAATTGGGGGCTACTTGACTGTCGATTAAAAACATTTTTGTGCTCATTTTGCATAACCTCTCTCTCAATTCTTTTGACCTCAGCGCATTCCGACATGCCGGCACATTCATGAATTCGCAAGAGAAGCCTTAACTTGAAAAACAAAATCATATTGTTTCCCAGGACATGCGTAGGGGTAATCTATCGATTATGGTGCATGTTAAAGTTGAAGTATTGAAGGGTGGTATGTCTCTAGCTGATATCTTGAGCCATGGAAGGAAGGTAAGAAATATATTGTTAATGGCCGGAGATTACCAGCGGCAACACACTGCCAGACATAATGGACAACAGGGAGAGAAATGAATATTTTACATTGTGAAACAAATTTCACTAAACGCAAGGACACAAAAGATAGTACACCTCGAAATATTCTCTTGTTCGTCACTCGTCTATGAAGATAAGGTGACCCTGAAGGTCTGCTGTTGAGGCCATTGAAGTGTTTTTTTTTTCTTTTTATTTATTTATTCGGCGACCAAATTAATTTTCCAGGTGCCATTCTAAGCCACCATCTTGAAAGTGGAACTACAAGAATAAGTCATGGAAGCTTGAATATTTTGCTTTCTTGCAACCTTAGTGAAAGTTTATGGTACGAGTCAATTAAATGCAACTTAATATAGAACTAATAACACAGACCAGTCATAAAGCTTGACCCAGAGGTTATGTAACATACATACTGTATATACACTCAACATTGTTGGTGTTTGATCAAGACTGATGACTTTAAATGAGCCCAAGACGCAAATAGCCCACTGTTTGGCCTGCTGCTTTCTGAAAACAATATTTTATTATATTATTGATCTCTCCCAGGCAATCAACTCCCTCTACTTTCCATTGCTTTTTAAACTGGGAGCTAGACTCTTTCAGGGGTTCTGGAGAAACAAGCAGTGACAGATCAGGTAGATATTTTTGCGTACACAATTTTATTTTCTCATGGCTAACTGTCTGCCATGTAGCAAAATTACATGGCCGTAGGAATCCAGTAATGCAGTGTAATGCAGATTTATCCCCACCGATGACAAGGTATAAGGGCAGTTATACTGCATACAATATCTACCCTTGCGGATAACGTCTCAACCTAACAAAATGTGGTGGGAATGACTACTGTATACTTTTTGTAAACTGCTTATTGATGTACAATCTGCGAAGAAAGTGATCATTCAAAATATGTTATTGGGGGCTTTTCTGCGAAAAATTATGACTCAGTTTTTTTGTTTTTTTCCTTTTGCAGGGTTTGCAGTGACCATGGATTTTTTTGAGTTATGACCCTATTGTACTTACTGTTCTTTGCCTCATTTTTGTGTTTATCTGGTGATTTACAAAATATAAACATCTGCTAAAATTGCTGGAGGTCCGTTCCTGAAGTTTAGTCCTACTTTTAATTTGGATATCAAATACTTGCGAGTTTACCATGCACTGCCATTTTCATGTAATCTGCTTTCAAACAAATGTTCGCAAATACAAGTTGCAGGAAGACCAAAACTAATTTATGGCACCTTACAATGTTTTTGTAACAAATTGAGTTTTTTTTTTTTTTTTTGCTTTAAATGAGATTCCACTAACATACAACTGTTTGGATTTGATTCTTAAAAATATACTGAAATGCAGTCAATTAGTAGGGTTTCCGACTGATGTACAGTATTAGCACAATATTACATTGAACATTCATAAAAAAGACAAATGAAATTAAACTACATCTTTATTAAATTTTTTTTTTTACACTAGCTTGCAGTCAAACCCAGGTTACCTCGCACAGGCCGCATTAAAGTGAGCTCACACTCATTCGCTCCCTGTGACTCAATATAGCATCCCCAATCTAACTGAACAAATGAAACCCAGACCAAGTTCCCCTTTCTCCCCAAAAAGGGTCCCATCTGCCTGTGATTTCAGCTGCCTCTATCAATGTTGAACCTCGGCGTGGAAATGTCCTAATGGCTTAAGCATGTCTTCTAGGGCAGCCTCATTAATCATACAAAGCAATTGACAGGTGACAGAACTTGGCCCGGCTTCACAATGTGCTGTCAGAACGGCCGACCGCGGGTCTTTTTCGACGGACAGGAAGACCCAGCTGCAGCGCCGGGGCCTTTTGACTGTAATATAAACTGTTTTGAAAGGTTTAGTCTGGACACCAGATCCCTCGGTCCGGCCCGTTTATTTTTTGTTGTACAGCAGTGGTGATGGTTCATGTGAAGAGAGAAGCCTTAGAGCAGAGAGTGAAAGCCCCTGTGTCTCACTGTGTGCGCCGACTCAAGCACTGGAACTGATGTCATCTGACCTGAACAACCTATTTTTCCCTTTTTTTATTATATATAGCATTGTCCTCTCCCACTTTCTCTGTCAATGAAAATAAATGTTTTTGTGCTTTATGTGCTCAATCCACTCTGAAAATCCTTTCAGAACCTTGACATTCCCGATTATCTTTAATCAGGAAAAATCATGCCAAGAAATGTTGAAGTTTTAATCGCCCTGTTGCGCATTGGTGTAAGTGTTAATAATCACCTATGTTAGTAATTTTTTCCCTGTTTTGTAATGCAGCCTGTTCAGCATTGATTGGTGAGAAATGCTCTCTTTTCAGAGTCTATAATTTGCACCATCTTTATTCTCATACGACCTTCCAGAAAGACCGACTTGGACATCGGTATGACTAAGAATATGAGGGTTTCACGTTCCTTGTGATAACTACATATTTCCCCATTGATTCCTTGCCTCACCTCAAACGAATGCATTTCCATAATTTCCTACACTTATCTGATTGGGGATTGGAGGAGCGGTTTTGTTGATGGTGAGCCGAGCCCTCGCTAGTGGTGTGAAAGCTGCTGATAATTCTGGGGGCCACAGCTGGGGTGTTGGGGGAGGACACCCAAAATTCCTGTTGGTTGGAGGCCCTGAGTAATATTCTTTCAGGAGGCTCAGGACTCCAAGCTACAGCTCATCTGCAAAGTCCGCTTTTCCTGAAACAATAAAGAATTGGGAGATTCTTCAGATATGAAATCTATATTCCTTCAACCCTAGTCTATGCTCTACATGTTTCAACACATTTAACGTACGGACATACGCATTTAACATTTTTTTAGTCTTCAGTTTCTTTTAAAGACTAATCGGTAACACGACTCCAGCTTCACTTCCAAGAAAATGCCACAAAACTTTGCCTTGGATTTTGACAAGGTCACTGTTAATTGAGCACAGAAGCGCCACCACAACTTGTGTTTCCAAACTGAATTTTGTCAGAAGTGGCATGACATGGTTTGGGCAAAACCCACACCATAAGGTCAGAGACACCTTAATTAATAATGCAAACACTGGTCTATTTTGGGGATGTGCCAGGCTGTTTATGGCAACTAACCTTCAATATCATTGTGCATGTGTGCTAATGGTTGACAGATAGTTCTCTGATTGGATGGTGGCTGGTGACATCATTCCTGCTCGCAGCTCTCATTTGTCATTCCAGTAGTTGCTCTGGCCAGGCAGGAGGCTGCTTGCTGTGCTGTCTGTCAGCTCCTACAGTGAGACACCTGCACTGAGGGTCTGGTGTTGGGCATCACTAGGCTTTCCCACACATTCACCCCGACACACCAACACCCTGGTCCCCAGGGTCAGGCCCAACAGGTATGCTGATTTTTGTTACGACCACAGTCGTAATCGTGGGATTTTAACATGTGGTCTACGAGTTAATGTACATCTCTTGTGTGCAGCAGTTATTTATTCTCCTGATCCGCATTTTGACTGCAATGCCCATGCATGACACAAAAAATATGACACCCTTGAACATATTGAGCATTTATTTTCTCTTTCTATTACATGAATTTCTGGTAATATTTTCAAACAGATCAACTTAGATAGAGAAAAATCAGCAAGCTCTAAATTAGGTTGTTGAACACAAGTGTTTCAAGATCTTTCACCATGCTTTTCTTGAGCTTAATTACAGGGCGCAAAACAGGTTTGACTCTCATTGGCTAGCAAAGTAAATGGTTATATGCGCTATGTTCACATTACAGTTTTGGTACTTTGGTTTCAATTTTTAGCTCAGACCAGATTTGCCTGTCTTAACGGTTTACATTCAATAATTTCGAGTGACCTATATCTGTCTAATGTGTATTAATCTATCCTCTGAAATGGCAAGTGTGCCCACATTGATACGTTTTTGCGCCAGTCATCTGCGTCATCAACTGCAAAAAACGGCACATTTGAGAGAGCATTTATGGTATCAAAATCCGATTCAAACAGAGAAAATGGACACGCTTGTACAGAATAGATAGACACATATTCGTACAGGCAAAAAGTCACAAGGGTTCCGATCTCACTGTTTTCATTCATGTCAAAGTGCATTAAGAGGGTTAATAATTGCGATAAACATGAAAGGTACATTATAAAGGCAAATAGTCAGCTTGTTAAAAACCTATAATTGCAATTGTAGCAGCCTATTCTTGTAGTTGACATGGCGCACGTGGGAGAAATAGGACCTGAATCACTGACAAGGGCTAAATCATTACGGTCAGATGGGGGGTTCAGAGAATGTCCAAAGCGGCCAGATTTCTGGGGTGCTCCCACTCAGCAGTGGTGGGTACCTGTTGGCTCTGGTCCAAGGAGGGACAAACCATGAATCGAGTGTTGAGGTCTCAAGGCTCATTGATACAATGAAGGCTATCACATCCTGTCCAATTCAACATCAGGGCTACTGGGGCAGGGGTCAAATAATATTTATGTGAGGAATGTACCAGAACACACAATGCACCACAAACTGCTGCTTACAGTGGTCTGTCGGGTACGGGCCCCTGGCCACTGCTGAAAGCATCCGCAACTCAAAAGCGTTGAAACTGGACCTTAGAGCTGTTGAGGAAGGTCTCCGGGTCCAGTGAGTCCTGTTTTATTTAACACCATATCCATCAGTCGCGTTACACGTGCATCATTTACCTGAAGAAGAAATAGCACCAGGATGCACTGTGGGAAGAAGATAAGCTGATTGGGTGAGGGGGTGGAGGGGGGGAGGGTGCTTCGGGAAGTGATCTCAATGTTCTCCTAGACGCACACACACACACAGACATAGGCCACACACATTCTCTCTCTCTCTCACACACACACAGCATGGCACGGCACATCCTGGCCTTGCAGTAGTAGGGCAGGTAGTAATTACCCATTCAAATGAACACATGAAGACAGCGGGCAGACAGACCCTTCCTATCACTGTACTGAGGAAATACATCAGGACATTAGCCACCCAGCGGGAGGACAGCTGCCAGCAGCCCTCGGTGTGCTGATCCGGTTATTTCTGTGCGGATGCCACGTTTGCCTGTAATGTAAGAGAAGGGAGATTACACTGTCTTTAATACCATGCCTGAATGTAAGATTTATTAACTGAATATATGTTGTTCAATTTGATTTGTCACTATATTTCCAATATAGACATACTTTATCTGTTTCTATTTACTCATGCTCCTTCGGGTTTTGGCAGGGAAAAACAACACTGAACACTGTCTCTTGTTCTCTCTTTCTGCCTGTGTAAAATACTGAAGTATGGTGTGCTGCTTCGGAAGATTTGCGTAACCTTGAATAATGAAGGCTAAATGAAAGAAAAATAGGGCGAGGAAAAAATGCATTCTGACAATGAAATGCAGAAAACTACATATTTTTTTTCGGCTTACAGTCGAGATTGCTGGAGTGCCATAGGACTGGCGTATTCCCAGATCATAAAGGTTAGCCCCAAATGCCAAGAAGAAATTTTGAAAATAAAAATGAAAACAGTTTCATAATTTGAGCTCGAGTCAATTCCGACTGTAATGGAAGAAAACAGGGATTTCAGTGAATATCTTCTTTGTTAAACTCTGGCTTTGAATAGAACATTCTGAAAAAGTTTGATTCTCGCTCTTGGACAGTCTGTGTGGCTAATCAGACGTCAGAAAGGACTCCATCTTTCTGTTATCCAGACACAAGACTAAGAATAAATCAGATGGGCACTAAAGGATCCGATTTGTGCTGAATGCGCACCTCAGCATGGTGTCGCATTTTTGTTCAGTGACAATTTATTTATTTATTTTTTTGAAATCATAGCTCACAAACAGCACATGTGTAGTTTTACAGGTTTAATGATGTTCTTCTCCAAATCTAGTAACAGGCCAAAAAAAAGGGGGTCCAGACTAGCACAAATATTATCGACTGCCTTTAGTTTTAATTACAGTGCTCATTCGTTGTGGGATTGTTTGATAACAGTATACTCAACATCAAAACATTTACTTGCATCCAGTTTTGCATTAATTTTTGCCTGAGATTTTGTCCTGTATTGAGGATGGGAGAATCAAACCTGTCCATAATGTCCTATACAGTACATACCAAAGACTCTCCATGTGTTGAACAGTGCGCTGAACAGTTCTTAACCCAATTCCAGTGATTTCAGCAGCCTTCTTAGTTGCTTTCTTCGCTTGATGCAGGCCAATATTTTGCCCTTTCTGAAACATAATAACACCTTATCCAGGACCATGGCATACATCTTCTTTGTATAAGAAATGAGAAGCTACATACTGAATCAGAAAGAGTTATGATTTTTTTTTCCTGCAGAAGCATATTAATCACTGCAATGATGGCTATTTAAATGCAAACAGCAGATTCTTTCCGGCTGAGCAGTGTACGTCTGAATCCTGTTTGAACAAATATAATTTCTGAACCAAAATGTATATAACAAGCACTCCTCATTTGGAGAGTGTGGAGCATCTCCCATGATGCCTTATTCCAACCCTGTCCCATGTTTGCATAGATTCTTAAACTTCTCCCGGCAAGGGCTTTTGCTAGGTTGCATGCACATATACTCACCTGCGTCCATCCCTCCGCGTCCACCAGTGATGCAAATCCTACTCACATTACAGTACAAGACATTGATAGTAATTTCTGCACAAATACAAATCTGTGACTCAGACTAAGGGAGCGTGTCAATGGCTCTTGGTCAAAAAGGCAGGGAAAATGTGACGTAAGTAGTAAAAAAAAAATGTGATGCCTGGAGCAGTGCGCAGAGAGGAGATCATGCATTGTCCTCTTCTCAGTGGCTCCTCAGAGGTTGAAGGTTTGAAGATTCCCCAGTCCGCTGGCTTTCGCCGCCGTGTTTCTGCGGCCTCTTTTCCAAAGTATTACCATAACAAAATGACCACATACGCTGTTTGTTCCCTATTCTCTGATACTACCTTAAAAACTGTTTCTGATACCACTCATAGATGTGTTTCCTCAATTACCATAAGTAACAGCGGCACTATGCTTTACCATAACTAAGAGTGGCACTGCACCTTCAAGAGCAAGTATAGACATTGTGACTTTGGTTAAAGGTACTACTTTCTGCAATTACTTCTTCTTGAGGGTTAACGTCAGGGTTAGGGCCTGGTTAGGGTTAGGGTTCCTGGTTTCTAGGGTCCTAGATTTTAGGACAGCCATGGCATTTAAAGCATGGTCTTGGCTACCAGTTTGAAATGTTAAACTCCTGGAGGCGGGAGCTGAATGCTGGTCTCCTGTGGAAGAAGTCCAAAATTTTGTTGAGCTTTCCTCCTTTGGTCTTCTTTCACGTAAACGTTAACGATGGATCGTTCTTGGGTGCTTATATTCACGACTTACCTGGTTGTTTCTCTTGTGAGAATGGGCTCTTATTTTCATGGTTTGCAAGGCCCGGCAGGACTTCCAGTGCTCACCAAGGCCTACATTTCCCATCAGCCGAGTTCATCAGCACATATACAACTCCTTGTCACCACCATCATAGCTGATCTCAGCAATCTCTTTCCATTTCAACTTCAATTACCTTTTCCCCCATATTCTAAAATGGATTTTGTCAAAGTGCAGAGATAACAATGATCACTGATCATAGCAACAATACAACACAGCAAAAAGAATGGAGTATTTCTCACATATGAAATGTTGTCACTCCTTTCAATCCATCGTTAAGCTTTTAAAATGCCTTTGTGTACCTGACCCTTCATTGTTTCCTCACTGTCCATACGTCTGTGGCAGGCCAGAATATGTGAAGTACCATTGCACACATTCACTCTGAAACTCCTGTGCTCCTCAAATTCTGTGTACCAGACCCACAGAGGAACTACCACTCACCCCAGTTTAATTACCACTCAGCCCAGTTAAACACTCTCTAATAAAATGTCAAATGTGACAAATAATTGAAGTGAAAAAAATTTTTTCTCCGCCATACAGCTTGGTCCTGAGTCTTTAATTGTTATTTTACCCGCAATCCAGCAGTCCTTCTTGGGATTTTTCTTCTGTCCACCGATTAGTTCTCATTGAGTGGGTTTGCTGCATGCAGCAATCCATGTTATTCTACCAGTTTAGTTATTATTCCTCCTCCTCCTCATCTTTCTCCTCCTCTTCCGCCATTTTACGGACCTTAACTACTTCCACTTACTTCAACATATTCAAACCCAGAACACAATAGCAACCGCCTAGCAACGCCCTAGCAACCACCCAGAACACCATAGCAACCACCTAGCAATGCCCTAGCAACCACCCGGAACACCACAGCAACCGCCCAACAACACCCTAACAACCACCCCGAACACCATAGCAACCCCCTAGCAAAGCCTAGCAAGCACCCAGAACTCCATAGCTACCACCTATCAACGCCCTAGCAACCACCCAGAACACCATAGCAACTGCCTAGCAATGCCATAGCAACCACCCAGAGCATCAAAAAAAGAAGCCTACCAACACCTTAGCAACCACCAAGAACATCATAATAACTGTCTAGCCACACCCTAGTAACCACTTGGAACACCATAGCAACCGCCTAGCAACGCCCTAGCAATCACCCAGAACACCATAGCAACCACCTCGCAACACTCTAGCAACCAGCTGGAACACCATAGCAATGGCCTCGCAGCACCCAAGCAACCACTTAGAACACTATAGCAACCGCATAGCAACGCCCTTGCAACCAATAGGAACAACATAGCAACTGCCTAGTAATGCCCTAGCAACCACCCAGAACACCATAGCAACCACCTAGCAATGCCTTAGCAACCACCCTGAACACCATAACAACTGCCTAGGAACCACCAGGTACACCTTAGCAACCGCCTAGCAACGCCCTAGCAACCAGACACAACACCATAGTAACTGCCTAGCAATGCCCTAGCAACCAACTAGAACACCTTAGCAAACCGCCTATCAATGCCTTTGCAACCACCCTGAACACCATAGCAACTGTTTAGCAACCACCTGGTACACCTTAGCAACCACCAAGAACACCATAGTAACCGCCTAGCAAGGCCGTAGCAACCACCCCAAACAGCTTAGCAACCACCAAGAAACACCTCAGCAACCACCCTGAACACCAAAGCAACTGCCTAGCAATGCCTTAGCAACCACCCAGAACACCTTAGCAAGCGCCTGGACCACCTTAGCAACCACCTAGCAACACCTTAGCAACCACCCTGCCCACCATAGCAACCGCAAATTTACGAGATATTCCACATTTTACAACAGATATTTCCCATTTGAAATGAGTGCGGAATTTTCAAAACTTTAGTTATTTCCATTCATTTTAAAAACCCTTCAACTCCCTCATACTTCCACATAAAAACTTCATTCAAACTTCAAAATATTCAGCAATGTCTCAACATTTTTCTTCCTATTCAAAATTTCAAAACAATTTATACTCATAAAAAATATTCAACTTTTTCTCAACCTTCGTTATAATGGGAGTATATGAGAAAAAGCTTCAAAGACAATAAACTTCAACCACTTCCAACTCATTCATACTTTGATTCAAACTATTTCTGTCTTAATTCTGCAATTGCAGTTTAGCATCAGCAGATTCAGATTCAGATTCAGACAGCAGTCCCTCTCACCGTTTCTTCTGAAACTGCCTTTTCTACTTACTTAATTATTGCCTCATGCATCGCCCTTCCCTTTGTGTTCCCACTGTCAGCTGTTTCCTCTTGTTAATTGCTGTTCACGCATTTATGTTCCTGGTCTATGTCCTTCCCTCGCTGGAATGTTGCCCTAAAGCCAGTTCTGCCAGGAGCACCAAGTGATCGGTCTTCGGTAAAGTTTAACAAAGAAAACCAAGTAACTATTCATGAAGGATTTCTTCCTGTATAAGCCAGCTCAACAGTGGCAAGTCTTCCAGTTCCACCTAGCTTTGTAGTTTGAGAGTGCGCTTCCATCAACATGCCTCATACCTCAGACTGGTCTCTAACCCATTGTCGCTTCCCATTGATCCTGTTTGCCCCCACCAGACTCGGACTGTTCGTGACTACTCTACTGCCCTGAGCCTTTTTGTGTTTTTATTTTTAATTTGTGCTTATTGTGGATAACTGTCATCATTAAAAGGTGCCTAAATGGCTTCTTTGTGTATCCTGTGCTGCATGTAAAGCAAGTCATTTTGTTCACTAGTTCTACCAGTGATTATGAGGTTAGTAAATGCAAATACATCCATAAATATGATTGCGGATGATTTTATGAATAATGAATATTTGACACCATATTTAAGCTTAGTTTTATCAAGCATCCATCATTATTTGACTGCTAAACAGATCTATCCTCAGTAAAAGGTGCATTATGGGCAATCTAAAACAATCCAATGCAATCTAGTTTCATGCACTGAGATTAACTTTCGCAATTTTGATTTCAGTCACCTTACCCATCTGTGATAAGGCACGTGCAGTGAATAAGAATGCTTTCTTTTAGGAAGCTGGTGCATTAAAACAGGGATTTTACTGCAAATTCACTCACCATGACCAAACAGCTTCTTGGACATATTAGGTTCATGTCTTATAAAACAGATTCCAATTAACGAGCTTAATTAATCTCAAGAGCATTTGCTAATTATAGGTCTACTCTGAAACCTCTGAATGTAATTCCACGGAAAAATGTTCATCCTTGTGATGTTCCAGTAGCTTCTACAGCCATCTGCTGAACCTTAGAGGTGGTAACTAATAAGAATGAATTACATTTATTAAAATATTGCTTTCACCAGTGTTCCTTTAGCAGAAAAAAAAACAACAAATTGCCCTCGCCCAGATGCCCCATCTCCCAGGTACACCCCCACAGTCCAGCTTCATTGTGTCTTGATTGACAGAGATCAGCTGGTGCAAGGACACATAGGCACATAGACAACCGCAACGCCTCATTAATTAATTCATTAAAACATAAAAAAACAAGATCAATTAGATAAAATAATGACACATTGTCTGTGACAGACCTATCAGCTTTTTACCCTGCCCACAAACCATATCCTAACAATATGTCACATTATTTCTCTCTCTCTCTCTCTCTTTCTCCATCTCTCCCGCTCTCTTTCTCTCACATTAATCTCAATTTAAAGGCTTTCACACAATCACATTGTGCGAAAATGTCAAAACAAGCTTGTTCAATGGATTCTATGCTCAGTAGATTCTTTAACCTCTGTAGCAGGGGCTCGTGGTCATGATGTCACATACATAAAGAAACTACTGTGCCTTCACACACAATATGAACAAGGTATCGAGCTGAGATTGCTTGCATAAGTTGCATATGTGCTCACACCCTTTTATACACACATGCAAGCAAGTAGACTCTTTGGTACCTTCACACATTTTCTAGGATTGAAGACTGAAACTACAAAATGAGAAAAGTTGTTCTGCGACGACCCATCAACAGTGTCCAGCCCTGTGTATTCCAACGCATGAATCTGCTCACTGCAATCCATATCACTGGGAAAAAAACACTCAAATCATATCCACTGTCTCCTATTTGATTCATAGGGGCTGCCACCAGCTTTAATTATTAATAATATTCCAAGTCTGTCACTATAATGAATTTTACTGCCTTGGGTAAAATATTAAGAATATAAATCTTGTTCCTAATGCCCAGAGAGAATGGCTTACAAATAAGCACATTTTCAAAGCAATGTTAATTACGCTGAAGGAAAAAAAAAAGAAACAAAACAAAACCAATAAATAATGAAATGTATTAACCTACATAGTGAACACAACCAGCCTCTTGGGAGGGGGAGCACATGGTTTTTGCCTTCAAACAAACACACTGCTGGAGACAGTATCTGTTCTTTACAGCCTCTTACATACTCCCTTGGAAATATTTGCATATCAGCCAAGTGTGGGCAATATTCATAACTGCATTAAAATAGCTTATACAAAGCATCAAAAGAAGTGTATCACTATTTATACATAAATGTACTGTACGCTTGCAGGAAAATAAAATGTATGGATTTGGGCCACCACTTCAGATTCCTTTTTTCTCCCCCTCGTGCCTGCCATTACTATTCTCACATCCTGCAATTTAGGCCCAACGAACATTCCAATGTAAGCTAGTTTTCTAATCAATGTCATTCATGAAGGTAAATATGGCATCATTCAGTGGGGCTAAAATTTCAGTTTAAATGATGGTTTGAAATGTTATTTCCAATAAAGGTATAACACACTTAAAATCAAAACTAATGAACTATCTAAGAGTATTTTAATGATTCTGGTTCAAGCAAATAAAAAGTGATAAATTTACTTTTATGACTGATAGTCGGCAGCACGCAGCTCAAATGAAAACCCCCATTTCAGGTGGCATTCACGGAAGAAATGCCATCTGTGTATCCATGTAGAAATGTATAAATATATTGCTCGTAAGGAGAGTGTGCACTGTTATTTCTTTCCATATTGCCCAGGGAGATTGATGTTTAACCACACATCTGCTTCAAAATGCTCAAATCAGCAAGCAGCCGCAATGAGAATGTACTCGGATAAAAAAAAAGAAAAAAAAAAACATAGAACTCAGAAACTGTACCAGGCTGCATGCCTTAGCTGAGGTGGGATTTCTGCCCGCATACGGAATAGATGCCGAAATGCTGGAGAAAATATGGAGCCTGCATGCGGGTGAGTGCAAATTGGCTTTTTTTTGTGGGTTTTCTGTGGGGGAGCGAGGAAATGTTTGGGGAGAATTTTCCCTCAGTCCGCGTTTGACGGCGCTGCCAGACAAATTCCAACTGGATGGGCGTTCGAATCAAAACAGTGGCAGGTGCGTAGCGAAATCGTTTCAAATAAAAAAAAGCAATTCTTTTACATTCAAGCAAATTGTCAGAGAGGCTCTTTGACTGCTTGCGCATTGTCTCGCAGAGTCCTGTGTGTGCCTTGCGAGCGAAATTCTGGTTTTACGCCGTTAATTGCACACTGTGGTCAATTCTGTGCAACACAGTTAGCAGAAACAGACTGCACTGGTCTCACTCTCTCTCCCTCTTTCCCTCTCTTTTTCTCTCGCTCAAATGTCAGAAGACTTGGCAGGCAGTTGCAATTTCTCTCACCTCCAAACATCTCCATATCTCTGTATATTCTATGCCTCAGATAAGTATGCCACTACATTGCAGATTAGATGCTTTTTGAGAAATATGCAAACATGTAGCTGTAATGTGGCCATTATTTTGCAGTATTTCAAAAATAAAAAAACACCTTGCACATCCTGTAATATGCAGACTCAGCTTCAGTAATCCTGCTGACTCGCCCAGTCTCAGAACGCATAGCATTTTCTCCTGTTATTCAGATTTTATTCAATGCATGTATTTCTCCCTCTCCTTTCCATTTGAGGTGATGTTTACGAGCTGACCGGTGTGTTTTCCACAGCACTACTAAGGGGCTTTAATATCCTGATCTCCCGGCCCCACCGTTTGACATCCCAGGAACTAATGAAGTAGCCACTAGCAGCAGCATCTCAGTGCATAAACTCTGGTGGGCAGGACCCTGCCTGTAGTACAACTCTCCCTCGTCAGAGACATGAAATAATTTGAACGACAGGTTTGAAATTTAGTCCCACCCTTACGCTTCACATCCATTCAAAAATCAGAATTAAATCTTTTTAAAATTTTTTTGTTACTTCGAATGGGATTCGAGAGTCAAGAGAATATTAATCCATTCGAGCCTTCAGGGATCCCATCTTGCGGTGATATCAAAAATGTAGTGATCATCAGATATAGTGGCTCTCAGAGACTCCAGACAGAGCCAAATAATAAAAATAACACAATGCATGCATATAAGGGCAGCCAGGTTTAAATGTGTCATTTACATCATTGAAAATTAGGTTTCCTTGAATGTTTTTTTTTAATTCTCTTCCCCCCAGAATTGCCTGTTGTTGTCAGTCAGGAGCATCTGTGATATAAGTTAAGATGATTAAGTCAGAAAACAGTCCACTTTCTCCAGATATGTGCTATAAATGATTGAATTCAGGCCCAATCAGGTCGTTTTTTTTTTTTTTTACTTATTGTTAAGATTCAGAGGGATTGAAGCATAGAGCGATAGGGGGTTAGTGTGTGGGTTCGAATAGAAATGTCCTCAGTCATATAATGGTTATTGTGCATGTTACACTGATTGCTGTGTGAAACAATTCAAGCAAGTGCCTATAAATACATATACAATAAATTTATTTATCTATTTATTTATTTATTTATTTCATTTCTGTATATCCACGGCAGCTCACCTGAACGGAAGAGAGGCTTCGGAAGGCCGCTGACATCACATGACTCCTTGTGTCTGCCAGAAGCTGCTGTTGTGAACACACAAAATTTTGAAGAATAAGAGCACAGACTCTCAATCCAGCAGAGTTAATTTCCTGTGGTCATTGAATAGAGATATTCAAAACACACTGAATTCTCAGAAAGGAGAGTTTTTGTGTAGAACTGGACTGCTATACAGACCGAGAGGTGCAGGAAATTGAATGAATAATCAGCACCCTGATATTCAGTATAACAAGTTAAGGCGCCATATTCCCATAGATTCAGAGTGCTTATAAATAGCAGTCGCTATATACAATATGTGTAAAAAAAAAACGAGTCAACCAAAATAAATATATAAATAAAAGTTGAATAAACAAAAAATTTTACACATATGATATTGTGGGTAGCATGAAGTCACAAAGCTTGACATACATATTTATATTCTCTTGCTATGCTAACAGCGTTAGTCAGGGACCAGGGCAACACGTGTTGTTCCAAATCAAACAACAATGTTAAAAGTGAGAGACTTCGATTCACTGCAGTTATTGGATTGGCCAATTTCACCTTGACCAGATGCAGTTATTTCAGCAATCCTCAGTAAAAACTGCAATTTCTCACATAACCAGCTTAGAAACAATAGATTTCTGCCATTTAGGCAAATAATTAGGTTGAGCTTAAGGGATCAATTCTTTTATTATTAAGCCAGGTCTCTAAAGTGCACAGTAATACATTCTGCATTGATCCTTCTCCAACCCTTTATTGCCATTTTTGCACTGGGGTTTGCCTTTGAAAAGACGTGATCACAGGAATGAGGATTTTATACAGTGCCTTTGCAACAAATAAAACCGTAAACTAGTGTCCACTGAATAGTTTAGACTGGTCAAACACCCTTAATATCACAGGGGTTAAATCATGGAGACTCATTCGAAACTCCTCCGATACACACAGATAGGTATGATGCGATATATTTTTAAAAAGATGCTTAAAAATTTAGATTGTCATTTTTCCCAAGCCATTTAAATATTTACCACTGTCTATATAGTGAGAAAATCTCAATATTTATTACATACACAACTGTAATGCATGATACTGATTGTAAGGGGTCCGATAGATGTTTGCATTCTAAGATAAACCGAGCTTTGATAAACGTCAAACTAGATCCACTTCATAAAATGCAAATGTATATGTTTTTAGGTGAGGCATTGTTTGCGTACCTGCTTGCATGTGTGTTAATGCTATTATTTGTCTGAGAACGTTTGTGTTCACGTGTATATAGGGTTTCTGAGCATTCGTATTATTGCAACCATGTGTGTGCGTGTAAACATGTGCATGTTCATGTATGCCTGTTTTGGTTTAAACCAAGTAAACTTCCTGTGTATCCATTACTCTCATTATGTTTAAATGAGCTGGGATTAAGAAATAGTGAGATCTGGATTCACTACAACTGAGCCAGGTGCACTGGGCACTGTATTCAACAAATACGCAAAGAAGCTAGTGGCCAAGGGACTGTATTTAAACAGGGCTAGATATTGATCCGGCGTTCCATAAGCTGAACCATTGACTGCAATTGTCATATCTAATTAGAAAAAAAAAATTATATACACGAGACAATTCAAATTAAAATCTTCTTTTTCTTCTAGCATGTAGGCTTTGAGCTGCTGCCAAAAAATGGTTTCCTCTTTACAATTTACTATTTATTTATTGGCCTGGTGCTCACAGATAAAACCCAGTGCAATAAAGGTTGAGGAATATGCAGGGTAAATAAATATTTCACAGATCGGTGCTTATCTGATAAAAAATCAGTGAAAAGTGAATATTTCATTATCAGTGAAAAGGGTTTATACCTTTAAAGAAAGCCTCAGTAGACTTTAGTTAGCCATTCTAGAATAGGACCAGAGTTTTGAAAATTAATTTGGGTAATATTTATAATACGTGATGACATTGGGTGTATAGAGTAGGGAGCCTCTGCAGGACTGGATTGGGTTTGTTCTACTCTATTTCAGTCATACGGCCTGCCTGTCATATGGGCATGCTGTGGTTATTGGAACTAGATGTTGCACTTTGTATTTCTGTAAATTTCATAAATTCCTTAAAGCTGTGGGCATTGAAATTTTCCAGAATTTGGCATCATATCAAATAATAGATTCACTCGTTCACATGCAAAGAAATACACAATAAAAGAAATTTTAAGTAATGATAATCAGTGTAATTAAGCGCAATTAAACATGTAGTGTCTTCTGCTGGTAAGGAAAAGAACTGCTGTCTGTGAAACTTATTCACAGTAATATTCTTGGCACCTGAGCATTGCACTGTCTGAATGTCTTTGGTGGTGTTTTTGAGGTGTTGAAATGTTCAAAATGAATATGCCCCTCTCCTTCCACAAGAAAGGAAAAGAGAAGAGATCAAGAGAAAAAGGATGAATATGGAAAAAGGAGCAGTGCTTTAGTGCGTATTCAGTGACTTCCTATGAGGGCGCGCCTTTTCACTGTTTCCTAAGATGGAAAAGATTCAGTCAGACAGCTCTGGACACAACGCTCCAACACCCCTCAGCCCCCAAATAATAAATAAACAAAAACTAAAACGGTAAAATACAGACTTATAAACTCATCAACTACAAGTGAGGAGGAGGACAGTTTGTTTTGGGCAACAAAAGGAAGAAATGAGTGTGAGAGATTGGAAAAGGAAGAGGGGAGCAGGATTTGGGAAGTGTATTGTAAAGAGACAGGCTTGATATTGCAGGCAGGGCCTTAAGTGAGTTGGCCCTGGTCCAGGCCGTTGGGCCATGTACAGTGAGGCACATTGTCCCTCCGTTGTGCCATTCAGAGGAAGGCTCTCAGTCCTTTAATCACCTTGGTAACTCTCTCCTAATTTCAACTGCGCCACTGCACTCCTGGTGAGTTTCACTGGAGCGATTCCACGTCCCCTGAATATTGATGTTACAGTGCTGGATAAATTTTGTTGCCAATTCTTGCTTATTAATTCCGTTCTTGGATCTACCCTCTTGGCATTCAGTTGTTTTACAGTTAGACTAGTCTTAGAAAATATGAACACCATTCTTATTAAAAACACACAAAAAAATGTTTTTCATGTAAACAAGAAGAACAGCTTTACATATTCAATGAGACTTGTTTTTGAAAGAATGTAGTTCATTAATCCCTTATTCATCTCTCTTTTTTGATAATGAAAACTAGAAAGCAATATAAGGCTTGCAACGGCAGAAGCCTGCCAAAAGAGGGCAACAGACGATTTGAGAATCCCCGAAACGTTCCACACAACGTGTGAGTAAGGTTAAACGTGTAAGTAACTATCATTTTCATTTACTTCTGGGCCGACATTCCTGTGCTTGTTAGTCTCCGGTTCAAAGCGGCTCGGCGATTTAAGCAACGGAGGAGCGTTCCTTAAATATCTTACAAAAGATGAAATTCCCCGCAGCAATCGTGTCACCTCAAGAGGAGCCGACGCAGCGGCTCGAATGCAGAACAAAGACGGAGGAGATGTGCTGAATGCCAGCTTCTCAGAACGAGCCCGGCTGCCTTTGCAGTGGTCGTATGCCTGCAGGGTACCTCTCACTTCAGAGAAACAGCTGGCGCAAGGATGCTGTGTGTGGACTTATCTCTGAATAAATACAATGAGCCCCCAAAATAACTCATATTCCAAAATGCCAAACAAGTTACAAAAATATTTGCATTTTAACAATCACTGGATTAGATTTGTGAGGGAGGAAGTATGGGAATTTTCATGTAGAGTACTTAATCATTGGCTACTGTATTCTGGTTGCTGTATTCTAGCTCTATTCTGGTTGCTTGTAATGTTACATCTGAAGCACAACACTGTTTGTTTAGTGCATTATTTTAATTAGGGATGTGCAGCGTATGACATGTTTTAACTGAAAATGAACAAGCTACATGAAACCACTCCTGGTAAGAGTGTGTATTTTTTCAAATGAAAATACTAAAGAAAACCTGCTTAAAACAAAAGATTTCGCAAAGATTAAAAAAAGTGGAAGGCTCACTCAGAGTTCAGGAGTGGCTTAAATGGTCCCGCCATGAATCCCTGGTGTCATATAGGGGACTGCTGACCAGCCCCCTCCTTCCCAAAACAATTGGCCAATTTGGCACAGTGTGTCGCCTTTGTTCCCCAACTGCGGCCCACAGACTGCCTGAAGTGGTGTGTGTGTGTGTGTGTGTGTGTGTGCGCACGCGCGCATGTGTGTGTTTTGGGAGGGAGCGGGGGTGTGGGGTGGCAGTTTAGAAACTGCAGTTCTTCCTTTAGTCAGTAGGGGGAAAGCGCAGGGAGACAGATTCTCATGGTGAGACGATGCTTTATTTAGGACTGCATTATTCAGATCGTCGTGCTCAGTTATTCTTGTAGTAGCAGGAGTGTAGTCTCTGGAAATGAACTATCCCGAGGTCATGCTCAATGAATATATGCACGTGGCACAGTCTGAACACCATGATTATCCAAACTATACTGACCAAAAAAAAGAAATCCAATTACGTAATACGGTGCCAAATTTCAACAAACCCACTGAGAAAGATGCTTTTGCTCAGAGTCATCTTTGGAGGTGAGTACTTGTACCATACAAATTTCCGCGTATTCACAACGCGTATTCTGTAGCTGCCATTCGTCCGGAACCAAACATCGGCAGTGCTTGGGTCCGAGTGCTGCCATTGTCCTAACACTTCCATTTTTGTTTTGAGTTCCTCGTAGATACCAGGGTCTATAAAAGTCAGACCGAAAATGAGTGAAAATCAGACGAGTTATAATGCCATGACTAATGGAAGTTCAACAAGAACGCTTGATTGGGATGCTACAGGCCAGAAGTCCGGTAGATAGAGTTGCCCATCAATTCAGCGTGCATTCTGCGACAATTAGTCGCCTCAGAACCAGATTTAATCCCACTGGACACATGGCCGATCTCCCCAGATCCGGTAGGCCATGTGTTAACACTCCAGCGTCTGACCGTCGTGTCCGCTTGTTGCATCTGTGGGATCGCTTGCGGTCGGCAACTCGAACTGCCGCTGAGATGCATTTCTCAAAGCCGTCTGTTACCATGATGAAATTCTCCGTCCAGTCATCCTTCGTTTGTCCGACGTCACCGACTGACTTTCCAACAGGACAACGGGTGTCCCTACGTGGCACATATCTGTATAGAGTTCCCTCAAGCCAAAAACGTGCAAATCCTTCCCTGGCCAGCGTTTTCTCCAGATTTTTCACCTATAGAACACTTGTGGAACATTCTGGATAGAGAGAGATCCAGAGATGTCAACCACCGCCAACTGCAGTTTGTCAGCTAAGACAAGCACTGGCCGAAGAGTGGAACAGCGTTCCAGAAGCAACAATCACACCTCTGGTGATGTCTATGAGACGCAGGTGTACCAATGTGCGTGACGCTAACGGGGAACGTACGAGAAGCTGATAGTATCATTTGTGTATCATAATGTCGAGCTTCATCTTGTCGAATAAAAGCCAACATGACGATATTCCAACCTGATTTTCTGTCATATCTATTGTCTAATGAATACCAATGAAGTGTTGATTAATAACAGTTACACTTGATAAAATCAAGAAATAGAAAATTGCATTTCTTTTTTTGGTCAGTATATTATCTGGTCCATTTGGTCTTAGTAAAGAGTTATTAAAGTATTTCAATTAGGCCTGACATGCCATCACATGAAATTTCAGCTCAAACTGGTGACATATTCTCAACCCAGATAGCAAGCTCCTCCGCTCCGGATCTGCCCGGGCTTCGAGCCGGATCAGCTGGGGCCGGGGCAGATCCGGAGCAGAGGTGCTTGCTATCTGGGAACCCACTTCTTTGAATTTAGGAATTACACCCCCTGTTTATCACCTGCTAATATGAATATTAGTGAAGAAACATTCAAGTACATCCATATACAGTATACAGTCAGCACCATGATTCATCGGACAGTGGCGCGTTTTTTTATTTTGGTTCCTCACTCAATTGCTTGGCATGTACAAGGATACAGTGACAATGAGTTTGAAGTGCTGACTGTCCCCTAAAATTTGAAGGTATTTTCACCCACATTGAATGAGCCACTGAGAAATGACAGTACCTCATGCACACAGTTTCCCCATTTTTGGCGCATCAAAAATACTGGGCAGTTCAACATCACGTAGAATAAAGTAATCACTTTTTTTTCTTAAACCTTGGTTTGCATAATCTCTACTTGCAGTGATTGCTGAAGTCTGTGAGGCTCAGGCATCACCAGACGGTGGGTATGTTTTCTCATGTTGTTCTGCGGGGCCAGTACTGCAGCTGTCTTCAATTCTCACTTGTTTTAAGCACTACTTGCTTACACTGTCCTCTCTGGTGTGTAAAATGCACTTGCAGTTGTATTCAGATTCAGTAATTGGTCAAAAATAAAAAATATAAATAAAAAAAAAACAAAATGTGTGGCGCGCACTCGGCTCGTTACAATGTTTCTCATTTAAAACTATGAAAGTGTTACGGCTGTAAGTGAGGTAATAAACTAGCTAGCGTGTATGGTTATGGGAGTCCCTGCTATGTAGGTATATCATAGAAATGAAATGTGCAGTGTTAAATCTAATCTTACTGAACACATTTGGGCTCCATTTTGAACTCATATAGCCTGATACACTTCGCATTTTCAGTCACCATAGGGAAGGGCTTTCTGAAAACAAGAGTCATCAGAAGATGACATATCCCACCGGTTCCACAATTAATTCGTGATTTTTGGGCTGTTTTTTGTTAAAAATCCAAAATTTTGGGCAGAATGGAGCTGAAACTCCCAAAAGGCACAACTACACCATAAGAGTAAGTTCCATAACAAATTTGAAGTTTGTAAGTGGTATAGTTTTTGAGCTCTGCTCCGGAAATGAAAATGATTACGGATGGACAGACGGACAGGGCGATGACTGTATCCCACGGTATTCCATACCGGTGGGATAAAAAGCTAAAAACCATTTTGCAGATATCGGTCTTCTTTTCAGAACAATATTAATGCCTGTGTATTCCAGTTTGTTGAACAGAAAATGAAAAGGGCAGCTCTTAATGTTGTTGCTCCCAAACCTTTAGCAAGTATTTAGCAGATCCTCATATGAGGCTTAGGCACTTGTTCATGAACTTTTCAGATTAGGAGCACAGACCTGAGAATCAGTGTCATTTTTCCATTCATAGTGAATGCGGTAAAGAGGTGGGCGGGGGAAACCGATCTGAGATCAGGACTCCTGCTTTTGCATTTCCATTACCGCACCGAGACCTGCTGAGCTGTGCGTAAGGTGGACTACTTTCGAAGAAGGGCCAAAGCGCACTGAACCTGCCCTCAAGCAGGCTGTTTCAGCGTCAGAATGCGCCGTCATCAACTGTTTCACAGTGAAGTAGTAGATATTGCTTACCAGGGCACCGATTTTAATCATCATTGACTTCCATATCATCACTTAAAGACACATCTTCAAGCAGGTAGCTCTGTTGTAATAGAAACAAATTCCAGGCATGCTGGGCTGAGTTGCCAGGTGGAACAGGGTATGACCAGGCCAGTACATGGGGATGGAAAAAGGTCAGTGTCGATAGCGACTTAGCCATCTCCCATTCATTAACACTGTGTAAAATAAATGGATACAGTAGGAATTATCATGCAATTCAGGTCAAGTATCGGGCTCACAATGAAGCGGTACCACATATGGGAATCAATCCCGCAACCTGGAATAATACCAGCTCAGATGCCTTAGAGCTGTAGAATAATATAATGCTCCGGTGCTATTACCTCATCAAGGGTGAGAGAGAACCCATCATGGGATTGTGCTGATAAAACATTGAAGGCATATGGGCTACTTTTGATCTTAGTATTACAAAAAAAAAAAAAAGACAATCTGGACGAATGAACAATCCTGATGCATTCAGGGCAGGAAAATATTCCATCAAGAAAACAAAGACAGTGGCGAGGGCTTAAGCATTAGCATGTTCAGCTGGGCATTCTTATTACTTTTCCTCCTTTGATGTTTAATTTCACACCAGAGACCACATCGTGGATGGAGGTGATCTTTCCCATGAGCGATTCACTTCGCTAGTGTGCGTGGGGAAAACACTTAGGATGGTGCAAAACTGAAATACATGAAAAACAAAGTTTTTCTTGCCATTAAAGAAGGCGCGAATAAATATAGCATAGCCCATCTATTTAACAAACTAATTACAATTGTCTCACTTAGTCCTTCGTTTTTTGTCTTTGATTTAACTGGGGTAAGATTAAAATATATGCAGAGTGTATATATAGCGTACAATAGTTCTGCTGATGTGGCGCTTTTTTATTCTTCTCAAACAAAACAAACTCTTTTTTTGTAAGCACATTTAATCAATTTGCATATACTGGAGAACAAGCTTTTCATCTGAAAACTAATTTTGAAACCGATTTATTCTTATTCATGCACCTTAGAGAAAACCTTTAAAAACAGACAGCAGAATACAAAGAAATTTGTAAATATTTTGTCAGGTAACCTAATTGTATTGATTTACAGCAGTATGGAAAGTGGTTCACTTTGTTTAACTTCGCTGTTCTAGAAAAACTACTACTAGCATACAGAACATATTTGCCATTTGTGCTCAGTAGAAACATATTGCTTATCCATGCCTCTACACTGAATGCACATGTCCTTGACTGTTTATGAATGTAAATCCAATACAAGAAATTGAAGTGCAGAATGATTGAATGACTGAAAATTAATATATGTACATGTATATGATGCAGACAAGAAGAAATGGATCATTGGTTGTGCTTTTTGTTACAGGAATTATGTATGATGGAAATATGTACCAGTACATATGATGGAAAAATAATTTTTTAAGTTATCAATTTTAAAAAATTGATAATTTTTTATCGTATAAAAAAGTTCAGGTTCAATGAAAGTTCATTTTACAACTGGTCCATAGAATTCACCCCTTCAATCAAACTGATTGCATAGTAATTACTGCCCATACACCAAGGGTCATAAGTAAGTACTTGGCTCTGCATGCCACCACAATGAAATGAAATGATTCCAATATGCATAAACTCAGTTTCATTTGAAGCGATTATTTAAAATTAATGCAGGAGTCACGTATAACTCACAATTATTCTCATACAAAGCATCTCAAGTTTTATGGCTCAGAATTATTGGACAAACTGACAATCAAAAATAGTCATGTAAATTACTTGGTTACAAATGGTGTGCAGTCTGGAACTCACAGACATCACCAGACGCTGCGTCTCTTCCCTGGCGATGCTCTGCCAGGCCTTCACTGCAGCCGTCAGCTCCAGCTTGTTCTTGGGGCATTTTACCATCAGCCAATAAAATACATGTTCATCTACAGTGGCACCGGAGAGCGCAGACCTCCACCAGTATTGCAATCTTCATTAACACACAAATCTGCAATGGCAACCATCATATTTGTACAATTGGCTAAGTTTTGTCAAATTAAACTTCTACTACAATGTAGTAGATTTTAAGCTCTATGTCATTTATTCCAAGTTACAATCCCGTAATGGTGAAGAATTCTTAAAAATAAAACAATTCTTAGGCAACTTTTTTGATATACTGTGCGTTGCCTTACCTTTCAAACACGTTTTTGCTTGTTCACCTAAGCTGCTACATTCATGAAATGCGTTTCTCTTTGTCTGTGACCCTTTTCGTGGCTAAATTAACCCTATAATGCCCCCTGTATCATATATGATACACCAAATTTAATGGACTATGTCCACCTGGTAAGATGCAACACAACCATGACTGCTCACTGTATCATCTCTGATACACAGTGCTGCCACCTGGAGGGAATAAGTGGTATTACAGGAGTCTCTCCCCTAGTCACTCACTTCAAGGTAGTAGCTCCCATGTGAATGGGAATTGATGAATTTCCTTGGACTTTGGCAGTGAAGTTCGGCATTCCAAGGTAAATATTACACAAAAACTCATTCTTATACATGTTAAGGAATAGCTATAGATAGTAGAGAGCATATAAATAATTTGAAATTTCGAGTGTTGAGTTCTGGAGGGGGGCTGATTTTTGGCTGTATCAGATATGATACTCCTGGAATTGTTCAGCAATGTATAATTTGCTGTCACAAAACCTAATGATGAACAGTGGATCTGAATACTACCCTTCAATACTTCAAAAATATTACTGGGTCATATTTTTCATATAATGATGTCTGTCTGGGCATTATAGGGTTAAGTGACGGTATTGTGTCCAGTTATGTTCCCCCAACTAATTTCCCTTGAGAAAGTTATGTGATGCTACCCCAACAGTGGCACGGTACGGAACAATCGTCCCTAGTATGAAAGGGCCCTAGATTGCCATGGGCAGTCGGCTCTTTGCACACGGCAAATCACCTGCCCTTATATGGTGTTTAGTGGGTGTCATTATATGCTAATTTAAAACAACCACCCATGCGCTTCCAATTAACGATCCAGTGGGATTCAACATTCAGCACTCCTGTCTAAGAGCAGATTTGGACGGTAAGAGCGTTTGATGCATCCGTAGTTTCTCTTATTTTTTTCTCTTAGCAAGAAAATAAGTGAAAATATAAAATAAATTTAAGAGAATGTTGCGGCACGAGGCCCATTGTCTGGACAAACAGACAGACAAACAAACAAAAATTAGTGAATGCATAATCGCTACTCAACTTTGTTGGTCGATGGCGGAATTCAATTCATGTTAGATGACTGACATAGCCACCGTAGAGCATCAATCCACAGGATCTTGTTCCAGAACTACAAAGACATTTTTTAAGACCTACCAGTCATTGTTTATGTCTCTTGGTTAACCCTCTGTAACTACCGCAATGAAGAGTTGATTGTTGACTTCGACACAGATATGCCTACCTGAAGTTCCTGCTCAGATCAGCTCTTGGGAAGGGGTTTTTCTTCAACCCAGAGAGAATTCTTCTGTCATTCACCTCTGTTTTTATCTGTGGTCCTCCAGGTTTTTTGATGTTCTTGAGCCCTCCATTGCAATATCAATGTCTCCCCGATGACGATAGTCGGGAGATACTATGGTTTAGTTCCGGGGCCGCCGCTGCATAGATTTTATGTTCTGGGCTCTGGAAGCCACAATTATTACTGGAATGTTTTCAAATTTTACGCAAGCGAAAATTATTTATACTTGACCGGGGCGAAGCCAGGGTTGGCCAAGGCCACCATAAATTAAACTTCGGCCACTTCCCTGGCCCCCCCACCACCGTTTTGCTGGCAACTTTTTCAGCGCGCAAGTGTTCCCACATGGACGCAATTCAACAGCACACCTCAAACAAGTAGTTCTCCACCACTACAGATGGAGGCGGTAATACACTCAACTAGACTTTTTTGATCAAAACAATTACAGAAGAAGAAGGAGTGGTAGTTGAGGTTCATGTGCTCTATGCATGAAACATCCTTGGCTCTACGAGTGAAGGTGCCAACCATAGATGTATATATAGAACACTAGATTGCTGATAGGCTTCACTCAAGCAACGATACTAAGCAAAAAAAAAAAAACCAGCAAATTAGCTAGTTAGTTAATGTACTCTTATGGTTACTCTGTCAAAGCGACCACAAAACAAAAAGAAGCTTGATGGAACAATCGTAAATGTGCACACGGTCATACTAAATTTGATTTTAAATTTGATATATTATATGACAATGCTCAAGTCGGATTATGGCCAATTTCAAACCTCCAACATGGCTGCCGGCAGCCATTTTGTCCGAAATTTTTTATGTTCCGGGCTCCGGAAGCCACTATTATTACAGAAATGTATTCAAATTTTACACAGGCGAAGACATACATATGGCAATGCTCAAGACAGATTTTTCGTCAATATGGCTGCCGGTGGCCATTTTGTTTGAAATTTGGGGATCGGGGAGATACACGACTCGGTCCCCGCGGCGACCGAGTTATCTAGTTCTATGATGTCTTCATTTTTCAGCCCAAAGATGGCTTGTTTCACTGGCATTGACAGCTCTTTGGGTATCATATTGTGAGTCAGTGGAGTCAATATGAAAATACCACTGTTAAAAATCAACTCCCAACTTCTAATCTGCTAATTTGTACAACATTAAATAATGTGGGAATAATACTCACTGGGCTATGGAACAGCTGAGAAACTCATTGCCCAATGAATTATAGTCCCTTAAAAGGCAGGGGGAGGAGGGCCACACAGACAAAGTGCTGCGATTTCTACACCATTCAATCCATTTGGATGCAAATACCCTTAACGCTGAAGGTACACATTCATGATTTAATTTCAACACCAATATGATTTTGATTGCTAAAAAAAAAAATTTATAAAATTGAAATCTGTGTGGACCTGACTAAAGAGCTGGTGCTTACCCAGAAAATACTGCAAATAACAGCCTAAGATAAAGTATGACCTGATCTCGCACCCTCATCTACCAACATTCGATTCTGTGTTTCCTATGAACATGAAAGAATCAGTCTCTGCTTTGTTCGTGTTTTTTTTTTTCAGCACAGCGAAATAAAAAGATTTATTGCTCAAAAATTCATTGTAACTTACATTTCAAAATGATGCATGTTCGTTTAAAATACGAGCTGCTGAACTGCACTTTTGTATGTGACTACGCTGAGTGTCAGTGTCAGTGTCAGTGTCGCTACCGCAGTGACTGTAACACAATGTGTCTAATCAGAGGTGGCAGAGGATTAACAGTTTCTTACTCCGTGCTGTTAAGCCAAAATGACTGTTAAAAGAGCGGATGCCGAGAGAGCAGAGGATGGCAGTTGAGAAGCATTTCGCCGTTGCTGAGACTCTTGGCCGGTGGAGAGGCGGCAGCGCTAATCTGTGCTCCGGTTGGAGACGTTTCTCGCCGTGGGTACCCCGTTCCCGCCCCCTCTCAATTTTAAGACCCGTGTCAAGCTCAAAGAGCCTGGCTGTTCTCATTTCCTGTGCCTTCCGGCGAGTGCTGCTATTTATAAAAATTAATTTTTCCTCCCTCTTTTATTTTATTCCTCTCCCACTTCTTTGATTTTCTGCCCTGGTTAGGAAGGTGGCCACACTGGTGGCACGCTTCCAGACGCTTTCTCTCCTCTTGCTCTCTCTCTTCAGTTCTTCTACAGCGCTCCTTTCATACTATGCCCCCCAACATCTGGCCTCCAAACCGCCTTTCCCTCCCCAGCTCTGTACCTTTGTGTGTGTGAGCGTGTTGCTTCAGGTTCATTCTGAATGGAGAAAAAGCAAACAAAAAGAGATAAGTGCCCTGTAACACAAAGAAGGACCAGAGAGTTAGCTGGATATCTGCGCAGAGTAAAATCTGGAGCCCTTCTCAAACTGGTACATGGACTGGAATTGAGAGATATGGTGGGTTTTACTAATCCAGTTAACACTGCAATCCGGCTTTGTGATGCAGGCCCCAGCAGTCAAATGTTGTTTTTATACAATCTGAGAATGCTGCATTAGCTTAAAAACTACACTTAGAAAAAAACTCTGAATGCTATTGAATTGGGAACATAGACTGAAGTAAAACATTCTCTGTGTCAGGTCTCTCAGTCCAACAATCTATCTGAATCAATAATTCTGCTCTGTGATAAAGGCTTAAGCTGTGACTGCATATGGGTGGCAAGTTATGGAACTGGAATACTAGGCAGTAAACCATTGCTCCTGATCCGAGGCTGTTGTCATCGCATAATCAACCTAGAAACGAGAAATGTCCACAAAAGCCTTATTTTCAATAAAAAGTGATAACGAAAAGATGGACAAAATTTCTTGTGATATACAACTTCCTCCAATATGCAAATTCCTTTTAGCTTGTATTTGAGTGAAAAAAATACAAAGATAAAATGAGCAATGTTAACCGTTTAATTTTTGGAAATATCTATTTTGAAATGTGACATTAGCAACAGGTTCCAATGAAGTTGGGGCAGGTGCACCACTATGTAAAGTCACCACTCCTTTTCACACTCAGCAGCCATTTTGAAACTGAACTCAGCAATTGTTGGAAATTTGAAAGTGGACTTTGTTCCCTTTTTTGCCTGCAAGTGGCAGAAAACCCGCATGCTGGATTTGTGTGCATTCTCACGTACGCAGAATTACCCCCATTATCTTAATGGCACCAGCACCTGGCAAAGGAATTTCTGGTTCATAGGAGAATATCCATGAGGTTTTTTACGACCCAAAAGGCACCCAACCTTATCGGCCCATGGCTGGAGCGGTCACGGACCTCTGGGTTAATAATCAGTGCCTGATGTCCTCCCATTAACCCTAAAACAGCCAATGAAACTGTGTGGTCTGTGTTGGACAATGCCATAGTGCCATCGACTGGACTTTTCAGAGAGTACGCCAGCAAAATAATTTGCAGTGCCTCCGATTCCAGAATTTCCGGGACTTTTCCCCCCACTGGTTTAAAATACTAATTTCGCCGATAATGTTACAAATCTAATGCATATTTGTGTTATATTGCATGATAAGAGCTGATTGATAACATTAATACAAGTTAACCTTGTAATTCTGTATTGTACCGGACGCAGAGATGCCAAGTCTTTTGCATTCAGCGTAGCATCTCACACATTTTTTAGGCTTATTCACTGTAGTCCCCAATTATTCAATGAACGCTAATTAATGAGATTCTCACACGGAATCAAAATTCTAGTGCACTGAAGTTTCAGTTTCACTTGCCTAAAGCTGCACCTCATCACAAGTAACATGGAAAGTGATTATGACTCTGGACTTCTCTCCTTCTCTTTACTCGGGGATTAGACACAATGCATGTGTTTCATGATCGTTTAAATTGATTTAATGAAATGAAACGAAAGACCATTTGAAGCATCTTAAAGCAATTCCATTGCTTTCAATCCCTCAGCGAAGAAAAGCCTGAGAATTCCCGAGTCATAATCCATTCTCATGTCACTAGTGGGGAAATCCACCGTAATGCACGTGAAACTGATTAACTTAATGCACAATGGCTTAAATTCCTCGAGTAAATTTCTTCAGTGCACGTTCATTGAATAATTGCTGACTAAGGCACAGGAACGTGAATGCCACTAAGAGGCGAGAGACTCACGCCGAATGCGTGAGACTTGGCATCTCTGCCAGACGTTTCATGGCAAACCAAAGTGCTAACATATCGTGTTTGGTATCATTCTACTCCTTTAATTTCTGAAATGGCATGGGGTATATTTCGAAGGGATTAGAATTGTATCAAACCCTCATTTATTAACTGTGAAAAGAACATACTTGTGGAAATTTCCCCTCTGGCAATGTCCCTGCCTAATTTCCTCTGAGGTGTCGCATTTCTAATTCGGCTACCCAAGTCTTTAACAACCCTGCCATAAAAGCCACTCGTGTTTTTGGTATAAAAGATAGGGAAACAAAGCATTTGAGGAAGATCGGAAGCGACTTCCCACACGTGCCTCGGTAGGCCGTATATGCTGTATGTATTCGACACGTTAGGAGGATTGTAATCAACCTCCCACATGGGTTTCTATATGCCATATGGAGACAAAAAGGGTTAGGAAAATGGTAAGAGCTTCCCGCACGTACAGTTTGTGTATGCTTGTAGCTGTGCCAGGTATGACTTTATCGCTTTAAATTTCTTGTAACGATGTAATTCGATTTTGCTGATTTAAGCTTGTGGCTGCCTGGTGAAATAAGTTGTTGTTTCTGACTAACTGACTTATAATCCTTCCGGCTGGGAGTTCCGGTCACCCAAGGGGTATAATGCAGGGCTACAAGGCCTGCCTGATCACCAGGCCTCCCTTCTAGGTACATGGTGGTTTTCCATGATGCGCCTGGTGTTATTTTAATTAACTTTGAGAAACTTAAGAGTTCCTGTAGGCCTTCTTTTTTTTGTGTGTTTTGCGTTAAACTGGAAAACAGTCCCTGAACACCTTGCATCAAACTTAAAAGTCCCTGAATGCATTCCACTCCCTGGTGGTCCCTAGTAATACTTCATATGTTCAGACCACCAAGCATAATTGGAACGCCAGCCTCTGATTTCACCACCAAATTGGACTGTACAGATGTTTTTGGTCCGGCGGACTTAGGGTATAGACCAGTTATGAGTCTGATGCACACCAGACATGAATAAAATATTCATATATCCTTCAATTTTGGCTTCACAGATGTGCAACCTCTCTATACCGGGTACAATTATGCAGCCCCAGACCATTAGTGATGAGTGGTTGTGGAATTTGGCTTGCAGTTGTGGTTGCAGTATTTTCCACAGTAAAAACTTTGGTTGTGGTTTCAGTTTTTTAACATCTCTTAATGATTTATGGAAATGCCTTACCATTAAACCACCAAAATATGTTCAGATATGAGTTATATATTTTCCATTTATCATTAACTAATTCAGTAATAGCTAAGTAATGGCATTCATGCAAATTTCCGAACAAGAGAAGGGAATACTGGTGACGGGTCACAGTGAACATCATTTTGACATCTTTTTTTCCAAATGTGAGACACTGGTATAGTGAAGTACCTTTATGCCTGTTTTTTATATTGAATAAAAATGTTGATAACTAACAAACTTGGCTGTTCTACTAATCTACTCCCCACGAAACTCGATAAAGCAACAATGAACAGTTGCAGCCACAACCTTATTGGCATTGAAAGTGATCTGAAGTCATGCAATGTATGATTACGTTTGTTTTTCACGTCTTTATAAAGTTCCTTTGAATTCTGTTGTTTGTATTGCTAATGCGCTTCATACTGCGGGTGCTCGAGCACTGTGTACAGAATCCGCGACGAGTGCCAACAATGTAGACATGCCGTATGGTTTATGGTTTTTTTTTTTGCAAACAGAGTAGTTAAAACCTCACCAAATCTCCATAAAAAGTTACATGCTTGCAATATACAGCACATCTAAATGTAAACCAAGGCGCATACGATACAAGAGATTACAAAATGTACAGGAACTCACCAAAATTCTAAGATAAATTCTACGAACGCATGTGGTTTCTCAAAATAGGACAAAAACATCAAATATTTACACAAAAATTGTCATGCGCTTTCATTCAGATAATTGATTTGTAACATATTGTCCTCTTGTTCTTAATTACTTGCAGATGCTGCACGATACTGAGATATAGAGGCCGAAGCCACACATGCAAATCAAATACGAAACAGGTAGTTTATTTTCTTACCTTTACGGAATGCTGTGCTATTACTTTATACTTAAAAACATTGAGTCTCGATTTCAAAGTTGAAAATACTTTTTTATGCGTCTTTTTATGCATCAACTCCAGGTGTTGAATTGGGGCACTTTCACACTAGGTATGATGGTTGCGTACCGTGCCGAAGTACGATTGTCTCCCTCTGGATAGCGCTGATATACGACTTCCCCTTTGTGTATTAGTGTCTTTATCCTAATTTGATGATGCCACTACAATTGTTTTGACTTTCACTGGTCCTCTGAAGTATTTCTAAGCCCCTATGATTATATCCATTACAGCATTATGTCTGTTCTTAAAGGATCAGTGTGTAACATTTAGAGCCATCTAGTGGTCAGATTATAGATTGCAATCATCTAACCATTCCTTTTCTCGGCAGACCTACGGTGGCCGCAAAACTTGCGAAAATGTGAAAGGTGCTCTCTTGTGTCAGGGCTTTATTCATTTACTTTTTTCCCGTTCTGGGCTACTGTAAAAAAAATGGCGGTGCAACATAGCGGCCTCCATGGAGGTGGACCCGCTCCCATGTAGGTTTAAAGGGCTTATTGCAAGCAAAATGAAACTCAAAGATTATTGTTTTCAAGTGATTATACTCTACTAAAAAGTAGTTATGAAAGTTATATTCCATTTCTGCCAAAATATCAATCTAAATTCTACTCACTGCTCCTTTAATGCAATGCGGTCAGAATGATTGAAGGTCACACACATCCAATGTTGCTATTCAGCCTTGTCTTTTATGCATGAAGATTGTTGAGTTTCTCAGAATATTTCTCTCTATTATAGACTGTCCATTGATGATCCCTAAATTATTTGGAATTGCACGTTGAGGAACTTTGATCTCTAACTGCTCGATTATTAGGTCATGCAGCTTTTGTCCAAGTAGTCATCCTCAAGCCCATACAGCTGGTCAAACTTGTCTTTTGTGACCACTCATTCTATACCCAAATATACCAAATCACCTGTCACTGACTCACCTGTTTACCTGTGGAACGTACCAAATGGGTGTTGCGACTATTTTTCACAAGATTCAAGGATTGTTGTGAAATGTGTTGCAGGCATAAAATTTGGAAATCATTAATGTTTACAAGAATAAATGAAGTTGAAAGGTAAATTTTATTTTTCTTGGAGCTGGTTACTACTAAGTCTCAATAAAAGAACTTAACCACTTAACTCTGCTTTTATTTCCATTTTATATACTGTCCCAATTCTTATGGCGCTGAGATTGTGACACTTTGATTTGGATGTGGCGCGTAAGGCTTGACCCTTACATACAAAACAAGGGGAACATGATGGTTCTCAGCACATGCTTCGGGTTACAATAAGTTTGGTCAAACAGGAAACAAAATGCTTGGCAGCATGTCAGAGATACAAGCGGGCATATTAATGTGGCAGGTGTTGGCACGTAAGGTTTCAGATTAGAAATATGGGATTAGGATGTTTTTAAGTGAACAATCTAATGCTCCAGTGACTATCCCGACTGGCAATTCATTGTGGTTAATTTCTTTTAAAAAAAGAAAGGCTACTCCTTTAAGTGTTAATAAAGCTAATTAGTAAGATTTTTCACCAGCTGGGTTAGTATAGCCTTTTTTGAGTGCAGCTCACCCTCACAATCCTCACCCACACCCTCCAGGCCGCAAAATTAATTTTTCTGACCTTTGCTTTTCCAGACCTGCGGAGTTCAGAGTCTTTTTTCATTATTGCTGTGCTTAGTTTTTATACAAAGTACATGCTGCATATTTACAAGGGCACAGAGAATCCAGGTGTTAATTTTCATGTTTTGCATATTAGAAATAAAACATGAGAATTGAAACTGTGTAACCTTTCAGCTCATTTGCATGACCGAAGAGTTCAGGTTCAATACACAGCCATTTGAGGAAGTGTTTAATTGCGGAGGAATCCATTGGCACTGCATATTTAGGGCTTTCACCACAGAAGAATGCAAATGCATGACATGGAGAAAAACAGATCACTGGAAAATGCAATGCTTTCAGGAAAATCTGCATAATTTTAGGAAAATACAGTGAGCCTGACGAAATTCAGAATCTTGGTTTCAACGCAGTAAAATGTTCTTCAGAAGGTTTTTGTTGATTTCTGGGATGTGTAGTCCATCACACTGACTCCGGCGAGCAATACAACTTAGAAACGAGGTTTATATTAACTCTTTAGCCAGTCCGTGGGACTATTTTGTGTGAGTGTGTGTGTGTGTGTGTGTGTGTGTGTGTGTGTGTGTGTGTGTGTGTGTGTGTGTGTGCGCGCGTAAGCAAAAATTTTGTCAAATGCTGATCAGCTCCACGTGTGATCTCATCAGGTAAGTACTGCATGTAGGCTTGTGTGCACGGAACACATCATTCACACGGAATTAATGCTCATGAGTAACATCTGTGATATGAAAAGTGTGTGTGTGTGTGTGTGTGTGTGTGTGTGTGCCTGTGTGAGTAAATGTGTGCAAATTTGTTCTTGTAATCTTATGTATCTTCATGTGTTTTAAAGGACAAGCAGCACTGAGTCTGTGTTTCTCGACTCTGTTTCACTCCCGCTCGCCATCTTTCTGTTTTTTATAAGAAGCAAATGATCCTTCTTCTAAACAGACTGGCCTGAGCAAATGTCCTTCCGCCCGCCCTTGCCCTCTGCATGAACTTTAATGGTGCCAACCAAATAAAGTGATAAAACTGTAAAGCTCTCCCTTGTTCCCCATTAGAGACAAGTGTTGACTTTTTAAGCTGTGTTCCGAGCGTCCTTGCTGAGACGCCCAACTCTATTACTCAATCACCTGAGATGGGAGGAACTTACAGGGATCTAATGAACCAAAACTTTCCCCAATTGGAGGTCAGCTGGTGAGGAAAATTTGACTGAATCCTAATGCACCCCTAAGATGGAACAAGTGCTCAATGAATGATCGATGTATTGGTACATCTCCCACTAAATGCTCATAGGAGCCATGGCACCGTTTGTATCATCCAACCTGCAGGTATATTTGTACTAATAACCCTAAAAATTTGACAAAAGAACACTCTGAGCTTCGCAGTATGGATGATTAATGCCAACGGAATAATTAAATTCCATTAGGCCTCGATTTCACTTACTTGTGGTGCCTGTGCGGTGTCCATTCGGGAGAGCTTGCCAAGACTGGAAGACTAATGCTTCTCAAAGAGCGGTTTCACCGGTCAAACCCCAGGGAAGGACAGGGTAGCTTAGGACATCTGCTTGTTGTTGACGGTGAGAGGTATTGATGCATTGGATCATTAGCGGGGTGAGCGCGAAACCAATGTTTTTGTGTTTACAGCAGAACCCAGCGCTAGTCCACACCAGCGCCAAGCCTGATTTTTCTCATCTCTCAACCGACTTCCTGAAATGGACAAAAATTGGCTGCTCTGATCAAAATAAATAAAGAAATAAATTAATCAGCCAAGACCTACTGCCACTACAAGCAAGTTTATGCTTCAGTTTCAATAGAAGTGGAATGTCCAGGGGACAGAAAGTAAAAATCTTACTATCTGCTTTAATCACTCATGAAAGCGTAATGGCAGTCTGTGGCCAAATTGCTCAGGAGTTTCTGCGAGACCGAGGGTTCCAGGCTGGGACCCCTAAGAAGCTAGAATGAGAATGAGAATGGCTGCTGGGCCCTCAAGCCAGGCTCTTGACCCCTGATAGCATGAAGGGGAGAGTGGGCTCCTGCTTAGTCTGATAAACTGACTTTGGATTTAAAGTGTCAAAGAAATTTATATAATGAACTAAGCTGCTGAGAAAGTTTAGCTGGTTGGAATTAAATTTTGGGTCGGTCATCCTCCCCTCCAAGCGTGAATTATCCACCCTCTGTTCAACATTTCTTGCAGGTCATACTGCACCTGTAGCGTGCGAAAGCTGATTAAAGTCGAATAAGCTTATTGAGTAAACTGATGGCTTTTGGATGCTCAGCTGGTCAAGCTTCTGACACATGCTTAGTTTGGTTTCAGCTAAAATTTTCAGCAGGTGCAACACTCCATGATGGAAGATCTGTGTGATTATAAAATGCTGAAATCCTCTCTCTTTCCCTGCTTCCTCCTTTCCACCCACTGCTGATGGCTCCCCGAAATTGGAGAGAGTTCTTCACTCCTCTGTGCAGCCCCCCTCCTGCCATTCCTTAGCTGAGGTGTTCTGAAGGCTGAAATTATCGGGGATGGGATAGTCCACTCCCTGCAAATGGCTGCAGTAATGATCCACTTGGGAGGTGTACAGTTAGGCATCACACTTGATGGGTCCAGGTGCTGCAACATAAGCATTTCATTAAATATTGATGCCACCGTTTTCAGTTACAGTGGAGGGGGGAAAAAAAGCTGCATTTGGCTGCGTTCCAAGGGGGACTAGATATACTTCTTCTTTTTTTAATTCTGCCTCTTCCCTAATCACATTCTGGTTTTACTTGACCTTTCTTCTGCTAATTAGTTGGCTTCTCGAAAAGCATTGTGGGTAATATGTCTTGGGTTGGTGCGGGTCTTCCCACTTTCCGCTGTGGTAATCGCTCTAAATGTGCAAAGGATTTATCCAGCGGAACGGTTTCGCCACAATCTTTAAGTACACCAACCATAAAGTATGGCCCAATTATTAGTACCGTCCTCCAACCAATCGAAGGGCATTAAACTAAAAACGAAATTGCAGTGATGTTTTACTTCATCTACCCAGACAAATGGGACATTAGCATTGCTTCTCTGTGACATATTGCCAGAGCAATAGAGAGCAGCCTTCTATGGAACAATAGTGTTGGTATTGTATGCATGATACATAAATGTGGCTCTAAATGCTGAATGTTGACATGAATGCCATTGACTCACGCACTGACTTCATCAGGTCCGTATTCATGAGGAACTCTTATACTACAGTGCGAGCCTCTTCAAGAGAGATGGAGAGAGTAACCCGAAAAGACAAAGTATTATAACAGTTAAATAATGCCCATGGTTAGAGAATACTGAATATTTGTGCTGGTGATGGTGTTATTGAGGTAATGGCAGTGGCAGTGATTCAGGGATCTCGGGCTAGGTGGGACCCAAAAATACTACACTACACTACACTAGTTGTGCGCTTGCTTCAGTGAAGTACCACACTCTATTCTCTTACTTCTTCTTCTCACTCAAAAAAAAAAAAAATAAAAAAATAAATATGCAATAAATTCTGGGAACTTAGTGTGGTGACGTCACCGTTAGAGTGGCAAACAGCTGTAAAATTACCTAGAAGTCTTCTCTTAAACTTGCTCAAACTTCCCCAGTTTTCACTCCACATAAATATTTTCATATTTAAGTTGTAGCGAACTAACTTGTAGCGTCAAAACTATCATTCACTGATGAAAAGGAACAAGATAAATCCACATCAACGCACTCGAAGTCAGCATCCGCCATTGTTACTTCTAGTCTACTCTCTTCAGCAGCCCTCGGCGTGTTCCGCCCGTGACGTCATGCGGTCACGTGACTGTCCAACCTCGCCCGCCTCCGTTTTTCATGCGGTCACCGAGTGGGTCGCATAAACATCAAAATAATGCGGAATAACTGCATTTTCGGCCCATTTGGATATTGTATTCTTTTTCAGTAAAGTAATATCTATCAGTTTATAACAAACAAGGTAGGTGGCCAGTATTTCCTCTTTAACAACAGTGACTTGCAATTGAATCGGGAGAGCTGAGCCAATTCCTCCCGAGGCATTTTGGACTAATGGCCCAACAGCAGTATTGATCTTAATGTGACTGCTCTGAGGTGTAAGTCTACAACCTTCTGAGACTAAGTATGTTTGTCACTAGGCAGCCTTATGTCTGGATCAGGGGCGTCTCTAGGACTAAAGATTGGTGAGGCCTAGAGCTCCCCTTTAAAACAATTACTAACCCTGACATGCATGCAATCATTTGCATAATTGGCAAACAATCCCAGTATTTTCCTGGCTTTTTTATTGTATTTTTAAAAATTTTTTGCGACTTTTTCAAAAAGTGGCAATGAAAGTTGCAATGTGGCGATTAATTGTTTTGTCCCCGAGGAATTTGCATGGATTGGTTGAATTTGCTTTAATAGATGCAATTGCGACATGCCACTTCCTTGAGGGACTGAGCAATAGATTCACTCCGAGAATACGCCAGTGTGGTACGGTGCGGTACATTTCGGTACGCCGACAATCATTAATCGGGACGTGTAATTTCGTGCATTTAAATCAGCGTTATTCAGAATTGCACACAGACATTTCAAATGGTCTTTTATTTTATTTAAACCAATCGATCATGAAGCGCCAGTTATCACCAGATGAGTGGAAAAGGTAGCACAGATGTTTGAGAGCAGTTTGTCTTTCATAAAGCACTGAACAATTTTTGAGTGGCCTGAATAATTTTTCTGATCTGAATTTATCCCATTATTTAGTCGTCAGTTGATCGCATGGAGAGAGAAACCGTAACTTTGATTGCCTGAGGATTATTGTCAAAATTGGAAACAGTGTTAATAACGGGAAATAACTGAGTACAAGCCAGGAACAATCATTGACGCAAAGGCATGGTCCAGGCTCCACCAAATATCACTTCCAGAGACGCCGCTTATTGCAACACTATTTTTATGGTTGAAAGGCCACAGTTGCAACAAGTGCTTCCTAGGTTACAACTACAATGTAATACTCTATAAAATTTTATTTGCACTGTACTCTATCTGCATTACAGCTACCCTTAAAGGGCATCTAAAGTCGATTCCCATTGTTTTTGTTTATCGGCCTATCAGCGAGCCGCACCTGCGCAAACGAACCAAAATAGAAGGATTATCTACGCGTGTACACAAAAGAGTGGCTGATAAATGAAATTGGTCATGTGACAATGCAAGATGTCCACAAAAGTTAGTGATTTGTTTGTAAACATTGGACATTCAACGTTCCATCTGAGAATGGACTTTAGATTCCCTTTAACATTATACCACATTGACAAATTGCTATTCATTTAATTGCATTAAACTGCAGACAATTTTATTTGTTTCCAGTATTTCCCACCCTTGCATATTATGCATTTCATTAAGTATGTAGTTAGTAGTTTCAACCTATGTAGGTAATGCTGTGTATTGCAATTACTGATGACATAAATACTATGCAGAGCTAACAGTGGTCAACTTGTGTATTACCACAATGGCATGATGAAGCTTTGTACTGTATATGATAGGACTTAAAATATTTAAATAAAAAGTGCAAGTTTTATGTCTAAATTTATGAGGGCCATGTAGGATCTAATTTCACCCTATTTGTGCATGAATCATTATCATCTGATTTCTACCCAGTCCTCCCAAATTTTGAGTCATTGTCAGCCTCTGGTATGAATACAACTAGCAGATATTGAAGAAAAAAGTCATGCTCCTGTCATGCAACTGCTGGATTTGGGTGCTGCCACCTTTTTGGTCCAATTCATGATATCATCAATGTCATATGTCATATATTTTTATATTGAGCTCCATGTCATAACTTTTCATTGTGTCTTGGATTCCTGGGATGGTCTCAAATGCTATTCGAAGGCTGATCCAGGGTCCAAAAAGAGCTTACCTTAGACATTCTCCTGGCTTTTCGATCACTAAGGAGAGGAAAAAAGTTTGCATCACCTTCAAAAATTATTTATTCCAGGCCGGTATCTGCAAAATGTCAGCATCGCTCACATCTGGCGACAAAATAATAAGCTGGGGCCGCACGTGTTTTTGAGAGAGCGCCTTAGCTGCCGTTTACATATATAATAAATCTTATTCGCAAATCCTTTCCTGAATGGCCTTTGGAAAACGTCTGGCCCTGGGGAACTGTTTTTTAAAAGTGCTCCTGCCAGGAAGAATTCACTGAAGATTCAGTTTGTATCGATAGCCCAGACGAACACTGCTGCTAGCTACCGAATCGCACAAACACAAGTGCAATGATGTGCGCGCACAGACGTGGAATGGATTAGGACGTCAGCTGGAGCCAGACAGAAGGAGGAAGAGAGCGAATGAGTGTGAGGCTCTCTGACTGCCCGAGGAGGAAAGGTTTTGGTTGTGTCTTCAGTGTGGCCCTGTCTGCTCGTCATCTGCGGTAAAAACTTCTGCCATCCCATAGTTTCACTCATGAACTCTGCCAGCTGGTTTCACTCATTACTCCCACCTTCTCTTGATAAATTGCACTCATCAGTGAATTCAGGTGTCATTATATAATACAATATGCAATGTGAGGTAGAACTACCCCTTTGTGACAGTTCCATTGAAGGTGATGTGATAAAAAAAACATACACCCTTTGCAACACAAGCCCATGAATGCAATTAATACACAAATCTGTATGTATACAAGCGTAGCAACTGACATTAAGTTCCTACGAGTCTGAAACATCATTATGATGCAGTTCCTTTTTGGTCAGTGGCAATAAGCCGTTGAGCTGAAATGACCAGGTCTGCCTTATAGCCTACGTAGCTAGCAGCAATAAAATACTGTAATATTGGCACCCTCCATAAATATGAACTAAAGTGGTTATGAATAATTCCTTTATTGTTCAACCTCTTGATATTTATCTCAAAAAATTAGGAAAAATCTCACCTTTAATTGAAATACAGTGATCAAGAGATAAAAAAAATGTAATGAAACACAAAAACACAGGTTCCACAATTACTGGATTGTATTACATACATATATTACATAGTAAAGGATAAAACTCTCCATATCCTTCAAATTCTTTCGTTCATATCTATGGACATTCCTCTTCACCTCGTCCCACAGGTTTTCGATGGGGTTTAGATCAGGGGACTGAGATGACTGTCAGAAACCTTGATTTTGTGGAAGGTGAACCATTTACTGTCTGGCACTCAACTCATAACTTGGATCATCTTCCTCTTGGAAGGTCCAACCATGGCCTAGTTTGTTCTCTGGCAGAAGCAGACAGGTTTTCATTTAATATCTACTTTTACTTGAAGAAATAAATGATTCCTTGAATCCAAAAAAAAAGTTGTCCAGGGCCTTTGGAAGAAAAACAGTCCCACAAGGAAGATCCACCACCATTTTACACAGTAAGGATGAGTGTCCTGACAAGGTTTCTTTGTTTTCCTGCCAAACCCACCTAGGGTGTTTATTGCCAAAAAGCTCTCGTTTAGTCTTATCTGACCATAGAACCTGCTCCCACTGGAGTCCCAGCTCCATTTGCTGGTGCCTGAGATTGTTTATCATGAAAATGGAGGCTTTTTTCCCCTACAACCCTCCCAAACATCTTGTTGCGTGGAAGGAGTGCCATTATTTAGAGACCTTTTACTTGAACTGTCCTCCTCACAGTGATTGCATTCAAAATAGGCTCGCTCTCTTCTCCAGGTAGATTTTAAATATTGCCATATGCATTAAACTTGTTAATTATTGCATTGATGGCTGAAATTGATATTTTATTCTCTTTACTCATTTTTTACAGCTACTTTCACTTTTATGAGGCTCAAAATATTTCTGCTGCACGTTTTTGCAGAACTATTTTGGGTGCGTGTATATTCCTCTATATTCTCTTAGAAGGCGGCCTTTTCCTTCCTCTCTTCTCTTCCTTGACCTCGCTAGAAATCACCACATGGGTCAAGATGAAGTAAGCAGGTGCTGAAGGTTATTTTGAGGTTTGGGACATGGTTAAGAAAAACTAGGTGGTCCTTTTGCTCAATATGACATGATTGACCCAACAAGAAAGCGATGATAAATTACATGCAGTATTCAACCACTACCGCAGCAAAGGATTGTGGACTATAATCAATGATTCCTTTCCTCCAGCCTCAGTCCCGTGTTTCATTGCATGACGGATGCAACAAAGGAACCAACTGACTCCTTCCCTTTCTGAAACATTTTGACATTTTTTGGGACAAAATATATATGGTAGATAAAAACATTTAGTTTTCGTTCAATCATTTTCTTCAAATTTAGGGTTGGATTTAGTTAATATGTTTAAGAAAACAGTAGGAGGATTCAGATTTTTTTTTTCATAGCATTTTTTCACAGATATTGGCTGTGGGTTCCAATATGAATTGAGGGCACTGCTGGCATTTTTGTCACTAAAAATCACCACCGGGTTAAATAAAGCCATGCCAATTTTTCTGAATCTGTTTATTAGGAATATGTCAACAAAATCAAAGTTTTTTGTTGTAATATCCCTTTCATGGCCCAGTTGTTGAAATCTCTGTGGATGTGCAAAAATGTCAGCATCTCCTCACATGTCTTGATCTGCAAATGGTTCTCTTTGTTAGGGTCAATGAAGGAACTGAATTGTCCAAAAACTCAGCAGACGACACCCAGCATCTAATAAGGGAGGGCTGGATTAGCTGGGGATATATTTTTTCATTTCAAATTCATGGTAATCACTTACTAAACCCGTAGCTTGTCAACAGTCCAACAATCAGTTCCCCAGTGTTTTTAAGATCTTTGCAGGCAACCAAGTATTAACACCATTTAAAAGTAAAAAAAAAGCACCATAGGAACTGGCCAGATCATTGGCAGTAGGATATAATGTACATTTATTCATTGCTGGATTACTTGTAATGTTTAACACATTAATATACTGTACAAATATCTGAATAACATGAGAACAACCGTAAGCTAGGTATGATAAAGCAGGCAACCTAATTGGCAAGTTTGTTGTCTACAACATAGGCTAAAATGGAATAATTCGCAGCATAACTCTAACCAGAACGGCCACACAGAATGTTTGAGGCTAGGATTTGAGAGGGCACAATAATCTTGTCCTCTCTTGTCAAAAGCAGTAAGTGCGGAGCGTTGGCTTCACACTAAATTACAGCAATTAACCATGCGGGACCTTGTGAGTACGGTAATCTATTATCCTCTGAGCCCCAACAAGAAAATTGGGTCAACATGATAGATGGTTCCTCTGTTTTGTTAAGAATGACAGTCCTGAGTAATTCTTCAAAAAAGTAAAAAAAAAAAGTTTGTAAAATAAATAAGTAAATAAATAAATAAATAATCGTGGTTTTCAGATTGCTTGGAGGGGGCCACTTGAAGTTGGACATTCAGGGGAACAACAGAAGTGTCTAGAATGCGACAAGTATCTGACATGAACATTCTTAAATCTTAAATCCTTTGACAGCAAGTTACTTGGACTGACAACAGTAATTGCAGGGTATCTACACCCTTGTGGAAGGGTCTAAGCTTTGCTTTCACAAGCAAATTTTATGTTCCATTTTATCACTCTCCAAATTCAGTTCTCCTGGACTAATTTACAATAAACATTTTTTTTTGTGTGTTTTTGAAACACCTACAGCATGTTTTTACTCATTGCCAATGGCTCTGCTGAATCCCAGTGAAGAAAGGTTATCGAACTTTCTGCAGTAGTATTTGCATTACTTCATGTTCAACATCATGAGACAGCGAAGATTTTGTTCTTTCCGATCATACTGAAATATGGAGAAGTTTGGCTGTAGTCGGAATAGTTTGGCTCCTCAAAACCACGTGGCACCACTTTCTGGAAAAACCATTTGTTTGAAAAACCATTTCGCCACTGCATGTGCATTGCAACCCATTTTGTTTTTGCACATCGTCATTCAAAAAACATCGATCAAAATAATGCAAAGTGACACAGAAATGGTATCCGCTTTGGATTCCAAGGAAGAGTTGGACCTAAATAGTAGTTCGGAAGATTTCTCTAGTGAAAATTTTTTGGAATGGAGTGATGTTTTGTAAGATAACGAACAGCCTATTACATTAAAAAAAAAACTAAGTTTTAATTAATTATTTTTTATGTTGCAGTGTTTTTACTCAGCCACTTAGTCTTCATATAGGCCACTTGGGAAAGAATTTATCATTTGCTAGAGATAGTTAGTCCCATCGCTTCTCAGACCAGTGAAGACGTACAGTAGATTTCACTGATTAGTTCTACCTCCTGGATGATGTGTGATAAACTGAGCCAGGTGACTGGAATAAAATCTCGGGGACGACTAACTTTCTGAACTTGGATTTTCCATTGACCCATTATGCAACCCAACACCATTCAGCGCCCTTAAATTATGGCTAATATGCTGCTTTTTGATGTTGTCTGCATGTAAACCACTCACACAATGTGAATAATTCAAGGTCAGCGATTCTGCGTGATAAAAATATGTACAATAGAGAATGTAACCTGTGGAACTTGCGTATTTTTACCGTGATATTGCGTCATGGGCCTTCTCTTTCAGCTGCAGTGAAGGCTCACCCCTTGCTATGGAGTGCCCTCCAGCAGACTTTGACCTACTCATTTTCAGTCTCTGTATTTGCACACGAGATGGAGGCTATTAGCGAGCAGATTGCACCAGTAGTGGCTCATTCCTCTCCCTTGAGGTATCGCTTACATTCCTCTGGAAAAAAAAAAAAACTGATCTGTTCTTTTGCTATGTTTCTTTCGCTCAGGGTTGGTGAGTGCGCATGGGGAGATCCCCACGAAGAACATGAACATATTGTATCATTTAAAAGATATATAATTCACGGCAGTAAATTCTAATTTGATACGCGGAAATTGAATTTTTTTAAATTTTCCTGCTGTACATTGTGAGGAAGGCGTCCACACTAACGCCTTTTATCCAAGAATATATTGCCTGAGAAGATGCATCCTATAGCTTTTCCCAATTACCTTCAAAAGCCGTTCGCTCGTCACCATGTAAGGATCTTGTCGCAAAGTCCGCCCCTCCTTCTGTTTTCTTGCGGCAGAACGGGGTCTTTTTAAATGGCGGACATCACGCGCGGAATCCAAAGGTAAAACAGCTGGTGTTTTTTTTTTTTTTGCCTCTTACGGCTGGGCACTATAACTGAGAGCCTTGCAAACCCGTGTGCTACATATAGACATTTTTAATTATGGAACTCAGCAGACGCAGAGGCTGGCGAATAGATGGATGCAAAACCATCTCTGAAAGAAAGAGAAGGAACCAAAAAGAGGCTGGGAGAGCAAGAGTGGTTGCGGTGGAGAAAAATAAGTAGAGAGAGAGAAAGAGATGGGGATAGATAGAGCTGGAGAACGAGAGAGGTCGAGAAAGAGAGGAAAAATAAGGGTGAGAGGGGGACAATATAAGAGAGAGTAGGGGAGAGAAAGAGTGTGCATTGGGTCTGAAGTGGCCCCACCCCTATCTCTCCCCCACAAGCACAGACTTGAGCAGCAGGTGCCGTACTACTCTGCACAGAAAACACAATCAGGGAGCATATTGGAGGAATGGGAAGTGCATTAATATTAGCGAGTGCATTTGTCAGTGGGTTTGATGTGAGTGTTTTTCTTTTCTTTATGCAACATTAAGATTGCGGCGCTCATAAATTCTCTGCTTAAACCGCCATCTGTTCTCCTGTCAGATGCGAGGGAGGGAGACGGTGAAAGAGGGAAAAAAATAAAGTTTTCCTTTTGTTGTTTTTCCCCCTTTCTTTTTTGTCTTTGAGGGATGACAGATTTTTTCAAACAGCTTGTTTTTATGGGATTTGGGGGTGGGTGGGGGGGGGGGGGGGGGTGATCTAAAACTTCAGGGACAAAAAAAAGAGTAACAGCAAATGTTATTTTCTGGAACACACATCAGTAATCCCCTCTAAATAAAAACCCATGAAGAAGATCACTGGATCATTACTGCTGGTTTTGTCTCTCAGTATTTTTAAATAAATAATAGGCAGCATTGGAGATAAGTAGGAAACCAGTGTTCTTGGTGCGTTTTAATCAAAATGAATGCTTCCACCAGGTTGCGCTTACCACTCTTTCGAGAGTGCAGTGCTCAGCGCACCTTGATAAAACAGACCGGCTAATGATGGCAATTGTGCAAATGTCGTGGGGAAATTATTGTCACTGTGTCCCAGTCAATCAAAATGGAGGAGGACAGCGAAGGGGAGGCGTGCCGAAATTAGGGTGCCCACGGCGAGGGTAAGGCAACCCAACCTAGAAGGGGACGGAGAGATGTCAAACAGCCCTCTCTGGTGAGGAGTCACACACACACACACACACACACACACACACACGGGGACTCAAATCCATGTATGTGAAGTTTTAATTTGCGTACTATTAGATATGGGCTACCTCCATCTTCATGACTTGTTTTTGGGACACGGGCAAAGCAACCCATTATCTCTGCTGGTTTTGATTGTTTTTTTTTTTTGGACACATTTTTTGGGAAGCATCAATCCATCCATCGAGCCATCCATCCATTCCTCCATGCATGAACTAATCCACTTATTCCTGGCCGGTTGCAGGACATGCTGGAGGCTGTACCAGTTTGTATTAGACAAGAGGCAGGAATAATCCCAGGGCAGGTTTCCAATCCATCGCAGGGCGCACACCCTTTGCACAGAAAAGCATCAACTTTTTTTGGGAAGCATGGAAAAAAAGCATTTTAGCATATTCTGTATCCATTTTTGCCATAATTGTGCCCATTGCACTGAATGCCAGAACTAGCAGCAGTAATTTATTACTTTTAAAATGTATTTACTGAAATGTTAAAGTAGATTTTAGCATGGTCTTCAGTTAATGTCAAGGCAGTTAGGTAGTGTGTTTGAGTTGAAACTGGCCCACTGTTCTTTCAAATTTCTTGGTTAAAACATTTTAAGAAATGGAAAGTAGTTATCACTTGACCTCCTGGTCAATAAATAAATAAAAAAACAAAAATCAAATCTACACTCAAAATGTGGGTGTGAGTGGATTTACATCAACCAATTCCTCCACTAAGCTCGTCCAAAAAAGATAAAGCAAGACAAGTGTATACTATAGCTTTCTGAGCAGTGCTCACAAACCCTGTTCCTACCATTCTGTAGGTTTTCAATTTAGCCTTGGCAAAGCATCGGTCTTTCAACAGCTAAACTGTGTCACAAATGTGGATAACCAGTTGTGCCAAATTAGGACTAGAATGAAAACCTTCGAGATGGTAGATCTCCAGGAACAGGGTTTGCAACCACTGTTTTAGACTTTGCGCACTTGACATTTCTTCCAGCATCTGAAGAACCCTTTGTTCTAGTTTTGTGGGATCACCATGCATTGTGATACTTTTTTCTTTTTGGGTTGGACGGCTTGTGATTGTATCCTTTGTTTACACGAGGGCTGCAGGTGTCAGGGGAACCTGAGCAAGTTTTCGACCACCAAACACATTCTCACCCTCTTAAATCTGACCAGGAGCTCCCAGAATAAATCTCCAGGTCCTAAAACCTCATATTTACCTCCACGTTTAGTTAAGTTCAAATGTGCCTTTTCGCGATCAGTCCCACCGCCAAACCTTCCAGGAAAGCATGGCATTTTAAAGGCCTGTTATTCAGATATTCATCCCCTTTTTGATAATAAATGCCAGATATTTATGTAGTTGGGATTGTCGGCCAGGTATGATTTAATGGACCTGTCTGCAGCTAATCTTTGTAGCAGACCCTGACCTGGAGATTAAAGTTTAAAGTTGTAAACTTTTTTTTTGGAAAACTTCTTTTGTGAAAAAGGACATTTAATGTGGTCTACCTTTTCAGACCACCTTGGTGCATTTTTAATCAATGCCAGGCTCTTCCATTGCCTGTGAAGGGTATAGGAGACGTAGCGAATCTACCAAGCCCATGGGTCTCAATTAGTCAAAGCTTTTCCATTCATTATATATTTTTATGTGCAGGCATCGATGTTTCTGAGTGCCCTTAAGTCCTATACATGACACAGGTGCAGAAAAATTCTTAACTAGCTATTGTTACAATTGTTTTTTTTTTCTTAAAAATAAGCCATTTGTTTTTTTTTATGACTGCCCTCATATCCCCTGCCTCCATATGAAAGTTGCCTTTAAAAGTCCTCACAGCTGTTTTAAGACATCTTTGTTATGGAGGGTAATGCTTCTTTAAGGGTTGTGTTTACCACTGTTACATCACCTCTTCTGTTAGCGGCCAAGAAATGAGTTGTTTTAGGAACTAAGGACAACCCCCCCTCCCCCATTTATTCCTTGATACATGTCTCCAGCTGCTCAGATGTCCAGGATCCTCCATAATGATGATTCTAAAAGAGAAAGAGAGTGAGAGAGAGAGAGATAGAGAGGTCTGGACAGCAGGTAGGCAGGTCCAGAAGCTGCAGTCCCAAAGTAGGAAGCCACACTGTTATAATATGTGCAGAATGTGGCTAGCTGTTGTCTTTTAGAAATAAGCAGGAGTGCCTGTGAAAATATCTGAGGCAGTATTTCTAGCTCCAAAATGCATAGAGTATATACTTCAGCATCAAAGGCACCCACATACACCAATACAAATGTTAAACTTATCCATGCCATGCGCAATAGCAACCATGGGATGGCATACACCAGCTGTTGAACCTTAATGCTGGTAACAACTGTTATTGACCTTCTATTATTTGGCTTGGAGAACACAGTGTCCATTATTACATTAATTAAGTTTACGGGTCTGAAAACAGTACATTTCCACTGTTTCATTCCATTTCAGATAAGCCCAAGCCCAGATAAAATGGCAGGGGTGGACATTTCTGCCATATGGCTTCCTCAGTACATAGTACAGTGTTCACTTGCGTTTGTGGATGGAATGAGGAAGCATTCATTAGGAAAGGTTTTTTTTGCTCATATGCTTATCTTGAAAATGAGGGGCAAACAGGTTTGATTTTCAACCTTAGACTTTACACCAAAATTTTTACAGATTCCCAAAATTTTAATAGTAGCGAGGCAATCCTTCCAACAGCACAAATTCTTTCTAAAATAGTGTATTATTTGATCCTCGACCACATGTTGCATATGAACAACTGCACCTTTTGTAGATGCTCCCTTTATATGTACATATTATATGTAGATGCTTTATTGCTTTATTGGATGTTGCTGTTGCTGACCTCTTGGCTGTGCTGTAGCGCTGTTCATTGGTGATCATTCTGCTTGAGTTGATTAATCACATCTTTGCAGGGGCGTAGATAGAACCTGGAATTGGGGTGGCACAGACACGTCCCTTTATGACAATTAGGATAGTCCTGGCTAGTTCTCAATTATTTTTCTTAATTGACGCGTTTTCCAATTATCGTTATAGGCAACTGAAGACACGGTTGCGATCTAACAGCGATGAAGTCATGGGGTAAATTCCGTAATCAACTTCAAATAGAGCCGCATGCTTTTTATAGCCTATTTTACTGCCCAGTGGCACTTTTTTTTCCCAATCAATACCGACAGTAATTTTGAATAACGTTGATTTAAATTAAGCAAACGTGTCCAGATGAATGATTCTCGTCTTACCTAATCAGGGAGAACAAGCAGCACCTGTTAAGTGCAGAGCGCTCTCGGAGTGAAGATTTTGTTAATGATGAAAATGACTGCAAACAGGTCAGGACTAATAATACTTTCAAACAGATGTTACGTCCACCCCAGTTCACGTTTTACGGAATTTACCCCATGACTTCATCGCTGTTAGATCGCATGAGAAACCGTGTCCTCAGTTGCCTATTACGATAATTGGAAAACGCGTCAATAAAGAAAAATAATTGAGAACTAGCCAGGACTATCCTAATTGTCATAAAGGGATGTGTCAGTGCCACCCCAATTCCCGGTTCTAGCTACGCCCCTGCATCTTTGTATTTTCCTCCGGTTGCTGTGCCTTAATCTGCTGATTAAAGTTTAACTGCTTGTTTGAGTGCTTAGGACAGCTTGTTGGGGGAGGTACCTTGTTAAGTTCGGTCACATTGTAAACGACTTCTTTATTCGGTCCGTTTTAATTAAAGGGAACTGGGGCTTTTCTCTATTCGCGGTTACCCTTGGTTGTATTTGCAGCTAGCTAGCTAGATAAGTACAGTTTGCATTTTTGGCTGGGGATCTGAGATTTAGTATTTAGTCAATAGGGCAGCAGTCACTGAGTCGTCCATTCGGTTCGGTTGGAATTTAAACGGTAAGTTTTACTGGAGTGCTCCCCCTCCTCCCCTCCTCCAGTTTCTCCTGGGCGTTGTATCCAGTCTGTTTTATCTGGGTTTTCAGCTAAGCCCTGTGATATTTTTAGGTTAGTATATTAATAGTACTGGGATTAGATAAACTCAAGTCGGCTTTTTAGGAGTGCTTATTACATATAGAGTTTGGCTTAATTTGGTATTTCATTTCTGTTAACTGAAACTAAGCTCCTGTTAAAAGAGGGTTATAATCCATTTACATAGTTTCCCCAGGTTTCTATTGTGACTGCTGCTTAGGGCTTCTTAGGTTAATAAATTAATAAATTGTGGTTGCTCAGCTTCTGTCACGGCATTTGTCATTTTCTTTTATCTAAGGTGAGTGACGTCATTAAGTAGGCGGTTCAATATGTGGCCAAAACTATGCGACGGTTGCAGGATGATTGCACTTTTGGAAAGAGATTTCCAGGGTGGGTTTGTCTGCCACCGGTGCCAGCTAATTGAGCATCTGGACGGCAAGATCTTTGATCTTCAGTAGAGTTCCTAGAGGAAGTAAGTAGTATGTTGTTTAGAGAAATGGCGTGTACGCCAAAGCAGGGTGGTACAGGGATCCCAGAGAAGGCAGCGAGAGAAAGTTGGGTGACTGTAGGTCGACAGCGCAGGAAAGGGCACACCGTACAGCGACAGCTCCTCCAGTGGTTGAGGTGTCCAACCCATTCTGGCCCTTGCAGGAACTCGAATTGGCCCCTGACCCTGAGAGTGAGGGGACTGATGAGCAGCAGGGCACCCTGTTAGCCTCTACCCCTCAGAGAAGAGAGTTAGTGATAGTGGGGGACTTGATACTTTGAGGAATAGACAGCTTAGTCTGTTCGCGCGACAAGGAGTCTCGTACGGAATGTTGCTTGTCTGGTACCCAGGTAGGAGACCGGGGGAGGGGGGAGGAAGAATTTCTAGATATTATAAATGTTAATTTTTTGGTGCAGTATGTTAATAAACTTACAAGAAAGAAGGCAATTTTGGATGTTGGAAAATATTGGAATCTATCATAAAAGATGAGCTGGACTTATTTCTTAAACGTAACAGTATCTTGAGGGATAGCCAACATGGTTTCTGTAAGGCAGGGGTGTCAAACTGACCCGTAAAAGGGCCAAGAGGCTGCAGGTTTTCAATCCTACCAAGCAGAAGCTCACCTAAAACCACTGATTTAATCAACTGGTCTAGGCCTGCACAACTGATTAGTTGTATCAGGTGTGCTTCTGCATTGCTGGAGTGAAAACCTGCAGCTTCTTGGCCCTTTTTTACGGGTCAGTTTGACACCTGTGCTGTAAGGGAAGGTCATGCCTGACAAACCTTCTGGAATTTTTTGAAGAGTCCACCAAGACTTATGACAAGAGCAGGGCTTAATGATCTCCATTGGATTTACAGGAGGTATTCTGGAGTAGATTCAAAACTGGTTACAGGACAGAACACAAAGAGTGGTGGTCAGTGGTATCTCATCTGAGCTAGGTATGGTAGGGAGTGGCATCCCCCAGGGATCGGTGTTGGGACCCCTGCTGTTCCTCATCTACATTAATGACCTTGAAAGAAATATTGAGAGCAGATTAGTTAAATTTGCAGATGATACTAAATTGAGGGGTTTAGCAAATAGTTTAGAGTCTACTAAAGTGATTCAGGATGATTTAGATAGAATCCAGAATTGGGCAGAAATGTGGCAAATGAAATTTAATGTAGCGAAATGTGAAGTTGTACATGTAAGTCATAAAAACATTAGACGGGATTACTTCATGGGAGGTTTAAACCTGGAATTGTCATGGTTGGCTGCGGATTGCAGCCAGACCAGCTTTCTCTGATCAAGTCCTTAATTACCTCGTGCAACACTCAGCTCTGCTGTGCGCTGACGGGCTGGTTGACTGGTCTCCACCCAGCAGGAGACCCATTTCAGGGAGGTGTCTCCAGCTGATCGGCGCTTGATCGTCATTCTTTCTTAGACTGTTTGTTCAGTCATATGATATTCTACTTATGTGGTTTCCTGGGTCTTTCTGGTAGCTGGGCTATCGGAGTCACGAAAGGAGATGAACACGCAGCGTTCGTGACTTTCGGTTCCCAGCAGGTACTTCGTGTTGCTCTGCAACACGGAGGAGGTAGCGAGACCCATTATTTACATTTTGTTTTTTTTGTTGTTTCTTAGAATTCCCGCAGGGTGTTGGTGGGGATTCTTGAATGCTTCTCTCGGCTGTTCATCTTAGCCGTAAAGTTTTCGTTTTCTGGTTTAAATCGGCACTCAATTGAGCTCTGTGCAGGGCAAGTCAGTGAGGGAAGTTCGGCATTTGTCTTAGCACACTCGCGGCTCACGCCGCATCACAGGAATGTGCTCCACACAAGAAAGATCTGGGAGTGATTGTTGACCAAACCCTCACAGGTTCTAGCCATTGTGCCGTAGCAGTTAAAAAACCCAATCAGATGCTGGGATACATTGCCAAAAGTATTGAGTTCAAATCTAAGGAGGTGTTGCTGCTTTTGTTCAACACGTTCGTTAGACCACACCTGGAGTAAAGTGTACATTTCTAGGGACCATACTTTAAGAAAGATATAGAGGCTCTAGAGACAGTTCAGAGAAGAGCCACTAAGCTAATTCCAGGTATAAAAGATGAAAGCTATGAGAAGAGCCTGAAGATCCTGAATCTCTTTAGTCTTAGGAAAAGGAGACTCAGGGGTGATTAGAGTGAGGTCTTTAAATATGTTGAAGGGATTAACAAAGTGAATTATGTAGGATTCCTTCAACTAAGTGTTGTGAGTAGAACTCAGGGTCACAAATGGAAGTTGACCAAAGGTAAAATTAGCACTTATATTCGGAAATATTTCTTCACCCAAAGAGTAATTTCATTCTGGAATAGCTTACCTGACCATATTGTTGAGGCTGAGACCTTGAGGGTTTTCAAGAGCAGGCTTGACTTAAAGCTAGATACCATTGAGTCATTCAGTATCTGAAGGGATATATTCACAATAGTATAAAGAAACTGGCGAGCATAGTTGGGCTGAACGGCCTGTTATCGCCATTCATGTTATGTTATGTTATGTTATGTTATGTTATGTTATGTTATGTTATGTTATGTTATGTTATGTTATACCCAAGCATAATAGCATCACTTGTTCAACACCCGTATAACATAAGTATTCCAATCCCTCCTGAGTCTTATATTTCTCCCACCCATATACGACTTGGAGCCTGTTCCAAACATTAAATTCAGAGGAAAGATTTTTCTAAAAGAAACAAATTCTGTATTTTAACGCACACTGTTTTCAATTTAATACAGGTTAAAGATGTTAAACTTCTTCCACCACAAATTTATAAGACTTAGTCGCCTTAAATGCATGATAACTCCAAACCGGTTCCAATTTACTTCCTAATGAAGAGGAACCCGCATACTTGCACTGAATCAGGACAATACAATCGCACACTCGTAGCCATGCTACAGTTCATATATCAAATTACACCAGTCTTCTTCGGGGTATTGAAACATGCCTCAATGACCTGAAGATGAATGTGGAAACACCAGAAATTTTATGAATGAATTATCGCATCAGGGCAATGAGATTGTGACTGCCCTTCGTAAGGTCTAATTAGCAACCAAACATTAATTCACTCATTTGCGATTTCTAATCAGAAGAATGACCAGATAATTTGTTTTTAGCTGGCATAATTGTTTTTTGCATCGAAGTTATCAGGCATTTTTCCTCTTCACAATAATGATGGTAAAGCGTCAATGTCTGTGGTGGATTCTGAATTTCTGTAGCTAATAAAACGGTAGCCAACATATCGGCTTATTAGGGATGTGCTTTGGCATCAGTGCTTGATACTCCTCAGATGTTTCCCACTTTAAATAGGCCTACATTTTTTTTAAAACTCTGCACTGTAAAAACAAATGTTTAAGTTCTAAACACTTTTTTGCAACACTTTAAACGTGTCACAGTGTTTAGATTCAGTTTTAAAGTGTATTCAACAAATCTGAAAAACCTTGATCACAACATACAATAAACGGCAGTGTTTTGAATGAGGACACCTATATACAAAAATAATCACCAGGCATTTAGCTTTTACACACTGGTGTTTAGATTATTAACATGTCACATGTTCCACAGTTTTACAATGTGAGAACTTTTTGAATATACTTCACACTGCTGAAAAAAATGCTTCAATGGGGAGACAGAATTCAAAGCAAGTTATGGATTCATTATTTGTGTTATTGCCATCCTTATATCATGTATATTACATGTATGTCGTGTTTTAATTATTTCTTAATAGGCTAATGCCCTGGCCTTGATTATTAATCAGGCAATCTCAATGGCAACAGGTTGTAAGCAATAATATTTTAAAAGGATATATCCCTAACATGCCAGTATATGGAGTTCTTCAAGATATGCCCAACCAGCCCCCAGTGCTAGGAGTGCTTGGATTGAAGAGGTTAATAAGTCACTGCTTTCTTTTAAACTTACATTTTACATGCCATAACATTTTATTTTGGAAACGGTATTGTACTGTACTGTATACCATGCATGAATCCAACCTCTACAATTAGTATTCTTTGTACCATAATGCTCTTGTACAACATAAGACAATTCTAGCTGTGCTCCATTATCCATAAATCATGAGAAAAAGTAGAATGGCACTCCGTAGTGTGCACACTTCTGCCTGTATCATCGCTTTGCCCTTATATGTGATGTTGACCTAGGCTTTTGAATTAGCCTGTGAAAAACTAATCACCTCTTATCTTTGTCATACGTAACTACCCAATGAAGTTTCATCAACATAAGTTGAGAGTTTTTCTGTAATCTTGCTGGCAAATGGACTGGCAAACAGAAAAAAACTGCATTGGTTGTGAAAAAAAATTTTTTAATAGAGTGTTATAAACTGGAGTTTTGGGGGTTCCGAGTCTAAAACTTCACTTGTAATCCAGATTATTACTGGTCAGAGTTATTGTAAACCAAAGTAGAGTAGATATTACGCTGTAATGTGTAAGGGCAAGGTCTTATTCAGATGAACTGCATTCTCAGGGTTTTTGGACTGTGCAACTCAAACCCACCAGTCACAAATAGAAGATATAAGAAAGGGAGGGGGGGAGGATATCCTTCCACCTGTGTGCAGACAGCGTATACTTCAAACCGATAAAAAAAATTTGAATGGTCCCTAGTCCTCCATTTGAAGGAAAATAAAAAGTCTTACCTTTCTTGCTTTAAAATCCACATAGCACACACTACAAGGCAGATTGAGTGCATCTCTGCCCAGTTCACAAGAGCCAGAAAGTCCTCATAACTCTTCCCACTAAGCCACAAGATGTTGGAACACAACAGGAGTGTAGAGAGTTTCTTCCAGACGGTGTGCTGACTCACTGTTTACGTTTTACCAGCTTGATATTGTTCTCTCCCCCTTGTCTGTCCTCTCCCCTCTTATATTTGGATAAGCAGGTTTTTTTTCCCAAAGGTCTAAAACAGGGTAGTACTGTTGTGCTGTGTACTGCTTTTGACCATTAGAAAGAATTGTGACATCAGCATTAGATTGTCCTGTTTAAATGCATTCCAATATTGTATTTCTGATCTCACACCTTATAGATTGTAAGACATCAATGCCAGAGAACCCAGCTTTTACGAGGAGTCCCACCTCATTGGCTGGCCCTGCCTCTGTGTTCCTCTGGGCCAATGGGCCATCTGGGATGGTGAAATGGGGTGGGGAGTTTAGCTGAGAGCTAACCTTAATCGATAAAACACTACAAATCCTTGAAAACCACAAGGCTGCTCTGGCAGGCTTTTCATTCCAGCATTGAGGCTTTTGCCATGAGCTGGTCTCAGAGCCAGGTGCCTCATGGGCGCTGGTGAACTCTGAGCGTAGGAGACCTCTGTGAGAACATCGCTACGGGGCAAGTGCAGAGGACACAGATGTCATTTACCTGTATGGCCTGTTTATATTTAGAACCCCCCCCCCGCCCCCTCGCTTGGTAACCGTTTAGGCCTGGCAGACTATTCGGCCTCCCCCCCTTCTGCCCTGCAGCTATTGGGAGTGAAGCGTTAATTCTCCCATCCCTGCCCTTTCTCTCCAGCTGCTGTCTCGCTGCAATACACATTTCCTAGACTCCAAAGTCAAAAATAGAATCCTTGAAGTAGCTGGGAATTCTCTCTCCCATCTTCCTTTCTTATTGCTTTGAGCACAGCCCACAATTTGTAAGTGGGAGGGGTCACCCCTGCTGCCCCCCTGGGGTGAGGGGCGATGGATGGGGTGAGAATAGCACTCAAGTATGCTCAGCGAACAGTATTTCTCTATATCAGAGACAGATCCATCCTGGAGCTCAAAATTAATTGGAGTTTACCCTTCCGGGCTAAACAGGACTTGTTTAAGCTGACTATTCGATCAGAAAGAAATCAAGCATACCAATGGCTTAACTGCAAGATGTTACCATCTCTTCCGTTTTTTGAATGCAAAAAATGGTAAATGGACTGCATTTATATTGTGCTTTTAAGGTCACACGACCCCCAAACCACTTTACAGTTGTGCCTCTCATACACCCTGATGGCAAAGGCTGCCATGCAACACTCCAACCTGCACATCAGGAGCAGTGTGGGGTTCAGTGTCTTGCTCAAGGACACTTGGACACGTTCTCTGGAAGAACCGGGAATCGAGACAGGAACCCTCTGATTCCTAGACCCCCCGCTCTACCTCGTGAGCCATGCTGCCCCACTATGATGCATAAGACTGTAACGACCCCATTAGTTAGAGCCCCTAAAAAACATTCATGATGGCTTGGGAAGTAGGCCTCAATAAGCATTTGTCATTCATTCATATGAAGAATGACACTCTCAACAGGAAAAAAAAAACTGGAAGTGGCTTAGTGGAACCAAACTATGGCATCAGCCTCATCTACTCCTATATTAGCCACAGTAAAATCCATCTGCATTTAGTTCTAAAGCCTATATTACATTGTATTCAAAACGACTGATGCTATTCCCTATAAGCACAGGGCTGTGGTTCTCCTATTGTATTCTGCTTAAGGGGTGGTGAGGGAGGGGATCGGGGGAGATGAACCAGATGAGCTAAATTGGGTCGTTAGATCCACTGTGCTCAGGACAGGAGGCAGAGGAGTAGGGAGCCAGTGGGACGCTGCGCTAATTAAAACCAAATTTGTGGTGGGAATTGTGAGTGGAGCCCGCCCTGTCCTCGCCCCTCAACTGCATCTCCTAATCGCACTTAATCACCTGATTTCCACTGTCCCACAGGTCCCAACCTTTATGCCATCAACATGGAAAGAGAGGAGGAAGCATGCTATATATTTTAGAGGCAACCTGTAGAGTAATGTTTATTGTTGTAATCAGTTAATAGCCTGGCTATGCAACAATGTAAATTTTGAAAGCAAATTTTTTTAAATCTACATTTAGCAGAGGTTTTTGCAAGTCTACTGAAAACGAAGAACTATAGACAGTCAATTATCAAAGTGCTGAAGCTCCATACATGATCCCCATCAAGCCTTTTTAAGATGCCTGTCGTAAAAAGAAACGGCTCGAATAAAGATGCTGCACTCTGTGTTGCCTATTCCATTCATTTGAATAATTCGGATTCGGATTTGTTTTTACAAAAACACTACAGGTGCAAAACCTTGAACTACGGCAAATAAGAGTAAGGTTGCCTCCTGCTGGTATTTAAAACTATGGCTAACTACAGTACCAATGGAATTTCGTTTACAATATTGTGCAGAGGATCATTAATCATGTTTATGAAACCAGGTCTGCATTCCATTGCAGGCGCTTAAGGTGTTGACTTGGCCCCCAAATTCCCTTGCCTGGCCTTGCCAGATCAGTGTACAAATGCAAATAAGTCTGGAACCTCCCTGTATATTTTTGATTTCCAAGGGGTTATTATCAACAGGTTAAGACTAAAATGACTCTGGATGCAATCGGATAGACTGACAACCAATCAGAGCCAAGAAAAGTAAATAACTCCACACAGACTAAATGTAAGCTTGCTAGTTCCCACCGAATTGAAATTTAGGCATGCTAGCCAACTACTATTAACAGTGATTAAAAAAAAAAAAAAAACAGCGCAAATCAAGACGGGCTGCCTTGTATTGGCGTTCATAATTTTGTCAACTCAACACTTTTCTTAATGTTAGCAAGCTAGCCTCCGTAACTACCGGTAGGCTACTCAGCTCGGTTAGTAGTTCCAGCATCAAATCCATATCTCTTCCAGTTCAACATACTGTGCTCGCATTTAACATGATATGATTTAATAGCCAACACTGAACATTACCATTTTGTTAGCAACGTGAAAAATAGCCGCTGGATTTTCACTGTCGCTGCGCTTTCTCTTTCTGGCAGTTAGGGCGGATGGTTGGTAAACGAAACATTTAGCAAGCAATTTCTAAGAGGTACTGTGAAAACATCTTATCCACTACATCTTTAACTGGCGTTATTTGCTCCTCTATTAGGGAAAATATCTAGTTTGTTTAGTGAAGGCGCGAAGGCAGATTCAGACTGTTCAACATCAGTGCCAGCCATCTTGATTTATGAAAATAAAGTCATCGTAAACCCACTGTGTATTAGATAACCAATTATGATTGGAGCAACCAGAATTTGGTTGGATGGAAATATGTTTGAATAGTAGGGCGGCCAGTCGCATCTGCCATAGCAAACAAGTAGACATGGTCAACAACATCCCCCGCCAAAATGCCTTCTGCAAAGATACTATCAACAGAGGCTCCCAAAAATGCCAAAAGGGCAATAAATGTGGGAAAAGTAATCGGGTGCTTCTTATTTTTGAACTCCATCAGGGTCTTTATGGTCTTAAGCTACACACCAAATTTGGTTATCCTATCTAAAATAGTTTCTGAGAAAAGCTGTCCCCTTTCGATTTACCGTGGGCAGAGAGCAAAAATACGGATCAAGGGCAATAACTGGGGGAAAAATAATTGCGTGCATCTCATTTTCGAACTCCACCAAAGCCTTTATGGTCTGAAGCTACACACCAAATTCGGTTGTCCTATCTGTGATAGTTTGAGAAAAGCTGTCCCCTTTATCTCGGACGGACGGAGCTCAAACCTATATTATCCCCCACCACGAAGTGCGAGGGGGATAAAACAAGCTTGCCAATTTGTCTGGTTCCCAGGCTATGAATTCCCCAGATCTTGGTCAAATCAAAATATGACTCCAGGATAGCCCATCTCAACATATTCATGTTGGAAATTGTGCAAGTTTTGTTCTTGGATCAACAAAATAGTGTTTATGCAGGAGTTACGTTGTAGTCAACCAATGACAACCTCAAAACTACAAAAGTTTTACAACCTTGCATTACACTAAGCAAGAAAGGACCTTTGGCTAGCAGTTTGAACCAGTGAAATTGTGAGGTTTTACGAAATGAACCAAGAGCAAACACCAGTAAAATGCAAAAAGGAGGCTTTATTTCTGAAGGGGGAAACCCCCCAACAGAGCTGGCAGCAGTACAATATCCGCAATCCAAAATCAGAATCCAAAGGGCGAAATCCAGAGTCATACACAGGGCACCAATCACAAAAAATCGTAGTCAGACAAAAGAGGTCGAAAAACAAGAATGCGGCAAAAGTACAGGGAGTAGGCAAAGCTCGATATCAAAGACGGTCCAGTCAGAAAGATAAACACTGAGAGATCAAGGCGAGAAACGTGGCACGAGAAAACTAGGGAGAACGATCTGACAAGAGTGTGAAGCAAACAGACATCTTATATACACATCCAGGAGAACATATGACCAGGGAGAACAGGTGCAATCAATGGTGACAATGATTAGGGAGAGACACATGAGGGATAAACTAATTACATGAATATGGCTGTAGCCAAAACGCCGACAGGGATCACAAGACAAACCTAAGTACAAAACAACAGCTCCGGTAAGGAGTGCTAAAGTGCCAAGATAAAAGAAAGGGAAGCACAAAGTATAAGTGGAAATCCACAGAAACTTGGAGCAGAGATAATTAGGGATAGGCAAGGAGGCGGAGATTAGAATTGAGCGACTGCTGAGAGATCGTTAGTCAATTAGTATGTGCAGCTATGCAATGTCGAGTGCATGTTATAAAGTTACAAGATTAGTGTGGTTAGTAATTAGCAAAAACAATAAACTGTTAGTATGTGTTAGTAAGACAGTAAAAGAGAGAGGAAGGAAGAACACGAAATAATGAAAGAAGATTGAAACCCAGAAACCAATAAATCACCCGAATGAGTGGCACACAAGACAAGGGACCGTGAGCAAAGGTACACACATGACAAGACGGGGGAGACAAAGTGCAAAGCATGGAAATGAAAACATGGCATGGAAAACTAAATGATCTAAACATGAAAAATAATAAACAAGAAATCTAAATTACCAAAACACAAAACACAATCCTAAGAATAGTCAGACATATGCAGTGGTCACTAAACACAGAATCAAACAACATGGCAAAGCCAGGCACAGAACTTAAACATGGCAAGGGATCAAGGCATAGCAAAAATACCAAAACCAAAAGAGCAGAATCTCAACAGAAATCCCCTAAGTACCACAAAACACCTTCAGCGGCCTTGTGGAGTTCATGCCATGATGGGCCAGAGCTGTTCTAGCAGTGCAAGGGGGACCTATGCAATATTAGGCAGTTGGTTTTAATGTTGTGACTGGTTGGTGTATATACATACAGCATACAGTACTCCCGCTGCCAGCATCTCACATCGCTGCATGAACATCACTTCACTCATTACCTCCCTTCTTTCCCGCCATGTCGATCAACTGTGGAGAAATCTGTTGCTGTGCATATGTGGTCATGAAAACAAAAGTCTGCGTGTCAGGGTTTGTAAATACATGTTTAAAAACATTTACTAGGGTTATTGATATTTTTCCTGCATGAACTTTTTTGTCACCCTTACATTGGTATCAAAATGCAAACATAGTCTGAGGCAGTCTGGATTAAATTGTTAACAGTGCATTTGCTCAAAAATGCCAATTACAGAAAGAATTAATATGGACATGTAGTCTTTTTGGCAGAGGAGAACACATTTTTCTGCGCAGTCTTCAGGATTATAAAACGAATTCAAGCTCTGTTTTGAAAGAAGATTTAATTTATTGTTTGTGTGATCACTGACAGTCTGTTTACACTTTTCTAATATAAGAGTCTTGACTTTCATTCAGTGAATCCATCAGCAGGTTGAAATAAGACGTAGGCCCCATCTTCGAGGGAATGCCAGAGAATTGTAAGAAACACAAAGGTGGAACCTTGAGAAAGTAATACATTGTTCCCTTCAGGGCCGGATCCAGCTTGCTCTGACTGGGGGTGCAGTGAAAATTTCTGGGGGGTGTAATGGTACACAGTGGTGGTCTAGTTTCTAGCAGGGGGTATACTGAGGCCTAAGGACCCCGCCCCCACCCCCACCCCCAAATCCATCCCTCCACACATTAATACACTCAAGCAAAAAAAAAAAAAAAAATGCGATGGCATTTCTTATTCAAAATGTTTGGTTTTTGTTAATACATTTACAGTTACAAGGTCTCAAGGTCCCCTCCCCCCATTTTAACTTTCTCTTTGCTCCCTTCATGAAACATTTTTCTTCGATCTCATCTACACACAAAACTATGTTTGCGTGGGCTACCAATCACCTCAATTAGTCAGGGTAATTGACAAGTCAGCAAATCCATTCACGAGAGTGGATTATTTTAGAAGAACCCAGGACCAAATCTGGGCTGTACCAATTTCAGTGCATTTTCACCTTGTTTGTGGAATAGTTGTCAGGATTCTCTGTAGATAGATTGCCTTATCCTGTTCAAGTCCAACAATAAATTAGTTTTGGATCTGTCAGTAAAAGGGGCCAGATGTACTTGCTTTTAGTTTTTATTTATCTCATTATTCTCTGTCTGCATTCGGTTTTATTTATTATTACTTTTTATAATATTTTGAAAAAAATGTTGCCTTTTATCTGCATTTGCTGTATGTGAATTTTGTGTCATTTTAACTGTATTTGTCACTTAATTCCCAGTGTAAATGTGTAGTTTGTAATCAGGGCTCCCCTGCAAAAGAAACCTGTCTCAGTGGGACTTCCCTGCAATAAAGGTTAATAAAATAAAAATAAAAATAAAAATCGATAGAAATAAAATCCTGCAAACACACTAGCCTGCGAACAGGCTTTCTTGTTTGCGATGGGAGAGGGAGGGAAAAGAGAGCCTGCACGAGTGCCCCGCACTCGTCCATGAACGCAGCATTCTGATTGGTCAAATTTGACCGTTGAATACTCGCAAGGTTGGCCTTAGACCTGAAAATTCAGGGGCAAATATTGACAAAAATTAGTCCCGGCTAATTCTAGATGGTTTTCCTTTATTAAGGCGTTTTCCAATTCAAGAATAATCAAGTGGCAATTGAAGACACAAATCTCTCCCCCATGCCATCTAAAAGCGACTCAATAATGTGGTGCATTCAGTACGGAAAAACAATGTGATTATTATTAGGTTTATATACTAGCACTCATTTCAGAACTCTTCAGCAAATAAAGGTAATTCTGGTGACTAGTGCGTGGTTTCGTCCGTTTACATTTTCCGATCGGACAGCTGTCTATCTTTACAACAAGTTGCTGCAAAAACAGGTGTACGTACTTGTTGCCGAAAATTACCCCCATTCGTAAAAGAGTGCTGAAATGCTGCTTTCGCTGGGAAAAAAAAGAAAAAAAAAATTACGGTTGCTGAGTGCCAGTGCATAGACAGTGCAATGTGTTTCCAGTAAACTCGCTCAGCTCTGCTTCCACTGAACAATAACTAACACCTTGATGATGCTTCTTATTCAGTAGTATGCTCACTTGGTGTTCTCCAGGGGTCAGTACTGGTTCCCCTTCTCTTTACCATTTACCTTCTACCCCTCAGTTGCATAATGATACCATGGAATTCTCTTTCACTGTTACACTGATGACAAAACAGCCACTTCCCCTCCCTCCTCACTAAACTTATGCTTTCAAGACATTAAGACCTGGAAATCTGCAGACATCAGCCTCACCATGGACACCACCACTCACTCAATTTCATCTCTTGTCAAAAGTCTTGGCGTCATCTTAGACAACACCCTCTCCTTCGATTCACACATTAAGTAAATTACCCGCCCTGCCAACTTCCACCTCCACAACATCCCTTGACTCCACCCCTGATTATCCCATACTAACACTAAAATACTCATTCACGCCTTTATCGCCCTCTAACTAGACTGTTGCAATGCTCTCCTTCCTGGGCTCCGGAACATACTCCTGAATAAAGTTCAGCTCATCCAGAACTCTGTAGCTATTATCACCCACAACCGCTCCAAAATCCACATCACCGCTATGCCCCCTGAACACCCCTTGCTTCCAAATAAGTCACATTGACTTCAAAATCCTCCTGCTCACCTTCAAGTCACGTTGCAGGCTTGCGTGCCCTTACCATTCTAAACTCCTCCATGTCTGCACACCCCATCATTTAGTGCACGCCTCCTCCGCTGGTCTCTTCATCACCCCCCCCAGGCCCACCTGTCTTTTGTTGGAGCATGAACTTTGAGTCACTATGCCACAAAAGACTAAATCCATCTCCACTTTCAAAGCATAACTCAAGACTCACCTTTAAAACTTGCCTACACATAGCCCCTGCCCACCCATTCCTGTTCGTACCCAGCCCCATCTACCTGTCCACCCACTCTCTTACTTCAACATTATTTCTTATCTTATGGTATTGTCGTGTATCGTTTAATATGTCTTGTATACATGTCCTCTATTCCTTTATTTGCTTATGTCATTTCTCTGTACAGCGGCCTTGGGTTTCCTTAAAGGTCATCATAAATAAAAACTAGAGGCACTCATAGAGCGCATACCTCCGTCATGCCAGCACAATCCAAATCGTCACGAGTGGGAGGAAAGTTGAATTATCGCGCGTGATACGATTTGAAGATGGCTGGCGTGGCGGCCATATTGTTTCACTGATTGCTGTGAGAATCAATAGCGTCCAGCCTTGATGTAATAGGAATACACTACTTTTTGAGATAAATTGTTCACAAACAGACAGACAGACAGACAGACAAACAAACAAAGAGGGGCAAAAACATAACCTCTGCCCCAACTTCATTGGCGGAGGTAATAATAATAAGCACAGAGCTGCCTCAGTAAATATAAATGCATATGAATGGCATGTGCGTCAAAAACTGTAAACAATATCAAAAAGCCAATGGCGATTCGTCGGCCATAACAAAGGGAATCCATAACCTCGCCCTTCAAAGCTTAGCGACTCAAACCTTTTGCAGTTTACTATTCTTGATCAGCAGTTGCTCATACGAATTGGTAGAAGGACAGTCAAATTTATGTTTGATAGCAAATGACAACGCAAATTATCAATATGTCTTTATAAATTAGTTTGTGAGGCTTCTTTCACAAGAAGCCACGAGAATCTGTTTTCTACTATCTTAATATAAAAGTAAAGAATGTTGCACAGCTTATTGCTTAATGAGCCTCACTAATCAATTTACGAATCTATGCCGTTTCACAAGCTACTTGAGCGCGGAATTTATGAAGGCGTAGGCCAATGGTAAATTACGTCGTAGTTTATGTGTGAAAGAAAACCCCTCATAATTTTGTGGTACAATGTATAACAATGCTACGGATAGTAAATTTGACTGTCCTTCTTCCAATTCGTATGAGCAACCGCTGATCAAGAAAAGTAAACTGCGAGAGGCTTAAGTCTTTAAGCTTTGAAGGGCGAGGTTTTGGCTTCCCTTTGTGACAGCCGACGAACCGCCACTGCTTAAAGCAGCACCTGCTCTCAGTCTAGATTAGTGATGCCAAATCATGTCCCAAATCATCTAACGAATCGCATCGCTGGCAGATGATGCTTAACTGACATACCTTCAACCAAACAGGCAGGACCTAATCAGCGAAACAGGTGCACTTGAGAGATTAAACCTGCTTGCTCTTGGCCTTCTGTACCACATGACTGGACAGCACTGACCTAATTGTAGTGTAGATGACACCAGTGTGGTGTAGATGGCTGTGTTTGCTCTTCCTCGCCCCTATGGACCAATGCAGCCGCTGCAGGAGCACTTTGGCTGGACACTTAAGTGCTTGGAGAGCTGCCAGTCACGCACAGACAAGTAGGAGCTCCGCCAAGCCGTTTTGCCCCCATCGATTGTGTTGGTTTGACATTCATAGCTTGTCAGCTTCTATTAGGCTTGTGTTTTGTACCTGAAATTAAGCAAATTGGATCTGGGCACTGTAAATGGTAGTTTGCCGCATGAAAATGGATTGCTTTAGTGGAGAAAACCTACATCAGAACCTAAATTAGTGGCGCTATAATGAGATCACGTACCGTAAGTTGTTGATGGGCAGCGGGTGCATTAAATGTCGCATTTCTCCCCTGTGAGATACTGCTCGTGGTGTTTCTGTTGTTGTGTCAGGGGTCTTAGGTACTCTACATTTCCCAGCATCTCTCTTTCATATATGATTAGCCTGTTAAATGCTGCTGGATAAAGACTCCAGTGGTCTGACTTTATTAGCAAACCAGCTGGACTCATGCTTTACATTAAAAAAAAAAATCATTTAGCATTAAGAAATGTATTGCATGGACAAGACATATTGTGGAATGTACAGCAGGTTACAGAATTTTATTTTCCCAATAAACTCTCATGTGACAGCAATCAGAGCTACTATTCACTTACAGAACTCATACTCATTATGTATTTGATAAGAATACATAACACACTGCAAGCATTCATTTCGAAATGTTTTCAAATGACCTGTTTGATTAATATTTCTAAAAATAATAATAATAATTTAATATATTTATCCATACATTTTATAATTCTATTTGCTTTATGCGGAGGATTCAAACATTTGTGTAACTCTTATTCTGTTTGCATTTTAATTCTTAATTATTTAATTGCTGCACAAGTGTAAGCATGAAGACGATGTTAATACTTGTTTAATTAAAGTAAATTGATTTCTATGCTGCAAAAAGGGCTATTAATCCAGAACAGGGCGGTAAGGGTCCAGCTGTAGAAAACAAGTGTCTTGTCAAACTCGGGAGTATAGCCTAATGGCTGAACTCTCCAGGCTGACCCCCTCCACTCACCATCCAAACAGGAAGAGCAGCCAGCCAAGTCCCCAGTTTCTCCAGCAGTCTGCCAAGAGCTGAGCGCTACTAAAGTCAGGGCGATAAAGGAGACTTGGCCTGCCAAGGAGCACTTCTAAACAACCCCCAAGAGAGAAAGCGAGAGAGAGAAGGGGGGAAGTCAGAAGGAGAGTGAGAAAGAGCAAGGGAGAGAGAGTGTTTACATGGCCCTCATGAGAGACTCACACTCTACTGATCTCTGCTGGCCTGCTGGTCTGTCGTCTCCAGGGCGATGGCGCATGCACTACTTTGATACTGTTCCAGGCTGCAGAAGTAGAATTGTGGGGACTGGAGTTGCAACATTTTTAGCCAACATTTCCTGGACTCTTAAAGGCTAAGGCACAGACTGCCCTCGTGTTAATGCCGTACGGCACAGTAGAATGTTCTGTGCTAAATTACCTTCACAAACTACGCGCTGTCCCTTTTGGAATCGCAACATACCTCATCTATGAACCTTATTAAAGTCGGACATTTTACTGAACAGTGTCATTTCATGTGTCGGTACTTTGCAGTCCATAACCCTCTGGACCATGACAGTCATAAAAAAAGGCCACAGTTTCCACACGGCTCAAATTATATGGATATAAATACCTGCGAATTAAAGCTGAGTGAGGAAACTTTAATGGTACATCATTTTTATTTCTAGTCCAGTGTGATGTAGTACAGTGGTAAAAAGCAAAAATTCTGTCCGTGTCAGAGTACTTATAGGTTGGAGTATAGAAGAAACACATCCCCATGGCTCCTTCAGGGAACTACATAAATTCTTCAGTAAAACAGACTGAAATGCTAATGAAGGAACCTTTACACTCACAGGATAAAAGGCATTGTCAAAAGAGGATGTTTCTCTTTAAAACTACAAAGCACTGATTTAGGAGTTGAGACATTTAAACAGTTAGGCATGAATTTGAGTCACGCTCAGAGAACTGGTTCCATTAAATTACAGGCGGCTAATAGCCTTGCATTGTTTTGGCCCTGGTTTTGGTTGCACATTTGTTAAATGGCTACATTTCATACATCTTTGAGTAATAAGTCAGGCACCTGCAGTGTGTAATTAAAAATTCATCTCTGCAAGAGCAATTGTTTGTGGCTACTGCATTGATTTATTTGGTTCTGCAAATTGCAATGTTGGGCTTATTTTATTTTCCTGAAGGGGAGAAAGGGGGACACATTTATCAGCAGAATTCACCAGAAAGGGGTATATAATCATTATGTGTTTCTCTTTTTAACTTTTTTTTTTTAGTTAACCCTGCAGATCCCATGGTGGCAACGAATGGAGTGCGAGACTCTTGTAATCACTGGAACTGTGTTAGGAAGTCTATATACTGCATGGCCCGTAAGTATCTGAACAGTGTAACAATTTCTGCTTTTCGGTGCCTTATTCCAGAATTTCATCGCAATAAATACTGTATGAAGCTAAAATAGGAAGTCAGCTTTAATTTGCCAGTATCTGCATCCATATTGCTGAAGCCTTTAAATCAGTCATTTTGAGCCATGATGGAATTGCCATCCTTTTAATACAGTGTCATCTACCAAATGTCATAGATGCTTCTTGATGAACACCTGAGGGTCAGAAGTTGAGGGGAGGCGGGGGTGCTGATCTGGAATCGAGGACAACAGTAGTTGGGAGGACCGCGCCACTCAACACAGGCGGAGAGAGTCACGGGCTGGATCTGGGGGCAAAGGGTTGGAGCATCAACCAGTGGTATTAAAGGCCAGGAGTCGGGACCGGGGGTTAGCAAGCGATACCATGATGGATGATACTGATATATAGTGGGTGAAATAAGCATTAAACGCATCATTATTCTCAGTAAATATATTTCTAATGGGACTATTGACATGAAATTTTCACCAGCTGTCGGTAACAACCGAAGTAATCCACTCATACAAAGGAATCAAAACAAGTTAGTCCATAAATTAAGTTGTGTAATAATGTGGAATGACACAGGGAATAAGAATTGAACACATTAAGAAAAGGAGGGGCAAAAAGGAATGGAAAGCCAAGAAACCAGCTAAAATCTGTCAGTATTAAGAATGCAATCCTGCCCCCTATCAGTGCAACTTAATACCAGCTGGATTACTCCTTGATTCCTAACTGATTGCCTATAAAAAGGTTACTCATTACCAAGGCATCTGACAAGAAGCATCTCATGATGGGTAAAAGCAAAGAGCTCTCTCAAGACCTTCACAACCTTATTGTTGCAAAACATACTGATGGCATTGGTTCCAGTCGTATTTCTAAACGTCTGAATGTTCCAGTGAGTACTGTTGGGGCCATAACCCGGATGTGGAAAGAACATCATTTCACCATAAACTGGCCACGACCTGGTGCTCCTTGCATAATTTCTGACAGAGGAATCAAACGAATAATCAGAAGAGTTGTCCAAGAGCCAAGGACTGCTTGTGGAGAGCTTCAGAAAGACCTGGAATTAGCAGGTAGCCTACAGTTGTTTCAAAGAAAGAAAAAAAAAATAATGCACTCAACCGCTAGGGCCTCTATCATCGGCGAAACCAGACATATTAGTCTGCAGTGCCCCAGTATAATTTTTCCCCGGGGATTAAAAAAAAAATCACGTTTTAAGTCTACATGCCCTCATAATCTACCGTAAGAGAATCTACAGTAACAGAAAGTGCATAGGCACACAACTACTTAATATGATAACTGTAACTCATTGCTACTTTATTCATTTCACTCCGTATAGTACACAATGGCATGTGGCTACTTAATATTCACGTGGCTTTGGCTGTGATTCGGCTAGTGCTCACTTCAGAACTTCAGAACTCAAGGTCACACACACAGCGGTGTCTGTCAGTGCTGACTACTCTCGCCGTCATTCTTTCCACCTGTCTTCAGGTCAGTGCTGGGCACCTGCCTGTCCTTATTGTTCATTTTCTCCTCTGTGTCGCCATTTCCATGGGAATTTAAATGTCACAACTTTGCTTAAACTTTCAGCTGCCGTCTCGCCAGCTAGCACTGGCTGTAAATTGAAGTAGCCTAGTGCAGATGTTAGCTGCTGCCTTATTGCTAACTGGCTCATCATAGGCATAACGTTGATTCATAATGGTTAGCCTAGCACTGTAAACTCAGGTTTCTAGAGATTGCTATCGATGTTTGATGAGCATATATGAGCTATTTCACATTAAAACGTGGGTTCTGCATGAACAGATAATCGGGCTCATCGAGTACTTTGGTTATGAGACACTGAGGATATCAAAGGAGGATACAGTTTTGGTAAAGGCTTAAAGATAGCCTACTGTTATAGCTGACACTGATTGACTGCTTTGTAAAAATTAAAATAAGACGTTACAGCTTACTTCTCAAAAAATGATTCTCTGATTACTGACTAATGCACTACTATATGGCTTTATTGTTTTGTGTACTTTTGTACATTTTTTTATAGTTTTGTGTACTGTATGTGCAATAGCACGGGCTACTTTACTGAAATAGAAATAATTTAAAACCCAGTTACTGGGGTGCTTTAGTTTTTTGTTTTACTGTACTGTTGCAAATGCTCAATTTACATATGTTTGCTACAATAAATATTCATTGCGATTCCTTTTTTGCTTGTACCAGGTTTAGAGGTCTAGAGTGCACAAGTAGGCCAAATGCATCAGTCCATTTCAGGTGGTTAATCATAGATCCAGACACCAAGATAATCTGACATGAATGTATAATTTGAAGCACTATTTAGGCTTTTTTATGATAAATTACTGCTAAAAATATTTTGCTTGCGTGCTTTGCGCTCGCGGTGTTTGTGCCCCAGCTGTGCCCCAGTACAGTATTAGGTCTTGTGACGCCCCTGTCTTCTATGCACACTCATCGCGCAAGACTCCACTGTTGAAGAAAAAGTATGTTGAAGCTTGTTCAAAGTTTGCTGCACAAGATTTGGACAAGCCTATGAAATACTGGGAGAATGTAGTCCGGTCAGATAAGATCAAAATTGAACTCTTTGGATGTCACGGCACGCTCAATATTTGGAGGACAAACAGCACTGCACATCACCCACAGAACACCATACCAACAGAAATGTTTGGAGGTGGGAACATCATTGTGTGGGGCAGTTTTTCTGCATATGGTGCTGGCAGACTTCATATATTTGAAGGACAGATGAATGTAGAAATGTACGGAGACATTCTTGATAAGAATCTGCTGCCATCTACCAGGATGCTGAAGATGAAAGGAAGGTGGACATTTCAGCAAGACAATGATCCCAAACGCACAGCCAAGGAAGCTATCAGTTTGTTTCAGAAAACAAAAATAAAGCTACTAGGATGGCCCAGTCAATCACCCGACTTGAATCCAATTGAAAATTTATGGAAAGAACTGAAGATCAGAGTTCAGAAGAGGCCCCCGGAACCTTTAAGATTTGAACACAGTTAGTGTGGATGAATGGGCTAAAATCTCACCTTAGCGATGCAGGTGACGAGTTCCTCCATACATGAGGTGTCTTGAAGCGGTCATTATAACAAAGGTTTTTCTACTAAGTATTAAATAAATTTCAGTAAACATGTTCATTCCACTTAATGACACAACTTAATTTATGGACTCATTTGTTTTGATTCCTTTGTGTGTGTGGATAACTTGGGTTGTTACTGACATCTGGTGAAAAATTAATGTCAATCGCGCCATAAGAAATATATTTACTGAGAAAAATGTCGATGCTTTCCATAATTATTTCTCCCACTGTCTAAAGGAAATCAAGTGAAATAGCTGATTAACACTGTGGATGATATGGTACAGTGCCTTACATGGATGCAGCCTGGCTCCCTGCACCCACTTCTGTTTTTCAACTTCATTTACAGTTTGACAAAAAGCCGATTCAGGCGAAAACAAAGTCATCCTCGTTAGTGGCCTGCTTGTTAAGGAAAATTAAGAGAAAGTGATATGTTCTTCCACAACTCGATATACTCTGTATATGGTTTTATTTTCAAGAATTAATATATTTGGCCTCTGATCTTCTGCAAGGATTTTGGCACCCCGGTGGACTTGGCGATCGATCTGAGCGCATATCGTCAGATATAAAGCATGCAGAAAAATTGGGCCGAAGACATCAATGTGATTATCAGCTCTGTTCGTTCATCAGTGCTGCTTTGGATGACAAGGACCTCACATTAAAATCAATCCGAGGTTTCAATACCGATTTTATGCAATTTTTAAGGTTTTGAGGCTTAATTTTGATCGGAATGTCTGATTTTAACTGCCCTCCTGGGAAGTATTTTTATTTATCCAAGTTAAGAAGCGGTAAATTTGATGTATTTGGGCCATGCTTCTGATGGGACTGCAGAGATCTGTTTAAGACAACAAGTTCTGCTTCCTACGCCTGGCTTTGGGGAGTCAGAATTTGCTCCGACACCACTGTCCAGATTTCTGGAGAAAAGAGCCAAATCTGTGCATGAGAGTGGATATGGCCTTTGTTCAAATGAGCAGACTTCTCTCAAAATTATAAGAAATTGTCTAAATAGCCAGCATCGTTTGACTGACTACTTTCTTTAGACCCACCATTTATTGATAATCTGCGGCAAATTTCATTACAATTCAGATTTAGCATGGGACCAGAGTAGAGTGCACCAGTGGCGTAACGTGGTTTGTGTGGGCCCGAGTGCAGACCTGACGACAAGCCCCCCCCCCCAACCCCAACCCCAACCCAAATTCCGAAATATTGGGGTTGAAGTGTAAATTGTGAATAAAATCGAAATGCAATGACATTCAGATCCCATGAGCCAATATGTTATTTATAGTAAAATATAAATAACATTTCAAATGTTGAAACTGATACATTTTACATTTTTATCCACAAAATGAGCTTATTTCTGGCTGCAACAGGTCTCAGAAAAGTTGGGACACAGGCAAAAAAAGGGCTGAAAAAGCAATTAATATACAAGAGAATCAGCTGAAAGAACATTTAGCAAGTAATTAAGTTAACTGGCATCAGGTGAGTTAGATGATTGGCTATAAAAGGAATGTCTTAGAGAGGCTGTCTCTCAGAAGTAAAGATGGCCAGAGGCTCTCCAACCTGTGAAGGCTTGCGTAAAACAAAAATTGTGGAATACTTTAAAAACAATGACAAATTGCAAAGGCTTTGAAAGTCTCATCATCAACAGTGCATAACATCATCAAAAGATTCAGAGAAAGTGGAAAAATATCTGTGCGTAAGGAACAAGGCCAAAGACCTTTACAGGATGCCTGTGATCCTCAGGCCCTCATACGCCATTGCAGCACTCACCAGCATGATTATGTCCTTGACATTAATAAATAGGCCCAGGAATACTTCAAGAAACTACTGTCAAATTTGACATTCTTGTTGGAAATCATGGGCGTTGTGTCCTCCGGGCTAAAGAGGAGAAACACCACCCCTCCTGTTATCAGCGTTCAGTTCAAAAGCCAGCATCTCTGATGGTATGGGGATGCATTAGTGCATATGGTGTGGGACACTTGCATGTTTTAAAAGGCACCCTGAATGCTGAAAGGTATATAAAGGTTTTAGAGCAACATGTGCTCCCCTCCAGATGACATCTATTCCAGCGAAGGCCTTGTGTATTTCAGCAGGATAATGCAAAACCACACACTGCAATTACAACAGCATGGCTTCGTAGTAGAATAGTTCGTGTGCTGAACTGGCCTGCCTGCAGTCCTGATCTTTCACCGATTGAGAACATTTGCCGAATAACTAAAGGAACTACAGCGTCTACAGGGCTAAATTTCACAAACAAAAATTTCACAAAAATTTCACTCATAATGTAATATTTAATCGAGAAAAAAATATGGCAGTCATTTCCCATAATATCAAACCTTTATTAGTAACTTTCTACTTTCCCTGGGAACGCCCCTTTTTAATCGTCGATTCAAGAAGATGCCGATTCATATTGAATTTTGAAAGTGTTCATCATTACTTATGCAGTATTTTGGAGGATAAAGTTACCCTGAAGCATAACTTTTATCACGATGGATTACGGTGGACAAGAAATGGGAATGAATGAATCCATCACTGCATGATAAGGATATCATAATTGCGTCATAATCCTAAAATATGCAGTCAGCAAAATCTTGTCTTGCGGGAGGATAGCCTATGGAACGAAATTGGTTCCAACAGAAATGAGTGTAACTAGTTCAGGCAGGAAACTGGAGAAGAGCTACATCAGCTGACAGCAGCCTGGTAAGCTACCAGCACGTCAGCATCAGCAGGCACACGATTGGAGGAGACACATCACGAGCTCATGCAGCGGTCTATTTGTAAGACGTCAAGCTCACTTACTTCTGCTGCTGTTTGCGAAGACTTTTCATGCTGTGCAACATGCTGTTTGGTTTTTGCTTGTCGCCTCCACCCCAGCCTCCACCTGTTTGGTTCTGCTCACATCGGGGGAATTTTGGTTTCTGTTCATGACCATGTTTGCTGTGCCTAGGTAGGACATTCCTCCGGAGCAGAACCGCCGCAAAAATACAATATGATGCTTATACCCATAAATTGTTGTTTTTTATTAAAATGTGAGTTTTCCTGACTGAAATTGAATTTAACCTGCTTTTAATTGAATTTTATCAGGTTTTGAAAAGAAATTTGGGTTTTAATTGAATTGTATTGGTTTTGAAATTGAATGAACAAGTTATCCGAATCTGAATCCAATTATTTGTGTTGAATTTAAGATAAAACTTGAAGAATTTCATTCAGTTCGCACATTCAAATTCAGTTCTCTAAATTCAAATTGAAGTTGAGTAACATCACATAAACGTCCCTTGCGAGCTGCAGCCCCGCCTCTGTCCCTCCTGTTTCCCCATGCATAATTTCTTTTCCTACATTAGTTGAGCGTACATCCAAAAAAGTGGTTGTGGCCTGCCTTATTTGGAATAAGGCCTGGATATAATGTCTGGAAAGTGCACCTCAGAATGAATTCTAAACCCACCCAACTATACGTTGAAAAACGCTTCCCAAAACTTTGGCTCTTGATTAGTTTATTTGTTTTTGCTCATCATATTAATCTTCAGCAGTTAACCCTGAGTTAGCCCAAGATCATCAGTAAATGCACTCGCTAATTTCTAGCGTTTATTTTGCGTTGTAAATAATGCTAACGTTAGTTACGATTGAGTCACTTTTTCTCCCAATCGGTATGTGGGAATGTATTTAGCTAGCAAGCCAACACGTAGCTTGTGGGCTTCAAGTGTAATGTTATATTCAGTGAAAATCAAAGTAATTAGATAGAGCTGTTCAGAACTTAAACTTCAACTTCATATGGCTGAATGGTTCAGAATACATGGAGTCACGCAATGATGACATACCTGCTAGGAGAAGAGACTGCATTTAATCCAGTAGGGGTCGCAGCTGAAATATTCCATTTTTGGAGCGGTACTTCGTGCACATGTGTGAAGCACTTATTCATAAAAAAATCTAACTTATGCGCATAATCTAAGAATAAAAATCAAAAACTGTCTTGGTAACAGTGGAGATTTACTGGACACTAAACGATTTTTAGTATTTGAGTTAATATTTTTCAAAATCAACGGACATTAGCAGGGAAGAAGTTGGCTTATCGGCATTAGGAAATTAATTTCTTCTGAGAAGTAGCACTACACACGAGCAGTGCCACTCACACAAGACCTGCCTGCCGTGATAACAGTCGTTAGCACAGCGGACACGTCGGGCAACAAGCGTAACCCGGTAATTTCGGTCTGATATCGTCATATGTTCTGACCAGAAAAGTTTTGCAATAAAGTGGAATTTATTCACTAAACTGCGAGTAAATAACTTATGGGCAAATGCACATGATACTTACTAATTTTAATTTCCCACATCCTTTCTGATAAAAAATTATGTTTGAGGTCACATTTTGGTGTCCTTGTTTGAGCCAAAATCATTTCAATAATTAATAAAAAAAAAACTACTTGGGATGAAGTGGTAGTTTTATCCTTGGAATATCTCATATGTGCTAAACAAATGAACATGAATTAAATGCATCAATCATTATCTGCTGATAAAAAAACAATTAACAACAACTGTCCTTGTTTTGTATTGTGAAAACGCACTCGTCATTGTGAATGCATGATTGTGTGTCAGTGTGGATGTGTATGTGTGTACTTAGATGTATTTGTGTGTCTGTGTGTCTGTCTCTGCGTGCCACTCTCAGGGTTCGGCAGGGTGGTTTGCGCCTTTTTCTGGAGAAGGCATATTAGTGATCTCACACCTTAAAGCGTTAAAGGAGACAGGAAGTTCCTCTTCAGATGCTAAGAAGTCTCCGAACTGAAAGGAACTTCACGATTTCTCATTAGTTACGTTCCCATTAGTGTCTGACTGCAAATCTACCTTGCAGCTCTTCAAACAGTATTTTTAACATGTGCATAAAACAGCCAAAAAGACAGCTGCTTCCTAATTGCCTGTTGTCTGGCATCTCTTGATTCACAAGCCCCAAATCCTGCACCATGATAACTTAATTAATCCTTTGTGTACAAGATTCACTTAAGTTTTTCTCGCTAATTACAGTTGACAACAAATGGCTAATAATCAATGGCCTTGTAAAATCAGTGAAATCCAAAATAAAAATTAAAAGAAAAAAAATTGTTAACTTATTTTTCTGTCTTCCCTTAATCATTTCCATTAGGCATAACAGTCAAAATTGGAAAACAATTTTCTAATATGACAAATTCTTACTGCAAATGTCACTAATGGTGTTTTCACAGTCTGCATGCTGCATAAGAACTGGAGATTTGAGCTATATTTGCCATAAGCTGTCAGAGATTACAGTGTATACTAGTGCCATTCATCCATCTTTCAATAAATTCATATGCAGGTTTTTCATAAAGCAGTATTACTGAATTTAAGTTAGCAGGATAATGACACTGAGTTAAAGCAACTCTTTTTACTCTAGTTTATGTTTCATGTTACGTCCATGATATAGCCAGTCTTTATCCAGCTAAACCAGTAATTCTGCTCTGGGAAACGGCCCTGTGTTGAGCAGATTCTGTCAGGTGCGCTTCAGTTCTCTATTTTCATTTGACTGAGATCATTTTTTTATTTATCAAATTCCATTTCCCATTTCTCGTGGTTTAAGGAGCCCTTTTGCTTTTATTACTTTCCTGACAATTTTCTTAATAAATCGTAGCAAAGTTAATGAAAGTTGCACTCAGGCATGTCCAAAATGATTGTGTCCTTTGTCATGCTAATAAATGTGAAGATGTGAGCCCGATGAGTGAATGCATGCCCATTAGTGAGAAGTTTTCGATACGTGCCACCTTCCCTGTGCTTTTTTATTTTGCATTCCCTGTCTCTCTCCCTCCCTCGTGATTTCTCTCTCCTTCCTCTATTGTAACAAACTTGGAATGAATGTGGCAATATCAGCAGCACTCCAATGTCAATTAATTTATATTTGCGATGGGCCTGGGCCGTGGATTTAATAGGTGTGGAGACGTCGGTCGCTGCCAACAAGCTAAATGAAGGTGATCGCTAATAAAATGACCATTAACCATATTTTAGTCAAATTATAACTTGCGCATTAATTATAGTTTTGGTTCTTAGTTTACATATGTAATGTGTACCTCGATGTGTTCGTCAATGCGGTTATCTTTAGAAAAAGAAATCAAATTTTGTTCTGTTTTCTGACTTTTTAGCAAGACATTAGAATGCATAAGCCAAGGCAAACTGTAATATAATTCCTTAATACCATGTCTACCTCATCCACACACTCACACGTGAACATGAATCTGAAAGTTGAGTGGAGTTAAAATGAGACGTTTGCTCAGGCCGGACCCGGATTCTGGGATCTTAACGAGCAGATTCCATTCTGCTGATTACGCCCAGGCGATTCACACTCGGGACACTGGAAGAAACATCAAAGTCAAAAAGCCACATCTCTGTTTCTTGTTTCTAGAAACTCATAGAATGTGCCCATTAAAAGAGTACCGTAATATTATCAAGGAGTGATAAAAGGGAACAAGCTATGTGTGTCCTACTGATGTAGATAAAATTAGCTTCCTTGCAAGAGGGAAAGCATGATTTTTTTATTGATTAAAAAAATGCAGAAATAGATGAGTGCTGTATATTGGATGAGGTCCCCCCTCCCTCTCTGCATGCAGAACCCACCATACAATGTCACAATGACATTTTCAAAAGAAGTGGGAACGTATTTGAACAGTATTAAATCACTTTGATCTTTATTCTTTGGTGAGATGGAAACAGTTGCTTTTAAAGATCAATACATTTTTACCTGGTAATTTGAGAGAAAATTTCCCATCTCCCCTCTCATTTTTTCATGCAATGCTTTTAATTTTGTGAGATAGAATAATATTATGTGAACTGATATTTTGGCTTGAGAGGTACTCCAGAATCATTGGTACACAAGCTAGACAATTATTTTACCAGTTCGTGGCCGTGATGGTCCTGCCCTGCAGTCCCTCCCCCTTCCTGCAGTCTGCACCTCCACCTCAACGAGCCACATCTGTTGCTCATTGAGGTGGAGGTGCAGTGATGAGTATGAAAGAGCTGCCCTGCCAAACTGGCAGTGCAGCTGCATTCTGTGTCCTGGAGCCCTGTTAGAGTTTTGGCCGCTGCTCCGCTTGTATTTGTTTCAAGTAAAGATTTTCTATTTTTGAACTCAGCCTGTGCGTGTGGGTCCTTTCTCTTGTGTTTGGGTACATGGTCCCAGTGCCCACCGGCTTCTTGCCTTCTGCCGGCGGACCAAACCATGACAGTGGCATTAAATCATTGTCAAACTCCATGAAATTGTCGTACAGTCTATCGTGTGAGAAATGAACTGAACATCAATGTTTCCACAATCATCATCATCATATTTTTCTTCCAACTCGTCCACAAACAACTTGTTTTTCCTTCCAAATTTCTTCTATAGTATTCTATTATTGTGTTTTTTGTTTTGTTTTCCTTTTCTTCTTCAAGGGTTTTTGCTTACACAAAATTAAACTGTGTAAAAAAGCAGTTTCATGTGAAGTTACAGGTGTTGAATAGCATTGATTTTTAAAAAAAAGAATATTCAGGTATTATTATTTTTTCTTTGCTTTCTTCATATTGTGTATTCATTCTAGAGGAATACAATACGTTTTTGCAGTTAGTGTAAAATCCCTTTAATTTTGTTAATTAAATAACCCTATACTTAATACCTGCAACCCACTCAGGGGCAGAGAGCACTGGACTAGCCATTAGAAGAGCACATTTCCTCTGCTCTGGGTTAGTCTGAGCGCAGCTCCCATACGCTGCTAAATATAGCTGAATTTTCATGACTAAACTAAGAATGCACTGACCCTTAGCTGGCTACATGCTCTTTTAGCCAGAGATCTTTTCCCTAAGTGAATCCGCATGCACGAGTGGAAGTGTGGTACTAACATACTGTATGATAAAGAAAAAAGAACATAATTTCTATGACAAGAGGTGTTCAATGGAATAACGAAATTAATGATGTTACATTATTGTAATGTGAATATAGGCCACTAGATGGCAGTATTTATCTTTTTTTTTGTTTAGCTCAGACTGGAGTCATGTATAGACATGTCCTGGACATGTCTGGGGCAAGTCTCAGAAAGTTAAAAAAAAGAGGTCTAAATGTGGGTGGGGTCTGCAAAAGAGTATATAAGGAAAAGAATTGAGACAGTAAAGTAGTAGGAGAAATTGCAAGAAGATGACCAGACCTGCCATTCTGTTCAAGACCTGTGACGTTTCTTTTGTGGATTTCTTTGACTGTGTTTGAGCATTTTCTTCATCCAGGACATCACCAAGCCACCCCACTAAAAAGGGACTGTAATTATTTCTGTTTTTTCTTATTTATCAATCTTGGTCTTTAGTTGTAGGTTGTTATTAGTCTTTGTCTTCGTTAAAAATTAAATGTGTTTTAGTTGTTAAAACTGTGTTTGTCATCCCTTGCTGTTGCTGTTGTGTTATAAATGTAATAACAAATTGGGGCCATAACAAATTGGGGGCTCAAGGTCCGGGATAGACCATTGAGTGAGTAATTTATTGAAAATCTAACATTCCAAATTGTGAAATTGTTTTTGTGAATTTTCCTAGATATATATTGACAACAGCAATGGATGATTTCTTGGCATCACCAACCGTAGGGGTTTTGAAGTCTTTTAAAAAGACAGAACTGCTAGAAATTTGCAGACAGTTGGAGCTGACAGAGGTAAAACCAGCCATGCGAAAAGCAAGACTGGCTAGAGAGATAGTTGAATATTACATTGATGAAAATGTGTTTGCACCAGGAGATCTGGAACAGTTTCCAGTGGAAAATCCAAATATAGAAATGGAACTTAAATTAAAAATGCTAGAGATTGAAAGGGAGGAAAGAGAAAAAGAAAGGGAGGAAAAAGAGAAAGAAAGGGAAGAAAGAGAAAAAGAAAGGGAGGAAAAAGAGAAACAAAGAGAATTTGAGAGGGAAGAAAAAGAAAAACAAAGGCAGTTTGAGTTAGAAAAATTAGCAAGAGAAGAAAAACAAAGAGAATTTGAGTTAGAAAAATTTGCAAGACAGAGAGATTTTGAATTAGAGAAATTCGATAGAGAAGAAAGACTCCAAATGGAGCAACTAAAAATAAAAATTCAAACTGAAAATAAATTTCGGGCTAGCCAGGAGGTAAAACTGGTGCCTCCATTTTCGGAAAAGGATGTTGACAACTATTTCCAGTGTTTTGAAAAGGTAGCAAAGAGTTGCCAGTGGCCAAAGGAACACTGGCCTCTGATGTTGCAAACTGTCCTCAAGGGTAAAGCTCAACAAGCCTATTCGGCTTTGTCTGCAGATGATTCCTCTGATTATGAGGTTGTCAAAAAGGTTATTATGAGAGCTTATGAGTTGGTTCCAGAGGCTTACCGACAGAAATTCAGAGGTCTGAAGAAATCTGAAAATCAGACTTATGTTGAATTTGCTAATGAAAAGCAGGTTTGCTTTGAGCGCTGGTGTACTTCTATGGAGGTCAAGGATGATTTCAACTCACTAAAAGAGATGGTGTTAGTTGAAGAATTCAAGAACTGTGTTAAGGATGATGTTAAGACCTACCTTAATGAGAAGCAAGCACTGAACTTGCAATCAGCTGCCAAATTTGCAGATGAATATGTTCTCACTCATAAGTCCAAATTTCAGTGTAGCAGTAACAATAAATGGTCCCAATTTCAGAAAAAGGGTTACGGTGATACCCAAGATTCCTCACCCAAAGACAAAGACAAATCTGGTGATGGTGCTCAGAAATCCAGTAACAGGTCTGATCAAAGTGTGAAAGCTGACAGTGACAGAAGTGGTCTAGTTTGCAGATATTGCAAGAAATCTGGTCATGTTACAACTAACTGTTGGTTCCTTAAAGCTAAGAAAGAAAAAGAAAAGGATACCAAACCAAATGCCTTTGTGAAAACAAGGTTAGAAACCCCTGTAGTGGATAACCAATCTGCTAAATTGCCTGCTTCTTGTGGGGCTAAAAAGCCTAATACAGCTGACTTTGTGAGGGAGGAATTTCTTCCATTTGTGTCAGAGGGATTTGTGGCTCTGAATGAGCATACTACTCCTGTCCCCATATATATCCTAAGGGATACCGGAGCTTCTCAGTCACTTTTGTTGATGGACTCCTTGGAGTTACGTGATGAGACCGCTTCAGGGGATTTCATACTTGTACAAGGTATTGAAGGGAGGACTGTATCTGTACCCCTGCGCTCTATATTCTTGAAGTCAGATTTAGTTACAGGACAGGTAAAGGTGGGACTTATGTCAAGTCTACCTATAAAGGGTGTTTCTCTGTTGCTAGGCAATGACCTGGCTGGGGGCAAAGTAGTTCCCCCTGTACATCTTACTTCACAGCCGAGCACTGAAAATAGGGATGAGGACCCATCTCTGTATCCTTCTTGCGCAGTGACTCGTGCTATGGCCAAGAAGGCTAAAGAAGATGATGTTGTGGTGCCGTCCAGTACATTGAATAGTCAGGACTCAGGTGGTTCGCCTCATGACTCTGATTGGCCTACTATGGTTTCTCCGTTTGAGGACTTATCAGATACTTTTATCAGTTCTCTATTCAGCCAGCCGGATGGGTCTGGTGATTCTGATGTGTCTGGAGACTTGTCTCTGTCCAGAAAGCGGTTGATTGAGGAGCAAACTAATGATCCTGAAATTGGTGTACTAAAGAGGAGAGCCCTTCCTGAAAAAGAAATAGATGCAGTTCCAGTTGGGTATTATCTCAAGGATGGTGTGTTGATGCGGAAGTGGCGCCCTCCTGATATCCCTGCCAATGCAGATTGGGCAGTGGTCAGGCAAATTGTTGTTCCGAAGGTCTATAGGAATGAGATCTTAACAATGGCTCATAGTTTACCTTTAGGAGGTCATCTTGGTGTTAACAAGACTGTTGATAAGATCATGAAACACTTCTTTTGGCCTGGGCTTCGGAAAGACGTTTCCAACTTTTGCAAAACCTGTCACACTTGTCAGGTAGTTGGAAAACACCAGTTAGACCCACCTGTAGCTCCATTGCAGCCTATCCCAGCATTTGGGGAGCCATTCTCTAGGGTCATTGTTGATTGCGTTGGTCCATTACCCAAGACTAGATCTGGAAATCAGTACTTGTTGACAATCATGTGTGCATCTACCAGATTCCCTGAAGCCATACCTCTACGTAACATCAAGGCAACTGCAATCTCGAAGGCTTTGATAAAGTTCTTCACGTTGTTTGGCCTTCCCAGGGAAATTCAGTCAGACCAAGGTAGCAATTTCACTTCAGGATTGTTTCAGCAGGTTGTGTATGAACTAGGTGCAAAACAGATTCTTTCTAGTGCCTATCATCCAGAAAGTCAGGGTGCCTTAGAGCGGTTTCATTCCACTCTCAAGACAATGATGAGGACTTATTGTTATGACCATGAGAAAGACTGGGATGAAGGGGTTCATTTGCTGTTGTTTGCAGCTAGAGAAGCAGTGCAGGAGTCTACTGGATTCAGTCCATTTGAGCTAGTGTTTGGTCATGAAGTGAGAGGACCTTTGCTATTATTGAGTGAACAATGGCAAGAGGAAGAGCCGCAAATCAGTCTGTTAGACTATGTTAGCAAGTTCAAGGAAAGATTGCGTGCAGCTTGTGACCTTGCCAAAGAGAACTTGAAATCAAGTCAGGGAAAAATGAAAACTTGGTATGATCATAAGGCTAGAAGCCGTGAGTTTAAACCAGGAGAAATGGTCCTTGTGTTGTTTCCCTTGCAGTCCAATCCATTGCAGGCTAGATTTCATGGTCCTTATGAAATTCTGACAAAACTCAATGATCTCAATTACATTGTGAAGACTCCAGATAGGAGAAAACCAAAACAATTGTGTCATATTAACATGCTAAAGCCTTATCATGACAGAAATGCTAGGGTTGCAGCTGTCACTTCAGATTCTCCAATGGTCGAAACGTGTGAAGATGAGGGGGAGTTTCAAGATGATGAACCAAGGATTAAAGCTGAAGTTCTTTCATGTAAATTGTCAAACACTGAAGTGTTGCAAAATCTTGATGTAAAACTCCAGCACTTAGAACCCTCACAGAGAGATCAGTTTGAAAGGTTGATCAAGAAATATGAGGATTTGTTTCCTGATGTTCCAAAGAGAGTTACTATAGCCTCTCATGATGTAGATGTTGGTGATGCCAAACCAATAAAACAGCATCCATACCGGATGAATCCTGAAAAGAGAAAGATTGCTGAGAAAGAGGTTGAGTACATGTTAAAACATGATATTATCAGACCCTCCAACTCAGATTGGAGTTCACCCTGTGTGCTAGTTCCAAAACCTGATGGAAGTACTAGATTCTGTACAGATTATCGCAAAGTCAATGCTGTAACTAGAACTGATGTGTTTCCAATACCTAGGATTGATGATTGTATTGATAGTGTAGGGCAAGCAAAGTTTCTGACCAAGATTGATTTATTGAAGGGTTATTGGTGTGTGCCTTTAACTGAGAGGGCCAAGAGCATCTCTGCTTTTGCCACACCATCTGGATTGTACCAGTATGAAGTCCTACCCTTTGGCATGAAAAATGCCCCAGCCACGTTCCAAAGGATGATACAGTCTACAATCGCCGGATTGCCACACACGGGTGCGTACATCGATGACCTGATCACATGGAGTGACTCCTGGGAAGAACATCTAAAAGATGTAGAGACGTTGTTCCAGCGCCTGACCCAGGCTAACCTGACTGTTAACCTGAGCAAGAGTGACTTTGGTTGTGCTACTGTCACCTATCTTGGCTACGTCATAGGCCAGGGTAAGGTGGCACCCATAAATGCTAAAGTCCAAGCCATCATGGACTTTCCAGTTCCTGACAACAAAAAAGCTTTGCGCCGCTTCCTTGGAATGATCGGGTACTACCGCAAGTTCTGCAAGAACTTTGCTGAGATTGCTCTCAGTCTAACTAACCAACTGAAGAAAGGCGTAAAGTTCACCTGGGATGATGCATGCCAGAGAGCCTTCGATCACCTGAAGTCTCTGCTGTGTCACTTCCCCGTGCTCAAATCTCCTGACTTCAACAAACCGTTCTCCATCGCGGTCGATGCTAGCGACCAAGCTTGTGGATCTGTGCTCCTACAGAGAAGTGACTCTGATGACATTGAGCATCCCGTGGCATACTTCTCCAGGAAGTTCAATCGCCACCAAAGGAACTATTCCACAATAGAGAAGGAACTGTTGGCTCTGGTCCTTTCTTTACAACACTTTGAGGTTTATGTTTGTACAGGACAAAAGCCAATGATTGTGTACACTGACCACAATCCGTTAACGTTTTTGAGTAAGATGAAAAACAAGAATCGGAGATTGTTGAATTGGAGTTTGATTTTACAGGAGTTTGACTTGGAAATTAAGCATGTGAAGGGTACAGACAATGTAATTGCTGATTGCTTATCCCGTGTTTGAATGTGTATATATATATCATGTGTTTGAATATTGTATGATATGTATATATAGACAAGTGTTCACTTAACCATTTTGTATTGAAAAGAAAAATTTTGCCTTTGTGAGTCAAAATTTTTCCCTTTTGGAATGGAGGTGTAATGTGAATATAGGCCACTAGATGGCAGTATTTATCTTTTTTTTTGTTTAGCTCAGACTGGAGTCATGTATAGACATGTCCTGGACATGTCTGGGGCAAGTCTCAGAAAGTTAAAAAAAAGAGGTCTAAATGTGGGTGGGGTCTGCAAAAGAGTATATAAGGAAAAGAATTGAGACAGTAAAGTAGTAGGAGAAATTGCAAGAAGATGACCAGACCTGCCATTCTGTTCAAGACCTGTGACGTTTCTTTTGTGGATTTCTTTGACTGTGTTTGAGCATTTTCTTCATCCAGGACATCACCAAGCCACCCCACTAAAAAGGGACTGTAATTATTTCTGTTTTTTCTTATTTATCAATCTTGGTCTTTAGTTGTAGGTTGTTATTAGTCTTTGTCTTCGTTAAAAATTAAATGTGTTTTAGTTGTTAAAACTGTGTTTGTCATCCCTTGCTGTTGCTGTTGTGTTATAAATGTAATAACAAATTGGGGCCATAACATTATACATATCTTTATTTTAGGGGGAAAAGTACATGCAGAGAACAGAACAGTGCCATTTCTGCGATGGAGATGACGAACTTTGACAATCCTAATTCCTGGGCATTCGTACAACTCCATCTCCAAAAATTAGGGATGATATGGAAAATTTAAAACTTAATTAATTAAATTTATTTGCAAATACAATTACATTTCCTCTGCTGATTGGGACCAGGCACCATGGGTGCTACTACAATATTTCAGATGTGCTTTCTTGGGCCAGAGGAGTGTTTCACTCCTTAGGCAAGATCCATTTTGACCCCAACCCCCAAAATATTTTTCTTTTATTCGAAAATGAGCCCAAAATATGAGGTGTACTGTATGAACCTAGAGCAGGCAGAGAACTAAAAGGCGGGCTCACCTGTTCTGCCTCTGCCGCTGTGAATGCTAGTTCCTGCTAGTGTGCTGCATCTCGCTCAGCTCCTGCTAGTTTCAGCTGCTGTTGAAAGTTAACATGAATTTACACAAGCAAATTCTGCATAATGCTACTGTAAATGTGCTATTCTCATATGCATTTTTGCACACTGTAAAAAATGTGGCATTCTATCAGGTTGTTCTTACCACCAAGCTCTCTCTAGCCACAGCATACTGGTGATCCCTGGCAGGCAAACAACAAAACCGAGTTTTTATAATTAGATCATTCATATATTGGTTTCTGCACTTGGTATCCTTATTCTAGGGCGCTGCATTGCCTGCTTATTCAAGAAAACAAAATTGCGCATGAAGATGCTTAATGGGATTGACAGCATACTGGCTATTGCCATATTCCCAATTGGTTTTTATGTTCTCTCAACAAGAACTGAGAGGTAGTCAGGACTGAGCGGATGATTTGCAGCGATTAGTGAAGGTAGTGACAAGTAAAGAAATCTCAAACATTAGCTTATGTTCAAGTTAGTGAGTAACTTACAGTAATCGACTATATCAGTAATGTTATAGCAACCTAGTTAACAAAGGTGACGTGATACTAAATCTTGCTTAAAGGGGATCTACTATATTATGCATTGCTATAATTACCTTCGCCAGCGACTTCGCTGACGAAGGTAATGTTTTGATCCCCGTGTATTTATTTGTTTGTGTGTCTGTCTGTGTGTATGTGTATCGAATAACTCAAAAAGTACCAAACGGAATTTCATAAAATTTGGTGGGTTGATTTGGCATGACCTGAGGATCAATCGATTAGATTTTGGGAGTGATCGGGTCAAAGGTCAAGGTCAAGGCCACGAAAAGGTCAAAACCGACTTTCGGCCATATCTCGGTCAATTTTTATCCGATCGGCATGAAACCAACGCCAGTGGCGAGGGATTCAGTGGCGTCGGCGAAGGTATGCGCTCTACCGAGTGCCCATTCTAGTTTACATCTTAAATATGCAGCTTTGACATTAATTCTGATGGGCCATGGAATCAAGCTTTCTTAACATAGAGCAGCTGCTTCAACTTGCTGGATCGTAACCTGAGTGCACACGACTGTTATTTGACTTTGCTGTCAGATGCCTGCTTGCCCGGTAGTATGTTGGCTAATTTAAAGGGACTATGTCAGCCAGGGTGCATGCATGTGAAAAAGCGAAAAACTTAGAAATTGTTAACCTAACGTTTTCATCTTTGGCGATTTTGTGTCAGCGTTTCAAGATGTTTATATTCATTCATTCAAGTTTGACGAAATTTTTCCACAAAAACTATCTGTAACGATCGTAGAGGCTGTTTGTAGCATCAGTTTGTCATAGTTCGGGTTTTTGTGGCGTTATTATTACCTTCGCCAGCGACTTCGCTGACGAAGGTAATGTTTTGATCCCCGTGTATTTATTTGTTTGTGTGTCTGTCTGTGTGTATGTATGTGTATCGAATAACTCAAAAAGTACCAAACGGAATTTCATAAAATTTGGTGTATTGATTTGGCATGACCTGAGGTTCAATCGATTAGATTTTGGGAGTGATCGGGTTAAAGGTCAAGGTCAAGGCCACGAAAAGGTCAAAACCGACTTTCGGCCATATCTCGGTCAATTTTTATCCGATTGGCATGAAACCAACGCCAAAATGTGCAGAATTATATACCTGATCCTGTGATGTGAAACACGGTACAATGGGGTCAATACCCTTCTTAGCGGTTGGGGGTCAAAGGTCAGGGGGGTCATTACCTTTCGAACTTAAAGGCGTATTGATGAAAAAAAAATATATCGTACTCTTGTCATTCATCGATCATTTAAAAAAATTAAAATTGGTCCTCAGAGTTATGTGGCGAGGGATTCAGTGGCGTCGGCGAAGGTATGCGCTCTACCGAGTGCCCGTTCTAGTTGCTTTTAAGTCAGCCTTCGTTGATTGTTATGTCGTCCCATGGCGGTCGTCGAACTGGAAGCGGTCGCAAAAGGATCTATGACAGCTGCATGTCAGACAAAACGTTGTGACAAACAGGTTCTACCAACATTAAAGACAGTTGCTTGATAAAAATATCCCTAAACCTCTCAAGAATGCATGCGATGCAAACAGATTGAAACTCCACCACAAATTCACAGGTTTACCATTCTTGCACTTTTAATGTGTTTTCGCCAAAAGAAATAAGGACGGATAGTATAATTTATTCTTTGTGGGTTTCAGCAAAGATAAATGTGGTTACTTTAGCAATTTCACATTCGTAGGCCATCCTCTGTATTTAAAACAGCAACGAAGGTTCGCTTTACACACATACTAATAAGCTTGGGGTTTGAATTTCAGCTCCCTTGATATCGCATTGCATGTATGAAAATGTTTATCAACTGGTCTCTACTACGCATGTGCACCAGGTGACATAGTCCCTATAAGCTTTCCATTCTGAGAAGCAGCTCCTCTTCCTTGCCAAAATTGCTTTAGGATAGTTCCGCACTGCAACTATTGCTCCAAATCACATCTCTTTCATTGATTTTACAGTCGTACCTTTACTAGTATGAGAGGATGCAGAATTATCATTACTGGTATACTCACCCTAATTGAAATCCTGGTAAAAATGGCAGCTTCCGATGAAGAGCCTAGGGCTTCCGAGAACCTGCTGCTTGGGACCCAACACCATGATGACCCAGAAGTCGTGGACAGAGGGAGTGTCGTTTCTACAATCACCAAGCAAAGCACTAGGCTGGCAGCTAAGTCCTTAAACAAGTCTTGTTGGCTTATACCCAAAATCTTAGAAGCCCTGTTCATTCGAGTTATTGAAACATTAACCAGAGAAGACCATGACCACCTATTTCATTTTGTCAATTATATCTCAAAGGTATGTGATGGCAACATAAATCAATGTCAATCTCGACCCTTTCTGGTCCTGAGGACGGCTTCCGGTAAACGGAATTACCGCTCTCAAACTAAGCAGCCTCAGCAAGCCAAAAAGCTAAGGTCCCAGCAACGCTTCAAACGCCCCTCAAGAGAAGCAGATCTCAACCAGACCACCCTTACCATCATCCAAACCTCCATTGCTTCAACTAACCTTGCCGATCCTTTGTCTGTCTTCACCCAACTCTCTGGGTTTACTTTCAGAGCTGGAGTCCCGGAGTTGCATTCCTGTGACATCATAACCCCCAGGAGAACTCTGGGAACTGCAGTCCCAACCTAGGCCGGTGGCAGTGTTCCGTTCTTTCCTCTTGCTGCCGCCATTTCTCCTCATATACGCGCTTAAATAATTGTGGTGATGACATCAACTTTGTTAAAATTTTACAGAGCTCTGACTGCTATGAGAAAAGACATGGATTAGTGTCGCTCCTTCTCAAAGAAAAAGACCCATAGCTGTCTAAAACTCAAACAATGGCAGAATTTATTGTGGCTTTTGGCATTGATAGAAATGCAATTTGGGAAGTGTATCCCGAACACAGGTTAAAACTGGACACTTACCAGGCAATTATGTCAGACCTCTCCATAATGCTCTCCCATGACTCTCCAGAATCCCCTCAGACTGGCAGCTAATCGAACTCCACACTGCTTGCTGCCTGCACTGCATGGCCATCACAGCGAATGTCCAGCTCCCTGAAGTCAAGCAGATCTCTGTAAAGGATGCAGGAGATGACTGTGCATTCTGCAGGCCAAAAGAATGACAAACAGGGACACAAGCTGTCTGTATTTTGTGTAGACAAGAATATGGCTGACGACGAGATTTGTGTATTTCTTACCAATGATGGTGTATATGGGGCGCCGTTTGTAGAATAGGGCGTGGTGTTTTATACCGTACAGGTTTTGCACACTCAGCATCAAAAACTGGGAAAAAAGATGTTGCCATTTTAAACCGTCTCTTTTTCACAGATTTCACAGGTGTGTGTAAATTGGTGTAGAAAAAGTGATATCGTTTTTTGGGCTATAACTCTTTGTAGAAGGAAAAAGAGGACATTAACTACTAAATTTAAACATTTAATATAATGAAATTGCTAAATATAAATAAAATTTTATATAGACATATATATAAATAAATTAAATAATGAATTTTATATATGATATAGGATTTAGATTTAAGCTGTTCGACAGTAGATGGCACTGTCAGCTTAGCATTGCTGTTCGGTGTGTCGTACATGACAAGCGTGAAGACAGCTCGAGCGAGTAGTCAACAGCGCACTAGTGAGAAATGGCGACGGGTATAAGACAAGATTTGGCAACAGCCATACAGATGGCTGTTTCCTTAGGTGTACGGGCAGCGACATTTTTTTCAGTACCATTAATGCGTCGCTACTCTGGAATTCAGGTCCCCCCACTTCACTTTCGTCCCATAATCGCTTCAATTTGTGTCATGATCACGCCGACAATATAAGGCAACAGTTTGCATACTGTCTTACTCGCTAGCGAGCTGGTTGGCTATCTAGCAAGCAAACTAAAGTGATGTCAAACTGTAATGTTATAGCTAGTGCGCCAGTGTATTTGCCTACATAGTAGTGGCTACATGCACATTGGGAGTGTACATTCTGACTATCAGTATCATAGTAAATCCAGTATGGACACTATACAAGATATTCTATCTGGATGTCCAAGTGGCAGTGTAGCTATTTTGTACCATACAAAACATTTCCAAATGGATTGCATGTATACAGGTCGACACTGATACAGTTTGTGGCATTAAATTAATGAGAAGCGATACTTTTTCAATATTGATATTGTGTGTATGACGACTACTCTAACAGCACAGTCGTTAGTGAATATGCAGATGTCATTGATGGTTTGGAAAAGCACCATAAATTAACATAGTCCTCACAAGTATGTGGCCTATAGCAACTTCAATGTTTTGATCCAAATAATGCGCACTTAAAAATTTTATCTGATTAATGGGACCACCCCGATCCTGATATCTACAACACCTACACTAACTTTGTGCTAAAGCATGAATCATGTGCTGGTCATTTTATTGTCAGGAGAAATGTGTTTGATGATATAAATGGTCAAGGTGTACAGTATGATCCCACAAATGCATCCAATCAAAATGTGGTGTGGTTCAGTATGAAATGTAATACTGTTAAAATGATAACTCGGATTGGTCCAGCAGAGGGGTCAAAACGATATACATGATCCAAAGCATCACACATTTTATCATACTGACATAATTTGGATGTTTTACTGAACAAGATTTCTGAGCCCAGTGTAACAGTACAGTGTCGGGTCTGAACTGACGCATCACTCAGGCGAGATATTAGCAAACTTTGTCAATACATGTTACGATGTTGTATAAAAGCTGGTACCCTCAATATTCCAAGAAAACATTCTATCACTCCTACCACCCCTGGATGGAATGATATTGTGAAGCCAAAGAGAGAGAATTCACTCTTTCAGCATTGAGTATGGTCAGATTGTGGTAAACTAAGGCAAGGTCATGTGTAAGATGGTTACAAGACTCTATGCCCCTGGAATTTTTGTCCCTGGACTCTTGTCCCCAAGGACTTTTCTTCCCCGGATTTTTCATTTTCTAATGATAAAGAAATGTGCCACCACTGCTGACAGATGGATAGATGGAAGGATGATGGACAGATCACCGTGATATAAGGGTTAGGATTGGGGTTAGGGTTATAATGCAGGAAGAGGGCAAAGCATTATTACTGACGAATAATCCAGGGATGAACAGCACGGGGACAAAAAGTTCATGTAGACAAAAAGTCCAGGGATGAAAAATTCGGGAACATAGACAAAAAGTGTGATGATGATGAGTCCCAGGGCCACGTATGAGATGATGCACAAAACTCGGTATCATGGCAGCGTCAGGCATGCTAAGGCTGCTGAACTTTCCACGTGTAAGCAGAAACTGGCCTTGTTTCTGTGGCAGAATTGATATGTGAAGAGTGCTAAAGAAAATTAACCTTTACTCTGAAAATTATCCTTGCATCTGTACATAAAGCCTGTAGTCCTGAATAAATAGCAGGACTGTTCATCTCCAAACATGAAGCCTTTTATAACAGTGTTCCCACTAGCCAGCATTAACTATATGAACTGAATTGTATTGTTCAGCGAGGTATAAAAAACAACCATGTCTTGAAAGTTGTTTCTGTGAATGCATTTGAAAAATGTATTGCTGAAGTCAATGAAGGAGCTTGGGGACTCGATTCTGATCATCTGATTAATGGCACTGTAAAGTTATATGAATGTGTGCGTACATTATTATACTATGATTATTCATGGTCACACAGCTAATTTGTTATTTTGTACAGCCTTTGGATATGGTTATCATAGAAATGCATACAGCGCCCCTCATAATTATTGGCACCCCTGGTTAAGATGTGTTAAAGGCCTTAAAAATAAATTCGATTTTTATTGCAGAAGCATACTCTCACACTGAAAACTGTATTAGGAACTGTATGAGTATTTAGGAACATTTAATTAGTAATTCATCACTTCCTGTTTCCCTGGGGTATAAATATGACGTGACACAAAGGCCATTTCTCTTATCCACTCCTCAACATGGGAAAGACAAAGGAGCATACCATTCAAGTAAGGCAGATGTGTGTCGAACTTCACAAGTCAGGCAATGGCTACAAGAAAATAGCCACTCGCCTGCACCTGCCCATATCTACTGTCAGCGGAATCATTAAGAAGTTTAAAACAACTGGAACAGTGGTAAATAAGCCTGGACGAGGATGCAAGCACACACACTTATTTTGCCACCAAGCACAGTGAGGAGGATGGTAAGAGAAATAAAAAGTTCTCCAAAGCTCACTATTAAAGAATTGCAACAAATTGTAGCATCTTGGGGTCACAAAGTCTCCAAAAAAACGATCAGGCGCTATCTACATGCCAACAAGCTGTTTGGGAGGCATGCACGAAAAAAACATTTTCTCTCTCACAATCATAAACGCAAACGTCTGGAGTTCTCTAAGCAGTACTGGGACTTCAACTTGGACTGTGTGCATTGGTTTGATGAGACCAAGATAGAGCTTTTTGGCAACAAACACTCTAAATGAGTCTGGCGGAACAAAAGATGAGGATGCAGAAAAGCACCTCATGCCCACTGTGAAGTATGGGGGAGGATCGGTGATGCTGAGGGCCTGTTTCTCTTCCAGAGGCCCTGGGAGCCTTGTTAGGGTGCATGGCATCATGAACGCTTTGAAATACCCAGACATTTTATATCAAAATCTGGTGGCCGAAAGCTGAAGATGGGTCGTCACTGGGTCCTTCACCAAGATAATGACCCTAAACATGTGGCCAAATCTACCCAGAAATGGTTCACCAGACAGAGTCAAGCTCCTCCCATGGCCATTTCAGTCCCCAGACCTCGACCCCATTGAAAACCTGAGGAGTTAGCTGAAGAGGAGGGTGCAGAGGAGAGGACCCAAGTCGCTGGATGATTTAGAGATTGTGCAAAGAGGAATGGTGGAAGATCCCTCTTTCTGTATTCTCCCATCTTGTGAAACATTATAGGAAAAGATTAAGTGCTGTTTTGTTGGCAAAAGGGGGTTGTACAAAGTATTAACATCAGGGGTACTAATAATTGTGGCACACATGATTTGATGTAAAATAACTATTTCTTAATGTGGGATTTTTTTCCCACTGAATAAATGCTCTTGAATTAAAGGTTGGATTTTCCTCTTTTTTTCTTTGTGGTCTGACATTATTTAGAAAAAAACTGAATTTATTAGAATCTAAAGAACACATCTTAACCAGGGGTGCCAATAATTATGGAGGGCGCTGTATCTGACACTAAAGTCAACTAACCCTCTAAACACCATTCTAACCTAATAATATAATATAGTCGAATTCATTATAATAATAATTATACCTGATATAATAAATGATATAGTAATTCGTAACTGACAAATTTTTTAATTTTTTTTATGTAACTGACATATTTAATTTTAGAGAATACCTATTAAGGCAAGCATTTTAATGAAGTTAATGGCACTATGTCATAAAATGTTGTTCTTATGAACTTGAACTTGAAATATTTCAAGTAGTTTCAGCCTTCAGCTTCCAATTCGGCAGTCTGTATCTCGGAATTTTAGAATGAACACAGACTGTGAGTCACTTGGCCCGGTAGGAATTCTGCTTACCCAGGGGATTAACGTTAGAACCTTGCAAATGGCTGGCTAATTCCTTCAACTTTTCTCGTAGCTGGTTGAAGTGGCTTAGGCTATTATAGTAGGGTAAATGATGTAGCAAGCTTGTTATCTAATGTTCAGTTGACGGGCACCTAGGTTCGAGTGTTTCCATAAGCATCAGCAGGCCAACTTCTCGTTTTTCACCAGGTAACACAACAAATTTCCTACCTTATGTTGCAACCTTACGGACAGCAGCTAAAACTGCAAGAAAAACTAATTGGATCGAGGAGGTACAGAGTATTTTACCAACGACAAAATGACAAAAATGAAACATACCGAAAGCGGGTTCAATTCATCAATAATTTCAGTGTCGGTTTGGCAAGTTTCGGATGAAATCACGGCTGGAATCAATGCATCTACTTTAGTGGCTAGGAAACGGGGTAACTCTTAAAAGATTGATCGAAGTATCGAGTTTGGCCAGGAAGGTGATGGACACAAACTGTAAATGAGGGAGTGGTGTAAACTGGGAAGAATATTATTTAAAAATTGTCTAGAGCGTGATAGTTGTTGCGCTACTAAATTATACATTATAAAATGTTCCCATCCTTAAATATGATAGGCTGAGCCGTGTTCCATGCCGGTATAAAATCACTGTAACCCACTGCATTCTGAGGCAGACCGCAACTCAAAATATCCCTGCGCGTAACCACCTACTCGGCGCTGAACTGACTCGGTAGATTATGTTTGTTTCAACACTCTTAGCTCGCTATTTCAGTGTTAGAGAAGTTTCGCCTTTTAACCCGCTAACCAGTTGGCTATCTACCGAGCTAGCTGTTGCATTATAGAGTTATAGAGTTCGCGGCTCAGCCAATTACATTTAAGGATGGGAAGCACCCGTTTTATAATCCTTTATTAATTATGGCCGATGTTATTTGCACTTAGACATGTGGCCAATGCTGAATTGTTTTCTTGGCCACTCTTATAAGTGCGCCAGTTGATGACCATTCCAGTGCCACTTAGAAAGTATCGCTTAAAATATGTTTCGCCAGGTAAGAATTTTTTTAGCTTAGGACACGCTTAAAATAAGTGTGGGCAATGAAGCAGTGTGCATCTTGGCCACAATTATAAGTATGTCTAAAGCGAATTTCAATCAATCTTCATGCTTGGACGCGCTTAAATAAGTGTGAATAGCCATTTTGTTAATTATTGCTGCGTTTGCTATCGAGTGACCTTAACGTTAACTAGCAAGTTAGCTGACTTCAGTTGACGTTAACTCACATTATCTTGCACACGGCAATTAATGATTCATTAATTCAGCCACTGAAACATATTTGTTAAGGGAATGCTTTCAGTATCTTCATTTAGGTCAGAGCTGAGTTTGGGCGTTGCTCAATGACAAAATAATATTTTCCTTGATCAGCTTTATAATTTCTTGAAAATTATAGTAAGTTATTTTGAAATTTGATATCTTTTCATATACAGTCTATGTTTGAAACACATTTAAAATAAGGCGGAATAGGTGCATGTGACCCCACATAAAAAGGAATGTAAATTGCTAGCAGAAAGAAATTAGCTTCAAAGTTTATAAAGCTGCATATAGCTCCATTCTAGTTGTTTTTTTTTAAATGTCGAACCTGCAGTTTGCAAAATTGCCAGATGAGTGGGTTGGAACGTGCAAGTCTGTTTTACTGCTGTTATGGTAGGGCAGACCGCACTTCAAGCTTCACAAATAATCAGATGTTTTTTTTTTGTCATGTGATTACAGAAGCTGCCAAACCACTGGGTAACGCTGAGGATACCTAGGTCCAGTGAAGACTCGGAGGCTGCTACGAGCAATTCTTTTGTTTGATCGCTGGAGAATACTTCTGAAGTAATTTGTAAATAAAAAACTGATGAAAATGCTTGTCAAAACTGCTCAACTATGCATTGTCACTGAAACTTGCAATGGCTCCGTTAGACGGTAATTTACACTTCGAGGTAGACAAGTCCATGTTGATTGAATAATAATTGACATGCAACTGGCTTCTCATATATATGCTTGTTCCATCCGTGTCATCTTCCATATGTCGTCTTCAAATATTGGCATAAACTGACATTCTTTTTGTTTGTTTGTTTAATAATACATTCAAAAGCCGTTCATCTTGACTTCTAAGCCTTCAGTTTTCCAACAAAGACTCCAGTCATCTGTCCTTTGACTGGGAGCACATGAGAAATATTTTGTGATTCAATGCACATTTTCTGTGATGGCAGTTAATTAAACCTGTAATGTACAATAAAGGTCTTTACATTTACGTTGAGCAAAAACTACACTCTGGAATTCTTTCACATATACTGTGTTCTCTGCTGCAGTAAATCAGAGGCATGTGTGACAGTTGAAGGGTCCTGTCACTGGAAGTGTCTCCTAATAAGTACATGCCCTGGGTACCTTGCCAACGAGCCTGGCTCTTTGGGCGATATGGTCAGCGCGCATGACTCTTACCCGGGAGTCTGGAGGTTCAAGTCCCCGCCCGGGCCCTCCTTCGGCCTGCTACATTCTGGCGTAATCGGCAGGATTTGGGGCATCCTAATGGATGGCAGCATACGTCAAGCATGGAGCGTGAGGACACGCTCCCGAAAGAGGGGGAGAGATGTGACAGTTGAAGAGTCCTGTCACTGGAAGTGCCTCCTAATAAGTACATGTCCTGGCTACCTTGCCAACGAGCCTGGCTCTTTGGGCGATGTGGTCAGCGCGCATGACTCTAACCCGGGAGTCTGGAGGTTCAAGTCATCGCCCGGGCCCTCCTTCGGCCTGCTACACATGCAAATTAGTTAAATAAAAAATATTTATTTAAACAAAAACCACACTCAGCATAGGGGACGTGGAAATCGATTATGGGAATTCTTCGGCTTGTCTTTACTGAGGGATTGAAGGCAGTGGAATTGCATAAAAATGTTTCAAATGGTCTTATTTCATTAAAACAATTTAAACGATTATGAAACACATGCATTGTTTCCAATCCCTGAGTAAAGTTAAGCACGGGAAGTCCGGAGTCATAATCGCTTTACATGTTACTTGTGATGAGGTACAGCTTTACGCAAGTGAAACGGAAACTTCAATGCACAAGAATTTTAATTCCGCATGAGAATCTCATTAAGCATTCAATGGATAATTGCGGGCTATGGTGAATAAGCCTCAAAAAATCCGTGAGACCTACGCCGAATGCGTGAGACTTGGCATCTCTGCATTAGGTAAGTGACAGTTGAGAACATTTACTGGAGCTGGCTATTTGGCCGAGAAGTGGCAAAAATCTGACACCAGCTTTACCTAATGTAATTAGCCACATACCTAGCTTGTTAAGCAAGATTCAGTGATAAGATATCAAAGATAACAGTTAAGTACTTCAACTAATTTCAAACCAGATGACTGGGGTGGGGTCTGTGTAGCCATAGAGTCTATTTACCTTATTAACGACCAAATATGTTACGCTGCTGGCAGTTGGGTTCTATCACTTTGCTATGGTAAACTGTAGGCTACCGTCTCAGTGTGAGAGCTGGCTATTACGGGCACTTATGTTAATAGCCTAGCTGCCAGCCCAGGTTAGAAGTTCAGGGGGCTGTTCCGGTGGGTGTGTGGGCGGGATTCGATAGCGCGGCTCTACCCCCTGATCACCGACTCAGTCTCCAAATGTGCAACATGGCAGCGACAGTATCAAGGATATTTTGGCTCCATTTTTGTTGAGTGGGACTGAATGGAGACGCGTCGTCCATGTTTTACACAGTCCTTGGTCTCACATTCAGTGCGTTGGATGTCACCAGTAGTAATTGCAAACCGATTATGACTCCGCCGGACTTCTCACGCTTTTCTTAACTCAGGGGTTGCAATGCATTTTTTTTCATTATCGTTTAAATGAAATAAGACCATTTGAAACGTCTTTATGCAATTCCATTGCTTCCAATATGGTTTAATATGGTTAATTAAATGTTTTTTTCCTTTCTCTTGTAATGGGTTTAGTTTCATTCTATGTATTCAGAATATGAAACACAGACAGATAAAAAAAATGTAAAAATACACTCAACAAAAATATTCTAAAAAGGGTTTGTCGTATATCATTGAACTTATAGTGCATGTTTATCAAAAGATAAATCTACCTAAATGCAGGATTAGGAAGAAAATATGCTGGTTGACGAGCAATACATCCCATTAACGGAGTTAATCCCCAGACGAGACAGGTGTGGCATTATGAGATTACAGTCAAGATGCTTGACCATTGCACAGACACTCCTTGGACTGGGGAAAATATAAGGCCACCAGGAAATAGATGTTTTAACGAAATGACAAGATGCCACAGATGAGCTGAGCGAGTCGGGAAAGGGCTGTTGGCATGGAGAATGCCGACATGTCAGTCAAAGCCATAGCCACGACGCCAGAATCAATGTATGCATGTATGCCATTATGCCTTCAGCAAGTTTTTTTTTTTTTTTTGACAAAGCGATCCTCTCAGATATAGTGTGACAGTGAGGATATTCAAATGAAAAATTTAAGACCAAAGTCTGAAATCACTTGGTGAACATATGCAGTAGTTATCCTTCTGAGCCTGTGGTTTGTTATGGGCCGTTTACAACACTCTTCTACTCTGGCAGCAGTAAGACATTATAAAGTGACTAAGCTCTTTACACGATCAGCTGCCTTTGGCACAGGATGACGTCACTGAAAAAGGCTGACTTGGTTACAACTGGAAAATAATTGTAATGTTTTTATTTTGCCTTCTTTAGCACCACTTTATGTGTTTGCCTGAGTTTCCCTTGTCTGCGTGTTTCTGTTTTCCCTCCTGTGCTCCATATCTACAAGCAAAAAAAAAAAAAACTTTGGACTATTCGGTACAGCATGAATTTTAGAATAGATTGATGAACAACGCAGTAAACAACAGCCTAATGTGCAACTCCTCTGTGCAACTTCAGTAGGATAGAAGTAAGAAAAGCATAACAGTAAAAAAAAAATTATAATAATTTAAATCAAAGAAAAAAAAACCTACAAAGCAGCTACTCAATTAAGAAATGGAATAAGAGTTTGGTTTGAGAAAACCTTTTAATTTCTGCACCCCTAGTCAACATGGTTAAAAACCCACCTCCAATGCATCCAACTGCACTCTCTGAATATGCAAGTGATTGAGGGGGGGGGGGTTGGCTATCCCAAGCGAGCGGTAAGGTTTGTCTTGGTCAAAGTCAAGAAGCCACACTACTATTGTATCTGTCTTTTAAAAGTGAAAATTCCAGTATACTTGTGAGTTAGCGGACTGAAATAAAATTCCAGATTGTGCTCTGGAATCCATGCAGACAAAAGGCAATATTAAAACTAGAGTCATTCCCATGAACCCATTACATATATATTTTACAGAGGAATCTTTTTTCCATGTTTTCTGCATCACTCAATGAAAGCCTAAAGTTGCAGTAAGGATGCTTACAGTTTAACTTCAGGATACACCTGGACTCAGGAAATGATATGAAGTAGCTACTTAGCATGTACAGCTCCTGTTGTTTCTGTAATTATTCGGAGTATGTGCCTTTTACGCAGCGAGACTCAGGGGACTTGTTTTGTAAGATTAATGAAGGTCACCAAAATTCTCAGAAGTATTCTGATAATTAAGGCTTTGTTTATCAAAAACAAGATATATTAAGAGCAGAATGATTCATGGTAATTATTCATAATCTTAACAATTCAAGTGTAGCCACCTCATTTGTGCATTTAATTCTTCTTGTTAATGTTTTGCATAAATCTGCATAATTACTTTAGTTGCCTGTTGTAATTTTGACAGCTACTCAGTTCATGTGCACCAAAGTATATCGAAAGGCTTGATGCACTGCATATTTATAGATTTACATACGGTGCATGGATAATATTTTCAGCAAAATGGCTTTGCCTTCCTCCGCTGTTTGCACACTTGTAATGCTGAAGAATGGGTGTCGGCATTGAAAATATGAAACAAATTATTTATTTAAAGCCACAATAAAGCAACAATAAATGACCAAGGGTGTAGACTTGTTATTCCTTCAAATTATTCAGTTGAAATGAATGCATTCAAGTTAGCAGAAATTCTTACTGATGGACAGTGTTGTACACAAAGTGTCCGGGGAGAAAGCCACTGTAACTTCTTTTTGGCAGGCAGCACTATTGGATATTCTTTGAATACTAATAGACATATAATGAAAATTGAGTGTAGAGGTTATTTAATAATGTAACAATCTCTGTAAAATTGGCTCTAAAATATTGTAAGTGACCCGTACAAAAAAAATTAAACAAGGGAGGTGGCAGAAAAATATTTGTTTTTAGAAAAGCTGGACCAATTAGCTCTTTGCGATGCGTGATTTAACTCTATATGGGTCTGTCCACAAGCCACATTACTGTGCTTAAAATTCTCCAAACATATAAATTAATCCTCCCATTATTTGACTAACCCAGGTAATGCCTTCAGGCACATGCGTGTGGCACTGGTTGCAAAGCTGGCATATTTGAAATCCGCAGCCACACAGGTTTAAGTGAGGCTGACGCTCACACAGTAAACAAAATGTACTTTTGCGCACTCTACACGGTTCTACTAGTGTCTGGTGAGAGGTTACTAGAAAAAGAACTGATGCATCCAGAATGAGAACAGACCACAGGTATGTTGAGATCCCTTCAGATGGTGGCATGAGGGTATTGATACCGAGGCTGTTCCACTGTTCCAATGGCCCACTCTTCCAAAGGTCCAGTTGTCCGAAAAAATTGCTGTTGGACTGAGAGCCTATTAAATTCATTTCCTTCATCGGGGGAAAAAACACCCATTATTCCAAACTCCCAATAATTTAAAATTGCCCATTTAGACTGTGAGCCCATTGGCCCATTGTACCTGAAACAGAAAATAAATAAATGAAGTGAATGACAGCATTGACAGAGACTTTCTTAAAAACGGAAGTCTAATCACATTAATTTACTTTACATAGATGGTGGAGATAAGCTTGGAAGTGAGGTGTGGCCCTGCAGTAAGAATTTTACTTCGACAACACCATCTTTTAAAATTGCCAATACATTTGATGAACAACTGCAATCAAATTCAAAGCAATAAAGATACAATGGGGGGAGAGGAGGTGGTCCAGTCAAATCCACCATAGATAACAGCACATGGCATTTCTGGTCATTCTGGTGCCTTGGGTGAGATTCCTAACCAAACATTGACTTCATTACAGTTTTGGAGTGTTCAACTACATTATCACCAGAACCAAAGTGGTAATGCTCCCAATGCGCTAATTTAATCATGGACCATATTTTCAGCAATTTTCAAAAACCCCACTATTTTTACCATGGACACTGGACCATCGGAACCGGAACTTAAATAATTCTAATAAAGCCACTGGCAAGCTTATGTCACACTGTGACACTTTATTCAGAGCTCAACCCTCTACTGATGCTTCTGATTACAAAGATATGGTAAAGTAGAGAAAGCAACATAGCCAAGGAGAATGAAAATTGGCCCTTTGGCCGTATGCATTAGAAATCATCCTGGATGAAGTGGAGGCCAGTGAGGGCCTGCTGTTCAGCTGTTGAAGTTTTAAGTGCGCAGGATGGTTTTGTATTTGCAAATTCATCTGTGTGACAAGAAGCAGCTTCCTGGCCCAGGAACAAGCATTTCCCAGGTACAGTGGACATCCCTCTACTTCACAACCTATGAGCACAATTCATACTGAAAGGTACTCTGAGACTTTTTACGGCAATGTATACTGGCCTCAAGACGTCCTTTCCTGAGACACCCATGCATATTTCAGCAAGACGTTACAAAACCATGTTGTGCAGGCATTAACCCTCTATTAACCAAACCCATTTCCAACTCTGTTGAAATTATTTCCCTGTGCAAAAATGTTTATTTGGGGCCATTATTTGAAAAACAGTAGACAAAAAATCTTGACACATTAGGCCCACCTTTCCAAATTGTAGCAGATCTGCTACATTGGGTAATAATGCTAATGAAAAAATTAAAGTGACAGACCATTCAAGTTATTCTCAAATGTTTATTTGGCAATAAGAAACAAAACCAGCAGGATGTCCAGGCTGTTAACCCTTTTACTTCAGGTAGCAGATATGCTACGCTGGTTATTAGAGGGTTAAAAGGCATCACTGCATAAAAAGAAGCTGAGGGTGATGGACTGGCCTGTTGTCCCAACCTGTACTCAACACAGTTGAGGTGCATTTGAAAAACAAAATGTGAAAAAAAAAAATCATCATACTGTAGCACACTTTAAGACTGGAAGAATGAGACCAAATTACACCTGTAACACTCAATTACTAGGTGTTTTGAGTCCCTAAACATTTAATAAGTTCAGTAAAAAGGAACGGCAGCATTACAGACTGTATTTGTGGATGAGTGTGTGCATGTGTGTGTGTGTGTGTGTGTGTGTGTGTGTGAGAGAGAGAGAGGTGGTGTAATAGAAAGTACTAAAGGAAGCAACAACTTTCTTTAATTATGTTTACATAGCTGGCCCTGTTTCCTTATTTAAATAGCACAAACATCTGGACCGGAGAAGCATTAGAAGCCTGGTGGTAGTCAGGCAAATCTTGTGGAAAATAATGCAATTAGATCCCTGGTGTTTGACAATGGAGGGGCAACATCCATGGGTTTCATGTTAATAAAATTTCCATGAGTGACTGAATGCAATTAACAAATTGTCAGTTGCTGTGATGAACTTTAGTAGCTCATAGATGTTTGCATCAGTTTATTATAGTGGCAATTTAATTTTGTTTATTAGTCCCTGTATTGGGGTATTAATTATGACCTTTATTATTGGCCACAGTTAAACTAGTCAAACAGAAAAGCGTGAGCAGTGGTTTTGAGTTGGTTAAAACAGCCGATATGCTCTTCTTGATTACAACGATTCTGTCTTCCTTTAATAATATTAACTGGAATAATAATTAAAACAACAATAATCATCATAATCATTATATATTACTGACCTCACAATGAAATCTGAACCAGGCCTTTCTTTTTTTTTAAAAATTGAAAAAATAAACATAGGGCATTTGAATAGACAGTTGGTTTAATGGTTTGATGTTCCGTAATATCATTAGTGACTGAAAGCATTCAGTGCAGACAGTAGTTTGCACAGAAGAACAAAAGTATGAGGATGACTCCTGAACAACTACTGAGGAAGAAAATTTAAATGGGCACTACTTAGTCTTTGTTATTTCAATATAGAGGCCGTGTATGCAGTAAAAAAAGATGCTGCACATTGCTTCGCAGGACAAAATTTATTTCTACTAAAGAAAAAGCCTGGCCAGTGAGGTCTCTGTAGCTAGAAATGTTTTCAGGATGATGTGCGAAGCCAGCAGCCCTAACTTATGATCTATTTTTTAGTTGCGGTTATATTCTCCACCAGTATGATATAGTGTATTGTTGTATTGTTTCTGAGCTATAAACAAAATAGTAAGCAAAGGACACTTTGATCTGGTTTCAGTTCCTGAAACAGAATAATTCATCATAAGTGACTTGCCCCTTCACCATGCTGTGGTATCAATCATGTCTATTGCCATATTGCAGCTGAGTCACTCTTTGTGACATCATTCTCTTCAGTTTCGAGATCTTTTGTAAATTTCGCCATTTTGACAGCAAACATCTCTGAGCACTGTCTGTGTGGTTGTGCTTTAAAAGGAGCTGGTGACGATGACTCATAGATGTATACACACACACACACACACACACACATGTTTGTTTTCATGTTTTGTGGGGACATTCCACAGACTTCCATTCATTCCCTGGCCTTTACCATAAACAGTGCATGCCTAACCCTAACCCTTGCCAAACCCTAATCTTAACCCTCAATAGTGCATGCCTAACCCTAATCTTAACCCTAAATAGTGCATGCCTAACTCTAACCCTCGCCTAACCCTAATCTTAACCCTAAACAGTGCATGCCTAACGCTAATCTTAACCCTAAAAAGTGCATGTCTTATTCTAACCCTTGTCTAACCCTAATCTTAACCCTAAACAGTGTATGCCTGACCCTAACCTTATCTCAACCCTGACCTTAACCTCCTTAGTCCCCCCCCTCCCAGGTAGTATCTCAGCATGGGGCTGTCAACTTCTGTACTGCATTAGCATCCCATTAATACCTAAAATCAGAACACAATACATGACAAACCAGGGAAAAACCGAAGTACATAATCACTGTGACGTGGTTTATTGGTGTGAGATCTTGACCTTCCCTTAAAATAATAAAAACATACTCAGGCTAGTTTATTTTTCCTAAGGACTTAATCAAAGGATGAAATCTTCAATTTGGTGAGATTTTTAATGGTCGTCGTAGCATGTATTCATAACAGCTCTTGAGGAGCTCATTGAAACCTTTCATTCACGTCATTGATATGAGGTTTAAATTCACATACCATTCTTATTACATGTGCATTACTATGTTTATATTTATGGGCAAAAAAATTATTTATTATATCACCCATTATTTCTCTGTTAGCCACAGGAGAGCGATGATAGAGGAGGAAGTAGCTGCAGTTCATTATGGTGCTAATGTCTTTCCACTTTTCTCACAATCACATTAAATCCATATTTCAGTAAGACCATTCAATGTCACTCTTAGAGGGATGCACTTTTTTCAGCACTGTATGCCTTGTATGATTCCAGTTCCCTTTTGGTTTCTGTGATTTTTGAAGCTAGATTCTTCCCCCTGGGACCTGGCAGAAAACAATTGAAACATCATAATTTTGTGACATATTATAAGGTTCTTGACTTTAAAAAGATGCAATTCATTTTATATCATTTGGATGTCTATTCAGCATATCTGAGAAGTTTTTTCTGAAGATTAGGACCTAAAACTCTGGTTCTGAACATGGAGCGCACTGCTTTCAGAGAAATATCTCAAAGTAACTGTATAAAATGAGCAACATAAAGAAAAAAATCTTGGTTAACGTCACAAGAATGATCTGGAGTGAAAGATTATGAGAACCAGGAGCAGTAGGAGTTTCAAAATGGCTGACCTCTTCTACAACAATTCACATCTTTCTTGGCGCTAACAGAAGGATAATAGCGCAGTGCTGGAATCGCGCTCTGTACAATTGTGGCCCGGTGATTGCGCATCTGATTGCATGCCAGATGTCTGCTCAGGGGTTCAGATTGAGATGGGGATGGCGTGCAAAACCCCCAATGATTTTCCATGCTCAAGCCCTTATGCTAGAGCTAATCCTATGACCAATGGGGGGGGGGCTCTATGGAGAAATCAAATTCCACAACTTACTGTAGGTGTATGAAACAGAGGTGCCAAATGTGCAAATCGATGCATGACGTGTGCACATGGATTATGTACACGTGTGCATATGCACCCTGATGTAAAGCCTTTCTGTCTCCATTGTCTGGAATCATTTGGAAGTGGAATATCATGAAATCAGGAATATAACTGCATTAACAATAGTTTGATTGCAGTTGTTGTTGCTGAGGGTGGCACAACCAGTAATACGGTTTAGGGGGCAATTACTTTTTCACATAGGGCCAGGTAGGTACGGATAGCAATTACTTTTTCACATAGGGCCAGGTAGGTACGGATAGCTTTTTCCCTTAATAAATGAAATCATCATTTAAAAACTGCATTTTGTATTTACTCGGGTTATCTTTGTCAAATATAAAAATTTGATGATCTGAAACATTTAAATGTGACAAATATGCAACAAAATATGAAATCAGGAAAGGGGCAAATACTTTTTCACAGCACTGTATGTATGTGTGTGTGTGTGTGTGTGTGTGTGTGTGTGTGTGCACACGCGCATGTGTGTGTCTGTAGAGTAGCCAAAATCTATTTTGTCCTGGCTGCTATTATCTTTGGGGTAACTTGCGATATCCACTGACACTTAAACTGTGAAACATTATGCATGAGTTTAACAGAGATCAATTTTACTCCCTGAGAGTTGATTCCAAGCTTAATAATTCGCCATTTGAGCCAACCCAAGCACGGTATTATAGTATTATCACAGATGTGCTATTTTAAGGAAGAGGAAATTCAAAAGAAATTAATATGTCTTCCTGCTGTCACAGAACTCATCTTTTTTTTTCATTCATCCGACACATTCCCTTCCTATAATCGTTAAGTACCTTTATGACCTACAAACTGAGACATGGTTCCTTGCCTTCATAAGAATGTACTACGTTGAGGCCAATGTAATTCTGATTCTTTCAATTTTATCCTCTTACAATATGAGGACCTCTACATAATATAATGTAGCACCATCATTAATTAAAAACTAGGTCAAGCTGTATTTTATGAAGTGGAATTGGTATTTACATTTTTAATTATGACATATTAGTTGCCTAGATATAAGAATAATGTGTAATTCCTGCTGGCTATTACACGAACACGAATGTCAGGTTATTCTCAAAATTAGCAAAGGAATTAACATTAATGGTAGGCATGATTTATTTAGCATTGAATCATGCTAAAAGAAAGAAATTTGACTCCATGAAATCCCTCCTGAAGTATCGCTTTAGGCTTTAGTGCAAAAATAGAAGATGAAGCTACACTTTTTAAATTATAATGGGAATCATCTAATTCTTCATCTTGTAAACATGAAAAAACTACAAATTTATGTAAAAATACAAATGAATGGAGTGTTTGTGCATGCATAAATACACGTGTTATTTCACATACGTGTTATGCTTTCCAAACATCTGTTTTTTGACGAGACTGTCCAGTTAGGAAGTTATGTCTGTTGGTCTAGCTGGTGGCCTGGCCGCACAATATTGTACCTGGGTAAAATTAATTGATGGAAGAAATTTACCTGTTGTAGCTTTACCCAATGCTTCTCTCAGTTGTGTTGTCTGGTTTTGACTAAATCTGCATCCAGTAACCCCATTGTGTATGTGTGTATGTATGAGCATGTAGTATTTACTTCCTCTTTATGGCAGTGAGATGGATTGAGAGTTTGAAGCTGAGGGCAAGGGGATTGGTAGAGGATTGGTGGAAGTTGGACCTTTGCTCCCCTGGGGTCATAGAAGATCTTTTTCCCCTGAGATTACCTCGGTGAATTCATCCTAGAGTTGTCATGGAGATGGAATTTAGCCTTTGTAACATTTCAGTGACTTTAAATCCAAATTGATCCAAACTCCCAGCTGTTCAATTCCCATGTCTACCATTTCCCATGAGAGTGCTGGCGGTGTTTTCTAGGGTTGCTTGCAGGTGCTGCAGACAACCTAATAACTTCAACCATTTTTCGCTTGCATATTTATCTTTCTTACGCAAATGGACAAATTGCAGGTGCATTTAGAAAAACGCCAAGGCCTAAACTGCGATAATAAAAACTGTTTACGGTGCATTATGCTCTACTCGTTCCCTGTTGGGCTTTTGTAATTGTGCTCTTGGGTCAGTCTCATTGCTCGTGTGCCTTCCATCAATTTTGGGAAAAGCAGATGAGTGCACCTCTGCTGAAGGGTGGAAAGAAGTTCCTGTTTGTCTCCTTTAAAGTGTGGAATGAAGTTCCTGTTTGTCTCCTCCTTTAAAGGGGACCTATTATGCTACATTTACAAATTTATATCTTGATCTCAGACTCCCCAAGAGTACTCCTGAACATTAAAAGTCCAAAAAAGCGTCCTTATTTTGCTTATACTGCCATCCTCAAAAAACCCCATTTCTAGTCCATTGTAGTCTCTGCCTGAAACACCTCATTGGGGCGGCTCTTCCGCTATGGCTCCCACTCCCCATATGCCCATTTTCTTCTTACTGGTCAGTTCTGTGGAGGACGGATCTAGGCAGGACGAGGCAGCAGACCCCAGTTTTCCGGGTCCGGCTCCCCAAAGTGAAACTGAGACGCGTCTGCTATCTGAGAAGGAATCGAGGGGCAAATTCCGCAATCAAACGCAGTACACGTGTATAGGTCTAATGAAATGAACTTGTTCTAATAAACGCAATGGCGAGAGTGGAGGACGCAGTGGCAAGGTCAAATTTGCTGTCTACCTACGGCTACTATGGTGGGTACAGCGGTGTTTCTACTTTATAGCTAGGATTGAGGGAAAGCTAGAATCCACCTCATTTACAGACACATTTGTGGAACGGGTCGACATACCCAAGTGTAGACTGGAGACCATAGAAATCCGATGGGTCTGAGATTAGAGGGAAACATGGACAGTGAGGAGCAGCAAAAAGTGGACTAACAACTTATGGACTGCTTAGGTGTGTATTATAAGGACCCTTTGGTTCGTGTGCATAACTGTGACGTGTCGTTTGCGTGGAGTGACGAACAGCTTCTGCGCTGGTGTATGACGAAGGGGCAAATTTTTCACACGACAGATTACATTCAAAGTCAATGCATGTAATCTGTCAAGCGAAAAATTTGTTTCGCATCCGGTATGAAATCGGCTTTACTTGCCCATAACGCGTGTATTCGCGTCTTTGCATTGACATTGAATATAATCTCTGAATGTAATCTAAGCATAACGGTCTGAAGTTCTGGAAATTTATTTTTAATGCTTCTTGCATTTCGATAAGAACATTTCAGGTTATCACAAACGCTCTTTCCCTTCGATTTCCCATGTGCCGGCTAATCCAATCCCTCACTACGCTTTGTTTCTTTCAAAATATATCATCAATAGTGCATGTAACGCTGTCAGCTTCCATCAGGGAAGTCTGCATTTCCCTCTGTGTAACACTCTCTAACCTCTCTGCCCCCTGAGTCCCTGGTTTAAATAACTCTGTGCTACCCTCAACATACGCTGACCCAGTGCAAAGGTACCCCTCCGGTTCAGGTGTAGCCCATCTGGCTTAAACAGGTCACCTTTGTCCCAGAAGTAGTTCCAGTGCCCCATAAAACTGTACCCCTCTTTACTACGCCAGGTTCGTAGCCACATGTCAAACCTCCAAATAATATTCTGCTTCCCTCTGCTTGCTGGGTACCAGTATAATCCCGGAGAACACTACCGTGGAGGATCCGCTCCTAAGCTTTTCAGCTAATTCCACAGATTTGCCTTGCAGAACTACAAACCTGCCCTTACCTATATCATTTGTCCCAATATGGACCATGACAACTGGATCCCTCCCCGCTCTGGCTAAGAGCTTGTCCGCACGCTACAGGAGGTCTCCTACCTGGGCACCAGGCAGGCAACACACCGTACGAGACTCCTTGGTCTCCTTGACTAGGTCTGTATTAATTGGACGGCACAATCTGACATCAGGTTTTGCCCAGATCTCGTGAAGATCCTGGGACGAGCTGTTCAGAGAGGAAATGACGTTCACGAAATCACGTTCTTGGATTACGGCAAAACCCCTTTATCTTATGTTTAGAAACTTTTCAGAGGTTGAGTATGGACATCCAACATTATAACATTACCAATATGTATTAAAAGAAGGATCAGCATAATAGGTCCCCTTTAAAGTGTGGAATAGAGTTCCTGTTTGCTTCTTTCTTTAAAGTGCAGAATGAAGTTCCTGTTTGTCTCCTCCTTTAAAGTATGGAATGACGTTCCTGTTTGTCTCCTCCTTTAAAGTGTGGAATGAAGATCCTGTTAACCTGCCCTTCAGAATGTTTAAATCACTCCCATGTTTTTTTTTTTTTTTTTTTACTTCTGTTGACAGGCCGAGAAGTCAGCCAGACCACTGGCTTAAAAATGATCTCTGGATAATCTGGTCACCTGCCACCATCTGGTGAAGTGGCCAGTAGCGTGCATTCATGCTGGAATGCTAGCGAGCCGTAGGGTGTTACACTGCACAGGGAATTTGTCTTTGCAGGATGGATCGACCCAGATGAATCCAGATGAAGTTTTCGTGAATGTGGTTTTGAAAAAAGAAATGTTTGAACATTTCTGACAGCCCTTTCTAAAAGATGATGATCATTTTTTGCAGATCGGTTGATAAGACAACAGCATACGAGGGGAAAAGAAGAAATGTCTCTTCACAATGCCTGCATTACTTAATTAGTATGCAGATGCAATTAGTTATTGATTGGTGTATTTAATTCTGCAAATGATAAGTTTCCTGCGTAATTGTTGCGGCTGATTTCTATCTTCAGATATATGGGGTGGGGAGCAGGATGGATGATTAAACAAGCAAAATGATTAAACTCGTGAATTAATTAACATTAAAATTTGAATAAAAAATACTTTTTAAAAGTTTTTTTTCATGATTTTTGATGGTCTGTGCTTACTCACTGTAAGCATATGATAATTACAGTATAATGTTTGCTGAGATGTGCACCCTTTGATTAGGATGAGCGTCACCTTCATAAGGAGTAAAGAAGCCGGTCCAGTCTGTAGTTTAGAGGTGATCAAAACTCTGCCTCTGCTGTGTTAAGTGTTGATTGTATTCAAAGATAATGCATCTTGAGAAAAGACACTTTGTTAAAACTCGTCAGCAAAGTATTTTTTTTCCAAAGACGTCTGCATTTGAGTGGCACAGGGGCTCACTGGGTAGCACTGATGCCTCACAGCTCGTAGGTTGAGAGCTTGAACTGAGTGCAAGGCCCTTCTGTGTGAAGTTTGCATCTTCTCCCTGTGTCCATGTTTTGTGGTCAAATTCCCACTCATATCCAAAAGATTTATATTCAAACTCAACCAAAAAAAGAAAATAAGCCTCCTTATCCATCTTTGGTGTGTTGAAAGTTTTGTAGATTATTGTATAATCACTCCATCATATGGACTGATAAATGAATTACTATTTCACTGTTTGTTGCCAGCCAATAAGCCAAAACAGTAGCTTCACTCATTAGGCTGAATACAAACTTTGCAAATAACTCTTTATTGCAGTTTCATTGTGGATTATCAACCAAAGAGAAACAAATTGTGCATAATTCAATCTAAAGAGAAAAACTTTGATTTATGAAGGAATGGCATCTTTTGAATGCTGACGTTGAAGACTACAATTTCATTTTTTTCCTGTGTGCATTTATCTTAAATGTTTACCAACATTAATGCGTAAATAATCACCAATAAACAAATAAATGATACCCATGCAGTCGCTATCTTTAAACGACAGTGTGATATTTTGTGTGTGATATTATTTGCATAGTGATCAACTCTATTTTGAACACAAATATGGCATAATAACATGTGTATGGAAATAGATATTTATATTTTTGAGTGACAGCACATATCAAGGCACCAGCATGGAGGTTTGATTTATCTACATGCAGTCTCTGAGGTTCATGGAACCAAAGACAGGTCATTTTAGATCAGTATCTACACAGAACCTCACAGTCAGGGTCTGCCTGAGCCTAGTCATATAATGACAGGTCCCCATATTACTGTTAACTCTGTAAAACTGTCACCAAAGGTGAGGCGAAGGGCAGGACTGTAAATCAAAGATGCTACCTGCTGGGTACATGATAAGGAAAGAAGGTGTGAAAGTGTCTGTGCCATTCAGAGAGCCGAACGCAAGGAGCTGTAATGCTGACTTAGCCAGTGCATTTATCCCAATAATCTGATATTTTTTCTTAACCCTATCTAGACTGGGCTTTTTGGGGCTTCCTGGAGCTGGGGGGTGGGCGGTGCTTTTCATGCGTGGCATATGACCACCGAATTTGCAGGGGATGATTTGCATGTATATCTATATCACTACAATCATTTTGATATTATTATGACCTATTATGCCATCATTATGACATTATGTTTTGATTTTTATTACCCAGAACACTTTGCTTATCTTATCCCCAGAGCACCAGCTCCGAGAGGCCATAAAATACAAAAAATTCCATTTATGTTCCATAAAAATAATTTTTCATGCACTCAGAATGATTTTCTTAGAAGTTCAGGTCAGAAAGAAATGAACGTAAACTTATTAAGAATTACAGGTTTGTGTAAGCAAAACTTGCTCTGTTCTTATCGCCAACGTCTTTGTGTTTAGTATATTAGAAAATAAAAGGAATCAAAGAAATTTGAGGGAAAATGCACCTGTGTCAAAGGTATAGTTTGCCATCTTGGATTTTGGCCCTTTAAATTCAATGACGTCATGAAATTAGCATGAATTACTTCTATTTAACAACGCTGACATTAAATTACATAAGATGTTGTAAGTATAATGGAATAAGTATATGTTAATAAGAAAGTCTGGAAACTACATTGATGAAACCGAAATTGGCGATTTTTTGTCAGACACACCTGTTAGAAAACCATTGCCATGGAAACGGAAAACATGGTGGACTTTGACTTATTGGTATAAAATTGTTCCCAGATTGTAAGATTGTTTGGTGGTCCTAGCTCAAGCTGTTCAAAAATTATACAATGTGAAAATTGGCAAGGGCATAAAATAAAGGGCAAAAAAAAAAAATGTTTGGCCAGCTATAGGCCTGTGAATAAAACTTGTGTACCCACGTCCCGCCTGAAAGGTTTGGGTCCCGGGAAGAAAATTGCGATATCTGTTTTCCAGAAAATCAGTACATTGTGCACATAATAAAATGATGGATAGCCATTCATGGCATCACCCACACATTCTCTAATAACGTTTACATTATTTATTCCTGTTGCTCACAACTGTCGTGTGCCAACAATTAGTTTATCAGCTTACAGATGGAGAATCAATCAGTGGCAATTTGGAGATTTTATATATGGAGGTAGTAATCCCTACCTCCTTGGTCTAGTCTGCTCGCACTCGCTAGCTGCCTTTAAATCTCATCGTCATCATGTTTTTTTTTTCTTTTCAACAGTTATGATGATGAATTTTCATGATATTGATACTAACAAGAGGCTCCTCAGAGCCTGAACTCGGGCCAGATCTAGGCCTGGGCCTATCAATAGATATATATATTTAGAACACTAGATTGCTCATGATGTCATATTTACATTATCCAAAGTGAAGCACCCTACCGCCATATTAATACACCCAAATTTCTTAATAAAAATGAATGGTTTCCTTTGAGGCCAATTTCAAATAAGTCAATATAAGCATTAAAATGCTGAGATGTGCGGCTGCCTTTTGCAGCAACAGTCATTCGAAGGGCTTTAATAACACATTTCATGTGTAAGTTAACGTAGAAACGCAAATTTGTCACCTTACTTGAAAAAAATTGCGTTCGCTTCCTAGCAAGCTAATTAGCCGTCCCATTGACTTAAATAGACTGCTGACTATAGGAAACGCTGGCGGTCGATAACGGTCTCCATCGAGCTACCTTGGTACCCTTACCGTCGCGGGAACTGCATTGACTTAACAGTTAATATAATAAACAATGAGGCTAAATAGCTAGCTACTTGTAATTGACATTCAAGGACAATATTTCTTACTTGCGTAAAATTTAAAACAATGCCCAAGTCGCTTTGCCTGTTTATACAGAGTTCCAAAAGACAAGGAGGGGAGAAAGGCTTGGCTGTCAGAAATCAGGAGAAAAAAAGGTTCTCTATCCCCTCAATCCGCGCTGAGCAGCGATTATTTTTTGAGAGCAGTGTTTTAACGGAACAGGAGCAAAGATGAAGCTTAGTAAAGGAGTAGCCAGAGTTAATTAGCGCTTCCTTTCAACAATGTTGGCACTAGCTATATGATTCAGTATGAACAATTCGGTCAACAACAGATATGCTCAATCAGGGTACAATGAAGTGGGGAAACCAGAGAGTAATTTGATAACATATAGAGGCATTCATCAACGTTGCTTATAACGGCGATAACTTCGAAGCAATTTTCTTATCAGAGTGTCATTAAAAGCCTTGGTCACCTTAACTGAACTTTTCTGCTCGCACTTGAACATTGACACTGAGTAACATTTCGATCTTCCCTTTAGTAAGTGTGCCACTTTCCATCCTCCAAAAAAGCACATATTTAGGGAGAGAAAATGTTGCTCTGCACAGGGATACCGAAAACACGCCGACTTACACGCAAGTGTTTCTGAAAATATAATTTTACAGTAGGCGAAAATGAATGGGAGTGTACGTGCGAATTTAAGTTCCCAGTGTATGCGCTGCCCTATCAGCAATGTAGTGTTCTATATGTATATCTATGGGCCGATGGTATAATTAAATACTTATTAATGATAATTATGACATCAGTTGGACATCCGTACAGTTTGATATAGTAAATGAATTTGGTTAATACATTTGGACAGTGGCGGTCCGTCGGCCATAACAAAGGGAAGCCAAAACCTCGACCTTCAAAGCTTAATGACTTAAACCTTTCGCGGTTTATTTCTCTCGATCAGCAGTTGGTCATTCAAATTGGTAGAAGGACAGTCATATTTATTTTCTATAGCATATGATGATGCAAATTATCAATATGTCTTTATAAATTATTTTGCGAGGCTTCTTTCGCAAGAAGCCACGACAACCCGTTTTCTTCAGTCTTAATGTAGAAGAAACGAATGCGATGTTGCACAGATTATTGCTAAATGAGCCTCACTAAACAATTTGTGAATCTATGGCGTTTCACGAGGAGCTTGAGCATGGAATTTATAAAGACATAGGCCTATGGTAATTTATGTCGTAATTAATATGTGAAAGAAAACCACTCATAATTTTGTGGTGCTATGTATAACAATGCTAAATAAATTTGACTGTCCTTCTACAAATTCGTATGAGCAACTGCTGATCAAAAAAGTAAACTACGAAAGGTTTATGTCATTAAGCTTTGAAGGGTGAGGTTTTGGCTTCACTTTGTTACGACTGACGGACCACCTCATTGCCCTTTATTTTGTTACTTTGCACGGAGAGAGAAGCTGTGTCTTCAATTGCCACTTGATTATTCTTAAGTTAGAAAACGTGTTAATAAAGGAAAGCCATCTAGAACTAGCAAGGACTATTGTTGACAATAAAGGGATGGATATTTGCCCCGATTTTTCAAGTCTAGGACCGCCCCTGCGTTTAAGCAATTTTAGGGTACCCGGGTACCCACCCGAAAAATCGTTGGGTTACCATTTTTAAAAAATTCCCAAAATTGCCAGGCCTAGCCAGCTACTTAGCTAGTGAATTGAGATTCACTTGGCTAGTCAGGACGCTCGCTGGCAAGGTAGCAGGGAGTCCATTTACCCACAAACTCAAGCTATTTACCTTATTTGGAAGGATTGCCACAGATTTTTTTGTATTAAAGATAATTTTTTGGGATTTTCTCCTTTATTTGATGCTCACACAGTAGAGGGAGACAGGAAAGTTGGGGACAGGAATGGGGAAGACATGCGGCACAGCCAGAATCGAACCGGGCTGCCACAGGAAGGCCACCGCCTTTATGGTGCGCGCTCTAAGACCGATGAGACCCATGGGCGCCCAGGATTGTTTCAGATTTTGAGGGAATGTTTGGGTTGTATGAGGTACTAAAACAAACCCAATGTATTAACCACCTAGCTAGTTGATAGCTAGCAGTTAGTATGAGTTAACACAGCCCTAGAAGAGCACCGGACATTAGTGTGGAAGCCAAGCAATGATGCTAGCTACTGCTATGCATAAGGAAACCAGAAAACTTATTTAGCCTCACTGCACTTCTAAAACTCGCTAACCCTTTTTACAAGCTTTCAGTCGTGGTAGAACGCTGCAGTCAATTGGCCTAAAATTTGGTTATGCCTTAGTTATTAACAAGGCACTGTAGGGCAAATTACTCCCGGTAGCTTGTCTAACAATGACGCAGCCAGCTAGGCAGCATAAAAAGTGCAGGGATGTGCTTGTCAGTGATTGGGGCAGGCGAATGGGCGGGATCTCAAGACCGCAGTTCAACCCCCCAGTCACAACTGTGCAGACTCTGCCTCCAAATTTGCCAGACGGCAGCGTCCGTATGAAGGATATTTTGGCTTCAATTTTGGGCAGCAACAGAGCATCTCTTCAGCAGGAAGTGGAGACGCGTTGTCCATCTTTATGTGCAGTCTGTGTGTTTTTGCAGTTAGTCTTCTTTAATTGATTTATTATCTTGTGTCCTCCCTTGCACCCAGGTGTTATCATTTGTATGTCTCGTCTCTTTTGTGAATGTCTCATTTATACTAGTTCTTTGTGGCGTCGATGTGGTTGCTGGATAGTCATGGTTAATACTCTACCATACTTGCCAGTCAGTTTGCGTCTTTCAGAATTGAACTAAGCTCATCTTCCATGTGATTGGCTATATTAATGATGAAGAAAAACTTAATCACCCTTTGGAGTCTAACTAGACAGCAACCAGCTCCCAAGCCTTAGAGTAGGTCTTTAGGATTGGGACCGCATTCTTGTTAATCCTTTTTCCTGCCTGTTCCTCTGAGTCAGATTATTAGGAACACCCTCCAAGCCTTGATTAGTCTCCTGTTATGGCCCCTATTTGTTATTACATTTACAACAACAGCAACAGCAAGGGATGACAGACACAGTTTTAACAACTAAAACACATTTAATTTTTAAAACAAAGACAATAACGACTAAGCAACTAACAACTAAGACCAAGATTGTTTATAACAAAAACAAAAAGAAATATTTACAGTCCCTTTTTGTGGGGCGGCTTGGTGATGTCCTGGGTGAGAAAAATCCACAAACACAGGCAAAAATCCACAAAAGAAACATCACAGGTCTTGAACAGAATGAAAGGTCTGGTCACATGTATCCTTCTTCTTGCAATTTCTCCTACTACTCCACTGTCTCAATTCTTCTCCTTATATACTCTTTTGCAGACCCCACCCACATTTAGACTCTTTTTTTTTATTTTCGGGGACTTGCCCCAGACATGTCCAGGACATGTCTAAACATAATCCCAGTCTGAGCTTAACAAAAAAAAAGGTAAATACTGCCATCCAGTGGCCTATATTCACATTACACTCCCGAATTGGGACTGCTGCCCTGCCAAACCCTTCGGTCCAACAGTCAAGCAGTCCTGCCTTTGCGGGAAGGATTCTTCACTTGGATTCAGCCCCAGAACCTGCTGGCCTGGGTGCGGACATGCCTGTCCCTGCTAACTTAGTTTTATTGCTCCTTCACTATTCTGGGCTATGACCTTTCACTCTTCTTTTTACTGTATCCCCAGTAGTAAAAACTCCCTTGTCTCTTGCATTCTGAATGTACTTGGGTTTCTTGTCTGGGTCAATAAAAAAAGTGAAGCCATTAAACATCCATGTTAAAAAATGAAATTCTCTTGATCACGCTACAAAAAGGTATATGGTAATCTCATACACTGTAAAATACTTGTGTAATAACACAGTTATAATTGAAAAATAAATGAAACAAGTGTGCAATAAGCTCTTTCTCTGGGAAATGAAAAGAGGATATATGCTAATGCAAAGCCTGGCCTCCCTATATCTGTGTTATACTTTCTAATGTGCTGGGAAGTCTATTTCACCATGTGATGACCGGGTTAGTGAGTTTTGTGGTTAGAAAGGCATTCATCCCTTATCTGGACTGAACATTTGTGCCATTTTTTCTTCTCAGCTGTGTGTGTGTGTGTGTGTGTGTGCTCACATAGGTACTAATCTGTATCATGGACTTGGAAACTGTCAGAGCGCTTGCCCAGATGGTTGCAGGGATTTAAGCACGAGTAACAGCATACATGCTCATGTACATGCAAATCAACACAACACCCACAACATGACAAGCTAATGAGCAGCACATGCAAAAACTAAAGTCGTCAGCCAACTGGGGAGAAGAAGCGGCAAAATAATAAAATAGATGAAATGAGACCATTCTATTGGTTCTTAAATGTTTTAGTATTGAGACCAAAATTTGAAAAAGAAAAAATTCTACAATTGAGGCCCAAATTACAAATTTAGTGCCTTTCAAGCACCTCATCAAGTACATGTACCAGTGTAGCCAAGTGGGCTAAACACTCATCCCGGGCCCCACCTCATACACTCCTGTGGCCCATTTTGGGTCCCAGTTTAAGCGACAATGCATTTGATCACGCGCCCAAAAAATTATCAGCAATACTACATCAGCTGGTTCCACCTGCTTCAAATTAAATTGTAAGGTGTTAGGCCAGTTTCCTTCATTAAATTAATTGTAGATGACTGAACTCAGTAATGTGAAACCATTCAATGTAAAATTTTGACAAAAAATATAAGTAAATTTTTCATTCTTTTGAGTGTCACAAATTACCGACTTACGCCCTTCCCGCTTGCCCAAACACGCATGCGCAGCACAAAAAAGGGAACAGTGGAAATTTCGAGAAACATAACTACGTGAATTATCGGAGTGCCTGAAGAACATTCCGTGGCCCTGCGCTGGACCCTTTGCAGATGGCGGTCAATGGACATTACTCTCTGACATTACCACATATGAAGACGCTGGAAGAGCGCTGAGCCGCTGCAGGTGAGAGAGGTGCTCTGGTGACGCCTCTGGAGGGAAGCTGCCAGTCTTTGATAATGACAGTCAACAGAGACTCAGTGCGTTCTCCTCTCTCCCGAATACCTGGCAATTAAAGATACATGCGAAACATTTCAAACCTCAAGCAGTTTTGTGCGGTGACCCCGAGAAAACAACCAGAGAGGCACTCGCAGGCACACGCGAGCGCACGCCAACAGATGAACACGCACACATATGCGCGCATACACACAAACACACGCGCGCACTTGTCAATGCTAATAGAAAAGTCAGCACGGTGATCCTGAACTGCGCCGAGAGTTCACAAAACATGTTTTTAAATAGCTTCCAGAATTACTCTGTCACTTTCAAAACAAAAAGATTGTATCAACACATTCATACAGCAAATACTTTATGCATTTAATGATGATTCTGAGGGGGAAAAACACAGGAATGGTAATGCAGTGTAATAGCTGATTATTCATCCAAATAATCGAGCAATCACACGATAACATGTTATCTCTCATCTGTGGCTCAACCAGCGATGGAGACCCTAAGGTTTTGGTTGATTATATGACATTGCACGGTGATTACTTTTTTCCATTTTATTTTTTGAGGGCTGGGCCAAAAGGCAAAATTCTGCTGGTATTTATTGGTGCTGCCTTTGTGCAGCAGAACTACCTTCTGAGGTTATAAAATTACATTTGTCAGCTTCATTATGGCAACAAACTCAAATCCAGCTGAAATTATTCATATCAGAGTTTCTAAATCATGGAAAAAAATGCAAAGCATGGCAGCCCAAGCTTGCCCTATCTAAATATATCAGGTCCTCAGATAGGCTTCTGCTTAGCATGCCACATTAGAGCTTATTCTCATGTCTGTACCACTTGTAATGAGAACATATTTATTATCTATTCCATCTGGTACATACCAGACAATGGAAGTTCTCTAAACTGGATTTGAAACAATGAATATGTTGTCAAAGTGGGAATGATCAGCTTTCATTCATAGGAATTTACGCAAATACTGAGCAAACTATGTGGGGAAAAGAAATGGTGACATCTGCATTGTATGTTCTGCTGGTACATATTCACAGTTATTATGTTTAACTGATTGTTGGGAAACTGGTAGTATATTTACCTTTTGGGTGCACACATCAGGATGTGCTTTTCATCTTCTGGTTTTCCTGCCTGGGGTTGTTGGTTGTATAAACCGCAGATTTATTGTCAGCTGTTCAGAATGAATATGCAAAGCAAATCCCCCCCGTCTCTGAATTTAGGTTGAAACAACTGAGGTATTGTATTCATAAAATAATAAATGAATGCATAAATAAATAAATGGTGTCTGTATGCAGTAGTATCAATCAATATTAATCTTTAATATAGAGTTGCTGATGCCTATCTTCACTCCCTGTCCAGAAACGGTTGTGTTAATGGATACGAATATGAATAAAAAAAGGGAACACCTTCCCCTATTTTTTATCGTCACTCTCATTATATCCAGGCGACTCCTTGCTCCAAGCAGCATTTTCAATCATTGTTTGATGCGGCGTCCCGATCAAGGCAGAGCCTTAACCCCGCGGTGAGTTGGGTGTGTGATAAAATGGGAGTGCGCTATCAATCTTTATTGTCAGTCTCGCTTACTGTAATTGCATTCAATAGTCTACTGATTCTCTCGTCTGTGGCGGCGTCAGGAGCGCCCGAAGTGGCAGATGTTCCGACTCCGGCGCTCTCCCGGCCCCGCCGCCTGCTTTGATGACTTCGAGCGACGCTTCGCATTCGCCGGTAAATTGTTGACGAACGTGGTCCGCGGACAGTGGAGCGACGCAGGTGCGCAAAGGAGGAAAACCGTTCCTTGTTTGTTGTCCCTGCCGTAGTGATGTCAGAGAAAGGCCTTGTCATGTATTATTCAAATGCATCGAAAGCTGGAAAAGCTCCAATGGCCGATTGCTTCTCGATGAATAGTAAACAGATACTGCTAAAGGTGGACATAGTGCTGCAAGGATGGTGACAGACCAGAAAAAAAAAAAAACAAAACCCAGATTTGAATCGGGTGCTGTACTGTTGACATGAGTCATTCCGACGGAGACACGGGCTGCATAAATGCTACGTAGCATTTTTTTAATCAATGATCTTTTTGGCTGCGGTCACTTGCGTTTATAGATATTAAATTTCTGGCCATATCACTGCAGGAAACATAGAGGCTGTTAGTGGACCTACAGGGCTGCCCTCATGTAGTTTCGTCTGAACGCAACAACATTCCTGAATTTAAGTCACTCAACATATATTGTATTTTCTTTTGCACTGCATGCTAAGGAAGTGAAGCGCATCCTCCATGTTATCCTCCAAAATCCTCCAGCATACACCGGCATATGTACAAATAAATGAAAAGAGTCACTCGCCGTTCACCTGCAGTTCTGGAGATTTGCATCTCTTTTTTTCTGATGGAATTGCTTTTTGTGAAGACCCCCCCCCCCTCCCCCGCCTCCCCCGCACCCCTCCGTGGTGGTGCTGTCTCCCCAGACTGTTGTGGTGGAGAAGGTCTGTAATTTACGGTTTTTAGAGTCCAATTAATCTCCTTGTTCTGGGGTTGTTGACACGCGAGAGAGGTGTATTTTGCATATCAGCCATCAGCTACGATGCAGCAGTATTTACATCATGGCATTGATGCTGCGTCTGATAATGGCGCCTTCTTTGGTTATTCATTTTTTAAAAACAAAACGAATTCCCTCACATGTCTGAAATTTTTTCTATATTCTTTTTCTCTGCCTTCTGTGGGGAGTGCGCCCATGTGCTCTTCCACACGTACTACACATATCGCGTACATATTCGCTGGAGAAAGTGCCATATTAATCAAGAAGTGTTTATGCAGTTTAATTATGCAGTATAGTTCACACAATTTAATTTTAATTTACACCCTGACAAATGGTAGGGATTTTTTTAGTGCAATATCATACCTATAGAGCAGTTTATACCCACCGTATATACCACCTGACTCTGTGATACTGACTATACATTATCAACCCATCTGCCCATCCATTCATCTAACCATCCACTGTCAGGTTCTCGCTCGGCATTGTGAAGGCCTGTAGCCTCACCAATACATTTAATACTCAGCATAGTTAACGTAATTAACGTTTTATGTTAATTCATACATAATGGCATGTGTATACATGTTGGATTCTGACAGGGTCAGACAACTGAATGCAATTTGAATGTTTATTTATTTTTTTACAACCAAAGAAGTATTAATACCCAAAACCTACTTCACATGATGTTTAAAGGAATATCAAGATTTTTAGATCTTAAATTTAAAATCTAAACCAACATAAAATTTCAATTTGTTTCCCTGTATCAATGTTTACTTTTAGCATGTGTTAGGCCTGCTATTTGGCTGCAAGCGCTCATGCTTAAGGTGATGTACAAATGTTCTCCAGGGGAAACAGTATAAGAACTTTTCCCACCATCCCCCCCCCCCCCAAAAAAAAGGCCTGAAGGACCACACTGAAAATCTCACATATTACTAATAAACCCATTATACGTTGTAGTTGCTCTGACAAAAGCCAATAATGCCATAATGTCAGCATGTTGATTTCCACGTTTCAATAAAATTATCATTTGAACAAAATTGCAACTTATCAGTAATAAAACCTTTATTGTGGCGTAAAATTTCATACGCAAGCTCTTTAATGTGGATCGTATTTCTTTAAAGTAGAGCCTCATCTTTTCAGATGGAATCTTCCAGGACAAAGAAACTCCTGGGAAGATACTGCTGCTGTGGGTAACAGCTGTCTGGTGCCTTTAAAGGCCAGTTTGACTAACGTTGATTTCAGATGCACTGTATACGTGGGCCTGTGCAAGGCTGGTGTTTTCAGTCTCTGTATTGATTGGTTTAGCCCCAGCCGCTCCCCCTCTGTACTGCGGGTGCACTTCCTTCAGATTAAACAATTACAGCAAGCAGATGTTTAATTAAACCTATAGAATTCTGCAGTGGCTACAGCTGTTTGGACCACTGGGCAAAAAAGGAAAATTAGCACTGCTGGTAATGACCTGCTGAGGAGCACAACAGAGTTGATGACTCTTTTTTTTTTTTCTTCTTCCAGACCCCGTTCCATATGGTAAATTGCAGATGAGGAATAAAGTAATGTAAAGTGGGCCTGACGCAAGGAGAACGCGGGAAATTGTTTGCGTGGTCCTCCGGCGATATCGTTTCCAGAGGCTCGTCGCATCTGTTGCGTTCATGTTTATGTGGCAATGCCTTCGGGCTTGCGAGCTACGCTCTCGTAAGCAATCGTAATGCTTGAATTTTTGATTCTCCGCGGTTTTCGTGGCCGTGTGAAAAAATGTCCCAGCTACTGTTGCGCTGCTGATGGGACTGTCAACTAATTTAGCCAATTTCAGCCAAGGCATTCCAGTGTATACATCTGAACTACAGCACTGCACTCCCCACAGAGAAGGTGGTGGTTGAAAACGGACTGCCAAAGCGGTAATCGAGGGCAAGCATATCGAATATATACCGAAAAGTATATCTTGATTCTTTGTCAGCATACTTGTCAGAATTTGTTGTTAAAGTCTTTGTTGTCATATCAGAAAGTTCTTCATACTTTGCCAGGTGTAAGCTTTTAACCAATGAAGAAATCCTATCCAATATGACCAGCTCTACTCAACAACAAAAATTGTTTTCAAGCCAAGAACATACTGCATAATGCGATGAGCTTCTTCAGTCAGAAGTCACACTGACAACTTGAACCCCTATCGATGTATTCCAAATGTTTAATTACACCATTTCATACAGCAAACTCTCCAATACAGGGAGACAAAGATCGGCACACAAATATGCTCACACAAAACATATGCATGCACTCACACACATGCAGTACCAATACACTCAAGCTCACACACACACAAGAATGCACACTTGAATAGTACAAGATAATTCTATTTTAGAGTTGTGTAGTTTAGCACATACTAGTAAAAATAATATACAAGACTATATTCACAGTTGTATTATATTGGAAAAACTGATTGGATTTAGACAGATTTCTCACCATTGACATTGGTGCGGATAATTTTTTCTCCATCAGCCTTTATTTTTCTTAAGATACCTGTCATGTTATTTTAAACCCAGTGTAATAGTTCTGTGCTCACCCCAGTGGTAGTACTTTGAAATGGGAAGAACTGTGATTACAACTTGCGGAATATTTGAGAAAATGCCTCGGAAAACTAATTAGATATTCACCTTGGTCATCAGAGCGAACGTAAACAGCAATCAGAGAGTGGCAGATCCCCCCCTTGCTTTGTGGAGCTGTTTTCTTCATTGCAGTCATATCATGATAGCATCCATATATTTTAATGCTTTATTAAATATTGAAAATCTTTGACAGGTTGTTACATGGCAGCATGGATAATGGCAGTGATAATTATTCATGAACAGACCACAGAAAACAAAGTAATTACGGATCTTAGCACTTTTTTATTTTTTATTTATTTTTTTCCCAAGCTAGCACTGAGTTCTATTTCTCAGTGGTTGCTTTGTTTCAGTTCTATATTTTGGTTGACCAATAAGCTTCCAGGGAAAGTGAGTTTAGTCTCACTTAAATGTGCAGTGGAACGAAGGAATATCCATACAAGAGTTCAATAGGCAACATCCAAACATGGCTGGTAAAGTAGTCCAATATGTTGCACGTGACATTATTAGTATTTCATTTTTTTTTTTTCTCTCACAACTACACGCTACACTTTATTTAAACATGACATTATTTTACTCTATGCAGAAATACCTTTTAATTATTGGTTCTTTCGTTCATTCAGTAATTATGTCCTCTTTAATCAAAATTATTCAAAGATTAAAAGTTTAAATTGATATGAATGTGAATTACCTCTCATTGAGATTACAAGAACAGAGATTATGTTTTCTGGCTGGTTGTTAATGAAAAAAATGATGCCAGGGACTCCTACAATAGCTGAAATGCTTTGTAGAGGCTTCTGTCATCAGGTTTTAACCGATTAATATATTTTGAGAGATTGTCAGTTTGAGTGGAATGCATAACCTGATGAGAGTTTGGAGTTTGTTTTACAAGTCAAATATATGATATCTTCACAAAATTTTTTTTTATTGTGCTCAGTAAGACCAATGAAAATGTAAAATGTTGGTCTTTTATGAGTTACATGACAAGTTTCAAAGCACTGCAGAGTACTGCTTAAATGAAAAAGATCAGTCCTTAGTTAATAGTTCCAGTAATTCAATTTATTGCAGAAATGGTAATGGCGTACTTTTCATAACATCTCCATAGTGTATAACGGACATATACAGAATGATTCTTCTCAATAATTTATGATATATCTTTTGGGTCATAAAATGGTGTTCAGTAGATGGATAGCAATTTTATGCGGGAGTCAACGACAAAAATATCTCAAATTCCTATGCACAAAAGCCAGTGAATTAATAGAAAATCAATGTGTTTTATTACATAGAATATCACAATAAAAGAATAGATTTTACATTGGCCTCTGCACTTGTTAACTAATTAAATATTCAACTCATTTCACGGTTCATGTCACTGGTTGTGAAAAAACATTTTAAAAATAGCTTTACATTTTCAATTTTGTAAAAAGGGGCAAAAATATCTTTTTGGTTAATTAGACAGAGCAAATTTATCTTCATATTTAATGCTGAATTTTAATGACTTGAAGGTGAAGCACAGATTTGCTCTGGGGAGAAATACCTCAGAAAAAAGTGATACAATGATCTATGCAAAGTTAATAATCATTGTCATAACTGACACATAAACACTGCAATTAATTTTTTATTTAATCTATTGGATGGATGGGGGAGGAAAGTGCAACTTCTGTAATGCAGGAAACCACATGGTGTAGATTACGCTAGGAGCTCTAATAAACACTCGTTTACAATGACGACTTTACCAAGTGAATATGCAGTCACACTTCACTACCACTGGTAGAACAAGATGAAGACCAATGAGCCAAAACATTAAAACCCTCATCCAAATATGCAGCCGGTCTTCCACATGTCTTCAAAAAATCTCTCTCAGATTGAGTCCACATTAAATCAGATTGTCCAGCAGAACATTTCCCAAAGCATCAGACTCCCTCCACCAGGCTCTTACTATTGTGAATCCTGGTGCCATCGCTTCCCCAGGAAAACGGTGCACACGCATCGGCCAGTGTACTATGTATTAGAAAATGAGACTCACTAGACCCAGAAACTGTCTTCCATTGGTCCAAGGTCTAGTTTTAATGCTTGCGTGCCCATCTAAGGGCTTCTTGACAGTGCACCAAGGTTAGATTGGGCACCTTGACCAGTATCTAGCTACAGTGCCCCATGCAGAGTGGGATATGATGCACTATTTGTCGCATTCCCAGCTGAATGATGGATATTTAAGGCTTTAATTTTGAAAAGATTGTTGTAATCAGGAACTAAAAATAATGTAGATCCATGCACACACTGCAAGAGCTATAGAGAGAAAATAAAAGAAAATCATTTACACATTTCTTATCTCCTGACAGCATGAAAATACAGTCAACCTCAACTTAATAAAAAACAATTGTATGAATAATACATTTGAATTCAGTATCCAACTCAAAATTACAACAGAAAAAAATAACTACTTATATCTCCATATCGAATTCTGCTGTTGTCTAATTGGCAACCATACATCGATTTGCGTAGTTGTAAACACTATTTGGTTGAACAAATAGCAAATTTATTTTTGATATGATTATTTTTAGCATCTTGAAGATATGTGGCCATTTTCCTATTCACAATGATGAATGATAACTTATATAGTCTTACGTGTCTTTTACGGATTCTGAATAAAACGGCACAGGTTTGCATTTGCGAGTTGTATAGTAAGTATAACAACATGTTTGGTTTGGTTCAATACACCTATATTGTTTTCCTCTTTATTCTTTTGATGCATAAATCGTGAAAAAATCCAAGTGCCATCTTAAATCACTTGGGAAGTCGGACCGTTATCCAGTTGCATGACTGCAGCTTATAAGTAAGCAGGCATTTTTAATTGCATTTGCTGTTTATTTTTAAGTAAGAAAAGCTCTCATTAAAATAGCCTGCGCAATTTGAGTACAAACTATTATGAGTGTGGCCCACAGAGATGTCCCTACAACGCTTGGGCACATGTACTCTCAAAAAAGAGAGATCTTGGACTTATTTTTTTTTTAAGTGAGCAGGTCTCTTGCAACAGAGTTAAATAAATTCTAATTAATTTGATTCAGAAATGTTGGTATAACCATTAGAATGTTACTTAAAACATATGCGTGGAACCAGTGGACACAACAGTTTTAAGTACATTTAACATTTCAGTTTTTTGAGTGTGTATGTGTGTGTGTTTGTGTGTGTGCAGTTCTGTGCACATGTGCTGTTTCAACATGTTTGTATGTGCGTGTGTGTGTGTGTGTGTGTGTGTGTGCACGTGTGCTGTTTCAACATGTGCGTGTGTGTGTGTGTATGCGTGTGTGAGGAGGAGGGAGACAGAGAGAGGGAGAGAGAGAGACTGACGGAGAGCAGATGTACTGTATGTCCTCAAAATGTAAACATTTGCCTGAATACTTCAATTCTATTATTGTCAGTGGAGGTAAAAGCACATTTTTGGCATTTGTACTAAAGCACGTCTGATGTCTGCACTGCTAGATAGACTTGGCATCAATAATAATTCAGCCCTTACTTCTGCTGTTGCCCAACCCATCACATCCGTTTTAGCACCTTTCGTATTAACCCTCTCAGAACTCACATCCAAAGGCCTTTCGGCTGCAGGCTATTTGTGGGAAAAGACAAAATGGACTTATTAGCTGCACCTGCCTTCCCGTTTGTGTTAAATGTCCTTTGAATAAGAGGGAGAGCACAGGACAAGTGGTCGGGCATTTTGATGGGCACACAAAAATCCAAGCTTGAACACATGCACACTTGAACACGGAGGCACAAATGCATACCCATGCATGCACGCACGCATGTCTACACATAAACACGCTGTCCAAAATGGCTGCACAAACAAGGGCCAGCGTGTGACACACCCTCATTTGGATTAGCATATTGACAAAAATGCACACAGAAGCTTGTGAATACACATGCAAGCACACACACACACACACACACATTCACATATATACACGTGCACGCCATGCACACACATGTCAATAACACAGATTATAAAACATTTATGGCCCTTTCTGAAAAACATCTGCTGTATCAAGGTATGTAGCCACAGCAAGTGACAAAAGCTGAAGGATTTTGGGTTCTGAAGAAAGCAGTCATATGGCGAGTAACTGGCATCAGCTAAGATGCTAAGATGGTGGTGCGTACACAGGAATACTTAGAGTATTCAAAAAACCAGCAGTATAATGCCTCTTGGAGCCAGTGGTTTTCCTCACAAAGTGCTTTACAATATAATAGCAAAAGAAAAGCTGCAGTAATACTTTACTGAGACCCCTCATAAAAATTGCAGTGTGAACATTTTGTCTCCCCCCTCTGGTAGTGAGAGTAATTACACAAACAATGCTGATGCGTGCTTATGAAGTGCCAACTGGTCAGCTTGCCTTCATCTCTCCAGCCCCCAAGAACACTGTCTTCAGTTCTTAAAGAAAACATGACCAGAGGTAATAATAATAAAAACTAGAGTGTTCAGGTGAACACGTGTCGCCTGCGTGTGACTACCAACAGAAAGTGTGACTACCGGACGGACAGACAGACAGACGGACAGACAGACGCCGGACAAAGTGATCCCTATGTGCCTCTATGCTTCGCAGGTGACACAATAATGATAGATAGATAAATAAATAAATAAACATCAAGTGATGGAATCATCAGATGAGGTAATTATTTTTGCCAGAAATGTAGCCTATTTTCCACCTCAGAAAAGAGTACTCCTGGCAAAACGATGTCTTTAGAAGGTTATTATAAACTGTTACCAACTGATTTACAACTGACAGGTTAGTGGATGGAAACTAACAGCTAGCTAGAAGTTGTCGCCCATTCCATCCCATTGACTTGTTACATATTCAGAGTTCAGAGATCACTGTCTTGCTGCAACAAAATAACAGCCACACAGCCCACTCCAAATATTTTTTTTCAGATATAAACTTGTGTAAGAGCATTAAACATGTTATCCGTGTCTGCCTACTGGCCCTTCCCTTCCATCAGCACTCTAACAAGGAAAAGCTACACCAATGGAGAGCCGTGTTTGCCCTTATAATCAATCACTTTCTTTACTACAATTCTTGCTCTGAATGCCAAATTTCCTTGTTTTATCAGGAGCATCAGAAACCTTTCTTTGACGCTTCAGTTTTTCTGCCTTGCCATAGCCTAGGCCTACTTTGTCGCAAAGCCATGGGGAGGTGGCTCTGCTCCACCGCTACGGATGTGTAAAATGTAGCACTGCCAGTGCTCTAGCGCAGCAGTCCCTCCACACATCAGTCAGCTATACTGTAAAATAATGACACAGTTACCCGGTCAGGATCAGCTTAATCAGTATGGTGTGAACTCGTTTGGCAATGGCTTGAATGCAGTGGATGTTGATTTACATGTAAAAGTCCTGCATTCCAGCTGTTGGGTCATATTCATGACATAACAGACAAAATATGGCATAACAGACGTCAGTTTATTTCACATGGGATAAACCTGCACATTTATCTGTAAGTGGTATGGCACTCAAATCTGTATCTACATTTAACAATAAAAGTATGACACTATTTTCACATGACAATTCATTTGACTTAAACTGACGTGATCTAGTGTGCTATTTTTCTGGCAGCTGGAATGCCATTTGAATGACAGCGTTGTGTCAGTTTTAGGTCGAGGGGTTCAATAAAAATGTTATTGGAGCTGCAGGGAGGCAGTTATTTGGTTACCGTTTATGTTTCTGCCCAATAAATCTGAACAACTTGTTGAAGAGCTGTAATCGTTTACCTTTGTTTCGGTAATATCTCAAAAGAATATTAACCTAATTAAATATCGCCATGAGTGGTGCTTTTGATTGGCCCAGTGCAGTCATTTGTGATGGCTGGTAAGAATTCATTGCATTTTTCATTTTACAAAAGGTTATTCCACCCCTAAACCAGTAAAATTCATCTATGCCTTTGAATTATATTCTGAACAACACCTCTGTACAAAAACACTCATGAATTATATGAATTTGTGAAGTTACTCATGTCCAGATTCATTAGCCACCAGTTAACAGGCTTTTTATTATAATGTTTACTATTGCTGCAACATAATCTATAAATAACTGTACTTGTAATGGCAGAACTCTGCAGAGCAGCATTATCTAATCATAAAGACATGAGCTGAGAGACTAGTTTATTAAAAATGACAACAGATAATAACAAGCTGGGGTCAATAGCCACAAATTAAAAGATCACAATTATGTGTAATGGTACAGTGTCTAAAGCAAAGAGTGCCATAGTTCTCCTTAATTGCTGGGACATAAAAACGTTTGATTTCTTACACTCCCTATCTAGGGGCTGAATGCTGTGCATACAGTCAGGCTTTTAGTGAGCAGTCTGCACATGCCTCATGAACAAAATCCATTCAATGAGAACTCTACTGAAAGATATTTTTGACTGAAAGGACAAAATCCCCCCAAATATGATATAGATTAAGATTCACCAGAACTTCTTTTTTTCCTCTATTGCTCCACAACAGCAAACAATTTTAAGATTTCAAAAATAATCAAATACAAAGCATAAACATTTCATTTTTAGTGCCACAGATGTGAGTATAAGTCCCTGCATGAGAATGAAAGCATATAGTGTCTGCAGCATCTTTATAAATGTATACTTCAGGCATGAACTTGTTAATAGTGATTGCCATGGGCTCTTCATCAAACACCAGTGAGCTAAAACATTATGACCACTCACAGATGAGCCAAATCATTACGGCCAGATGACTGGGTCAGAGTATCTCCAAGGCAGTGAGGTTTTTGAGGAGCTCCCAGTCTGCAGTAGTGAGAACCCACCGATAGTAGCCAGAGGAGGGACGAACCGCAAACTGGACGCAGGGTTTGTGTCCCACCTTCATCAATGCATTAGGGCAATCACTGTCCAGTCTGGTCCTGACTGAGAGATACCTTCCATTGCCCAAGTTGCCAGTAATTTTCATGATAGTTCTGGATTAATATATCACAACACATAGACGCTAAGTAGATTTTTTAATATATTAATTGTAGGCATGGTATTGCTAAAGAGTGCTCTTGATTGTTAGTATGGCATTGAAGCTTTTATTCTGAAATTTTCCTTTCAGTATTTGAGACTGAATGTGAAGGCGAGGTAAAAAGAAAGAAGTCGGCAAGCACGGTCACGGTGGGAGTATGTTTCCGAACGAGAGAAAAAGCATTTGTAGTAAATGTTAAGAACCTGGCTGATGAGATTTGGAAACTTTTAGTTTAATCCTGGGATAAGTATTAGGAGAGTGCCAATCGTGAATTTCAATTATTTTTTTTCCAAGTGTTTTGTGACAAACTGCTGCCATGGGCCATGTAGGCACTTGTGCGCTGCTTCTATTTCTTTAAACGATACATTCCTACCCCAAGCGGTCTAAAACAACCAGCAACCAAACATCAGAGGCCAAGTGAAATGAGAGGCTAATCACCAGTGAGGTTGCACATCTCAACGTTTAACGCGCGACTGTCCACCACCTGTTCTCACGCACTCTGCTGCAATAACAATCAAGTAATTTATTCGCCGACAAAACAAAGCCAATGCGAAAACTACATTGTTTAATGACTAAGAAGTGATACTGAGATGCGGATCCTCAGTAGGCTTTGATGTGAAATCCTGACGGTAAAAATAAAATTTTTAAAATTATCCCCCATCTTGAAATGTTTATCAGGAGAAAATATGAAACATTCATAATTTTTTAACCTCCCGGCATATAATGCGGGGGGATATAGCTATCGCTCTGTACGTCCATCTGTCTGTCCGTCTGTCAGCATTCTTTTGTCCGGAGCATAACTTGAAAACCATTCAGTATTTCTTCACAAAATTTTGCATGTAGGTCAGGTGTCATATGTAGATGTGCCTTTTGGTATTTAGGAATTTCTTGAGCAGTTAATCCATGAATATGGGGTCCGGGGGGATACGCCATTGTCAGGTGGCTCTTGTTTTAAATTTTAAAATGCCATTGATTTAGCCTTAAACTTTCAAAAGCTATGGCATCCCTTGGCACAATCTGGACAAACAGTCGCCTTTCCACCCACACCAAGCTCAGACAGTACAATAGCCTGGTGTCGTCCGTCCTGCTGCATGGTGCAGAGACCTGGACTCTCACAGCTGCTCAAGAGTGGCTCTCGGATGCCTTTGACACCAAGTGTCTGCGAAGGATTCTGAGGCTCCGGTGATACAACTTTACCTCAAATGCCACCTTACGACAGATAACTAAACAGCTACCAGCCTCCAACTTAATCCGAACAGTCCGCCTGTGACTCTTCGGCCGTATAGTCAGATCATCTCCACCCCTTGAGCTGGCCTACCTGCTGAGGGAGTCCACCCCAGCTCAGTGGTCTCATCCCAGAGGCAGACCATAACGTAGGTGCTTCGACATGCTGAAGACTGATATGAGGGCTGTAGGACTCAACACCACGGCAGCCCGGGACAGGCCGAGATGGAGGTCCGTCTGTTAGGGCGTTACGCTCCTACCCGAAGCCAGGAGTGAGTGAGTGAGAGTTTCAAAAGCATTCATTCATAGTTGAAAATAATTTTTGCAAATTGAATTGTCCTTGAGGAATAAATTTTTTTCATGTTGGTGCTAAATGGCCGAATATAGTTCAAGCGAATGTCTGTGCTATTCGTGCACATTTACATTTCAGAAGCCGAACAACATTAATGCTGGCAGAGTTTTAGTTGGCCATCCTACTGCTTAGTCTTTGTGATCAAGCAAATCAAATGTAAGATCGGTAACCAGGCAAGTAAATGGGGACAAGTGAGATAGATAGTGAACTCCATTTCACTTGGTAAAAAGATGAGGATTCCAACCATCCTTATGAATTTGCCTCGATCATGAAGTCAGTCAAAGGTACACACAGTGGCGTGCTCTCAGGCAAATGAAAGGCTTGCAGTATCCTAACCTTTTTGTGATTACCTTAGGCTCAACCTGTTTCCATTTTTATTCACCTTCAAGACCAATATGCAGCCCATAATCATTAAAAAAAAATATGATGACAAAGTGGTAGCTTAAAGACAACATTTATGCACGATAAACAAGATGCTATTAGGATGATAGCAATCTGAATAACTGCAGAAAATAAAATGGCAAAATTTCGCAGAATTCTCTCGCTTGTTTTTGTATTTTTTTTTTCAGCAGTGTATTATAACTGAAATACCATATCACTGTTTCAAGTTAGTGCCAAGGAAAGGAGGAAAGAAAAAATGTGTATGAGAGTGCTAATGTGTGAGTTAGCATCTCACACTCTGGATGAGGAAGCTCTTGTGTTTTGTGCACATTCTGTACTCATGTTCTGTGCTACTGTATGTATTTCCTGAGAGTGCGTTCCACTACAGTTCGAAACATAGGCCTGAGACTATCAGCTTCCCATGACACAATATTCTATCACGATAATTCAGTCAAAGGGGGGTTTTCTTTGACATAACTGTGACCAGTGGCATTTTAGCCCAGTAAGACATGGTTGAAATTATCACAGACAATTAATGTGCTTTTACCTGGTTGACATTTGAATAAAATATACTGGCAGTCACTAAAAATGCATCTCTTCTATTGTTGGTAAAATTCATGCCAATGATTAACATGAACAAGTTTATGAGATGTATCCACTGTGTCAATTGTCAATGGCCTGACCACTGAGGTGATTGCATTTCACGCTACAACAATCGTGCGATCAGCAGTTATATCATCTGCCCATTGTTCTGAATCAGAAAGTTGGTCAAAACCTACAGATTCACCAGGTTGTGACAGACAAGGTCCAACAAAAGCAGAACACGAAAACGGTTTCGCCTGAGACATGAAATTGACTATGCTGCGATTATCACGCGAACAACATCACTGTCGCTGCAATCACGGCATTCCAATAGGATAACACACGTGCGCATGCTGCACATGCCACCACTGCATATCTGGTTGCTGAAAATGTCGATTTGATGCCCTGGTCCGCATATTGCCCAGATTTCCACCCCACTGAGCATGTGTGGGATATCATGAAACGGTGCGTAGCGACATGCAGTCCACGTCCACTCAACAGAAAACAGTTGATCCAGGCACTGTAAGAGGAGTGGGAACTCGTCCGACGACAGAGCCTGCGACAACTTGTGGCCAGTATTAGGCTTAGATGCACCTCATGCCTCAATGCTGCTGGTAGACACACTCAGTATTGAAAGCTGCAGGAGTCATCTGTCTTAGTCTGATGGGTCACAGCTGATTACGTAATGAACACAGACTATTTTCTTTTGATTTTGGCTTCCGATGATCTGAATTGCTTGTCTATTGCAGCATGTAATCACCTGGTATGTCATTACCTGGTGAACGTGAATAAAAATGTTTCCGACATTAATTGATGCTTTTTTATTTACAGTCAGTGTGATAAATGAAATTAATCATTCATGTGTCTTGTCTCTTGCCTTTATGTAAAAATGTGGCTTAACAATCGTGTATAATGCTGAAACAACTATGAAATTATAGTTAAAAGGTTCATTTAAAATACTGTTTTACAGAAAACATGCAATTATCCATTCTAAAAGCTCATCGCAAAGACCTTCATTTTACTTTCCATTTTATCCGCCCATTGCTCTTCGTCATTGTTATACTGTTGTGAATTCTATTTGTTTTATCTTGTGACCTGATACCATCACCTACGCTACTTCACCTGGGCAGTGAGGGAAATCATGTGACACTTTCCCAGCTGGTGACATCATTCCCTGGATGAGGTCAGCGGTGTTGGAGGCAGAAACCACTTCCTTTGTTTTTCTATCACTTTCCCCCTCTGAACAGAACGGCTCCTGCAGTTTACATCTACATACTGTATCTGCAGCTGAGGGGGCGCAGCAGAAAAATATATTCTTTCATATAGTCAGCGTTTTTAGGATGAGAAGGTAACACAATTATTTTCACAAACTAATAATAGTAATAATAATAAGAATTATAAAAAGTCACCAAGGAAATGCAGGACATTTTATCAGCAGTCAAAATGGCAGGTATCCATACAATCTACAGTTTTCAAAGAAGTTTTTTAGGGTTTTACTGCATTTGTTGTTCAACATCCTTTAAGTTGAGTCGTATGCATTAAGACATTACAGATAAATGTTACAATTTTGATAATAGTATTTAGTATTGGAACGGAATACCAAAAAATATTAGTATTTGAACAAATAGCTCTATTATTACAGAGTGCTCCGTTGACTTTGATTGGCACAGCAATTAGATTATCAAAAGGCTGAAAACCTATTATATTTGGATTGCTCCCTTTAGCAATTTCAAGGGTGGAAAACTACTTCAAGTCGTTAAAGTAGATTGAACCACTGGGAATTTCTGTGAATCACAAAATACAATTCCATTTCTGTTAATTAATATTATTAGCATTGCAGGTATCTTACGCTGCATGCTGCGTTATTGTGCCGCAGCGCCAGGCCTACTGCTGTTTTGGAGAGATGAGAAAAGAGAATTTGAGTTAAAAAAAATGTCCATGCCGTTTCAGGTAGATGTTCTTCCATAGGTATAGCATATTCATGTGACAATATACAGGCAATAAAGTAAGCCATGCTTATAATTTGTAGAATATTTTCTTTTAATAGCACAAGACAATTATGGCCAAAGATCTATCCTGAAGGAGATGTGATGTCAAAAAATGATTTGCGCCCCATCTCCTTTCAGTCATTTTCAATGTGTTAGTAAAATGTTTAGTGTTCATTCCATTCAGCTAGTAGAACTAGTGAAATTGGGAATTACCTGTACTGCATGATGCTGCAAATACTACGGGGGAAGAAAGTTCCATGTCATACCTGGTTTGTTACTTAGTTTGATAATATGGTGAGCCTTTGATGTGTGTTGAGCACTCTGGTGCAAAATGGCAACCAAGTATCTACCCGGAGGGTGGTTATATGGGATTCCCCAATATGACCGTAAAGCACTTTGAGTAAGTATTATATAAATGCAATGTTCATTCATTCATTCATTCATATGTACTGTGTGATTCTGATATTGAAGGACAGACTTCCTTCATACCTTGGATACTCAACTTTTCAAAGAAATGTGTACGGTCAAATCGAGATGATTTTAGTGCGTAAACACTTGTGTTCACTTGCACATTGAGTTCAGGTGTCAGAGATTCAAAATGCTAAAGTAGCAACATGATCCTTTACACAAAAAGTATAATTTACCATCAATAATTTACATATGCCGTGGAAAAAGGGAGTATTTAGGGGAATCTTTGCACATAACTACTGCTGTAAAACCTTTTTTTCCCCCCTTACACTAGCCAGAAAAATTCAAGGTGGGGAATGCATTACAACAAACAGCTTTTAATCACAAGAACATAAATAAATAAATGAATAACAACTTGCAATAACAAACTGCAAGATTTGGGGGTCACATGCTGTGGTACATGCTTGGAAATGTTTCATTGTCCAGCATTAAACAGCGCCCAGATGTTTGATACAGGATGGACCTACATAAAGACTGCAAGGACTGTTATTGTGTTCCTGTCCAAGGACTCAGAGCAAGGCGCTTTTGCGTACAATATTCAGCCCAGTTTTACTGACAAAGTGAATAAAACATGTCTCAAATATACAGTCACATCACTGAAAACATTCTGGAGCACCTAGTCCCGCTGCAACCCATGTTCTCTGCCGAAGTCAGACGACTGCAAAAGATGAATTTACACCAATAAGACAAGGCCATTTGGGAGGCCTCTCCGAGGAGAGCCTATGCGATCAATTGCCACTGTTTCATAATAATACGATCATGCATAATAGACAACCCATGGTGAAAATGATTATTTTCCATAAACTTATCAAAACATTGGCTGATGCTGCTGTAAACAGATTACTTAGAGCCAAGTAACATGGGGTTCCTTGCACCCTACTGTGGTAGGATATTTCACACTTCGGGAAAAAGTGTGGGGGGTGAGGTGGATTCAATCAGACCTCAATTTTGAGCGCCATTTGTAGCAAGCTCTACATTTTCTCTTTTTATATGCATGCAATGCACATGTTTAAAATGTCGAGGAATAAAACACCCAATTGCGGCTACTTCTGTAATTTCAATTTGTCCCTCTTCACATTCTTTTTTGGAATAAGCAAAATTTAAAGCACACACGGAGGTCTGTGTAGATTTGGGTTCATAATTCATACAACGCCTAATCTCTTACAATACAGTTCCAACACAGTTCAATCCACATAGATGCAAATACTTTATAATCTTTATTTCAGGTAGGGAAGCACAACTTGGTGAAAAACTATAATATGCAATTACCGGGGAAACTAATGTGATAGCGATATTAAATGTGATAGTTCAATTATAATGTGGTAAGACTCACTGTTTTCTAGAAAATAAGGGGTGATTGAAGATGCCTACGGTCCTTGCCCTTGCTAGGTAAACATAAAAACATCACTGCTACCTCTCAATGTTGAAAGGAAAATTATTTCAATCTATATACATAGACATGCTGTGTTGAGAAGTGATTTACACTGAGGTATAAATTAGCCATTGGACATCAGCGGTGCGTACAAACCTGTAATGAGAGATTCAAATGCCTATGTTTCCCTGCTCTGTCTCCATTCTTTTAAAGACCCTGATAAAAAAAATCTGACATTTGTTTCAAAATATAAAATAAATGTTGGAAACGAATTGTTTACTACATGCAAAAAGAGTCATTTCTGTATGTTTCTCAATTTCGTAGTTTTATCTTGATTTAACGATTTCACTTCGCTTTCATGGTTAGAGGTTTTTTTGGGGTGGGGTTAAAGAGGGGACGGCACAATGCACTGCTGCCCCTACTTGCATAACTCCTCCCACCTGCCATAACATTATAAATACTTCAGGCATGCCAGAATTGGTGGTTATCCCGCTCATTTTCGAGTCAGAATATCATCGATATTGTCTTTTCTTTAGCTTACTAGCTATGCCCTCATCTCGGAAGCGTATTTTTCCCGGTTGTGTGAGCTGAAGTTAATTAGTTAGGTATGTAGCTAGCTAGCCATCTTAATTACATCCCCTTACCACTCCAACGGCCCGTATACAGGCCCATCAGGAAAGTTAAAAACGAGAAAAGATTTCATTTTACCCTGAGTACGTCCTTTATAGGCATTTTAAGAAAATGTTACCGGAGTGGAAAGGGGTTAAACGAGCTCATTAAGGATCTACCAAGCTAACAACATTCTGTCATTCCCTAGCATACTGCAAACGTAACTGGCAAATCTGTCAGGCTAACTAGATGTGAAGTTAGCATTAAACAGTGGAGCAACATAATTTCCCATATTCTCATACTTCACCATTATGAGCCATTTTGACAGAGAGCGAACACGCGCTTCGCCAGCCAGAAGTGGCAAAGAAGACAATTAGACCCCGGCTAACTTATTAGGTCAATCAGCAACATAACGACAATAAAGTTAACATTAATGTAAGTTTTTAGGATACCAAAGTTTGCGGCATTAGTGTGTCAAATAGAGCTGTAACATCTTTCCAGTCGAGCATAGACGATCCAGGCATTAAGTGCCTACTAGTTCCTGATTCAATCAGTAACTTGCTAGCCATCCAAGTTCCATGGTTTTCAACTAGAAAACATCCCGTTAGAGCTTAATGGAAGGTGAGGCTAACTTAAACTTCGTTACGAGGAAGTCAATAGAGAAATGACGTTCGCTACTCAGAATATACACCTTTCATTATTCGATAACGATAGTTGTAACATTATGAATTCAGGTAGCTCACGCTAGCCCAGCCCAAATCACGATATATGAAATTAAATTGTAGATTGTGTCTATAGAAGTATAAAATAACATTACATTTACCCTACAGGTAACAAGCCTTGCAAGCGTAATCCCGGAGCTTCTGTAACAGGAGCCCAAGGACTGAACTCGCTGCGCTGTTCTCCCGCCGGTCTGAGGTGGCCTCGTCATACAGAAGCACGGTGTTCGTTTTACACCATTTGACAAACTTCTCCTAATTCAGAATAATTGATTGTATTGGCAAATTCCCCTTTTTGAGCCTCCGAAGCATCAGCGCAGGTATTGCCAAATTGATGGCGGTCTCTATATGCGATGATTATTGCCTTTCTTTAATATATTTAGGCAAAATGAGAATGCATTTTTAAAGTATATCCTCGTGTTTATAATGATGACGAACGTTACTAAACCTATGTGTATTCATGTAAGAGATCCTCTCATATTCATCCTGTCAACATACTATTAGCTATGGAAAGGACCAAACGGATTTCCCCTGTGCTATGCAAGCACAAAGAAGGGAGATGTTTTGATACGTTTGTGATACGTCTGCAGCAAGGAGATATCTGTAACGGAGTATATCAGCTCTTCCACTTCAGATAACTCCTCTATCGCGTAGAAACCAGCCAAGCAGTGTTTGATATAATCCACCACAAATTATTGAGACTACTTGAGACAGAACGGCATTCAATACCACCTTTGAATAATACGTCTCCATCTTGGAGATAAGTGCACAGGGAAAAAAAGTTTGTTAACTGGACGAAAGGCCTTGATCGTGCATCTACTCAGTCTGCCATCTTGGCCGCCATGTTCAATACTAATGCCCAATAAATTAATGTTGCATAATGGCTATGGAAAGGTACTCTATGTTCGCTGGCTTGCTAGCTCAGTAAGGATAATTTAGTTGTGAGAGTGGTACTTAGCTGGCTCGCAACAGTGCTAAGCCATACAGAATTAACCAACATAACCCTCGGTATTCAGTTTGGCTAAGTATTGAGAGCGGAACGTAAAGCAGAACAATTTTTCCCCCACAATGTCAGACAATGAAATTTTTGCAGAAGTTATATTGCCCTAGAATATCAAAAATATGTCATGAGCTGAGTAATGGGGAAAGTACCAAAGTTCTGTGATAAAATATTATTTGTCATGTGTATTATAAATCAAAATGTTTTGTTCCTATTCTTAATTGTAGTCTAGACTTTCTTCAGTCAAGGCAGGCCGTGTTACAACCAATAATGTAAAAAAAAACATAATGTCAAAAACGATGCATTATGTCAAAATGCTTGACATTATAAGTTGCTATGGAACACGCGTAATGTCAAACACAACGCATCGCGTCAAGCTTTTTCAAACCAATTATGCCAAAATTTTTGAAAACATAAAGTCACAGCAAATTTCTAACCAATAATGTCAACATGCCTAATGGCTAGATTCTAGTCTCCATCGGCCTATACATACAGGCCACCCAGAACATGAAAACACTCATCCACTCTCGTGGCCTGTACCTAACAGAGGAGTCCATGCAGTACTGCATGTAGAGCCCGGGATGCTAAATGACCCAATCAGCACGTTTAAAATAGCTAAAGCATGAAAGCTAGGCTGGCTCACTCTGCACTACTGCCCTGCTACCGTCCAAACCATGGCCCATGTGTCTTGGGGTGGTGCTGCTGTGGTTATACATCTGGGGTAGTATGACGTGAATAAAACTGGATATTTGGCTTACCAGTTCAGGTTATCAGTCCGGTGGGGACCAAAACCATCATCACTATCATCTTCAATATCAAGTAATTTGTCAGCAGCAGCAGACTCATCGTCCAACTCAGGGGGGTCGGGTTTGAATGAATACAGAGTGATGGGGCCAGCATTTAGTCCCTCTGATTCCCCATACTCCACAGATTTGTTGTCGGAATCAACATACAAACTGGCATCAGTACCATGCGAGTTGGAGAGGTTTGAATCAGACTCGGATTCAGATATTTCATCGCGAGCAGCTATGTCAGAGATGCCAAGGCTTACGCCTTAGGCGTGAGTTTCGTTTCTGTGCCGTAGTCAGCAATTATTCAATCAAAGTGCACTGCAGAAATTCACTCGTGGAATTTAAGTCATCGTGCATCAAGTTAATCAGTTTCACGTGCATTACGGTGGATTTCCCTACTAATGACACGGAAATCGATTATGACTCGGGAATTCTCAGGCTCGTCTTACTGAGGGATTAAAAGCTATGGAACTGCATAAAAATGTTTCAAATGGTCTCATTTCATTAAAACAATTTAAATGATCATGAAACACATGCGTTGTTTCCAATCCCTGAGAAAAGAGAAGCACGGGAAGTCCCGAGTCATAATCGCTTTCCATGTTACTTGTGATGAGGTGCAGCTTAACACAAGTGAAACGGAAACTTAAGTGCACAAGGATTTTAATTCCGCATGAGAATCTCATTAAGCATTCAATGAATAATTACTTACTACGGTGAATAAGCCTAAAAAATGCGTAAGACCTACGCCGTATGTGTAAGACTTGGCATCTCTGCTATGATCTCAGAACGGAGTGCCTTTTGTTTATCTTGAGTTTGCGTCACTTCCGATTCTGATACAAATGATTTTTGTTTTCAGAAAACGTGGGAAAATGTTCATTTAAAGGCCAATTATGAACTTCTGGCGGCACAAATCTGCTTTCTACCAGCAGTTCTGTAACAAGAAAAATCAGAAGGAATCTCAGCTTCCAACTAGACCTTTAAAACTGAAGTGATTTAGGCAATTCAAATTTTGCAACCCTGGCAATAAGTTTATTGTGAAATACTTGCGTGATATCGATAAAAGGCCAATATATTGTATAGTCCTAATCTCAGGGTACTGAATATAGATTCTACTAAGGAGCCTGTGGCTATATTTGGTACATGAGTTCACTCTGTCCACTGTGGAGGGCTTTGAGAGCAGGATCAGCTGTCACCTGGGAAGTGGTTGGGATGGCCGAGACACTTGAGCAGCATTGCCCTCTACGGCAGCAGAAACTAGCTTACACTCCCTATTAGTATATTAGTAACAGTATTACTGAGGCGTTCTCGGTCGGCCGAGCGAGAAAGGTGTGGTACTACAAAGAATCCAAAGATGCGAAAGTCTCCCAGGCTGGCATTGAGGTGAGTACTGGAGGGAAGTAGAGGGCACAGGAGGCAGTTGACTAAGCAGAATCACAGGTGCACTATAGAATCTATGGTAGTTGGTCAGGTAGGGCTAATGCTGCATTCCATTTACCTCGGAAGTCGGAGGTCGGAGCTGGGAATGACGTCACAGCCGAGTTATCAGCGTTCCAGTTATAAAGTCGGAAAAAAGATGCCAACCGCCATAAACCGGGAAGAAGAGTTGTAAAACAAGATGGTCACGTTTACGAAAGCTATTCTCGCATTTGCCTTGTCTGAATATAAGCAACTTCTGGACAAATATGCGGTCTTTCTGCAACCGTAAAACACGGTGGATATCCGTGTATATACGTCGAACAATGCATACGGCTGATTTAGTGCTACAAACACGAGTCAGAAGCAATAAACGGAACATTACAGGAGCTTCTAATTACTGTTGACACCTGGGGCAGCCATCTTTAAATGTTAACTCGGGGGCAGCACGGTGGCATAGTGGTTAGTACTATTGCCTCACAGCAAGAAGGTCCTGGGTTCAATTCCGGCCTGGGGCCTTTCTGTGTGGAGTTTGCATGTTCTCCCCATGTCTCCAGTTTCCCCCACCCACAAAACATGCAATAAAGGAACACTCCTACTAGTACCCTTGACCAAGGAACTGGCCTTAGAACTGGAGTTGGTCCCCAGGCGCTGCTCTGTGGCTGCCCACTGCTCCTAACTATAGGATGAGTCAAATGCAGAGGACAAATTACCCTGCGGGGTTCAATAAAGTGTATCTATCTTATCTTAATGAAGATTCTTCGACTTTTCGAGTCGGAAATCCGACCTTGGGGGGCGTTCCGGTTGAAACCTCCAACTCTGAACTCGGAAATTCCGACAAATTGAATGGAGCATAAGCTGCATTCCAACAGCTAATTACAACATTGCTGAGTGCAAAGAGAAGCTGGACCTGGTCCAAAAGAAAGGAAAAGCCGGAGTCGAGGAGCTGCCTGCAAGCCAGGTTGCGGGGGTTTGGGAGCAGGGTGCATGGACTAGATGGGAACAAGCGTTAGGATGGAAGATCTTATAGTCTGAGCTATGGAGCCTTTCCTCATTCAGTCAGTGTATAACATTCTGCCCAGCCCATCTAACCTCACCTGTTGGGGCAAGGCCGAAAGACCATTATGCCCCAGGGAAGAGGAACACGGAAAACATTCTCAGCAGCTATAATAAAGCACAAAAGAACAGGCGCTATTGCTGGCGCCGTGACCAATCGCTGAAGGTGGATGCTGAGTCCATCAGCAGCACTATCATTCACATCAAACATCTTCGCTGGGAAAGACATGGCATCACTTTCATAAAAGTAGGATAACAACTAAACCCTAAACTGAATGCCCAGACTGGCCTATCGGGAACAGCACGTGACTAGCAATTGTAGGAGGACCTGTGGAAACAACTCAGAGACTCTGGAGACATCGTAAAGACGACCTTAGATAGCATATCGTGCTGGTATCACAAACATCAAGACCAGTACTCATGCTGGAGCTCATGGTGCCCAGGGAGGAGCGAATAGAGGAGACTAGCAAGCTGACGAAGAGGGAGTTTGCAGAATAGGTGAGGAGTGCCACAGACAGGGGCCGCCTGCTCGCTGTATGCCCACTGAAGTGGGGGTTTGGGGCTTTGAAGTGAAATCACTACACAAGGCCTGTAGACTCCTGGTTATGAAGGGGGCACGCAAAAGGCAAGTCATAAGCAGAGCTTCCGAGGCTGCAGAAAAAGTCTCATGATGGCTGTGGATTGGGAGGGACAAGTCATTGTCTAAGGCTGCTTGGACACAAACTGGGAATTGAATACTTCTAGCTGGATCACCAGGGTGAGGGGGTATGAAGTTGAAGACCCAGAACTCCTTATGACTATCATTGATGATGTAGCCAAGTGCATCAGCGGATGTTTGTACCAACCAGATCAATAACGAGTCATGTGGGCTGCTCTTCATAATTGTGTCCCCATTTATACACAGTCTAGTAAGTCCTAATGTGGAAATTACTAACTGTACTCTATGATGCAGAGCTTGCATGCTGTCCATGGCATTTGCTGACCATATGTTTCTAACTGAACCTCTCTGGTGGTCCGAAATGTATGACGTTAATGAATCCGAAAGGTTGCAGTTGTTTTTGAGCAAACCTTATTCCTTAAATCCTTGAACCTTAATGAGAGAATAGCTTGCAGAGCTAGTTCAGACAGACAACTCCAGACACGCAATCATTCTCATGAACAGTCCCCATGCACATGCATATCTGCCAGCAATCCACTCCTCCATAAAGCAGGCTATGGTAGCTGATCTTCTCCTCTACCTCTGCTGCAAGCTGCTTTGCTGGCTGCTGAGCTCCACCACTCCATATGCTGCTGCTAGTTAACAGGCCTGCTGTACTGTATCACTCTTAGCTGGCTCTGGCGGCCAATGAATATCCCTCTTCCACCCCAGCCTCCACCCGACGGCTCTGAATATTTCCCCAGGAGGCTGTATCCCGCCATGCCCTGTTTATTACCCACGCCCGATGAGGCGGCATGGGTTTACAGTTTAGCACCCTCTGTCTGTGTGTGTGTGTGTGTGTGTGTGCGCGTGTCTGTCCGCGCGACAGCTCGGCCACCGCTGAAGCTGGGGTGACCAAACTTTGTGGGGTAGATGATCCCAGGGTGCCCGGTCCAAATTTGCATTTTGAGGTCGAAAGGCAAAGGTCAAGGTCAACAAGAGGCGTGGGTTAGCATCTCTATATAGTGCGCATCATCTAGTTTGCTGCAAGATCAGCAGGCTGCATGGTGTGTGAGGGTCAGGGCCGAGATGCCAGACTGTAATTACTCAAACTACCTGTAAGTTGCTCATGTCTTATTCTACCATTTTGTCTGTCTGTTTGTCTGTCTATGAATAGTCTCCTTTGTGAATTGCAAATTACCCTGAAGCATTTGGGTATCACGTCATGAGAATGAGGCTCTGCACGAGGCGAAATCATGTGACTGAGTTGACTTACTAAGTATTGTTCTGGGCGGCCTGACTGCACGCCTTCTTGGCGTCTAGTTGTAGCAATCTGCCCGTGCTGCAAGGAAGTATTTACTGCTGATTGAATTGCCTATAGGACAAGCTGCATTCGCTATCATTCTCATGTCCCTGCAGCATCTTTAATTTAACCCCAACCAGGGGTCAGATCACTTACTGTACCGATTACGGTCAGAACAGTTTCTGGACGGATACACAACCCATTCCCAACCGCCTGCCGAAGCAAATGGATGTGCTAAGATTTTTTTTTAAAAATATCATTTGGTTGAACTGAAACTGAAATAAAGAAGGATGTTTAGAATTAAATCCATGACTACAGTGTTTTTGATCCACCTTTTATTTCATCCAGAAGATTTTACTGCGTACCCATCACGACCCTTGTGTGAATTCGTTTCGTGTCACTTCCTACTCTGCAACTTGTTTGTCTATTACATGTGGATATCTACTGTATTTGGTGTATGCCTTATTCGTCTGCCAACCCCCAGGCTGCATCTCGTTACATGACCATTCTCTAATCGCCAGGTGACGGGTATGGAAGCTCTCTACTGTGTGTTGCAAGATAGTGGATATTAAATTGCCATTCGATTCCTAAGTCCAATTTAATAGGAACAATCTCCCAGGCCTAATCAGGGTCCAGTCTTAAAATTGCGTTCTTGTTAATTCCTCCAAGACTGTTCTTCTGTCCAGTTTGTCAGGAAGAAACTCCCAATCCTTTTATAGTCATCAGGATTGGAACCAAGTTCCCCATATGCCACTCCATCCCCATGTGGGACAGTTCGGTGCAGGTATAGTGTGCAGGTCACCTGGCTGCTATCCTGAAACCACTAGCCAGTGATTGGCAGCCCAGCTTTGTCTAATACATCTGTACTGAATTGTGCCATTCTAATCCGAGGTTACTGTACATTCCATCATTACCATATAAGCAGCCAATAAACTACCTGTTTGCTTGTACTCTATCTCTGCTCTTGTTTCCTGGTCTAGCCCATTACAGTTCCAGTGAATCCACATTCAAGATGTGTGTGTTAGTTGGGCTATCACCTTTGGCACTTGAAAATCAGTTCTATAGTCCTCAGCTATAGGCTACTCACCAACCTTCCCCACTTCAATCCTGACCCAAAGAAGCCCCCCCCATCCTGTCACCAGGTGCTTATTAACAGGTATGCTGCAGGCTTCTCAGTGGGATGCCAGCACAATGGGAAGAGTATGGATGAGGGGTTTCTCACATGCAGCCTCTTGTACTGTATATTTCAACCACAGGAGGCTTTTCATCCTAACAGTGTTTTTTTTTTCCAAGTATTCTTTGGTTCTTTTGTCTCTCGGCGTTACCGCAAACCTCATCCTCGCTCATCAGGGTAAACCCTTGTTTGCTCATTTCTCAGAGATTGATTGGAAAGGCATCCAAGCTGTTCCCGCTCTTGCTAGCGAAGCAGCAGGGTGCGACCGCCGGGGGGCGGCAGGGTTGGGTTACGGTGGGGTGGGGGTTTGGAGAGACGTTAGGGAGCGGAACCCATTTTGGTATTGAAGCGATGATAAACAGAGGCCGGGATTCTACCAAAAAACCAATGTGGCCAGCATCCAATGGTGAAATTTCGGCTCGGAAAATGAAGCCGTTTCCCTGCGTGTTTTCGGCTCTTTTCAGTGCCGGCTGTGCAGCGAGACGTGAGGTATGTGCGTGGTTCCTCACCCTCTGCGCATTTTGCCCCTGTTGCGAAAACCCCTTGTGCAAGCACAGCTGAAACCGCCACACATCGATGGCCAGCTTATTTGCATTCTGTGAGCATGTCATTACTCACAACATCTGATGTCTATAAAACACATTAAAAGTGTTTCCTTCAGCAGAAACCGTTACTGGCCCGGCCATTGCAGACATCATTATATTGAAACTGTAAAAATGTAAATTGATTTGTAAGAAAATGGCCCATTAACTTTTTCATTAATGTTAAAATGTGTTGTTTTTTCTGTAAAACAGGGAAAAGATCACATTTTTCATGGAGGTAGACAAACAACTTACTCGGAACCATCGGCTGAACGTGCTCATAAAAGGACTGAAAGATAATAATCGGTTAGTCTGTGCTTACTGTACAACTGCTTTCCTGCTAGTTCACAGCAAAAAAAAAAAAAAAAAGGTAGTGCCATTTGTAAACCGTCATCAGGCAAACTTACGAGCCCATTTCACTGGCCCCTGCCTCTTAGAGGAATGTAAAGTCTGCAGTTTTAGTTTATTTGATGGGGAGTAAAGTGAGGAAGGTTTAACACTCCCAAATTAATCTGTTTGGAAGCTCACCTTGGACGATGATTTGCTGAGCCTTTCACTGTCCACCATTGGTGCGCAGCCTTTGATTCTCTGCCTGGCTTTATTTTTACAGAGTGACTCAGGCTCTGGATCTATTCATTGAGACAAGCTGCTAGTTGTCTCTCTGATCTGCAGTGTTTCCTATAGTTCTTTCCTTTGAAAATATGTACGGTATTAGACAGGACTGCAACCATTGCTGATTTTTACCTGCAATGAAAAGCCTTACCTTTGAGCCGCTTTAAACTCATGCATTTCAACACTGCTTTGCATAAGATACTTCCACTGCAAACTCTTCATTATATCTCAACAAAAGGCCTTAATATCTTTAGCTCATATTCACTCCAATCTAAAGTTGAACTGCAGCTGCATGTTCCATTCTTCCACTGCACATTCATTCATTAGGCTATGAGATTGCTATTCATAGGACTGTACACAGGAATATTAGCATGGTGTCCATTGGATAATGCGCACTAATCCGGTTTGGTGCGCTCCCAGGACTTAATTTTAAGTGTGGGTACTTGTGTGTGTGTGTGCGTGTGTGTGTATGTATGCGCGCGCTCACCTGTGAGTGCAAGTGTGTTTTTGTTTCTGTTTGTGAGTGGGCGTGTGTGAATGTTTCTGTTTAAAAGTAATCTGTTTGGTCTAAGAGAAAGTGCCATTCTGTTCATTCATTCGCAAGGACATATGATATACTGCCTTGTGAATGCATTACATTAGTCAGTAAGATCTAAAGTGTTGTCATCTTTTGAAATATTAACATAGGCTTTTCATTGCACAGCCTAAAAAATGTTTTTTATTTTGGTTATGATCAGGAGCCACTGTGAAAAAGGCTAAATAAAGATTAAAAGATAAAATAACATAAAATTAAAAAGATAGCATGGAATTAAAAAAAAAACATTTTAATAATTGAGATAATGAAAAAATTAAATTAAGCAATGAACAATGTACTTGTAAGAAAATACACAGGTGAAGAATACAGTGGTGAAGAAATGAACAATAGAAAAGAGAAATCGCATTGATTGAATGCATATGCTCGGGTATGAATACAGCATATGCATGTATTTATGGGGGAAATGAGTGTGAAAACATTTTGAACAGCCTCCCAGAGATGTTTTCATTTGAGTATGCTCTGATAGCACAGGCCCAGCGGGGGGCCTCAGCACTGATGAGAAATTTAATCCTCTCATCGGAAAAATCTCAGCTCCCGCTGCTGCTGGGGGACCAGCAACACGAGAGAGCCAACTACTGCGGAGACCGTGAGGAATTTACAAATAAATAACTAATATTAGCTGCTACGGTACTGCTCTGCTGCTACAACCACTACTGCTATCACTTATAGCTATCAAATGGTACCTGGTGTTGATAATGTACTAAAGTTGCTAATTCTACCAGATGGTACAATAACTGCTGCTACACAGGAGACAGTGAGGAATTTACAAATAAATAACTAATCTTAGCTGCTAAGGTACTGCTCTGCTGCTACAACCACTACTGCTATCGCCTCCGCATAGCTATCACACTGCCGCTGCTTTTGATTTTCTACTACAGTTTCTAATACGAACAGACGGCGCAGTAACTGCTGCCACTAAGATAATGCCACTGTTAAATTGATTTCTACTATGGGTGCTGCTGGTAAGACTATTCAGAGTACAACTAATGATGCTTGTGCTACTCTGGATACTGATACTACAACAACAATAATTTCGACAGATATCACACTGTTGCTATAACTATAATGTTACTAGCTGTGCTAATGCAATTACCACTGGTAGAGTTGTTGCACCAACCACATAAGTGATTACCGCTGCGGTTACCGCTCATGTTTCTATTGAGGTGGTACAACTTCTGCAATAACAAATGGTGACTTTAAAGACATCAGTGATTAGTTTTCATATATTATTGTCAAGAAGTGGAGCCACACTTTACATAATGCTGCTCAGACTTAGATTGACAAACCATAAAATAAAACAATAAATATATAAAGAAAATAAGTAAGTCACAACACCTAAAATCTTATCAGATAAGTATGTACAGATGAGCTGCTGGTTCTCTTTGATTCTCAAGCAGCTTGAATAGTTTTTTTTTTTTTAAATCTCATTCCATTTCTTTGCTATCCTCTTGTCTGCTGTGGTCTCCTCCTAAGTGACTGACACAGTCATGCAAATACATTCATCACTTTACCACAAAAGCACACCTGGTTTATACTTGTATATTGTGGTGCCAGCTGTCCATGTTAAACTGAACTGTTCCTGAATGTCTCTCTTTTCCAAGCCTCTACATTTATTCTGCATATGAAATACAAAGGTCTATTGTTTTACGTTTGGATTTTAATTTTGCAGTTCCCTTTATTTTCAACCAGAAATTTTTTTTGTGCCTCTTCAAAAGAGTGTGATGCTAAATTTTGCTGTTTGTGTAATTCTCTGTCAATCTCGCTCTGTTTCCACTCAAGACATTACGTGATTTTCATGTTTTAAACTTTCACTTTTTTTTAATTTATTTTTTTAAATACAATTTGAATCATCGAACTTGGGCTTGTGAGGGGTGCAGACCCATGTCCCAAAATGCAATGAGCAAAAGATAAGTATGCGACCTGGACAGGACACCAGCTTATAGGGGACACACCACATTCCCTCATACCTGCAAACAGTATCTACTTGACAGCATTGACCCTCCAATTTATCCGCATGTCTTTAAGCCGTAGGATTACCTGGAGTGAACTTATATTGACAGGCACTGAAAAATCAGATTTTTTGGCCCTGTAATTATAACTTCAACCATGTATATTATTCTACAAAAAAAATAATAATAATAATTGAAGTGCTTTTACTTTTAAATGTCAATTTTAATGTGGTGTGTTACTTGGTTATTGTTTGTAACTATGTATCCTCAATTTTTTATGTAAATCAAATATTCACTAAATGACTACATTAAATTAATTAGTTAATATGCGCAAGTAAAATGCACGTGGGTGAAATCAGTGAACCTGGCAACCTTCTCGGCACTCGGCGCATGATGTCAGAGCCCCGCCCCCTTTCCACAGTGTGCGTCCTGAAGTTGTCGTTGTTTGGCGGTTACCTCAGCTCGGACATGTACGGACACAGACGGCGTGGGTCAACATTCGGTTTTTTCATCGGCATGGAACCACGGAGGTAAATTTTAAGCTTAGCAAAGGTTGTACGTCCCGCTCTTTATGTTTCTCATGTGTTTAATTCTGCGCTCCAGCACTGAAAACAGCGGTGCTCTCTTGTCTCAACACACACCGTTATGAAATACATATTGAGCTGCACACTTCTCACATTGCCCATGTAAAATGCTGTTGCAGGCGTACATTCCCTGTAGGTGACTTTCTCTTCAGTTGTATGTGCTTTTATGTTTTATTCTCTAATAAATTTTCATATGTTTAACAGCAACATGTCGAAGGCAGGCGAGACATAATCATCTGTCGCTTGGTTGAGTTCTGTGGAGAGTCTGGACAGGACCCGGTCAAAGACTATGAGGTCAATTTGATGTTTTTTGGATTTTCTGATGATTATACAGGCCAGACAACCATCTTGATATGGCCATGATAATCTGATGTCATCTTTGGGGGTAAAGCTTGTCTGCTCTTGTAACAAAAAAGGGCATAAATATGAAATATTTGGTCAGTTATCAGGTCAATTTATGAATTTGTTTTGAATATCAACGACACAAGGCTTATGTATCTGTGGTTTTTTTTACATTTTCATAGATTTTTCACTAATCTCAAACAATCCAGGCATTTAACCATTTCATGTCATTCAACTTCCCATTCACAAATTCGACTCTCAGCCATTGACGTCTAACTGTGACTGTATGTTTTTCCACAGGATGTCAGCCAAGAAACACTGAAAGAGGAATGCAGCCATCACGTCACGAAGATCACTGTCATCCGAAACATGGTGCAGGTAGAGCAATGTCCCAGCTACGTGTCGGTAGTCATAGAAGGAAAAGAGGTTCTGGAGGACCGCCTGCTGCTCATGGGTGCCATCTATACAGTTAATCTGTTACCCACAGAAACTCAAATACACATTTGAAGTATTTCAGGAACTGTTTCTTGAGCTTGACATCCTCAAAATGTGGTCAAAAGTCCAGGCTCTCCACAGGAAACTCCTGGCATGAGTGTTTTGCAGTGCTGGAGTGTTTTGAATAATTGTGCTTATGTCCCACAAAGGAAAGAATTTTTTCTTTGTTTGCATTTCCTGTCAGCGATGACAATAATCCACTACCAAACAGTGTTGATAGACAGAGTTGATACATGTTTTCTGAGATTTTAAAGCGAGCAAGGCATTACATGTACTCATTAAATCCTCAGCATGTTTATGTATGGGGTTATTATATTATTATATAGATGGAAAACTTTTTTATGTTTGCACTTCTTGTCAGTGATCCATTATCAAACAGTGTTGATGGAGTTGATATATGCTCTGATATTTAAAAGCTAGCTAGATGTTACATGGACTCTAAATCCTCAACATGTTTGTCTGGGGCTTTGATGTTATGTAGATATTTGAAATATCTATGCCAATTCAAATGGTAAATAAAGTGTACATTTGAAAAATTGAAAATGTTTGTTTATTCTGTTTACACAAAAATTGCAATAAATGTTTATTGTAGTTAATTCTTGTAAATGAGTAAATATTAATTTAATTATTTAAATCAAGCAAATATTATTTAATTATTTCATAGAATAAAACAAACTAAAAGTTACTTAAATAACACTAAAAAACACCAATAATATTTAATTGGGTTTTGCAATTAGATGCAATGGTAATTGAGTGAAATTTACCGTCAATAGGCGAGGACTTCCTGTGGATATTACTTGAGCATTTTTTGTCAAAATAAGTGTTAAGAGGAAGTAAATGTTACTTAAAAATATCCTGAGTAAAACTTACAAGGACTTTCTCTGTGGAGAAAGTTGCCAAGCTTTTTTGCCAAGCATTTAAGTAAATGTCACTCAAAATGTCTCTCAGTGTGGGGAATATAAGTGAACCCTGCACAGAGAATGGCTCCTAGCCTGCATTCTAACTCTTCTTACCTTGAGGCAGCTGCAATGTTCACTTCATTTAGTGCATGGTCATCCAGCTTAGCACTGTTCAAATTCAACACCCATAATTCTGTCCCTTTCAAGAGGGATATCCAAAAAGGTATCTCAAATCACAACAAACCCAACAGCTTTCTACTTTCATCTTAAGATATTCTAGCCGCAAGTGAAGTGTGCAAAACTGTCTGCGCAATACTTCTGTTTGTTCTCAGCAGATGCTGCTATTTTAACATTAACGTCCGGCAAACAGCACAGTAGCTAGATTCTCGACAGTAGGTCAACAGCCTGGTGAATTGTGCCACAGTTGAGCCATTATTTCTGTTACTGATTAAAGCGAAGCTCGTCCGGCAGTCCCTCTGCCCCTACTTTGACCAGTGACGTCAGGCAGCTGCTACCTTGATTGAGACATCTGCAAAAACCAGATGGGCTTTTGGTGGAGGAGGGTTTCATATGTATCTCCAGCATTAAAGCTGGGAAAAACTACAGTTAGCATTGTCTAATCAGATAGGGGAAAATTAGGCGATTTGGCAAAGAACGCGATTGGAATATCCAAGAATGCTAATGTGCAATTATTAAACTGGCTCCAGGACAAGTCGGCATATTTGTGACTGGAGAGAAATACAGAATAATTATGTAGGTGTGATCAGTTTATGATATGTCACCATCTATAAAACACAACCTGAATTATAACCGATACTAGAGTGTGATTGTCTCTGTTTTACTGAATTATAGTGTGCTATACAATCAACCGCACTGAAGCGCAATCATGAGAATTACTTGTCGTGATGATAATAATCTCAATTTGCTGATAATTCAAGGCCTTTTGAGAGTGACATTTTCAAAAGGTCTTCATTCAACAAGCTTCTCAATCAAGATAAATATTTTTCCTATCATTTTTCTGCTATAAACATTCATAATAATGGGATCCCTACCAGAAAGAGGGCCTACTTTGCACTGGAGAGCTCTCACTAGACCTCTGTGTGTGTGTGTGTGTGTGTGTGTGTGTGTGTGGCTTCTCTCCTTTAGCCAGCCCAGAAAGACACACACACATCTGAGCAGATGAACATGAGACTGAGTTGGAGAAGTGTGGGTGAAGCACCATATCAGAGGTACAAAGCTGGCATTATATGGTCTGGAATGGTCCACTTCACAGAGATGTCTGAAGGGTATGGCGAGTACAATATATGGTACCAACAACCCCCCATATTTCCAATGAATGTGTTGAATATGAACGTCACATGCTTCTGTGACAGTCTAATTTTGTCACTTTTTGAGGATAATTTTTTTCTGATCTCAAATTCTATTTTAATTCTTTAAACTCAAACTTTTTACTGCAGTTTTCCTTTAAGAAGGAACAGTCAGGAAAAGCATTTTTTTTTTTCAAAGTGTAGGACGACACAACAAACATATTCTGTATTTGGCTGTTGCAGCGCTTCACTGAAGCAACATCACATTAACATTGAGAGAAATATTCAAACACAGGAAGCCATGTTTTATTGGCCACAGTATTACAACAAATTGAAAATATCTAGTGTCACAACCCTCGTATTAGTACTACATGTGTCTATTTGCAATTCAGCAACTTATGCGTCCATTTAGTGTACATCGTGTCTTGTGTTAGGTTTGCGTTTTGTGCGCCTTCCAGTGGCGAACTGTGAGCCCTACAGATGGGCCCTCACCGCCGAGAAAAGACGTCATCACAGGAAAAAAGCAACATTATGATGAATTGAAAGGGTTTGGTTATTTTGAGAATTTGTACTTTACTTGAGTGTTTTTTTTTTTTTTTAAACCAGGACTTTTATTCTACTACAATTAAATATAAAAAAATATACTTCATTACTTTGACACAGGCCACTTCATTACAACTTAAAGGATGAACGTAATTCATTATTTAAGGATTATCAGGATTTGGCGTGTTTGAGAATAAAAACGGTACTCGGCAGGGTGTCTTTGTGCAGATGTGTCTGCCAGCGGATATGAAGCTGCAAATTTATGTGCACAGTTATAATATTCTATCACTGGATGGCACACTCAGATCAGTTATTGAAAATTCACAAGCAAGCTCGAGCTGGACCACGATTTAGAATATGGACGAGTTCACTCCAATCTCTGTATTTCAGGAATTGCCTGAGTTGCCTCCTCAGCTGTGCCTGATGTGCAAACTGCTCAATATACTGGTCATGTCACTGCTAATACCGAAGCTCCGAAGCACGCTTCAAACTCGACAGGGTATTTTTCTGAAGCACTGTGCCGGAGCTTGCTTTATATCGGGAAAAACCATGTGACTGATGACATTCAAACCACTATACTGCTTCATTCAGACTGAATCAGCTGACTGATTTGGTTCGATAGGCAGAGCTTTTAAACAGTGGCACGATTCTAATGTATTTAAGATGGATGAAACTGCTCTGTTAGGCATTTTTTTTTCAAAAATAATAATAAGTCACACCAGTACACCCAGTATACACCAAACACAATCAAAAAATATCATAAAATATAACATTTTTGGACAGAGCAAATGCTTATGATTCAACGACTCTGTGGAAGTAATTAATGTTATAATATAACACAAAACAATCCAGTATAGGCCATGAATCCTTACGGTAAGGAATAAAAACAACAAACCTAAAAATGAAATTAGATTTCAGCTTTAAGAATTTTTCAAAATACAACAAAACTCAAAGTGCACATGCAAGGTGCGTCAGAGTCACTTTTGCTAGGCTGTACAACAACCACCGTGCCAGCAGATGTCACCCACGTGCTCAATGAATGAAGCTTTGAGGAGTGAACCAATTTTCAGTACTATGGTCCAAAAGGGTTGAAAGCTTCATGAAGCCTCGTTTGGCCATCCCTGCAATATACTTGCCCATACTATCTATCTAGCACTTCAAAAAAATTACCTCTTGCTGAAGAAACAATCGTTGTCTTCTGTAGCGACCACTTCAGCTACAGTGAGTCCATGGTATCCGAATTAGTAGTAAAGAAAAATCAGTTTTCTGAAGCAAGAATTCGACATGGTATTGATCCTATGTCATTCTACTATTAAGTATAGTCAATTATAGTGGTTTTTTAAAACCGCCAGTAAACTAAAAGAAGAAGAGGAAGAACTATATAAAGCAGAGATTGCCTGTTTTTTGAATACTTTCATTCACCTGAAAGTTGATTAAAGAGAAAAAGGAGAAGACAATGTGTGGTTGTTTTGCTTCTTTCTATGGGTACTATGAAAAATACTTTGTACTTGCACTTTTGAAACTTAAGTATTTTTTCACACAATACTTTTGGTACAAAAGTAAATTTAATGTACTGTAAGCTACTTCAAGACTTTTACTCAAGTAATTTTCTTAGGGGTGACTTCAGTTATGGTAGTTCTGCTTCTATTTAGGTTTTTTTTTTTTAGTACTTTAAACACCTCTGATGTTTTCTTACAGCCGTTGTTCATGGATAGAGCTGATAATTTTCTGTCTTGAAATGCCTTTCCACTTTCTCAACCTTTTCTTTTAATTCCAGTTCTGGAGTTGGTCTTCCGTTTTTTTATTATTTGGAGTTTTATTTTTTGAAGTTTTTCTGTGAAAGGCCGCCTTGAAAACGGAGATAGTATCAAGCTAGCCACAACGTCGCTCTCGTCTTCCGTCATTTAACTCTGTCTCTCACCCGCCCCCAGCACTCTGCCGAGATTACAATGTTCGGACTACGCGAAGGCCAAAGATCTTTTGTTTTTGTCCCGCCCACTTAAAATCAAACTGTGATTAGTCAATATGCCCCTCACTCTCCAAACTAGGACACATAGCTTGGCCTTCCCCCGGATTCATGAAGTCCTAACCAACTAATGAGCCAGCCGACTGGGTCTTGAAAGAGACGGGCGATTCTGATTGGATAACATGTTTTAAAGACAGTAACCCTTTCATTGCTGATGTGAACTTGACAGTAAACTAAACTTAAAACAAAGATGAAAGAAAATGTATTAAATGTATTTTATCAAATAAAATGAGATAGAAATTTTAAAAACAATATTTTTTAAATTTAATACTCCTATTTTTTGGTCCAGATGTTTTTAGGCCTTCTCTGAAGGCATAGAAGGGTCTGAGGGTTCCCCCCTGGCGTCTTCCCCGCCCAGCTAAATCTCGCAACACGGTTTTCTCCTAATGACCGTTTGACAGCTATTTAAGCCCGCTGCTTTATGTGCAAGTAGCTGGATTGTAAAGTCACATTTGTAACAAGATTCCAGTCTCTGCATATTAGTAAAAGTTCTTCATCTTCTAATGCAACTAGTGCTTTAGTGAGAGCCTTTTCTCAAAGAAATCTTTATTGCCATTTAGTTAATTCAGACATGCATCCAATCCTAATTAGGGTCCGGGACTGGGACTGCATTCTTTTCAACTTCCTGAAGTTTGTTCTCCTTGTCCAGTTTGTGAGCAGCAAGCTTCCAATCCTGATCCAGGTCCAGGACTCACACCGCGTTCCTCTTGTAAGATGGGAAAAGGGGGGTTGGAGCACCGCAAGCGCTGATGAGTGCATCTGTGACACTGCAGCAAGACTGGCGGGCCTTCTGAACATCAAAAGACTTCAACGCCATGCAATATAACAAATTGTTGAATTCCTGAGGACAAGCAGATTGTTGTTTGCCGGGTTTTGTGTGAAGGAAAGTGGGGGTGGTTTATGCCCGTAAGAGACTGGAGACCAGAACTTGGGGATGCAAAGTGTGAACAAGCTGTATCTGTGAATGCAGGACAGGAGGAGGCTATAAACCCGGCCTCTGAGATGGAGTGGCAGTTTGCATGGTTTCTGCGCCTTTGAGGTCATCCTGCATGGGAGGCCTTTAGCTTACCCAGTGCTTTATATTGCCCTCAGTCATCTGTTGTAAGACTGGACCCTAACCTATCTATATAAAATCATCTCAACCTGTGGAAACAAATATGCTCATCTGATTTATATACTGTCATGGAATCACTCCTGTATTTATAACACAATTAAGACTTTTTCATGACAACTGTGTCATATTAACACATTTTCCTGGCTTGTTTGGTATGTATATTTTTTGTTATAATTCGAGGAGTTAAATGCAATTATTTCATATCAAATGATATTATTATGCATTCACTCTCTCAATCTCCTGAAAATTGGTAGAATCTCCTCTCAGGTAATAGTACTAGCTATTTGCTAAATGAATTTACAACCTCCAGATGGGGAAAGCCCAAGTTATGGTTTCAACCCCCCTTCCAGGCAATTTATGGCCATGTGTCTTCATCTAAGGACGGAGCAAGTTTAAAGGAGAAAGAAACAATCCATTCTGGGACGATTACAGCCGACTTCCCACATGTGCATCTCTATGCCGTGAGTCGCCTGTACCACATAGTCAGGGAAGGTCGCAGACGACGTCCCACAAGTGCATCTCTATGCCGTGTGTCGCCTGTACCACATAATCAGGGAAGGTCGCAGACGACTTCCCACACGTGCATCTCTATGCCATGTGTAGCCTCTTTACTTATGGAAGATTGTATCCAATCTCTCTCCGAGTACATTAGTGTGTGTGTAATCTATAGTTATGGAAGATCGCAACTGACTTCCCTCACATGCATCTCTATGCAGTGTGTAGCCAATACCATATAGTCAGGGAAGATCGTATCCAATCTCTCCCCGCGCAAGTTAGAGCGTGAGTTACCAAAACAGCTTTGGTGAGAGACTCTAACCTTCAATTTTTGTTTTCTAAATTATGTAACGGACTAATTAAATTTAATTATGTGGACCTACCTGTTTAATGAAACTTTCTGTCTTATAGATAAATTGTCTTTTTGTGATTTGTGTTGTTTTTTAGTATTTCAAATCCATCTTAGTTTCTTTAGTCGAAATTACGGTTAAATACTTAGGGGAAACGGGTGCTGACTGAGACCTATTTTCAGAGGCCAGTTGCAGACGAAGTTTTTAGGGAGCTCTGGTAAGTTCTTCGACTGCTAATGGGATTGGCAGGGTATTGGCTCTGGAGGTTTGGCTTAAGAGGACCCCTGGGTGAATGGGCAGTAGTTTGTTTTTAAAAGTAGTAGGGACGATAAGTATCAGAATGAGTGCATTTAGAGAGGTGGTGAGGACAATGACATTAATTCATGTTTTCACTTTTGGTGAAACGCTACCATCACATGCATGAGCGTATTTCATGTTTTAAGTCAATAGTCGAGTTTCCATTTCATATCAAGCAATTTTTTGCCGAATTCTAGACAATTTGCTTCAAAGGAAATGCGAATGACCGCGATTCCATCAACCGACTTGGAGCAAATAAACTCCAATGTATTAAGCCAGGTTTTCCATAAGTTAGCAATAAATCACTTGTAACCGGTGTATCATATATAGGCCCTACAGTACAACAGTAGGAGAGGAGGTCGCAATTTGATCAAAAAAAAAAAAAAGCAAATAAAAACAGTGCGATGGAAACCAGACGACTGTCATGTACTGAATTAGAGGATAAACCTAGTCTTTTTTTTTTTCAACCGCGGGGAATTCGATCGCTGGATTGATACCCGGAAATCACATTTCATTCCATTGTTTAAATAAACTGCAGATTAAGCCAACGCCAGGTATAGTGTACAGTTACCAGCAAAACTGATGAAGTAATTTGCAGAAATTGGAAAAAGGAGCCAACCGAACACCGAAACGCCGGAGTAATGAGTAGTAATGGGAAGACATCTGGGAGTTAACGAGCCCCAGGAAATATCTGGGTTACGCAGTTTGTAGTAGGAAAGGGGTAACAGTTACTGTCAGGGTTCTAATTACACATTGGCTTTCGGAGGAGCCCCATTTTCCGGTGGGCAGCACGATTAAACCAGGTCACATGCACATGCATATATACAAGTGTGTAGCAGCCCTGTCATTAACAGGGTTACTGAGAAAAATATTGTACGAATACCATTGTTAGCAGTTAATACCGCAGGTAATGTTTCACTGAGGCACAAGAGAATGTCAAATTTCTGGGAGGAAAACAAGAACTAAATTGGTCATCAGCTGGGAAGGAATTCCATATTCAACCAATTTCAAATGAAATCAGTACTTTTTCGGCTCACCTTGATGTTTTGGTACCCAGAGAACCATTCGGGTGTGTTGACTACACCCAGTCAAGAAAATTTTGAGTTTCATTTCTAGTGCTGTTGAACACGGTAATAGCATACAACAGCAACAGCCATGTTACAGATGACATATCAGGTTGCTAGGGCATGCGCAACTTTCTCCTCTACCGCGATAAATGGGTCACTTAAAACGTCTGAAAACTTAAAACTCACTAGAGCGTTATTTCACATAAAGGGGGGATAAGATGGTGACTTGAAAAAACACACGACGAGATGGACGAAAGCTTCATAATTTGACAATATTTAAATATATTTGAAACAATGCCGCCATGTACCCCAAAAGGCCAGGCTGAATACCGTTGGCATAAACCCCATAAAATGATCAAGTTACTGCGCAGACAGCCTTATGTCTGACATATATCCTTTATATAAAATCGACTCTGCACTAAAACAAAAGTCACTTATAGGCCTACTTACCTACTTAAATGGCATTTGGCAAGATTCGCATTGAACAAATTCCTCGACTTGTCTCGAAATTTATACAATAGCGATGAAAGTTATCATTACTTTGGTCAACCGCTATCTTAGCTTGATCTGTTACCAGCTGGCTGCATCGTTGCTTGACGGAGGGTCGTCCGTGGTGCGGTAGCTGCTTGTAAGAAAGCCGAATGAACTTAGTTTTGGCAGCTTTGCTACTCTCTCACCCTGTTTTTTATTTTCTTTATTGACTACTGCTTTATGGTTTAATGGAAGTTATAAAATTTGCCAGTAAATCTGATCTTCACATCTTGTGCTCGAACAAGCAACTGTCACGCTGGTCACATGATCAAATCAAATACAGACTTGACATTGGACAACACATTACCCAGAAATCACCTTGATACATTTGCAAATCAGTGTGAAAGAAAAATAAAAAAACAAAATCAAATAAAATAAGATAATTGTTAATTTAACATTTTTTTAAAACGTGTGTAGATTAAGCATGTAACTTTGTCATAAAATACAATGAATTATTGCTAGTAAGAAACCCATGATAGAGATAGGCTTGGTTTTATGAGGGTTTATATAAAATCATTCCTATGCCAATGGCAGCAAGCTGTTAAAGTATATCGTCATGTAGAGGTCTTGTGAAAAATTAAACTGATATGTTGCTGTGAATTATATTGCTTGAATTGTATGGAATGATCTTTGTTCTTATGAAGATAGAACTCAGATAGGCTACCTGGCTGATTGGGGAGTTCCTGGATTCGCACACTGTTTGGAGAACTAGACAAAGAATTTGGGGGAAATTTTCCCGATGAAATAGCACGCTATTTGTGTCTTCAAACAGCAAGAATAGCTAGGTAATTTGACATTGTGCTAGTTTCACAACCGCAAAATAGTGCGCTAGTTTAAAACTTCAGTCTGATGAGAACATGCCTATTGGCGACTCAGCTCTTTCTTGTCCTCATCCTGGCAGTTACTTTGTTGCTGAAATTCTAGTCTGAACTGTTTACTCAGGTATTATGACTCTAAACTCAACACATTTATTACAAAATTTTATACTCCTAATTCATAATATGGTGTGAAATTGATCGTAACTGTTGTGCTTTTGTGCCCTGTTCTACGAACAGAGAAAATTGATTCAATTTTTGTATGGTTTACACCAACCCAAAGGTTAACGCACCGGCCAGAAGGAATGCGCTGGGCCTTCCCCTGGTTGGTATTGCAGAGAGGTTTTACACTCTCAAATAACCTCCTCATCCTCTGAAATAGTTCAATGCCGGCAAAGTTTGTACAACACCTGGCTGATTCCCGATAGCCACTGGCCAGCGACTGCCAGCCTTAGCCTTGTCTGTTACATTCAGATCTGACCCCATACTTGATTCCTAGTTTGGACCATAACATTGAGATCTTGTACATCACTTCATACACATTTCTTCATTATTCAGCAGGACATATTTGGAATCATTGGAAACCTTATGATCTCTTCTATAATCAAGAAAAGGCCAAAAGTGCCACAGGTTTGAATACAGCAGCCGCATTTGACAGACCCATATATGAGTCCGTAGGTTTTAGTGGGTTGCATGTGAAGAACAGTTCATGACATATTCTAGTTTTAGCAAGTGTGATTTTGAGCGCATGAAGAGACTATTTACAGATTCAGAAGCAAATAAAAGAGAAAGAGTTGTTTGGTGCACCGATGTTTTATGACTAAATTATGGAAAGCAACACAGACAGCCTTGATTAAATGCCGTTGTCCTGTCTGAAAACACTGAAACACTGTGTTCCTAACAGCCATCTTCATCATCTCCCCCATTATTGCATTGGGTAGCTGTGCGCAATTAGACTAGAAAATGTTTAAAAATAGTTCAGGTAAATGCCATGAATGAAACATAAAATTAATGCACAGAAGGTTTATACAATGTATTTGTGAAACACTTGATAACTAGTGTGAATGCTGACAGCATTCACACCATTGTTTTTCATGTCGGTTATTTATATTATTATTTATTATTATTTATAAGTATCATATACTTATTATTATTTTTATTCTTACTTATTCCGCCGTTCTACGCTATTTCTATCCGATTCAACTACTCCTACATACTTTGTGCCATTTCACCAATTCATATATCAAAACATACAGCTTTTTCTGGACATTATGGCTATTATTTGGGGTTATATGGGGTAAGGATGACGTCACGGTAATGGGCCGCACTGAAGTTTCCATCGATGAAAATGAGGTCTGTCTTGTGTCTACTGCTTATTCCAGCCCAAACCATCACACTGGGTCCACCCCAGCGGTCACGCTGCAGGATGGTAGCGTCAGTATAACGTTCCTACGCCATATGCCTACCCCATACGCTTAGTCTTCCGTTTGACACACTCAACTAGAACCTCGATTCATCGGAGAAGAGCACCCTGTTCCACTTGAGAGCATTCCAGTCCAAATGTGCCCTTGACCATCGCAGACGGACGCGGCAACGTGCAGGACTCAACATCAAACCATGGCAGGGACGTCGGTTGTGCAAGTCGGCTTCATACAGGCGGTACGGTTTGCTCGCTAATCCAGTTCTGGTGACAACCTCTGATCTGAGCAGCAGTGACTGTGGCTAGCAGGAAGCCATTGCGCAGGTGCTGGAGGCGAATATGGCGATCCTGCTGAGGGGTGGTGACACGGGGTCTGGGGGCACGTGGTCAATCACCGATGCTTCCTGTTTCATTATACCGGCTCCAGAGACGTGACATGATCGACACGTGGACGCCCATGTTCCTTGCAACTCGTCTTTGCGACATTCCATCTGTGAGCATACCAACAGCTCGCTCTCGCTGATTTTGACCTAGGCGCGGCATGGTCACACATTGACCCAGGATAATACAAAGGAATATTTAAGTTGCCCATTGCTACGGCTATTTATTGACCAAATTCTTGAAGGATTGGTCAATGAGTTCTTCTCAACCTGATGGAAAAGGCAAAATTCTAAACAATGTGCAATCAAGCGGAACAAGCTGCCCACACGACAAAATCAAAACAATTTTCTGAGCTTTTAAGTTGTAATTGATGTATCATGGCTCAACACCAATATCCCATTTTATGTGCATCAAATATTTCAAAATTGTATGTGTTGCGTTGGAAGTTTTGGTCAGTATTCATTAAACCACAATAAGTAATGTTTCTCTCTATGCTAAACCATATCAGCATACCAATGATAAGGCATACGAATCAAGAGCTGGAGAGTACACATACATTTTTATTAATTAATTTATTTTTTATGAAAGACCTCATTGTCAATGCAAGTTTCATTTTAATCCTTGCCTTCAGTTTTCCGGATCACGGAACCGACCCCATTTTGCGGGATAATCATCTGTTTTTACAAGATCTCCATTGCCGCTCACATTTTTTCTTTCTCGGTGACACAGGCACACATTGCAAAGACCTCTGCTAATAATTCTCTCGGTAATTAACCTTGATGCAGCAGATAGAGCGAGCATCCGACAGCATTCTACGTTATCCGGCTGGTGCGGACAGAAAACTTTGATCTGTGGTGGGCGGGCTTTAATTTTTAATGAAATACCACAATTAACATGTAACAGTTTGAAAAGTGGGTCACACAGCATCGATATAATTATCTTGTGATTCTTTATAGCATCGGTGACCTGGAAGAAATTTCGTCTCGGAGGGGAGCGTGGTAGTAGAATTTTCTTTTGATTAATAAAAAAAAAAAAGCTGCTGTATTGGCGTAATATAAAACTTTGCATCACAAATTGTGTTTTGCGTTATTGTGCACAGCACACACTCACCTGCCTCATATATGATGTGTAAAGTAACAGGCATTCTGATAAGAAATCTTCTGCCCCTTCTCCGTAGTCTATATATTCTTCCAATTTTGTGCTCTTTTTATGTGCCAAAGCCGCATTTCACAAATATTTTCTCATATGCTGGTTTATACCTGTTTGCCTTGTGCTCTTATTTACCCAGGCCATCTACAGCTGAAATGCTGTTATGTTTCTTGAAGTTTTACTATATCAGATCATTAAACCATCCTCCAAATGCTTTCTACTGTGCCACAAAAATTTTAAGTTACCAAGACACTCCAGCCTTTGTATCATTGTCTTTTTATGGTGTTCAGCTACCTTCCATCGTTTTTTACTAATTAATCCAGACACACTGCCCTATACTTCTTCAATAAGCCATCATCATTCTAAATGTATTTTGATTGATTTTTGTCAGCTTTAACCATACTTTCTTCAAGATCAATGAATACGGATCAATACTGAATGTTTTCTTCTGAGCCTTTATTAAAAAATAGATTGGATACACAGACTACTGAATTACTGTGAGTTGTGCTCGCTTACAATGCATGTTAACTGGATTCTTATGGAGCAATACCAAACCATTTGAGATTAGTTGAGGTGAGAGGCACACGAATAGGGTTATAATCACTCCACCCCCTCCCAGAGAGAGAGAGAGAGAGGGCGAGTGTGTGTGTAAAAGAACACGTGTAAAGATAGCATGTTACACATGCCCTGGAATATGGTGGCTCAGTCTCAAATATGATCTGACCACCTCTGAAGTGAGAATCTCCTAGGTCTTGGCTGAATTTTACAAAACAAAAGTACAAGATGATGAGAAAGAATCCTAAACAAATTTATAACAGGTGATGATTCTCCACACTATTCAGTTTGGGACTATGGTTAATCTGTGTCTGCAGACCGGCCCAACACGCCTCATGTTGGCTGGCCTGCAGCAGAGTGCCTAAGGTTTTTGGATAGACACATCAGATAAGTAAGTGTAAACTGTAACGGATTAATTACAAATAATCAAAATGATGTAGATTTCAAAATTTCAGGTGCCTTGCAAAAGCAGCCAGATTGAGGCATTCGAGTCAGAAGGTCCTCTTGACCTGTATTGGGACCCTACAGGGAAACAGAGGGCTACTTTAGGAGCAGAGAGCGCGCGTGCGTGTGTGTGTGTGTGTGTCAGTCCTGGTAAAGACCGAAGAGCGGAGCCCCTGAGTGCTGCAGCGCTGAAACACAGGGCTCCAGTAACGGCCCCATGTGCCATCAGCCCCATGCCCGTGCTGAAATGGTTCCGTGGGGGGGTGGGGGGGGCAGTTAAAAGTGAACACCTTTCCTGAGAAGCCCCCTCGTCCTCACGAGTGAGATTTTCTGGGGCGTGCAGAAGTGATGCGGATTATGAGAGCTGCTGTCCCGGTGTGGCCGCGGGATATGTGTTTGTGTTTCGGCCTCGTGTGGGGAGGGGAGGGGGTCAGGATCGGGGCTCCCTGCAGCTGTAGGGCAGTAGTGGGCACAGCTGCATTCCGAGTCCCCAGCTGGAGATCACAGAGGGGAGAGTGTGTGTGTGTGTGTGTGTGTGTGTATTGGGGGGGTTGCACGGGTTAACACAATAGAGAGCCCCGGTCTCTCATCATCAGTTAACAGCCTCTGTGTAACTCTGCCCAGTCACACATACATTAGTACACACACACACACACGCACACACACACACACACACACACACACATGTGCGTGCGCGCGCGCACGTGCAGGCAAAAACACCCAAATGCATGCATATAAGCACAGAAGCAGGAACTCATCTACTGGCATGCACAAATGCATAAATGAATGATGTACACATAAATGCACAAAAACACACACACACACACATACAGTATATACACACACGAGCAACCCCATTTACATTCACAAGCACACAAACACATGCACCCACATATCATTTTCATGCATAGCATTCTGTGATTAATTGGGCAGGACCTCCATAATTAGTATCGAGGCCTAATTCCGTGGGGAGTCATAAGCCCTGATTCTGTCCATCGCCACGACTGAAACAAAGAGCTCGGCTCTCACCATCCCCAGGTCAAATACAGCGACAAAAATCCAATTAACATGCATTTATTAATTTTGTCTTCATTGCTATGGTCCAGCACAGTCATGGATACCACTGGCTCAACATCTGCATGAACTCTTGTATAAATCAAAATAAGAATTTCAACCGTCCAAGAGAGAGTTGCCTGCTTAGTGATTCTGTTCACAAAACTAATGTTACAATATTCTGCACAGCTTACCCGTCCCTAAAACCCTCACAAAGGAAATCTGCTGGTTTTAAGGTAACCGGTTGTTTCGCTACTTTGGTTTTTTGTACTTTCGCTACTGCACACTGTACTTTTGCTACTGTGTTCAAGTCCATTTGCTACTATAATCAAACAAAGAATTGATCGTTACTCATCAGCTTAAGTTTTCATGAATTGCATGTTTCCTTTTCTCCAGTCAATGGCTAATATCTCTGCTAAGTAATATTTATGTCCTTAACTTATATTTATCTTTAGTAGTGAATGGATGTTGACATAATAGCGGAAGTACAGTGTTCAGTTGCAAAAAGCCAAAGTAGCGAAACCACCGTAAACCAGTTTTAAATGGGAAGAAAACGCCCTTAAGGGATGTTCAAACTGGAAGAAACTCTAAGGAAGCCCATCCTATAACCCCATCCTATTCTATCCAGCTTTTGTCGTTTATGCCTTGTACTCTCTGTGATTCTCTTCTGACTGGACTGTCCCTGATTAAGATTTTGCCTTTGACTTGGATTTGTTTGCATCTGTGTATCAAACCTTTTTTTCCCTACCACGAGTTTTGTGTTTGCTGCCCTGATTACAACTTGGATTACGTCCCTGGGATTCTGATTTTTGGATTATGGACTTTGTACTGTTGCCTCCTCCTCTGCGGGGGTTCTCAATAAAGCACAAGTTTTTTTGGATTACTTGGTTCTCAAGTCTGGTTCCAGAGCGTAACCTCACATTGCTGAGAGATCTGAAAAGAATACTTCCAAGTTCATGAAATGTATATGATCCTAAAATAGTGAAACATGTACCATCCCTTTTGGCCTGTGTTAGAGTTGTAGAATTGCCTCACACAGTGATCAGTTATTGGTTGTTTAATGTTGTAGATGCACATTATAAGCCCACTGGAAACTATGTGAGTTTTCAGTGCACCTGACCATGGCCAAGCTGAACAGCTTATATGGCAGGACATTTGTATGGAATAAAATTTTTTCTGTTCGGTGATGGCAGGGTAAATACTATTAAACACAGCATTCTGACAGTAGGCAAAATTGAGAGTTGGGCCCAAGATTCCTGAGAATCAACTGAGGAACAATAGACTACTGGAATGTTCTCACCCAATTTAACCTATTTTCCATAAGAACTGTTTGGCTTTTTGCATTTTTATCCTCTCGTTATGTAATAAGGAAGATATAGCTGTCATTCTGTCTGTCTGCTTGTTCATCTGTCTGTCATTATTTGTCAGCAGCATAACTTGAAAACCGTTCAATATTTTTTTTCATACAACTTGGATAACACATCAAATATATGCTGTAGTCGTGCCTTTTGCCATTTTGGAATTCATCTCTTCTCTTTTATTTTTTTCCCTTCTAATGGCATAGAGTTGGACGTTTTTGTGACTTAACTGAATTTGAGTGTGGGTTGTTTGTCTGGAGCATAACTTGAAAACTTGTAAAAATTTTTTCATAAAACTTGAGTGACACATCAAACATATGCTGTTGTAGTGCATTTTTCTGTTTAGGAATTTCTTTCTTTTTTTGTTTTCATGGCATAAACTTGGACATTTTCACAACTTAAATTACTCTTAGTACGGGTTATTTGTCCAGAGAAAAACTTGAAAACTGTTCTCTATATTTCATAAAACTTGGACTGATACATCAAACATATGCTATAGTAGTGCCTTTTACGATTTTTTTGTTTTAATTATGTGTGATTCTTCAAGTTCTTATGCGCATAACTTAGATATTTATTTATAAGTGCCAGGCAAACTTTAAAAAGCTTGTATTCATGAAATTACACTCAGTTCAGTTTTGCTGGGGCTGTGGGGGATATGCAATCTTCTGATGGCCCATGTAGAAAACATTGTGTTTGGCCTAAAGGTGGTGTTACAGGAATGTGCAAAGTGTGACCAGAACAATAGGGTTGCTCTTTTAAGCTCCAAGACATTCACATCAAAGTCATTTTGATGCCCATTAGTTATGTTTAACTTATTACACGAGGAAATGTAAGATCACTTAATGGTGGTGATACAGTGAGGGTAAACAGAGCCACAGAAATCAATAAGGCTGCTCCTCCATGCATTAGGACTGTTGAATGCTGATTTGATAGGATTCCCGTGAAAACTAGTTATTGCAGTTTTAAAGGGTGAAAAGTTTGGTCTGGTGAGGGCACTACAGGGATGTTTAAAGGGTCACCATAATCACCTGTATACACCGGGAACAATCACAGATGAGTTGACATGAAATGTTAAACATGGCTGGGGGATGACTCTAAGGAAAACATTATAGAGCCACCACAATCAATAACTTCCTCCTTTCTGCACCACGAATGTGGTAACACTAGCAGATTTGACACTATTTCCATTAATGTTGTTCTAGTTAGTGCAAGTTTTTAGAAGTTAAAGTTAAACCTGGTGGTGGCATGCAGCAAAGGTCATAAATATGACAAATAGCGATAAGAGCCCTCTTCTTTGCACCAGCAACGATTGAAAAAAGATGTGACAGGATTCCCATAAAAACTGTTTGAGTTATTGCGTTTCAAATTGTTTAGTTTTATCTAGTCATGGTGCCACAGGATAGGTTATAAGACCACACAAAACAATAAGATTTGTCCTCTGTGCATCAGTAATGAACACATGAAGTTTCGTGTGATTTCTGTAGTGATCCTTACCAAGACTCAAAGTCAGAGTAAAATCCATAAGTAGCGTAAATTGATAGCTGGGTTCTGCCGATTCTGGTCGGCGTCAACCAGCACTTGGAATCCACCAACCAGCACTCAGTTCAGATAGCTAGTGCTTTTCCTGACCGGCACCATTTTTCGAAGATCAGTTAAAATGAATGCATACAGTGTCCAAAAAAATCGCTAGAAACCAAACATAAATGACCCTAAATATGCCCCCCCCCTTATTATTGTCAGAATAGCAAACTTTCATTTTCGACCCAAGCCCCGTCTGCGCTGGTCTTCATTGATACTGAAAAACCTGCCGAACAGTGATGGAAACGCCGAGATCCATCCAAGCCCGTGTGTGCTGGGTATTCATGGCGAATTGAATCTGAGGCTGTGGGGAAATGATCGGTGCGGTTGTCTCAATCTAATGTGTTATGGCCCCAATTTGTTATGACATTAACGGCAGCAAAGGATGACAGACAAAAATTTTAAAACAAAAACACATTTAATTAAACAAAGGCAACTAACAACAAACTACTCTACTCTACAGACCAAGATTGATTATATACAAAAACAGAAATATTTACAGTCCCTTTGGTGGGTTGCTTGGTGATGTCCTGGTGAGGAAAATGCTCCAACACAGGCAAAAATCCACTAAAAGCTTCGCAGGTCTTGAACAGAATGACAGGTCTGGTCACATGTATCCTTCACCATGCAATTTCTCCTACTACTTTACTGTCTCAATTTTACTCTTTATATACTCTTTTGCAGACCCCTCCCACCTTTTAGGCTTTTCTTTATTTTTTTCTGGGACTTGTCCCAGACATGCCTAAAACATGCCCAAACCTATTTCCAGTCTGGGCTAAACAAAAAAAAGGTAAATACTGCCATCTAGTGGCCTCTATTCACATTACAAATGAAAGACAGGCAAATATAATCGGGCAGGGTGATTGATTTCTGTAGCGCTGTACTTTGCATGCCAAGAGAAAAGTTTTCTTGTTATGTAGCAAAACTAACAGCAAAACTAAATAAATCTCTGTCGAGGACAGTAACATTCTTTACATGTTAATCTATCAGTGTTAAATAACAGTGGCGGTCGGTGGACGGAAAATCGAGGGTGCGGAAAACATACCTTGAAATGGATGAGATTATTGACCGGATTTTAATCCGCGTTCTTGGTTAACACGTTTTACAACAATATGAAAAATCCATTTGCAGTTCAGTACACAGTTTTCCTTTTAATAAATGGCTAGTCGAGTGAATAATAAATTCAATAAAAATGTTTAATTCACGTGCCTTAATAGGTAAGCCTTCACGAAAAAAAACCTACTGTGGATTTTCCGCGTTAACTTTTGCCACATCTTTCAAAGCAAATAATGCACACTTTTTTTGCCTTCACTTGACAAATTTTATCTCTCGTCTTAACGAAGACAATTAGCTACACCTGAGAAGGAAGAGTTACAGTATCTTTTATCGAGTCCATGGCACTGGTCCGACGTCCCATTGGTCCGACCTCCCATTAGTTCCCTTGCGCGAGGAATAAACACACATGCCCCCCCCCCCCCGTGTGTGTGCGCGATGTGCGTTTCTGAGAGCTCGCTCACTCTCTCTCTCTCGCTCTCTGTGGTCGATTTTGTCGGAGTAACGGGAGGTCAGACCAATGGGAGGTGGGACCAATTGGGTCATTTTGTCGGAGGAAAGGGAGGTCGGACTAATGGGTCGTCGGACCAATGGGCAGCTACCTCTTTTTATCAAGGAAGATGATTGAAACATGATTGAAGTCTAGACGTTTATCGCCCATCTTGGTCTCTGTCCAGCAGGCGCCACCGAAGAAATGTTTGAAACATAAATGACAGTTAAGTCGTAATCAGAAATGTAATCAATGGTATTTGGATACAAAACAGCAAAATAAGTTTATGAATATGGCATCAATCTATCTATGAAAATTAGAGGCATCTCGCTACGAACCGCGGAGCACATCAAAGAAACACGGTAATCTGGTGACTCAGAGGCAATATCTGCTTCCGTATTTATTCAAAAATTTTCCAGCTTGTGCGCTGCGCGCTCACATACGGATAATTCTCCGGCCAGCACTCCAAGCGTCCTGGGCAGAACCCTGCAATAGCAATACGATAGATAGTCGGATGGAGCCCATAGGAGAATGGCACAGTTCAGTTCATCTAAGGTCAGTTTGGCTGAAATGTCCAATGGCAGGATGGAGAGTTCAGCGGGAATGTGGTCCTAATCCTGGAGACCAAAGGTAAGGCTCGGGAGCTTGTTTCTATTAACTGAATTGGGAGGAGCACCTCCATAAGTTACTTCCATTAAAGGTTTCGATTAACTTAAAAAGACAGAGTTCAATCGACAATCTAGCAACTTGCAAACTCAGAGGGTAGAAATACGTCAGCCCGCACGTGAGGAGGAGGGGTGAACACGAATTGGATGCAGCCGGTGAAAGGAAGCATGCAAGATGTAAACCAATCAAAAGAGACAGTACTTTTAATGGACGCGCAAGCTGCTGGATGCGAGGAGACAAAGAAGGCATTCACGTGAGGGTTATGACAGAATTCCTTCAAAAACTTTCAAGTTATTGCTCTAACATCAGATCGGCTATGGCAACAGCGGTCAAGGTAAATCATAATGTCCTTGAAGCGGAGTTTTCCTGAATATACACTGCCCGGCCAAAAAAAAAAAAGTCACCATTTGGAAATTAACGAACAAATTTTATAATTGGATCATTATTGTGGTTATTAATATGTTTCAGGTGGCAATAATCATTTTAACCCTGACTGATGAAGCGCGTCGCTACTCATTTCTTAAAAAATCATGTTGGAAGACACATCCCCTGATGGTGGAAAAGATGTTACAATATTTCAGAACGGGCAAGTTATTTGCCTGTATTTAGCAAAGAAAACCATGAATGACAAAAACAAGGATGACGAATCATTTTCACAAACAAATTTGCCACCACAAAATCCTGACCTTAAACATATTAAAAGTTATTGGGATGTGCTCAAGAAAGACCACAGTGGTTCAACCATTATGTCGAGAAGACAAGATCTCGGCCAAAAATTATGGCATTTCTGATCTAAAATACATGTTCTGGCATTGCATATAGATGTTAAAACAATGACAAGAAGAAAATGCACTGTAATCAAAGCTACAGGGGTTCCAACTAAATATTTCAGTGTACGACTTTTTTTTTGGCCGGGCAGTGTAATGACCTGTTTTAGTTCATTTTGTTGCGATTATCTCCCAGTAGTAAGGTCAGGAAATCAACTCAAGATCAAAACTCCTTTCTATGCGTCCATATCCAAAATATTTTACCAGAGGTACAAGCATAGAGCTTTTAAAGATGCGTGTGCGTTCATCTCCCTGTGTCCTTATTATTCAGGTTATTGGCTCTGGCTCTTTGCCCAGGTCAGAGCCAGGTTAAAATCAATTATAATCAATTATTAAGAGTCCTGGGTATGTCACACTGGCTGAGCAGTGAGACAGGAAGGTCCTGCAGTGCTCTAGAATGAAGTCCAGTTTTATCTCTTTGATCGTTGAAGATTGTATAACCCGGTAAAAACTTATCACAGCTTTTCCCTGCAAGAGACAAGTTGATTGAGAGAGTGATATACTGACCTTATCAGCAGTGACAATCACTTAATTGGTAAAAATTCACTTATAGAGCAAAGCTTGAGCAAAGACTCTTCTTCAGAGCAGAGAGAACAAGATATTTAGGCTTCTGTGGCTGACCAAGCAGTATTTAAGGATTAATTTTTCTGTTAGCTATTATATTATATTATATTATATTATATTAGTTAAATTTATTTAATACTCTATCCAGAGGCACAGGAAAGTATGCTGGGAGATGGGTACTCTTTTTTCTTGTCTGACGGCAATTGCAATACTTGATATTAAAAGGCTGTTAATTAATGGCTGTTTTATAAAGTGTGATCAAAATAGTATTCTGTTTCTCTGCACACACATTCCCTCCATCCATATGAGAGAGAGAGAGAGAAGGAACGAGACAAAGAACGAGAGAGTATGAGACTTGGCATCCCTGTTGATGATTCCTCCTCCATTCCACAGGGTGTATAATTTCCTAGTTTTCCAAAAGTGCTGCGGGGCTGCGCTGTTAACTTATTTAATTAAAAATATGAGAGCTAAGCCCCCCATCTCCCGCGTGCATGAGGCAGTGATCGTCATGACGGGCTCCTATGGCGAGTCTGGCCAAAGGGCTGCCAGATTCCCTCTCTTTTTATTTTCAACATGGGAAAGGGAGATCAGCTAATTAAAAATATATAAAACAAGGAGGATAGAGCACATTATGTCAAGCTCTTATTTGCTGTGACTGCACATTCCACTGGGCATAGAGATAATTAAAGTTTGAGACACAGATAAAGACTTTGCCTGAGATGAGAAGACATAGGTAGAGCAGGCAACTAGATTCAAGCTTAACATTATTTTTTTCATCTTTTGTGGACAATTATTTTTGATTTTAAAGGATACCCAGCTAACTATATTATGGGAGTGTAAACGAAACTTCAATCACAAGACGTAGGACGCAAGCAATCGAAACCATGCCAGTGACACGTTCCATTTTGCTGTTTCAGAGATTCCGCATCGCCCACCACCTTCCCATCACCACCAACTTCTGACTCCGGCCTCTTCAGCATCAAATCCATCCACCCCATGGCAATCTGATGACCCTTCAAGGGGGACGGCTTCGCCTCTGCCTACTACCCAGGCAGATCAGCACCCCTCCTTGCTGAAGGGTCCATGAGGACGGAGTCATCGCCAAAAGACTTTGTCGAATTAATTTCATTGTTAATTCCATTGTCAAAAATCTTTCACATTTTAATTCCAAAGTCTTCGTGATTGAGCAAATAGTTATATTAAGTTACATAATATTCAAGTCATATTCTTTACTGTACGATGCTGCAACTACAACTGTTAGCTTTTCACAGCAGTAAGTATCCCTGGAAGAGAACATTGTGCTCTGTTAGAACAAAGTATTTGTTGACTCTGCAGTAATTCTTTTGGAAAACCAGGAAACACTGAAGTTTTTGCCTCAGGTAAAGACATGGATATCTCTGTTTGGAGCAGATATTTCCGAAAACAAAGAAATGCAAGTTTTATAACAGAAGCACTGAGTACATCAACTGTAAATAAAAAAACACATGATTCCTTGAAGTGATTTCATATTTCTATTACATCTACGATATACCTGGACTTGCACTGGAATGATACCTCCTCATACCTCTTCATCCACGTAGCATGGTCTAGTGTGGGGATGTATAGCTGCCAATGGACCTAGTTCCCTTGCTGACCTGAATCATACTGAGAAGGTGACCCATGACCTTTACGGGATGTGGAATGTTCTGTCATGGCGAGGTCAGTCATCTGACTTGAATCCATACACTTGCTGAGCATAATACTGGGGGCAAATTCCCATAGAACCAGCCAGATCATAAGACCGCAGGAGGAAGGGCCCGGCAGAGCATCACCAGGGAAGAATCCCACTGTCTGGTGATGTCTATGGTGCTTGACTTCAGACGGTCATCGACTGTGGAGGGTTTGCAACCCAGTATTAAAATGACAACTGAATATGCTTATGTTTCGACTGTGGAGGGTTTGCAACCCAGTATTAAAATGACAACTGAATGTGCTTATGTTAGCTTATCTAAATAATTTTGAGCCCCTAAAATGTGACCTGCTATGATTAAAAATGCTTCAAATTGTCGCACATTGTAAGGGCTGTTTCTGTGCACCGAGTAGAGTGTACTGAAAAAGTGGTGGACAGCGGACGGAAAACTGGGGGAGCGGAAAACATCCCTTGAAACGGATGAGATTAGAGACCCGATTTCATTCATTGTTCTTGGACAACATGTTAGTTTCCCTTATAATGGAAATTTTTAGGCGGGTGAATAATAAATTGTATAAAATGTTTAATTCACACGCCTTAATAGGCAACTCTCCATGAAAAAAACCCCTGTGGATTTTCCGCGTAAAATTTTGTCACATCCTAAGCGAGTCGCCAAACCTGTGCGTAACAAGTGTTTAATTGAAAAAGATTGAAATGCGCTCTTTTTTGTGTTCAACTGATGCGTTTGATTTCTCGTCTTGACGAAGACAATTAGCTACACCTGAGAGGGGAGAGTTCAAGTCTCTTTTACCAGGGAAATTGACTGAAAACAGATCAAGACTAATAAGCAGTTTAAAGGCGTGTTTATCGCCCTCCTTGTTCTCTGTCCACCGCCCGCCACTGCTGAAAAACAGGAAATGTGGAACTGGATTCAGGCGCGAAGATGAATCAGGGTATTAATTACCAGTATGCCTTGCCTGCAGAGCAGCAAAGGCAGACGAGGTAGAATACAAACAAAACAGGAATTGAGGTTCCTAAATATTATAATAGTTAAGCACTGAATATTAACAGTGGTGACAATATTTAAATATCGCAAAAAAAAAACAGGAAATAAGGTTCCTAAATATAATACCCGTAACACGCTGAACATAAACAATAGTAACAGCGCTTAAGCATTAGTTTTATATATACACGAATTCACGGTTAGAAAGTCTATACAAGACTAAAGCTTAACAACAGGCTTACAAGACTTTGCACCATAAGAGTGCGAAGTGTTCAGTTTTATTGAGCTAGTAATGACAATGACACAATTGAAAACAGATGCAGGTAATCCAGGTGGAGTGTGGAATGCGGGCCGGGTCTCGATTGACCGGTGAGTGAAGGCGCTGGAGGCGTGGTGTTATACACATTCACGCAAGATTTTATGTTGAAGTCGATATTGAAGTCTACATTTCAGGATGTCTTAATTGTTCAATTCATTAATTTCAAATCATTTGTGGCGGCACGCAGAAGTAAAATGGTGGAAATTGTATCATTATTCAACTACGTATGGAATTGACAGACAGAAAAAAATAGGATATTATCCTCATATTGCAGAAAAAGTGTGGACAGCATCTGAGCCTTGTTAGCCAAGGCTTCTCTCTCATTGCACAACAAGCTCCTGCAGTTATGCAATACCCTTCCCGCGGCTAAACCCCCTCCCCAAAATGAGTGCGTGGTGCTGGATGAAAGAATCCAACTTTGCACAGTGTGGTAATGAGGAGTCAAGGGGTCTGGAAACCTGTTCAAGGAGGATTACTGTTCTGGAGATTACTCAGTCCTTCCTTGCCAAAGAGAAAAAGGACACGAAATGGAGAGAAAAAAAGGAGCTTAGCATTTTACGCGTGAAAAGAAAAGTCAAGCAGCCCGGCACCTGTCTTCTTCCAACCTTCCTAATAGCCAACATAACGTTTTGAGATTTAATCAAGGATATTGGTGCCAGTTTTTTTACTTTTTATTTTATTTTAATAGAGCTTTAAGCAAATGTCGTTCCGGCGGAATAAATATAAAAAGCTATTAGCGGGAAAGCCATCCTTTACATTTGCGGTGGTGTTATACGAGAGGCCCATTAAGTGTCCTCATTACGGCCCACTCGATGACGATGTAATGACCCACAATCATTTTGTAAGTGAATTACTATTAGAGGCATCGCTGGCTTTGAGTGTGCTTTAAAGTCAAATTAAAACAAGTTGGGCACGCCGCTATCCTCCTCTTCTCTGCCCGATCATTCTTTCTCTGCGCAATTTCAGCTCTTTAAACGTAAAGAATTTCACAGATTATTATCCCGCCTGTAATAATTCTTTTGGGAATTGCTAGTTAATGACTTGAATGAGGCAGGCGTAGCAAATTCATAAAGAAAGATATAATCCTTTTATGTGTCACAACTGCATTTACCTAAAAGTGCTAAAATGAGACCTGTGAGTCACCGCAGAGACACAGGCACTGCTCCTAATACTCTTGTATCTGCTCTTTTCAGTAGCTCTTCAGTAACACTTCACTCTGAGATACACCTGAATTGGCATTAACTAATCATGGATATTAGTAGCTGATTACTGCTATTCACTGAAAAGCTAGCCAGTATATCATTAATTCAAGTTAAGCACTACGCTGGAAAAAAGCCAATGAATTAAGCCATTTTAAAAACAGCTGAGACATTTGGTAACTTTAAAAAAATTTTTGTATCCTGTGATGTGCCAATGCAAAAATGATCATTGAAGGTGTGCTTCTCGAGTGTTGCTATTAAAACATACAGAGAAGTAGATTCTCCATGAATATGGTTTAAAAATACAGTAATTGAGCAGGTCAAAGGAGCAGCTATGAAATGCCACACAAAAATGACGACAGAAAAGCTATAAGAATTCTGAAGCTGCCCTCGCAGCATACCTCTCAGTGGTTTCACGAAGTCTGTAACCCTCTCCCAGAAACTAATAAGTGTAGTTCAAAGGAATGACGACCAACAATGATCCATGAGTGACAGACATATTGATTGGATTGGGCTGATTTGATTGAATCCTGGAGAAAGAGAAGTCAGTATGAACTGAGTTGTACTGAAATGCCCGGTATAATGTTGTTGATATTGCAGAATTATGCCATTTGTCTTATTTTTCTGATCAGCTCACACAGTCTATGATGCTGGAATACTCTAGCTGTGGAGCACTTGGCCTGCATTTGAGCGCTCATATTTGTTGAATCAAATATTCAGGCTCAAATGTACTACGACTGTATAAGGCAGTGCTGGTTGACTCCTATTTTCAGCTGAGCACTGTCATCAGCCTTGCTAACGAGTGCGAGCACGCTCTATTATCGATCAAATAGATAATTGTCCAAATTAAATTATTTCAAGGGGAAATTAGAAGGAAAACTCAATATCTAGAATATCTAGAAGGTGATTCAGGTGAAGTTCAGAAACATTTAAGGAAGATTTCATTTATTCCACGCCATTCACTAACTCATCAATTGCTGTAACACAGAGAGGATATCCCTGTCCTGGAGAGCCTTAGGCTGTTGGTGGACACCCTATGTTTGTTTAATCAATCATAGCAGTCAATTATCATTAAACCTGGTCCCGAGGATACGAACTTAGTGCAAATTTTAAGATGAACAAATTTAGCAGGGTTTGTAGCATTCAAAACCAGCTCTGCAAACACCAGTAGTGATAAATGTCCCTGCATACCTGTTCCATACAGTGTATACCCCATTTGGGCGATCAGCTCTTCAGGGAGGAGCGAATTTTTCATTAAAGACTATGTGCAGTGTCCTGCAAGTACAATGATACAAGAAAAGTGTGCCTTAGCAAGTGCTTGGATCTTGGGATGAGAAGTAAATTTTAGAAATGAAAGGTTATATGTTGTATTAGTTTGCTGCTTGACAAGGGAAACTGTCACATCACCACAACAAATCTTGAAATGAGTCCTACCATGTTACCTCATATTGGCAGTGATTCTGTCTTTAAAAGTAAAATTTTGAAAATATAATCTTATTTCAATTTCAGGTCTAATAAGAGTATGATACTTGCGATACTTATCATTATTATCATTATTATTATTATTATTATTATTATTATTATTTAAGTTTGCATTGTACTGTGCGGGAGTCTAGAGAGGTCTGAGCAACAGCATCTGTTTTTTCAACAGAATTGCCCATGCCATGTCCAGGATGTAATCGTAACTTTGAGATTGCTGTTACCCCTGCCGTGGGCCTGGTGCAGTTTTGCAGCAATGCTATGAGGACAGCGAAACAGCGAAATCTCAGTCTTGGCAGCACACGGTGACTAGTGGTCTCCAGGGCCTCCCGCTCCTGGACTGCGTAAGGCTGTAATGTTTGTTCGGCCAGGTTTTAAAATGCTGGCTGTGAGCACTCCAGATGGCAGGAGACGGAGCGTAGACCAGACAGCATCCAGCCTTCAACATGCCCACATAATAGTGCATCAATTCAATTCAAACATCTTAAAATGAATCCTAATAGGGTTTACCTAAGATGTTGAACACTTATAAATGCTTGAACGCCAAATCTCAGAAATGAGAGTAAAGAGGAGGTACTTTACTGTACCAAAATTTCCAAGTGTCCCAAAAGGATACAAAATTCTGGATTTTTTCTATTTAAATAAAAAATGGAGCAAGTGAATTAACTTTTGCTGGGTTGAGCCACAATATTATGTACCTACAGGGCAACAGCCAAGCAATGCGCATTTGTATCTTTTCAAATACTTTTATTGCCATTGTTTTTTTTTTCTGATAGTGTAATGTGCCTGCAAAAGTTTAGTTATTTCAGACATTAGTCATGACGTTAAACATAAGCTTAAATCATTCATTAGGTGTGATCAAATTCTGACAAAGTTCAAGAAAGTCCTAATTAGCAACATTAATTTGATGGCAATAAATGGCATATCCAAATAGCTGCAATATTGTGATTCCTGACTTCATGAATTGACTGACGTTTATTCTGCACTTCATCGGTTGAATGACATTAACTGCCGCGTCCGAGTTCACAATCGAGCTGCTGAATTGTTTGGATCGTGGCTGGAGCTTGCTGTCGGAGACAAGTGCCTTAAATAACAAAGGGAGGGGAGAGTGTGAACCGCAGTCACAGCGGGATCTGCAGCACTTGATTTTAAGGTCAGTTTGAGACCTATAACTACGCAAGTGAAGACATTTTCCCTTTTGATAGAAAGTCCTGCGCTGAGGTGTGTGATTATGGTCTGAAAAATATATATGTCCAAAAAAAAAACCAGCAGGAGCCAAGGGAAGGACTGTCAGCTTTAAAAAAAAAGAAAAATTCACCATACAAGAAACACAAAAAAAAACCCCCAGACTATAAAATCCAAATCGCAAAGTCAAAATATCCAGGGGTGTTGTTCTTTATTCATTTTTGATCTCATCTTTGTTCATTTAATAGAGAATGCATGCCTTCCTGGCATAAAATGCAGCAAATGACATCTCAATTTGAGTGAATAGCACTATAACTGAGATGATCTCTACTCTTCATGAAAAGTGAGATATTTGCCTAATTCTTCTTGTTTGCAAATATATTTTTGATTGGAATTAAGTTTTGAAGCTTATGTAGGCAGTGGTTCTTTTTGAATCAGTGAATGTAGGAATTTAATGAGAGCCTGTCTCAACAACAATCAAAAGTAATAGTCCAGTTCATTTGCTCTTTATATGAATGTTGGGTTTGTATGGTTACAATCAATTGCAGGAAATTAAATGTACCATCGTCCTGAAGGACGGCTGAAAAACGGTTGCGTTCTTGTGGCCGTATATAGTTTCTTTCAGGAGGCTTACTCCTGCATAGGAACAAAAAATGCATTTCTTACTGTAAATACTTGAAGAGTGACGCAATTTTAGCTTTTTTTGCTCAGCCCCCAGCACATTGGCCCTCATTTATGAAACGTGCGTACACCAAAAAAATGGGTGTACGCCAAATCTCCCACAAGGATCGGCAATTGAAGCACCCCATAAGTCACACTTGGCTTGACTTGACTAGTGGGGTTTCAGTAATCAGTGTTTCAATTATCAATCTGAATGTGAGTGAACCGTCCGCAAAAATCTCACGCCAGGTCTGACCAGGCGTACGCAGATTTGAAACCAGCGAACAACAGAAAGAGTGCAGCTGTCAAAATAAGCAATAAACCATATGCAGCAATGCAGACGTCATACTGTTGTAGCTCTTATTAGGAAAATGAATAAATAGGCTAAATAAATGAATGAATGAATAAATAAATAAATAAATAAGACACCTGTGATGAGAAATTAATTAAACTTATATTTTCAGACAACCTGCTTGTCAGGCCAGATGGCGCGTAATTATTTTAGAGTTTACGCGTAATTATTTTAGAAAATCAAAATTATTAATAGCGCGTGCACATTTACACTCATTTCATCAAATTTTTAGTTATTTTGCGGTCACTTTGACTCATCCGTGTCCCCACCGCCTCATATTCCCACGATGGTCATGCCCTCCTCAAACGTTGACAGCTGGAGGTTTGAGTCTGATTGGCCTTCACCGGTCTGTGCGCAGCTGCGCCTGGTTTTTGGTGGTGAATCTGGCAATCTTAAAATCGGACCACTTTTATTTGACCTACATGTAAAGCATTTGGATCGTCAATTATGTAGGCTATATAGCATCAAATATCATGGATCTATAAATTGAATTTATTAAGGCAGATGTTATTCGCACTTATACGTGTGGCCAATGCTGAATTTTTTTCTTAACCACACTGATAAGTGCGCCAGTTGATGACCATTCCAGTGCCGCTTATAGAAAGCACCACTTATAATTAGTTCGGCCAAGAAAAATTTTTTAGCTGTGGACACACTTAAAATAAGTGCGGGCAATGGAGAAATGTGCATCTTGGCCACCCTTATAAGTGCGTCTAACGCAAATTTCGATCAATTTTGCAAGTGCGAATGGTCGCTTCGATTTACTAATGAATTAAATCGAAAGTCTTCTGCACTCTGGTTTTCCACCCCAACGGTGTTCACCGCAGTAGTGATAGTTTTCCAAACTGCAGCCTCCTGGGCTCCCTTTATGCCACTCTTAAGGCTTCCAAATAAAATTATTATGTTTTTCTTCACCTCGGACGTGATCATTTATATTTCCTCCTCAGTGAAGTTTTTCTTCTTTGCTGTCTTTCGAGAGTCCATGTCGTAAAGTGGGCAGGACTATGCCTCCTGGATCGTGAGATTATAGGGGCTTGTCATGTAAATTATGATGATTTCGGCTGCCAGATTTATCGACGCCACGCCAGTTCTATACCAAAATCAGCAACGCACACACTTTTAGTAAACCAGACGTGGCACATGGCGAACGCTGATATTTACACCAGAATCTACACCAGATCCTACGCACGCTCCATAAATGAGGACCATTGCAGGACCGTCGATTGGCATAGGCGATATAGGTGGTCGCCTAGAGCGCCATCTGCTGGAGGGGCACCGCCAGGCGCCCTTAGCCTTGAGAAAAAAAAATAAAGAAAAAAACAACTAATAATTTTCGATGCCCATTGGCGCCCTCCCTTTGTGTGTTCTATCTTGAAAAATAGTAACTGACTATTGACTAATCATAGAATTAGAACATCAAACGAAATAAAACGTTTATTAAACATGGTCATCCCAGGGCGCCCCCTCAGCCACAGCCAGATCCTCAAGCAGATATTTGTGTCAATCATTTTGAGGACGAGGGGCGGAATTGCGTTACGTCAGGCAAGTGTTCAGCCGCTGCATTGATCAGCTTGACGTCGATTCTCAAAATGAAGAGGTCTAAACCCTCTGGTGCGCAGGGACGAAAACTGAGAAAAGAAGAAGAGGAAAAGAAAGCCCGGTATAGAGGTAAGTCTCATCTCAGCCATTGTAGTGTCAAATGAAATAGTGCATTACCAAATATTGGACATTTCATTGCTGCCACTCAGCTATTGCTAGCTGTTACTCTGCTAGCTTGCTAGTATGCATTGCTAGCTAACGTAACCTCACTGATAACTATATAACTTAACTAAAATCATGGCCATAACCACCATTGAGGACACCGAGGTCCGAGGCTTGGTTAATTGTCCCAGGATATGCGTCTTTCGCCCATCTATTTTCCCCCTCACTGTGCCTGTTTATTCAGCAAATTGCGTGTGTGTGTGTGTGTGTGTGTGTGTGTGTGTGAGAGAGAGAGAGATGCAGGATAGGCCTACTCCCGTTTTCAAAGGTGCATAGTCACAGTACAGTAGTCTTTTTTTTTTTTTTGGAGGATTTGTACTTAAGATTTTTTTTAAAACCGGGACTTTTACTTTTACTCTTATGACCTTTAAGAGATGAAAAATTTATACTTTCACTTCATTACTTTGACACTGGCAACTTAGTTACTCCTTACAAATAAAAATATGAATTTAATTAATCATTGACGGATTATCTGGATTTGGCGTGTTCGAGAACAACAGTGACCATTCCAGTGCTCGGCAGGGCATCTTAGCCGCTTTGTGCAGATGTGTCCCCTGGAGCTGCAAATTTATGCACGCAGTTACAATATTCCGTCACTAGTTGCCACACCGGGATCAGTTATTGAATATTCCCATGCATCGAGGTGGAACACAGTTTAAATATGGACGAGTTCACTCCAATCCCTGTTTTTCTGGAGAGTAAAACTCATCAGCTAAAACCTGATATGCAAACTGCTCAGTATACTTCCCCCTAGTATCTATCCAGCAGTTTAAAAAAACTTGTCCATTGTCATAATTTGCGAAACATCCTTCAACATTCTTTGTAGCATTTCTATATGTGCAATTTATTAGACTTGATTCTTTAAGTCATAATTTGCTTGTCGAAGTGTTGGAGTGACTTGTCATAATTTGTTAAATTCCTTCATAGTATTTTTGTATACAATTCATTACAGGTGACCCTTTTGTCTATTTTTATAGTGTCATTAAAAGTGCTTTTATTTTCACAGTTAATAGACTTAATTTCTGTATCTGTTAATTTATATATTTGTTTAATATTCTTAATTTATGGAGGTCGACCTTAGCTTTCTTAAGATTCCTTCTATGAGCACCTTTATTCTTATGTTATTTAAGTTACTTAAAATAATTAAAAAGAAAATGTTCTGAAACTTTTCTGTTGTTTATTGTCCATGCATCACACATTGTTCAATTGCAGTGTAGTACACTAGAACTATAAGTGGGTGAAAAAACTGCTTTCCAAAGTAAAGCAGTTAATATGTCCCTTCAGTGATGCTAAGTATAGTAATGTCAATTATCAGGGCAACGCTTGTTATGGGAAGGGAAGCGGCGCAACTCAATCTCGCTTTGGACAACCAAAGAGCTAGAGCCGGCCCTGGGCCATCGGGTTTGAAAACAGTAAACTTTAGCTCTAATTTCGAGATATGCACACCTATATTGTGTAACTCATGTAGTAACTGGCGAGAATCTGGGGGTCGAAAGAGATCTCAACTTTCCTGCATGGACTGCATTTGCGTCAAATCCGGAACACAATTTGGTGGCTATTGGAGAGAGGAGAAAAACGCAATGGGATGACATCTTCCCTCCTCATTCGAATTCTTATTCCTGCATTACTGGGAACTAGGAGTGAGGAGTGGATACCTGAGACAGTGAGAGAGAGGGAGGGAGACACAGCATTACAAAGCACGGTTTCCTCTCTCATGTCCCCGTGGGGAACAGCAGGGGGACGCTGAGAGTCCTGTGTCAGCCCCTGCACCCCAAAGCCACACTGCACTGCTCTCTCCAACCGTATTCTGATTGAAATTCGTATTTCATCTCCCCATGATACAGAACAGAACCATTGTTTTCCCTTCTCCTGCCGCTTCACCCCCCCCCCCCCCCCCCCATCACACACACACACACGCACGCGCACGCACACACACACACACACAGATACCCAACTGGCTCATCCTCCATGCCACACAGGTGCCACTGTTTCCACAGCACTCCTGGGAAGTGCATACAGGTTTGTCCAGAATGTTCCAAGGGATAACCACGGTACCCCATGTGTAAAAGCCCCATTGCTCCTAATGCTCTGTCACTCACTGAACTGACAGTTTTATTACAGCTTTTCCCTTCTGCTGACCTGGAGCAGGATAAAATATGCGGCATCAGGCGTGGGATTCCACTGTGGCATGTTTTAATTGGCATGGATGGAACAGGTAACAGTTAGGTAATAGGTAAGTCAACTGACTTTAGGGTTAGGGAAGTCATACACAGATTTTTCAGAAGATACAATTCTGTTTTTTTTTCCTTTTTTGAGAAATATGTCTGTTTTTCGATGCTCCAATTATCTGTTGCCGAAAAACTGATATCCAACCATCTCTTATTTCCACCTCTCATTTCGGCAGTTGGAGAACTCAGTGTATTGCTCTGCAGAAACGGGAATGATAATGATTTCCACAGCGCCAGTGCAGCAATAATATTGATGACTACTACAGTAATTAATCAGAAATAAAAGCAGCCTTGCATAAACATCACCAATGAGTTCACTTTCTGTAAATCTTTATCGCAGTTGAAGTGCTTAAAAAGCCTAAGAAATGGAGGACTTCTGACGTGGTATAGTGCAAGATGTGTCTAGTTGTGATCTTTAGGGTCTGTGAATTGGGGCTAATGAGAGAGAATGACTGACGACTTGAAATATAATACATGCTTTATCATCATTGTTTATAATCATTTTGGACAATGAGGAAAAGAGAGCATCTGGCAAAGTAATAGCTACTTAATATAACTGGGCAGGACTACACTTAAACGCTGAAAAAATATGGAAAATATATGTTACTCATTTCAAAGAGTAAAGTCTTCCTTCAGCTTGGTAATTTTTGGACACGTTTTTACAGTGAAGTGAAAATCTGGTCGCATCCAGGCCCTGGCAGAGAGGAATTGGGGAGGGGGGGGAATGGCGCTTGAGGATTTGGTTTGCTCACAAAAACCCCAATTTTCAAAATGCTGCTAGGTTTCTCTGTCACAGATGTCCAGATCACTGACCCTTTGCTCAAACCAAAGGATCCATGCTGTGATTTGAATCTAACAAGAATAAACCCACCAACAATGACAACAAAACAATCTGGATACTAATGCAAATGAACCATGAGACGGCCATAAGAGCTTATTAATTCTAGCAGACTGTGTGTGTGTGCATGCGTGAGCGCGCGTGTGTGTGTGTGTGTGCATCTCTGTGTACAAGTGTAAATATGTGTACTTTACGTACAAGTATGCTGAGAGTAAGAACTTTCTCATCAAGTTGGAGTGTTGTGTGGTCGATGTTCTGGCATTAATATAATTGATTAGACTAAATGGACGATTATGACAATATGTCAAGGTTACTTGTCGCTAGCGTGTTATCCCTACAGCTGGACGGATTTATTCTTTAGCATCCCCGGCTGATAAAAAACCCACACACACCACACACGCTGTGTGATTAAATGAACGACGGTTAAAAGCAAAGCGGTAATGACGGGAGCATGCGGGTCAGTTATAATTTAATTGTCAGCGCACTTGACTGGGAAGGTATGGGCTCTCTCTTGCTCGGCCGAGCGGAACATAGCGCTTTAGCGTGTACGGTAGGCCCCTGCTGACTGCCTGAAGACCCATTGCTCTTCCCGGATGCCTGGTCGCACAGTTTACTTATCGAGCCTCTCAGAGTCGGCGCACCACCGTGAGGGAAATGCTACCTAAATAGGCTGCTGCTGGCCTCCTGCAGTAACCTAGCAGGGAAACTCACCTTGATCTCTCCAACTATAACCAAGACTCACTGATAATGAAAGAAAGGCACTGTTTTATTTTAAATGCACATATTTAAAGTTTAGCAGTCCGTGCCAATTTTTTTTTTTTCCAGTAATAATTTTACTGCCACTTTTTGCACTGTCTGCATTTTGTGAACCTAACAGTATGGTCAAAACTAAATGTGAAATTTAAAATGAGTAAATATTGTGCGTTTTGCCATTTGAAAACCTTTGAAATTGTCAGGTGAACTTGGTGTCACGCTAACTTTAAATTCTCCCATTTATTAAGCTCATCTGTTGAAGTTGAGCAAAATATATACAAGTATATATATTTTTTTACAGTGTGACAAAACCAAAATACTTTTTTTTTTCAAGGACTAAAGATGACTCATTAAATGCTCTTGAAAACTCAATTTTTGATGCTACATTTTGCTAGTCAGTGCCGCCACATTTTATTTTGTGATTTCCTATGAAATATTGTGGTGATTTTTTTTTATCAGTTTAAAATTGAAGCCTCTTGAGTTCGGATTTCAGTGAAGACTGTCGATCTCAGTGTGATGGCAGCTGTGCATTGGAAATGTTTTTTGTGATTTGTGTCTTGTGATATTAGCCCGAGACAACAAAAAACAAAGATTTACTCTCACTCCAGGGAAGGCATTGATAGATCATGAAAACTAAGGTGGTAAATAACGTTTTCTCATCCTTCATTCTTTTACTTCAGCATTTAAAAATCTTTTCTGAAGAGCCATGTTAAATATTTGAATTTCAACAGTCACTTTATACCATCCATTCGCATGGCAGGCAGCCTTCCTGGGAACTTAGAAAGCTTACATTTGTTTCATAATTCACTGTCAAAACAGGTGTGCGGAAACAATCCCAGTTTCACACCTCAAATCTGGAGAACACCACTGCACATCCATTTAAAATACCCCTTTGAGTTATTTGAATTTGGAAAACAATCTTGTTTCGACTTTCATGACAAACAACTTTTCTGGAGCAGAGCGCTATAGGTGCCAGTGGTTTCATGATAAGTGGATAAAAAATGCTTAAATACTTTCTTCTACTTTCCTCACTTTCCAATATTGGAATTCCCTTCCAGACTATATTATGAGGACAGATTATAACTTAATCCCTTGTTAATTATAAGAGGCTTTTCCGCAGCTGAGTCGGAGATGTTAATGTGGAACTTGGAAATCCCCTAGGAGCTGCTCTGAGACCTACAGTCGACAGATTTCTGTGTCTGGAACAGAAGGGTAACGGTTGTGGAGAAAATTAGGGAGGGAGGGAGAGAGGGAGGGAGGGAGAGGGGCTCGTCCCAATCCCTTACTGTCACTTCCATTCCTCCTCTCCTTGGGCATTTTCATTATCCCAGCTCCACCCAGGAGGGAGGTAAGAATAAAAAAAATAATGTCCTGGGTCCTTAAAAACATCACTTTGCCATTTCCAAACGTGGCAGATTTGCGATATATGGGATGAGATGGATCCGCGGGTCAATCATTTAGACATCAAACATTCCGAAACAAAGCTCTCAAGCTAACGAAGCTCTGGGATTTTCTTGCTCATTTTTATCCCCCCGGCATTTAATGCGGGGGGATATAGCGATCAGTGTGTCCATCCGTCCGTCTGTAATAAAATCGTTTCCGGACCAGAACTCGAAAACTATACTACTTACAAACACCAAATTTGGTATGGAGCTTCTCCTTCTGGTCTAGTTGTGCCTTTTGGGGGTTTCGGTCCGTCTGTCTGTCCACACAGCCTGTAGGTTACACAACCTACAGCAGGGGGGATCCGCCATTGCCAGATGACTCTTGTTAGAAAAATTCTAACCTCAGTCTCCAGACTCCTTGAAGGGTCGGTGGATCGGCGACCGGCGGTGAACTTCGATCAGTATCCAGGACAGGCGAAGAAAAGGCGCGAGGAGAGGATGAAAAATAAGCGATTGGAACGTGCCCAGGGAGGTGTAGACGGAGTGGGAGGGGGTTTAGGGAGAGTTAAAGATGTTCTGCAGGGCAGGATGCCAGCAGTAAAGTGCGCTTTCAAATGCTGCAGTGCGCAACCTGTTCAGTGCTTATTTTTAACATCACCCCCACTGCCGTCTTCATGCCAAATTACTGAAAAGAAGGGGACCAGGCCTCCTTTTAATTGCACTGCAGGGATGCCTTTTTCATGGCTCTGAAAAACATTATTGCAATAACTGTGATTGGAAACTGCTGTCTGACGGTTAAGATTGGCATGCTTGTGCCCGTCAGATGTGGACAATCTGTCCTGAATTTACCGACTCAATGCACCTTTGTCTACGGCGGTAACACACATGCAGTGACTTCTGTAAGTATTTGGAAAATGGCCCGATTTCTACAGTCATATATTTCTACATAGTTCACTCAATATGGCTGGAAATACCAAATTAAATAGCAGACTGTCAGCTCTAATTTGATATTATTTAAATCCATGCCTTGAGTGGGAATTACACTCCTTTAATATTGTCACTGCCCAAATTCCCACAGACCACTGGAAGAATACTATTCTTATTTATAAGATTTTTTTCCCCTTAGATTGAGAATTAACAGGAATAGCGGACGTAAAATTATGTTTTTTTTTTTTAATTCTAGAAGAAACATTAATTCATGTTGAGCAGTGCGGGAAGAACTGTACCAGCATTGCACTTTTTGCATTGCATTTGCATTGTAAGCATTTAAGCAGAAGTGCTTACATACAATCTATTAATACAGCTGGATATTTACTCAAGCATTTCACTGTAAGTACCCAGCTCAAGGGTATAGCGATAATGTCCCACCTGAGAATCGAACCTGCAAACTTGGAACAACACATCCGATCCAGTAACTGTCCCGCTGCAGTACTGGCCATTTACAAGTCGCTCATTTAGCACGGGAGAGCGAATGAGCGAATGACATAAATTCACTGATCATTAATTAATACATAATTTTGTACGGGCCTACTCTCATTTGAACTGAGTGCCTTTTAGATGGGAGGGAGGCGGCCTCATAGACAATGATTGCCCCTCAGCGCGAGTAAGAGCGCATGCTCAATTAATCATTAAATTTCCGCCTGTGATTGGATGAGGCTTCCTGGTGGTTGAATCAGGCCAAAATAAGAGCAGCCCAGTAGCCCAGCATGGTTAATTAGCCATAATAAGTCAGTGCGGATTTCTTTGTTTGCACTGGAAGGTTAACGCTTGCTTGGAGGGGTGGATGATGCCCTGGAATGTTGCAAGGCAATAACACTTAAAAGGACCAGAAGGAGAATTACCCTGGTGCGCTAATGGCTCTTTTGTTATTGGTCGCCTGTGGACTATACCCTTTCTGACAGAGATGTCTGCAGCCTCTTTTCCGGACCCTGATGACCCGTGCGAGTGGTACACTAGCACCTAAAGACCAGTCACTAAAAACTAGCTCTACTGCTGCATTTGTTCATCCATCTATCTGTTACCTAATCTACCTATAAATGCTCAGGGTTATAGTGGTGGTGTCATCTGTCCCAGCATGCTTAGGGTGAGAAGAAGGAATATTTCTGCATTTTTGAGGAAAAATGCTGCATTTCAGGTTCCGAGTTCCTAATACATCAGTTTAAGTTATGCTCCTCACATATGTAGTGTCAATTGTATACAGGATCACCCTCTGCTAGTGAAGCTTATTAGAGATGTTGACTCATAGTAAGGTATTATTCTTCTAAGGGTAATGTAATTCAAAATCAATCAATATCGTAATAGTGGTTCACTAACATTGTTATAAATGCCAGGCCCTCACCACTTTGAGGAAAATTGAGGCGTAGTCTGACACATCGCAATAAGGCAAAATTAGTTAAATGTTCAAGGCTGCAGTGTGCATTAGGTCTTTTTATAAGCCCTTCCATTTCCTAAGACAGCAGTACTATTTGCTAGAGCGTCTCAATTCTTCCACCATTAGCCACAATGATGGTAATCCTGAAACCAATCTAACGATTCAAGAAGAATAACCTCACCGAGGGCCTTTTAAAAGATGTTTCACATATCAGATGCGGCTGCGAACATGCACATAAAATGGTGAAACAAAGGTTATTAATTAACTTTCAGGTCTCTCGTATCATTGAAAAGGAGGCTGAGAAGCTAGGAAGTGTATGCCTCCGTAACTGGGGGGTAAAGGTTATATTTGTCGGGCAAATAGAGCCATCCTTAAGCCTTGTTTCTTCTTAACTGCCACCAAGGACATTGCTGGCCCTTTCACACAGGCAAGCTTGCAACAGAAGGTGAGGAAAGCCAATCCTTTGTATATTCTAGCAGACGCAGCACTGAAATTGAGGGCTCATTGAGGCTAGGTGAATTTCTTCTTCAAAACACTGCCTCAACATCTTTCTGCTATTGAGTGATTTATACTTTCGTTCAACAGACCCTGAATGATTATTATGGTTTGGAAACCCTCAATCATGCTTAATTTTGCACTATGCGCTCAATCCCATGTCTTTACTTAACCCTACTGTATAACCTTTTAAGTCACTGGTTCCTAGAAATGGCCACGTCAGGCCTATATCAGATGTAACTTTTAATATCAGGACCCAAAATGGAGATTTAATGCTTTCCAGTGGCCTGTTGGACGTGCATCTAACACATCACAGTGGACATCAATCAAGCAAACCAACAAAGAAATCATGCATTCTTGTAAACCACTTGGGATCACTTTGAGGGTTAAGATGAAAAATATGACATAAGACTATTAACAAAAACAAAAAGCAAAAACAAGTGGTGCCAGGCACAACGAACTCCGCCCCTCGCACATACTTCGAGCAACTTTTCTGAAATTCGATAGACATCTATTCTGGGTCAGTGGCAATCCCTGAACCGAATTTGGCCATTATATTTGCTGCTAAAGTGTTATTAAACAAACAAACAAACACACAAACAAACACAGCAACCAACTGAACCGATAACAATACCTCTTGCCCTCCCTCTTAGGGTGGGGCGGGGTGAAAAAACAAAACAAAAAAACATACCATTTTCAGGGTTAACACAAGATCTGTCATCTCCCAGCTGCATCTTTGAAAACTTTTAATAATAGGCAGTATGCTAATAAAATGACTGTTGAAGCTGATAATTATCTTACCTGGATTTTCTGCTCTTCACAGAGGGTGTTGTTTGGGAGAATGAGCTGAAGAATCTGCTGTGCACTTATGAGGAACTTTCTCAGTCAATCTTGGTTACAAATGATAACAGATTACCAGTTTCAGAATGATGAAGATTGGTGATAGAGATGAACACTGAGATTGCACACCCACACCAGTATTTTCATTAAACTGATGGCCATCACTTATTCAGCATTATAATGGCAGATTTCTCGACTGGCTTTAAGTAATGTTTGTTTCTTACTTCAGTTCTAGCAGGGCTGCAGGATAAAGTCAGGGTCTAGCTTTACATTGGGCAAAAACCAGACAGAAAGACATCAAGGTGGGCAAAAATGCTGGCCGAGTGATAAATCGAGTAAATGGTTTAGGCAATCTAAAATATAGCGCAGGTTTTAAGTGGAATCCCCCTCAGCTATACACGCGGTGGGGTATAGCGCAGAGCATCCAGTCACTGTCAACACCAGCTGAACACGTCATTGTTACTATCAGACAACACTGTTCACAGTATTTTCCAGCGGACAAATGATTGAAGTGATGATCGTATTGCGGAATGTAATAGTGTTGTATAATACATTGAATTGTGGCTTTTATTTGAAATATATCCTTTATCAGTGTATTTCAAGCCTGAGTTGAATGTACTATGACTGAAGTAGGCCTCTGATATAATAGAACCTTTATATGTGCACCACTGGCTATTTTTTATTCAACTTGTTGTGTTTAACAGTCAATAAACTGATAATACCATACATATCCTCAACAGCATCAAAACACCTGCATAATACAGTTGTTATGATGCGGAACGTTTGTTTATGACTACATTACAAGGTGCTCGATATTTGCATTTACAAACCAAAGGTGAGGTCAGTTTAATATTTGAAGGATTATTGACATTTGAATAATTTGAATTCTGGCTGTGATGCCTCCCCAAATTCAACATAAATTCAGAGCATTGCATGTGAGAGTATAACTCAATCACTTGGGCAATACTTTACCTAACAGGCTTGTGGAGTTACACTGCCCAGAGTAAGATCCGGACAGCCTTATTTTTCTTCAACCTATGTTCCACATTTGGGAGTGGAACATCAGGGTTCCACTCAGTGCACTTATCCAACTAAATCAGCAATCCTGCCTCAGGCCCTGCTCCATTCGAGGCGAGTGTTTCTCTCTCCCGAAGGCTACGTTTGTAGCGGCAGCGGCGAAAAGATCGGTATCAAACGTGTCGGAATGAGCGGCAGGAGCCGGTTAAGCTCTCAGAGTGACAGACCAATTCATTACTTGACACCTGCTTGGCATAGCAATAATTAGACTGCCACACGCTAGTAAAAGACACAGCGCTAAAGGTGTCACACGGTGTTCCCTGGGCAAACAGGACTTGATTAGAAGCCAACGAGAGATCACACCCGAGAAATGACCCACTGAGGTCGAGATCAAGGGCACCTTCTGTAATTAGTATGCTTTACTGAAGGAGATGGGGGAGAGCCATTGTTCGAGCAAAATCAAATTAGCTCGACCAATGAGCAAGGATCACAGTGACCTTTGTGTCTGACTGGCTTTTCTTGTGACAGAATGACTCTGACGCTAGAGCGTGCATTCATGGTCTTTGGGACCTTGCAACAAAGATTTGGACTTTTTGTGCTATTCTACAAATTTTACATGTATTGTTTTTAGAACAATTTTTTTTGGAGCTGAAGTAGAATAATAATATGATTTTTTTATTTTTTTTTTTTGCCGTCATTTGATCTTGTTCTAACTGTGTTTCACAACTGCTTTTTTCCCCTTAAAGTTCGAAGAAAAGAAACATAAAAAGAAGGATTGTGGTAATAAACATGAGAGTGAGTCAATGTTGACCTGCATTTCTGTTTTTCTTGTGCCAGAAACCCACGGGTGCAGGTCAACAGCGATGACCAGCACCACACAGCACACGAAAGACCTCTCTGGACCTTCTCGTGTATCGAGCTCTTTTCCTTTGATGGTTAGCCAGCATGCGAGGGGGAACAGTGATGAACCGAAGCAAGTGTTTTAGCAAAGATATTTCAAAAGAACAGAAAAGGTCACCGTTAGAGTCTTGCTCCCTCTGTGTCTTATGCCAGTTTCGCTGCGTTTGATGGAGAGAGAGAAAGAAAAAAAAAGAAAATGCTATAGCTTTTCTCCAGTTTGGAGAGAATTAAAGACAAGAAGTTGCAAAGCAAACGCACACACACACACATGCAAAAAAAAAAACACTCAGACTGTGAATCTTACGGCACATTCATCTCTGCGGGGCCTTAATGCCCGTGTCCCAGAGACTCCCGAGATTAAAATTTTCCCCCTTTTTTCTGGCGTTCCGAACATTAATTCCCTCCCTGTCCTGACGCAGCAGTTGTCTGATTTAATAAGACGCGATTGGGGAGGCGATTCTGCGCTGTTGTTAATTCACCGCGAGGTCCGCAGTATCTCTCCTGCTGGGTCTCGACGGGAGATGTAAATCAGGTATTCAGAAAGCCACTCGGAGCGCGCAGCAATACCGCATTCTGACTTCAGATGCTCTAATGGGTGCAATTAATGTGTCAAATCCTCGCCGAGTGAATGAACTCTGAGATGCAGAAATTTGTTGATGGAGTAAATGAATATATGGTTCAGTAGGTGAGTTTTTGGAGAAAGAAACTGTACGTAGTCCAGGCGATACACATATGATTATCTCCATGCCTCTTCCTTTAACTAATATTGTTTTCAATTCTGGTGTGTTGGAATATAATTGCAATAATTGAGTTTCTATTTGTATTGCTGCCGATAAGAGGCAGCAAAAAGGTTAGATTATGGCCTGACTTTCAGTTTAGCCAAAGAGAGGTCTGATTAATCTGCTTTCTGATAAAATGAAGTGTGTAGGCCTCTTCTACAGGTTCCCCCAATACACACACAGGGACCCTCCAAAGTTGCATTATTACAATCTCTAAAATTAACATCAAATATCCAATTAATGGCTCACTGCTACCACATTCGCAGTGGGACTGCATGATAAGTGCATCTACCCGGTATCCCTTCAATCATCTGGGTGTCATAATAACTGTGTGCAGTACGGTTTTGACCAGTAAGAATAGCACAAACTCTCAGCAAGCATCATGACTTCGCTAGTTCATAACTTTCTGAAACTCAAGAATCCTGGAACCTTGTCAGACTGAGAACAAGAAAGGGAAACAAGCTCACTGAGCTCTAACTGCTGAGTAATCTGTCATAACATGAACTTAAAAAAACAAATGCTAGACCAAATTTTGTTTGTTTTTTTTTCATTTGGCATCTCTAATCCCACCCGAATCTGGAATGCCCAATTGGTGAACTATGTACAAAGCTTGCTCGTATGCGACCCTTTGCTGCCAACTCAGGATAGTGAAGACAGTTGACGGCCCTCCTCCGAAGCACGTGCCCATCAGCCACTGCTTCTTATACACTCATTGGTTGACTCTTCGCAAGGTCAGAACGAGGGCGGAGGATACTCGGACGTGAACGGGCTTAGAATCTTCCTGACGAGCGCCCGTCTGGCCGACAGGAGGCGCTTGAGCAACGAACAAAGCAATTTATCTATTTCCCCTTCCCGGCAGTCCCTTCCCAATTTGAAACCCTGTAGCGCGGTGGCCAATTGTGCGCTACTCTGAAAAAGCTGCCGACCACTGCCGGCTCGAACCCACAACGTGATAGTCACTTCTGCACCGCAGCATGGTGCCTTAACCGAGTAAGCTATTCGGCAGCTCTAGCATTTTTTTTTTATCAATAACAAGCTGCCTATCTACATGCAACAGATGTGATTGGGTTACTTCAAATGTAGCAGTGTGCTGAGTAGGGAGTTAATAGAGGTATGACCGCATATTAAAAAGTCTAAATATGGTCACCTACAACATGTTTAAGCTTATTTTTAATGTTGAGCACTACAGAAAATGGCGAGTGTACTTATAGGTAGGATATCTTAGCTGTTTCTGTATTTCAAGCCAGCTGAAGTTTATGCTATCATTATAGTAGCAGGCAGATAGCAATTGATTTTGCGACAAATAGTGGGTTTTTAAAGAGTTGTCATTTACTTATCATATTGTAAATTGTTACAATGGCTTTTGCACCATATGAAATTCAGCCTTTCAGAGAAGGAATACTTACTACTGTAGTGTGATCCTATATGCTGATACTGACAAGCTTAAATGTTCAAGCGAAGCATATATTTTCTCAACCCTCTATTTCAATTTTGAAGTACTCAAATTATGCGCTGTGCATTTAGCTTATTGCTATGTAATTATATTTGGTGAGCTCATAATATGATTAGTAAGGCTTCTCTGATATTCCTAATAAAAATGTAATGGCAATACTGGTGAGAAATACAAAATGGATAAACTGAGCCTTACAACTACTGCAGAAATTTTGTGGCAAAAATGTTGTTTATAGTGAATAATTACCAGTTTTGCAAAACATGGGGGAGCAGTTATGGAGTTGCCCATGATTTTAGCACTGTGAGTAATTAGCACAACAAATAACAGAAGAAGTTGGCTTTGGCTTGAAGATGAATTCAGTAACTCTTGGTCCATTGTAGAAAATGTTTCTTTTTAAATTAAGTTTTTTTCTTTCCCTTTCTTTCCACGTTATTAGCCTTCACAAATGGGATGCAAGGTGAGTGTAGATAAAATAAATCGAATAATCAAATCCCACAAGAGAAATTCCTGTTTCTCAGTAGCTTTCTACCATTCAGGTTCCCAGGCTAGGCTACACTTTGCAGGAAATACTCTCTTCTATATTTCTAGCCTTCATCTGGGACCCTGCTGTTTTACGTAACATATTATAGCATAGCATAGCCTGCTGGCAACACTAGCGATCTGTCTTAATAAACTCTGCTTTCAAGGTAGGCAATAGCCTGCTCGTGATGAGTTCAGACTTGAAAATGCGGAAACCACCATCACATGAATTGTTAAAAAAAAGTGCTTAAAATATGCGGTTGAGCAGTTGAAAGTGGCACTTTAAACACAGTAATTCAGCTATAGGTTGTTTATCGATTCTTATTTCTCCTTAATTTCTGACCTCAATGAGAGTTTTACTGGAGGGATCTTACTGGGACATTTACTCTTGTTTTCAAGCTTACGTTTGTTCATGTAATGCAGCACTTTTTTAAGCACCGCTTAGCACTGCTACTGGCCTATCAATAATCTATGCCAAATTCAGCTCAACTGCAAACTGAAAGCACACCACTGGTACAATTTTACTAGCTGCTATGTGAACAGTATGCATTTTATTTGTGTGAAATGAGACCCTGGATTGGACTAAAATGTGAATAGTCTCCTTCATATGTCTGTACGTATTCAGTAACTGAAGGTTTGAGTGGACAAGAATACAAAATATGTCTTAGCTTTCTTGAAACAGGGAATTAACAGGGTTACCCACAGGGATGCAGAAGTGGGGAGTCTAGATCTCTGGCCCCCCAGTTGATTTGGCACCAACGATGAGTGCAACCCACTTAATCTTTCAATCTACGTCTCACGTGATTGCATTATTTTTATATATATAAGTGCATCACTCTTTCATATCATTAGCATTGCTACAAAGATTATGTAACATGCTTTATGGAAAGGTGGCAATTACTATTACTTTTTTCCTGAGAATATAGATGAGGGATCCTCATAAATAGGGAATCTTAATACAGTCTACCATGAGTAATAAAAATACACTACAGTATCTTTTGCAATTAAAACCTCACTCAAAAACACTAAAGCATCTGCAGGATCTGTTAGAATGAAACTGTTGATTCCCCATCCGCTCCGCAGCCATTGGTGAATGTGCGCTTATGTGTAATTCACAGACCTACGCCAATCCTTTTTAGAGAAAACAATGTTGCTCATGTGAGTTTTAGGCTACATCCGTCCTCCATCTGCAATTCTATGTGACTGGCTCCTTTATACAAACACTGACCCTATTATGTGAACGCAGGCATAACTTGAGAGGTAAACCCTGGTTAGCACAGCGAGTTGATGATACCAGTCGTTGGTACCATGAGTACCATGGTTAGGATTTGTTGACACTGTCATGTCGCACTTCGTTTAACAAAGTTAAGAATTGTTCTAGACAAAGGCCTCTGATAATGCCCAAACCCTTGAAAAGGAAACACTCCCCCGCTAAATTGTTGCCATAATGCACTTCAGATTTTTTACTTCTCTCCCGGGAGTGTCAGATTTTCCATGGTAATAATCAACCGCTGCTGCAGTTTCCCACTCAGAAATTAAATATCTGCACTGAGTGCGCAACTAATAAAAGATGTTGCTGCAGGAGAGAGCGCGGAGCACACATTTATGCATACATAAGATGGATAGTAAGTGCCACAGCTTGCATTCAGATGTGAGACAATTACAGGAGGAGACTGAATTTATCAGCCACTTACATTCTCAACAGCTTAATACTGTGTGCGCTCCAGGCCGGCGCTGCGCTCTGTTTGGATGCTTGGCGGTGGCCACAGCTTTTGCATTCAAATGACCCATCTTACTGCGGGGGACATCGTTTAAAACACTCAGCCATGCAAACGGGGGCCCGCGCACGGCGAACGATCGCACCCAGGTAAATGCGTTTTTTTTTTTTTTTTTTTGCGAAACAAGGCCATAACCGGCGTCCCGACTCTAAACACATGATCACTCCCCTTGCTGAGTTTGTGCGCTAAGATGGGCCACATGTGTATTCCGCAGTGTTATGGACTCACATGAGTGAATTTGTATTTTTGAATAAGCTATAAGCCAGTTATGTGCTACAGATATATATATTTTTCGAGTCTCTGCATGCAGTGAGTGAAGTTTATGCAGCTCTCTGTAAATATTTTCATCTTATTTTCCTCCTTTGGAGAACATTTTGTCGTCACTTTGTTAGTCAAAATTAAGCATGCAATTTATCCTGTTCAGTCTCAGTGATTGAAAGCATATTCACTGCAAAATACTGACATACTGTGGAATGCTGGTGCATGAATTGTTTTATTTACCAGCTTGCACATGATAAATAATATGTATGTCGTCGACTAAAAATAACCAGTTCGTGTTGATGAGTGTAAAATTATGAACAAGGGAACAGATACAGACCATAATCGACATTCTCAAAGTCTCCACTTATTGGTTAGATAGCTGTTTCGTAAATCAGCATATTAACTGATATGTTGGTAACATAAACAACATGGCACTCATTCGGAATGAATGCTTTTGTGTGAAGAATTACGCGATATGGAGGAAGCATAAGTACGACGGTCAGATTAACCTGAGAAGTGCTGTGTGTCTGTGTGCAGGTACATACTTCATGTTTCTTTGCAGTATACTCAACAGCATGGAGTCTGCCATGATTATGCCTGAAGGCCCTTGTTTCAGCAAACTGGAGGAAGAAATGTGAAAGGCATAAAATGCCTTCAAATGTGCTCAAATTTATTTTTTTAAGTAGAGGGAACAAACTGTGAAGTACAATATGTTTTCTTTCTTTTCATGAACGTTTCTTTTCTGAAGATGATGATGCCAAATTGGCCTATTTCAAGCCCGGAATGTGACGTTTTCTGTCAGCTAATGTGTATTGAGGAGCCACGGAAGAAAGTGATTAAAGCCAGCTCAGAGATGTAATTATGTCAAACGCCGTGGTTGTCCTAAGTCCTCTTCAGTTGTAAGAGATTTCTCTGAGGTAAAAATACGGTGAATAAAAGGATGGAAAAAGAAAGAAAAGAGAAGGGGTTTTTGAAGAGGGTCCCTGCATCACCGCGTCACCCTGTGACCTCCCAATTGAAGCAAATGATGCCTTTTCTTGGAGATATATTTTCAAATAGGCTGATGCTATCTAACAAAAGGTGCGTAATATAATGCGGGAGATGGGGCGTAGAAGGGGGAAAAATATTCGCTTTTTGAATTAAAGCGCATGCATTGTGACCGCCACTCCATACATTAAGGTACTCTCGAGACCGCTGTACACTGGTGCACTGGTACGTACGGAGGAGGAACCTATTACTAAACGCTGCTTTTAATAATTGCTGTGAAGCCATGCATCCTCTTAGGAACATCCTTGTTTTATTACCCCTGTTTTACGTGTCAAGATTCTCATGAATACACTGCTTAATCATGCTTGCCCTGAATTTATTTGCGGTGTATGACGGAGTCGGTGAGATATCAATTAATATAGGCAAAGAGGACCCATAATTTATAATTAGCGGACGAATGGGTCGTTATAAACAGCAACACTGAGCATAATAGCTGAGTTTAAAAAAATGTTGATATATTCCCCTTGCAAATTAATACAGTGCTTATCAATGATGGGGTTACATAACGTGGAAAATGAATAATAATCTCTGAGTTAGGAGTCAGGCGGATGTGTGACGGGCTTGATTTGATGCCGCTGATGTCCTCATAAGAGACTGAGAACTGGCTAATAAAGGGGGCCGGTGAGCCTGGGAAGTAAGAACTGCGATGAAGGGCACGCCCTTACCTACTCGCCCATATGCTGGGTGTTCAACAGCACCCTGGGTAGTCTTCCAAAGAATTGAAGAATTAATCCCAGGAAATGCGTTTGGCTGAACATGTGAGGATTCCCAAATTGGCCTTTCAACTTAAATTTCTATTCATTACGGTATGGCCAACTAAGCACCTTCCCTGGGGTTCACTTCCAAATACTTATTACTTCCAATTTGAATTGTCCGCAGAGCGGATGGCAGCATATTGGTTACACAGTATTTATTAGACATACTGTGCATAATTGTCCAGATCACGGCCTCACGCACACTTTAACAGGGCTTTTTTAAATTTTATTGTGATAGGTGGTATGGGACATTTCATTCGCCACGCCATGTTTTTACTATCGCTGAATCTAGCAGATGGAAAAAGGCAGTGATATAAAATGGCATCGCAGCTGATTACCCATTACAGATGCTAATCTTTAAAGTAGAAGCCATTTGAGGCCATCTTTCAATCAATTCATTTAGTTTTAGTTTCTGCCAGTAAAAGAATGTTGTAAAAAAAGTCAATGACCAATCAGAAATATTTGATCGCAGTAGTAATTAAAATTCTGCAAGCCGGTTGGACTCAATTTGATTAAGATATGGAATCTAACAAGAACAGTGCCAGTTTTGTCACCCATACATGCAGTGCGGCTTGTTAATGCTTGTTAATTTTCGGTGTTCATATTTGCTTGGTTCATATAAAATCCCTAGGAGTGTGAGATCAGATTCTTGTCCTTTTTTTATCTTGGTATGTGCTGAAGTTTTCCTGGGCAGTGACTTTTTACACCTGCCACTTCAAAAGGAAACCATGCATGAGCCTTACAGAAACCATACAATGCAAGTCTGTGAAAATTTCATCTGCACTTTAAATAATGAAGATTTCCATCACAACGAGCAGCCAATTACTCTCCAAGAAAAAGGACGAAAGCCAGGAACGCTCTGTGGATAGCGAAAGCTTCCTATGAGGAAGCCATTGTCATCTCACGCTGGCCATGTTCCTCTTCTGGGAATGCAATGTCACGACCATTTTGAATATGAATCCGGTCCGTGCTTTGAGCATCTGGTTGGGATAATGAGCCTTCATGAAACTGAAAATAGCTGAAGCTAGCATAGGCTATCTGCTTTCCACTGAATTGACACAGTGATTGTGTTTTGCAGTTGTGAGAAAAAAAAAGGTAATACTTAAGGGTGCATTAATTTACATTAGCTAATGCAGTAAGACGCATTAACTATCAGTTAATTAACAGTAAGCTAATGGGTCTAATAATCATTTAGTACTAGTGTTCATGTTATCTTAGGTGTTAATTTATAGATTATTGAATAGTTTCATAGTTTAAGGTGTTACTTAAGGGATGTTAAGGTTAAGGTTACTTAATGGTAAGTTAAGGTTACCTAATGCTTATTTAGCTCTCTGATGCATTGGTTAACTGTCAATTCATTGGAAGTTAATGCTTATTACTGCATTACAATAAGGATACATTAGTTAAAGTGTTACCCAAAAAAAAAATGCAGTCCATTAGTTAAGACTAGGCGATCACTGACAGCCCAAAATTGTTCTGGCTATCATTGAGTTTAGTGGGCCATATTTTGCTATTTCTACTTAGGCTTTGATATGGCCAGCTTATGGAAGATTTCTGACCCTATTCTTGAATGAACAGTGTTCTGGGTGCCAGGGAGCAGTTATATATCACCAAGTCAACTAAATGCATGTTTTTGAATAATTTAGCATCTTTGATTTATTTGTGTTATTAATAACATTATAAGGGCTGCCACAGAATTTTAAGGGACTTTATGCTCCCAGGCATATATTTAAAAAAAAAACTTGGCTGGAAGATTAGTGCTAATTTCTATATTTTACTGAGTATTAAAGAGAGCAAACATTACAGCATTACAGCTCTGCAACTCCTAACTTGAACCGAATTGAAAATGAGCTATTTTGACTGAAGTTGGGCTTTCACACAAGCAGTATACACTAAGCACACCGAAGATCGTGAAAATTTAAGGATGGAGAAATCGTCGACGATCCTGGAGTATTACATGTTTGAAGATAACTTGTACATTGTCAAATACTGAGGACAGGCACACATACACTATATAGCCAAAAAGTGTGTGGACTTTTCACTGAAACCAAATTTTCATACTGCACAAAGACATTTTCAAATTGGAAATGCTTGACACATTGTTAGGACCGAGATTTCTGTTTGTGGGTATTTCAATTCAGATTTGTTTAACTGTAAGGATTTTGTAGCACTTAGGTACCACTTTACCTCCTCCCCTTCCCGAGGGCTCCATGTCAGATCTTTGGAATTTAAAAATTTCTGTTTACTATGTATTTTCATAAGGTTTAAGTGAAGTGTTCACAAATGTTTGGCTTCATGGTATATATTTGAGAAATCTCCAAATACAGCATATCTCTATCTCTTTATCACAAACAGACGCACTATGACAAAAACACGCTTACACACACCACTCGCACGTATGCACGCGCACACACACACACACACACACACACACACAAACACACACACACAAATGCTCAGAGACACTCGCTATGGCAACACATTTTCCACAATTCCTGCAGGCCAAGGACAGCACATTTATTTCGGCACCGATGAAGTAATGTTGTGGCGATTTATGAACCTGCCGTGATTTGCAGTGATGACAAATCACAACAAATTGTGTAAACTTTATGGATCACTTCCTGTGTCTCAAACAGTCTTATCCCAGGTCACGGGGTTACATTAAAGTTATGAAGCGTAGACAGGTTTTTAATCTTCTGTGTCTGAGCGGGATTGTCTCCATTAAGAGCCCCAATTTCACATACTTGAAGACACTCCAGTATCTTAGAGATAGAGTGGACAGTACTTGGCCTGCAGTAGCAAGGTATCTTGAAGTGTCAAGACACTTTGTGAAAAATACTACGTTGTACAAGATCTAGATATTTTTGATGTGATGAAATGCTGTGTCCAGAAAAACATGGCGTCCTGAGTTTGTATATTTCTCTCAGTATTAGTGTGATGCAGCTTTAGTGAAGCACTGCAACCTGCGGGTACAGCGTTAGTATGAGGCATTGCACCACAGTATTAAAAAGGTTTTTCTTGAACTTACTTAGGGGAAAACATTAGTGAAAAATTAGAGTTTAAAGGGTTAGCTGGTCAATCAATTGCAGAGTAACACCATCAACCAGTGCATCCTGCTGCTCTCCTGGGCCAGGGCTAGTCACCCCTACTATATGTACAATTCTGATTGTCTTGTCTTTTCTTTCCGGACTTTTTTTCTTTCCTGAAAATTCCATGTCAGTGTTCTTGAACCCCATCGCTTTCAGTCAGCAAAGGCTATTTTTATATCAGTACCAGATTGTTCAACAAAAAATTAATGACCTTAGCAATTTAGAAATGCAATGCAGACCTTTACTGAAGGTCATCTGCCCCTACAATTTATGGTATGACAAAGATAAATGTTTTCAAAGCTGATGTATTTACCTGCGTGCCTTTAAGACGTGAGTGCACATTTTCAATCTTCAATAATGAACCCAATGGCCTTAGTGGTCACTGTTAGTCATTTTTGTTAACGTAAAATTGTTTTGTCTTTTGTGGAGCGCGGGATAAGAACATTCCAATCACATATTTGTGATCTTATTCCTCAAAGGCTTCAATTCCCATGTAATCTCACCCGTCACACGGTTGTATAGCGTTCTGTATGTGTGATTGAACTGCCAGAGAAGGTATGTGCGGTGGGTGATAGAGGCTGGCTGTCCTATTTATTTTTTCCCCTAAGCCATTCCAGCTACTTGCCTCCAAGTTTGTGTCAACCCCGATCTGAACTGCCTTTTTTTTTTTTCTTCGAGGTTCGGGTCCCAAACTTTCATCTCTTCCCGGGCTGACCGTCCCTGGTCACTTCTGCAGGAGGAAGACGGAGAGGACGGGGCCCGCTGGGGATGAAGGAAATGCCCGCTGAAAGCAGGAACTGCGACAGAGACGAGGAGAAAAACGTCCCCGGGGAGTGAATTCGTACAACAAGGGAGGCCCCAGATGTCCGAGGCTTCCGTATAAACCTGCAAACATCAAGGACTTAAATGCAAATGCATCTCCGAGCTCACGCGCGAGACCATGCAGCACTGGTGCACCAGAATGTCATTTTCATATCCTATGATGCACCGTGCGTAGCCGTGCATTAGAAATTGGTCTCTGGGCGCTTGCTTATTCCTTTGTTTTATTTCATAGAGAAAAGAATAATTTAAAAACAATAACTGCTGGGGCTGTTCGAGGCTTTATAGTGCTGGTTTTGTGCTATTGTTGTTAGTCTAACAAGATTCTGGAATAGAAAGGCAGCTGTACATTATATCTGCTTTTCAGCGCACAGTGGCGCTGGACATAAATCCTACTGGGTTACAAGAGTGGGGATATGGGGTGAGGTAGCAGAGGTGTGTGTTGGTGTGTGTGTGTATGCATGTGTGTGCAAGTGATTATAAGTGTCCTTGTGAGCACGTGGGCGTGTGTATAAATGTGTTTGTGAACGAGTGAGTGTACGAGCGTGTGCATGCGTGTATGTGTCCGTGATATGCGTCCTTGTGAGAGAGTGGGTGTGTGTGTATGCATGTGTGTGATTGTGAGAGTGTACACACATGGGTTTGTGTCAATGTGTATGTGCACTTGATCATGTGTCCTTGTGTGTGCGTGCGTGCGTGTGTGCGCGAGGGTCGGCATTTGTGTGTATGCATGTGTCCGTGCATGATAATGTGCCCTCCTTAGAGCGTGGCTGTACATGTATGTGCATGTGTGTGTGAATGTGAGCGTGTATGTGTGTGTGTTGGCGTATGTACTTGCGATCGTGTGTCCTTGGGACCGCATGTGTGAGAATATGTGTGAATGTGTCCTTCGCTTGGTGAGGGCTTGCTTAAGTCCATCATCGGACAGAAGACTGTACGCGCGTGACAGTTTGGTTCGTGTGAATGTCTTTGTGTGCTTGTGCATGTGTTTGTGTATGAATGCGCTTGAGTGTGCTTTTTTGTGTTTGTCTATTTGTGTGTGTGTGTTTGTGTGTGTTTCTGTATATGAACACTCATGTGCTTGAATCTGAGTGTGTGTGTGGGTGTTTCCCATGTGACCAGGATGCATCAGCCCTGGGTGCGGTGGATGCACTCTGCTATCTGCACCCCGGGTTAATGTGCACCGGTCACGGCGGCCTAATCTATCACGGGGCGAGCGTTTGAGCGCGGGCCCCCTGGCGCTTTCGCTCGCCGCTCCGATGCCACATCCTCGCGCCGCGGTGACCATCCATTTCGGTCAGATGATAGAATCCTCTGCCGCTCCTTTGAAGTGGCTCCGGGCTTCAAATCCATGAATGTCAAAGATCTTTTAGCCTCCATCCCCTCTCAGAAATATCATGAATAATGTCAACCTTCACCTTGAAAAATTTCCATGTTCCGCAATGCATTCTGACAGTCCCCAAAATCTATCAAAGCCCCCTCTGCATCTCTTGCACCATGTGTGCTGTGAATCTTGAGGGCTTTAAAACAGCATATTCCTCTTTTTATTTTATTTCTGTTATTATGGCCTTTTTACATTTATGACTCAGACATCCGGTGGCAAAGCAGTGAAATTGTGTTGATTGCTAATTCGATGCAACAGATGGCAAACACGCTGGATTTCTCTGTTACCGGTGAGGCCTGGACTGACCTCTTGAATTTATTAACTAACTTGCCCGACTCTGATTCACAATAGCGGTCCTGTGCTCATTTTGAAAACAAATTTCAGCTCTAATGGTCAGAGATAGTACATACTCTTGTACAGAGGTTTATGAGTCAAAGTCTAGTTCATTCTAGAAAGGTTATCAGGTAAGAAGCAAGGAGATAAATTGTATAATTGCTGGGATGGATTTTGAATGTTATTGATGTTGCTCAGGCAACATTGACACATGATGCATTTAAAACAAAAAAGCATGAGTGCCATACACGGTGTTCAAAGCCTATTTGATAAATAAGTTGCATGATCCAAAGACATTAGAAGCACCAAGAATAGCAAATGGGACCAGACACAGAAACCAGTGTGCATTTACAGCTAACCAACACCCTTCTGTCTGTATGTTTTTAACCTTTTGAATTTAGCAGATGTCACATTTGCTAAAGCCATTAAAACCATAATACAGCAACCACCAACACAACACAGACCAACTAGTGTGCCTTAAAAGTTAACCAGTGGCTGTCACACACTTCAGTTGGTGTGTTTTGACCTTTTGAATACCTACCAGCATGTTCTCAGCAACTGTTTCTCAAACTGTGAGGATGGTATGAGAAACTCTATGAGCCCTGGCCTGTAAGTAGCAGATGGTGCTCTTGTAAATGGTCATGCACTAATACCGCAGTGCTGGTAAACATGACATTACTGCTGGTGCGTTCTTTCACCCTCCGGAGTAAACAGAAAGGTCAAGGACGCCACCAGATTTGAGGAAGTTTGGGATATCGCACTTCTTTCCCTGTTATTCACTTTTGAATGAAAATATTTTGATATTACAATGGCTGGCATTGTTAAGCTGGTTCAATAGTATCTGTATTTCAATAAATTTCAGAATGGAAAATTACTTTATTTTGTGAGTGAAGTACAAAAGTAATTTGATGTATCTATAAAGAATAGTTATGAAAAAAAATTGTCAAAGTGAGGCATTTAATATAAAATGTACTTTATATAAACATGTACAAATATGACTGTTGTGTTGGCTGACTGTAGGAAAATATTGACTTTTAGCAACATCCATCCATCCATTATCTAACTCACATACAGTGGTGAGAAAAAGTATTTGCCCCCTTTCTGATTTCCGCTAAATTTGTATATTTGTCACACTGAAATGTTTCAGATTATCAAACTAATTTTTATTTGACAAAGACCAAGATAACCCGCGTAAACTCAAAATTTGGTTTTCCAATTATTATTTGTTGAAGGAAGAAACCTAACCAACCCCACCTGGCTATGTGTGAAAACATCATGTTGTGATTCTGCCTGTCTGCCATGCCTGCCCTGCGTTGCCATGTCCTTGTTCTGCTTTGAAATGCCCATGATCTGTTTACCATGCTTATATTTGGATTTTTGCGATGTCTGACTATTCTTTGTAATGTGTATTGTGATTTGGTTACTTAGATTTATTCATGCATTGTCTTAGTTTACCTTTTCCGTGTTTTACTTTTCACCATAGCTTTACTCCAGTCCACGTTTTTGTTTCTACCTTGCATTGCACTTTGTCGCCCCCTGTCTGGTCTCTTGTCTTGTCATTGCTCACAGCCCCGGTATTGCGTGCTACTCTTTCGGGTGATTTAATGGTTTCTGGATTTCAGCCTTCCTTCCAATCTCGTTTACTTCCTTCATCTTGCTTTTCTATTTTACTAACCCATACTAACAGTTTGTTATTTTGCTAGAATTACTAACACAAACTAACATTGTATATAATACTAACTTACTAACGAGCACTAAGGGATTGTATAGCTGCAATTACTGATTGATTAACAGGCTCTCAGCACTCGCCCTGTTCTAGTCTCCGCCTCTTGTCTCTCCCTAATCTTCTCTGCTGCGTTTCTGTGGATTCTCCACACCTGCTCACGCTGTCCTTTCTCTCATTGTCTGTGCGCGTTAGAACTCCTTGACCGGAGCCGTATGTTTGTCTATAGGATTGTCTCGTGATCCGTGTTTTGGCTTTTGCCTATTTTATGTGATTAGGTTCTCCCTCTTGTTCCCTCCTTTGTAATTAGTCTCATTTCCAGCACCTGTGTTCTGTGTAGCATGTGATTCCCCTGGAGTGTATATTAGGAGTCTTTTCACTGCGCTTCCTTGTCAGATCGTTTCTCTCAGTTTACTTGTGTCACGGTTCTCTCGCCTAGTTCTCTCAGTGATAACTTTCTGACTGGACCGTCTGAATTTTAGATTTTTGGCTTTGTGATTTTGGATTTATTGTTGCATCTGCGTTTTTTGCCCAACTACAAGTTCTATGACTGCTGCCCTGGTTACGGTTTGGATTACGCCCACGGGATTTTGGCTTTGCTTCTCTGATATACCTGTGCCTGTGTACCAAACCCATTTATGTCCGACCACGAGTACTGTGATTGTTGCCCTGGTTTAAGTCTCTATTTTTGCTCAACTGGATTGTGATTTTTTAGGAGTGTGGACTTTGTACCTTTGCCTTCTGCCCTGCTGGGGTTTTCCCCCTTTATAAATAAAATCGGATCTACTGCATTACTTGGTTCTCGCGACTGGTTCCTGATCGCATCATGACGCACAACTGTCCGTCAATTAACCAATTCAACAAATTTAATTGATTACTGGGTTTAATTTCACAGGACACACCCGGGCATGATAACTGCCAGGCTTGCTGTACCTAAATACTACTTAAATAGAACCTGTCCAGCAATGTGAAGTAGATAAAAACTGCCACGATGCTGCGATCTAAAGAAATTTGAGAGCTGATGGGAAATAAAAATCAATGATATCTCTCAATCTGGAAAGGGTCACATAGCCATTTCTAAAGTTCTCAGACTCCAGCAAACAACAGGGATCAACAGCCATAATCTACAAATGGAGAAAACCATGAACAGTGGCGAACCTTCCTAAGAGTGGCCAGGCTACCAAATGTCTTTCTATAGAGCATTGACAACTCATTCAGGAGGTTATAAAAACCCCAGAGCAGCCTCTAAAGAAATGCAAGCCTCACTTGCCTCAGTTAACGTCAGTGGTCACGATTCCGCAATATGGAAGAGACCATGCTAAAATTGCATTCATGTGAGATTGACAGAGCAAAAACTACTGCTAACCAAAAATAATACAAAGGCTTAAAACTACTGCCAACCAAAAATAATACAAATGCTTGACTCGTTTTCCAAAAAGTATCTTGATGACCCCCAAGACTTATCAGACAATATTTTCTGGATTGATGAGTCAATTAGACAACATGGGTCCCATTGTATCTGTTCATAAAGCTAACACAGCATTTCATGAGAAGATCACACTAACAGTCAAACATGGTGATGCTTGTGTGATGATCAGGACCTGCTTTGCTGCTTCAGGACTTGGGCAACTTACCCTAATTAATGGAACAAATGAATTTTGCTCTCTACCAGAAAATCCTGAGGGAGAATATCCAGCCATCAGTTTTTTTTTTTTTCAAAAGCTCAAGCGCAGATGGGTCATGGAGCAAGACAATGACGTGAAACACACAAGGAGGTCGATCTCTGAAATCCTCAAAAGAAGCAAAGTGAAGGGTTAAGAGTGGTATAGACAATCCTCTCTTGAATATGATTGACATGTAGTTGGATGAACATAAAAAGGCTGTTCCAGCTTAAAAACTCTCCATTATGGCTTTCTTAAAATAATTCTCCAAAGAAAAGCAACCAAATTTCCTCCACAACAATGTAAAAGACTCATTGCCAGTTATCGCAAACATTTGATTGCAGTTATTTCCGCCAAGTTTGGCACAATGGGCTCTAAATTCGTAGCCCAGCCGCAGGCGTGGTGCAGGCATGGCGAATGGGGGGTGCGCCGCGCCAACGTGGTGTGTCCAGGTGTATGTTGCAATTTGTGCCTGGTGTAGCCTGCCGCAAGCACTCCTCTGTCCCGCCTCCCTGCGCAAGTGGCAAAGAAGGCGTGTTTGGGTAAAACACAGCCAAGTCAAATCTTCACCAGTCAAATGAGCTCCTCTCCTCACCTTTAATGTGTTAGAATATAGAAGCCTCTGTCCCATATCTGCATGATCTGTTAATGTTGTATTTTACTTTGCTGCTTCAGGTATGTTTTCTGCACTGCTTACGTCTACATTAAGCATTACGAATATGAGTTAGCTGGCTTAGCTAGGGCATTCGCAAATTATTAACATCAGCGAACTTGAATGGAATTTCAAAACGAAACTACGTCAGATCATTCAAACATATGAAGTTGGAATGAAATACGACGGTTGCTCATTGGGTAGAGAAATAATGGATAGCGTGTTCCTATTATTACACCCTGTTGCTGCTTAAAATGTTGAGATTAACAAGCATGGACAACAATGCAAGATACTTTACACATTTATTTTCAATATGTGATCTTAACTCAGTACGAGATCATAGCAATCAGGCTGTATTTCTCCAACCCCCACTAAAAATGACTTAAGTGACAATAATAGTAGAGTATTGAGCTGCTTGTACACTGGACGCGAAATAAATTTTTTGCCCGACAGATTGCTTTAAATGCAGTGTCTCATGTCCGAAAGTCTGACAGGGTTTTAATATATCTCTGTGTCCAACAATCAATTATTGTATTTAATTTCTTCGAATCTAATGACTCTTTTAGATATTGAATGTGAATGTGAATAAGAGGGCTCAGTTCTTCAAGATGAGTACCGAGAATTTCAATCAATGTTTCTGTTTAAGCTCTGCTCAAGAAAGTGAGTCGACATTGGCACGGGACAATGTACAATGCCACCGTGTCTGACAAAAAAAAAAAGAGGACGATTAGAACAGATTGATAATGAAATAAAGAATAAAAAGAAACATTTTAACAACAGAACATCCAATGAACACTGCAATTTATTTATTTGCGGGTCATCTTTTTTGGATGTTCCGTTTGTTGGTGATATATTTTATTCTTTATTTCGTTATAAATGTGTTCTCATATCAATACTTTTACTTTTTGCTGACTGCTGGACATGGAGTATTTTGCATTTCGCGTTGAACAGTCTTGATCGTGCATGCGATAATTTATTCACACTGTCAATGGTCATGGAAATTGATTTGCCCACTGACTACAAGTACTATTTTATTTCTGGTGTGGAAATAAAGCGTGAATCTGTTCGATCCATCAAACTAATTTTCAAAAGAAAGACCGAATGAAGACTGTTGTCAATCTTCAACGGAAGAAAACAGAAGAACAGGCTAAAAACACCAAGAAAAGTCGATAGCTATCAATTTGCTTTTTGTGAAGGTCAAACACAAACATGGCCAAGATTGAACGTCTAATAATTCCTGGAATACTCTGAAAAATTAGAACTTTAATGACTTTCGGATACAGAACTATATTAAAACCCTGTGCGACTATCGCGCCTTTGCATTGACTTTGTCTGTAATCAGTCGTGCAAAAAATTTGTTTCGTGTCCAGTGTGCAAGCGGCTTTACTGAGCATAGAACGCAAGCATGCTCTCTCTCTCTCTCTCTCTCTCTCTCCCTCTATATATATATATATATATATATATATATATATATCCAGTTTGTGATTGGCTGAGAAAGATGTGAAGTCGCTAGTTTGCATCACAGATTCAGCTGCATTGATTAAGCCAGGTCAAGTTTCCATCACGCGTGCCAACCGCCTTTAATCTGACATCAGGACAATCGATGTAGATACTATAATTTATGTCTTGATTCAGATAGTTACATTAAATAGTGCTTCCAGTAATTATTTATTGCATTGTAATGTGCCTGACATTCTGGAAACCTGCCTGTGAGATTTCGGTGACCTGTGCGCACTGTGTGCGCGGTCAGCCAAATTACCACTGTACAGAAATTAAACCAGGCTGGCCTGCGAGTTTTCTGCAACGGAGACTTTTTCTACGAAATTGTCACTGCGTCTTGATGAATATGTGACACTTCCCCCTACTACGCCGCCACACCCATCTCAGCGTGCGTTCGTCAACCAAAGGCTGCACACGGTGTTGCACCTCACGAAATTACCACTGCGTGGGCTGCGCCACGCTACGCCACCTGCGCTGCGCTAAGAAATTAGAGCCCAATGACTTTTCTAACATGGATAATATAAGTTCTGAATTCCTGTTTATTAAATTATTATTTAAAAGCTGCATTTTGTGTTTAGTCACGTTGTGTTTATCATATGATAAAATTAGTACGATCATCAGAAACATTTAAGTATGACAAAATAAGCAAAAAATTGAAGGAATTAGGGAAGGCGTAGATACTTTTTCACAGCACTGTATTCCTGGCCATGGTTGCGAAGGGGGTGGAGCTTATCCAACCATCAAATGAGCAAGAGGCAGGAATATTCTATTATTGTTGAAATACAAGTCAGTTATTTGCAGGGCACACCAAATTCACACACTCAATTCATACCTATGGGAAATGTAGAATCTCCAATCAAGTTATCATGCATGTCTTTGCCTGTGAGAGGAAAGTAGAGCCCCTGGAGAGAGCCCACACTGTAATAAGTAACCTATAGAATTTACCCAATAAATCTGAAGTAACAATTTGCGTGGACTTTTTAATTTGGGTAGATTTAATTCCATGTATCGCGTATAAAATAACTGAAATAAAAAGCTATGAAATACTTAAATAAATTGCGTTAAATTTACCTCACATTTATGTATATATTCTATAGCTACTTACTCAATAAAATAGGGTAAAATTATCTCTAAATTGCTAGTAGGTAATACCTGATAATTACCAAGAAAAGTTAATCAATATCAGATAGTAACCATTACTTTTTCAGATATGGTAAGACTTACCCCCTAAAAAAGACATTCAGATGGTTATCATCTCCATGTTTTCTTTTTTAATTAGGCATCTCCAATCCCCTCCAAATTTGGAATACCAAATTAGGGAGTTATGCACAAGTACTGAAGATTCTCTTGCATGTGGCTACCAGAAGGGTGTAAGTAGCTCACAGTTCTCGTCTGATGCCCGCACCCATTAGCCACCGCCTCCTGAGATTTTATCCATCGAACCTTCGCAACCTCTGCCAGAGTCAGGTTGGAGAATACATTCACTCACTTAAAATTTTATTTTATGACCACCCACCTCGTCAACAGGAGGCGCCTAAAGGAACCTCTAATCTACTAACCCTTCCCAGCAGGCCCTTCCCCAATTTGCATCCCTGTAGCGCATTGGAGCTGCCGACCACTGCTGGTTGGTACGACCGGGGCTCGAACCCGCGACGTGATTGTCTCTTCAGTGCCTTAACCGAGTGAGCTATCCAGCAGTCCCATCTCAATGTTTTTAATCCATAAAATCATTTAATCACAAAAAAAAGCACAGAGTCAAGTGCAATACAACAGCTTCACACAGAGGGGGGCAGGGACAGATTCAAAGTTTCATTTCAAGTAATGGCACGTAACACAGACTCACGCCGAATACAAATGATTAAGTGGAATATCTCATCATTTCATGAATTACCATTTGCTTTCGCACTACACACTGCAATAGCCCCATGGAAGTAGCTTTGCCTCACTTCTGCAGTTCGACGACAGCCGGAGCGAGAGGAAGATGGCAGTCCAAGAGTTCCCTGTCCCGCTCACTCAAATACACAGTCTGACGCATGCGCACTTTGGAGTACAGGACTCACGGCTTTTCACCCTATTTTTCCATGTAACAGTTGTTACTGTTAACGAATAGGTAGTATGTGTAAATTTTACCCATTACTTTATAATTCCTTGGCTGACTACAATAATCAAGTAAATTTTATATGGTTTGCATAGATTATATTTACCACTCTCCAAAATCACCTTTTACAGTGCATGCTAACACAGGAGGAACATGCAAACTCCTCACTGAGAGGATTCCACTCAGGACTCAAACCAGTTTGGTCATCAGTGTGTAAACAGAACATGAATTGGTATTGTAACAGGTACAGCACCCATAACACAGCTTTTGAGCAAAAAAAAAAACCAAAACCCACAAAAACAAACACTTTTTGTTTGGCAAGTTTGCTGTGAGCCCTGGCAATATTATATCTTGGGTCCAAAATTCCAAAATGAGAGCATCACTGTTCTTTTTGCTTTTATAAAAAGAAAAAAGTTCAATAAAAGCCCGAGAGGAGAAGAAAACCCATGTTCTCAGACATCCTTTGATCACCTATCATTTTACAGAAATAAAAAAAAAAGAAAAGAAAAAAATTATCTTGTACTTTTCATGCTTGAAGCAAATAATATTGAGCGTGGAAAAAGATGTGTTGCAAAAATCTTCAGGGATAAAGAGCTTGTTTTTAAAAGTTATTGTGTTTCACAGTCATTTGTTATAGTATTACATCATTTTATCTTCTGATTACAGTGACCGCCATATTTTTAACTACTGATAATAACATTTTTACTTCTCAGTTTTCATATTTGTCACACCAGGGATCTCATACTCAACTGACTGCTCTATCTGCCGGTATTTGATGAATTCCCGCCGTAACGTGCCTATTACGACTCACTGAATGTCTAAAGATCGGCATACTTTGGTTCCAGTGCCAAAATTATTCATTCATTCATACATTCGTTGTCTTAAACCGCTTCTTCCTCATTAGAATCACTGGGGAACTGGAGCCAATCCCAGCTCACTATGGGTGAAAGGCAGGGACACACCTGGGTTCAAAGGCCACATTCTTTGATTAATTTGTTCATTTTCTGATCTACTTCTTTCTTATTTGGGTTCCGGGGGTGGAGCTGGAGCCTCTCCCAGCCGACAATGGGCAAAGGACTGGGACACACCCAAGACAACTCGGCAATCCATCAGATGGCGCGCACACACCATTAACACACTCATACCAATGAGCAATTAATAGTCTCCAATTGGCCAGACATGCATGTCTTTGGACTGCTGGAGGAAACTGGAGTACCCAGAGAATTATCCCATGCCAACATGGGGAGAACATCCAAGCTCCGCACAGAGAGCCCCCAGGCTGGACTTTCTTGTTGTGGGGCAAACGTGCTACCCACTGCATGACCGTAGCACAAAAATTAGCTGCTGATTTAATGCGAATACTGGAAACAGAGACCCTGGCCCTCTAGAATGAGAGTGTGAGGCCCCTGTTTTGCACCATTCCACGTTATCCATGTCTGTTAACAAATGAACTAATGACTGAAATGTAATGACTCATTGCGCTGCCAGGCTGATGGGTATAAATTATGATGAAATCACCTCAAATAGAAACAAACCCCTCATAACGTCTTAACTTCTCAGAAGTAGAAAAGAAACATGTTTACTGATTAACTCTAAAAGGTTTGACAGCTTTCAGAAATTTAAAAAAAAAAATACAAACCGCAACAATTATTTGAACATTCCAAAGTAATAGCTTATTACATATGATTTTATTTTGTTCATACACTACCAGTCAAAAGTTTGGACACACCCACATTTTTCAAGAAACCAGATTCTTTCAAAGACATCTTACAAAAAAGAATCTCGACCTTCAGTTCACCACTATTTGCTGAACAAACTCATATTCTTTCCAGCAACTGCTGCTGAGAGTTTTCCCCACATGGTTTAGAAATTCCCATAATATACAACATGTCTTTTCTACTTCTCCTTGACCTAGAGATGTGAAATTTTAAATCATTGTGTCAAAATAGAGATGCTGTAATTTGTGTGCAAGTTTATTTCGCTAAACATGGCCTTTAAGGTTATTTGCAGAACTTCAACCGCTTACATTTGACAAAAACTGAGTGCTATTGTTGACTGGTACTGTACGGTATTCATAGTGCTTTTCTACGCAGCAAGTCCCGAATAAACAATTAATCCAATCATGTGTACCCATGGGAGGGATGAAGATAATGTAGTTCCAAAGTAACATGCATGCTGTGTTTGCATATAGGTGAGTCTGCATTAAACCCAGTTTTTTAGCTCCTGGGACCATTTAGTGGAGCTGTTGGATAAAGCAGCCATACTACAAGAATTATTTATGACCGCCTGTCTCTTGGCTTCTAACTGGTATCAGATAAATATCCATCAATCACCCATCAAGAGCCAATAAAAAGAGAGAAACCAATGTGATCCTCAACTTCAAATGCTGACTGCATTAGCAAATGTCCAATCCTGCTTTCAATTTTGTGTCCCCGTTTTTTTGTTTTTGTTTTTTTTCAAGCAAACTACATTTAGTAAGCATTTATATTAAATGGAAATAATGTTGCTTCACAAATTATTGTACCCTACTGAATCCTGCTCAGCCATCCAGGGAGTGCAAACGCCAAGGTGCTAGAAAGGAGACTGAAGCCGACTGTCAAACCTCAGATCCTGAGGAGCAGTGCATGTTCTGTTCTGGCTGTGGAACAGTGTACCAGCTTTTTCCCCTTGTTTGGTTACTGAAGGGATCATGGGAGTTTGCCCATCCAGAGTACATGTAGTTTGTTTTGTGGACCTGGAGAAGTCTTAACCCCACAAGATGTCCTGCAGGGCTTGCGGCCAGAATATGAAGCTCTAGGACCATTAACATGAGCCATCTGAACTCCCCACAATTAAATCCAGAGTTATATATGCATTCTCAGTGCTAAGTCAGACTTTTCCCAGCTGCTTTAGGACTCAGCCGAGGGTGTGCCTTGTCTTCTATTAGTACAGGATTTTCATGGACTGGACATTGAGCTGCAGCAGAGGTTAGGACGGTGCCCATTTTGGTGGCCTCAAGGTTGCATTTCTGCTTTTTGCACATGATGTGATCCTGTTCGCTTCATCGAGCTGCGACCCCCAGCACGAGCTGGAGTGGTTTCCAGCCGAGTGCGAAGCATTTGGTATGAGAATCAGCATCTCCAAATATGAGGCCATGGTTCTTTGTTGGAAAAAGGTGGATTGTCCCCTCAGAGTTAGGGTTGAGGTGCTACCTGATGTGGAGAAGTCTGGATATCACGGGATCTTATTCACAAGTGAGAGTAGGACAGACATGAGCACGGTCTGCATTCATTTGTACCCATCCACTTTGGTAGAGGACATGAGCTTAAAAGCAAAACTCTCAATTTACCTGTCGATTCATGTTCTTACCTTCACTTTGGGACACAAGCTTTGGGTAGTGACCAATTGGACAAGATAACAAATGTAAGGAGCCAAAGTAAGTTTCTGAAATGGGGTGGTCGGCCACACCCTTACAGTTAGGTTGAGGAGCTTGAACATCCAGGCGAGGCGCAGAGTAGAACTGATGCTCCTTTGCATTGATGGGAGTCAGCTGAAGCGGTTCGGGCATCCGGTCAATATGCCCGCTGGATGCCTCTCTTAAGAGTTTTCCTGGCATTTCGAACAAGGACAGGCCTCGAGGCAGACCCAGGACATGCTGCAGGGATTATATCTCCTGCTTAGCCAGGGAACGGCTTGGGATCTCCCGGATAGATTCGGTGGAAGTAGCCGGGAAGGAGGAAGCCTGGGTTACGTTGCCGAGTCTCATTTGTGGTTTTTGGCTCCAGTCTGGCCATTTCCCTCTTTTTTCTTCTCTCAATCAAGCTGTTGTCCAAGCAAAGTCTGATGCAAACTAACTTGCTCTGATTCAGCTGGTCCATGCAGTGCTACAGAGATGAGAGCCAGAATGGCAGGGAGATAATTAGCAGATGCTGGTCATTAACGAGCACAGATTAGGCATGAGCTGCCGTGGCAGGCTGCCACTGGACTGACAGTTGAGAGCCTGATGGTTATTCGCCTGGCGATTATTGCCTTGTCGGGGAACCTGACTGTCAGAGAACAGGGCTGATGATTACAGGTATGATAGTCGTAGGGATGGCGGTTACAGACCCGATGGTTATGAGTCAGATGGTTTTAGGCCTTGTAGTTATGGACCTTACGGTTATGGAGCTAAAGGTTATACGCCACATAGTTATGGGCCTGACAGTTATAGACTTAATGGTTATGAAACTGATAGTTTTAGTCTAGATTGTTATTGGCCTGATAGTTCAGGCCTGGCAACTAAAGATGGGGCCAATGGTTAAGGGCAGAGTCTTTAGGGGGCTTATGCTTAAGAGCACGATGGTTACAGGTTTTTATCCCTTTAGAAATGACAGCTGTGAGTTTGACAGTTATTGATCTAATCCCAGTTGGCTAGACAGTTGCATGTTTGGCAGTTTTGGTCAGACTGTAACGGAGCTGGCAGTAATGGGCCTAATGATTGCAGGCTTGATGATTACAGCCCTGTGTAATCTCTGAAGAATTTAACTGTTGGAGTAAGTTGCTGTTTTGGAAGAAATGAGCCCAGCATTTTCTCCAGTGACCTTCACTACTAGAGGGCTGTTGTTTTATGAAAGCAACTTTTGAAGGCAGCGAATCTCTCAGAAGACGAAGGCCCTGGACATCCGAGGAGGAAACCCCTGCTGTGAGATCTTAATAGAAGATCAGAGTGGCTGTCCAAAGGCTGGCAGTGAGCCACACACTCGAAAAGCCCCAAAAATAATCTGCTCTGTCTTTTAATGGCAACCATTTTGTATTCATTAAGCTGAAAATGCTAGCAAACTGAAAAGCTATTTCACTCACAGCTTGAACACAAAGCTTGCTTGCTTTTTATCTCTTGCAAATAGAAGGACAACCTAATATATTTAATGTGCTTTAGTGGCACAGTTTTCAAAGGTTCAGAGGGAGGAGAGTTTGCCATGAGGGGGTGATGTCATTCATTAAGATTAGATGCCCCTATTCATTAGTCTCCTTTTCTCAGTTATTTTTCTTTACTTGTGAACTTACATCAGAGTTTAGGAATAGCTTCCACAGGTGAGATCAGATGTAGTGATTAACTCTGACACCTCAGAATCTCACGTAACCAGGTGACTCCTGTCACATCTGCTCTGCTCAACAGCTCCCTGCATTCATAGAATATTTTGAAACTTGCTATGCATTCTGCCGGTTTTGTGGTATCTGTCTCTTGGATGTCTACCTACATTTTCTAGCGTTTGAGAGTCATACTTTGTAAATCTCGGTTGCAGAATAATTTTATGTTGAAAGATCTCCTAACTTGCGAATACGAGACTTGCCAGTTCTTTTATTGAAGTATTACTGCAGCTGTGAATAATCAAGAAACTTATGTGATCTCAAGGAATTCAGGAACATTTCTTTTCATAACCCCTGTTTTAACACTGGGACGATTTGATAATACTGAACTTGAGCTCAATAGATGGGGTATTTGATGGTATCATGAAAATGATATCACAGCTTTTGACAGCATGTGACCAGGTGTCAGCGCCGTGTCATAATATACAGTATACCACGATGATCTTCATGTGCTTACTTTTTAGCCTCGTTCGGGAAATTAGCTGCTTTCATTGACAGTAATGTCACACATATATAAGCCTTCAGTTGGGTGTTATGACTGCTTATGACAGATGCTGTGAAATACTTTTTCATCGTGTAGGTTTTATTACACAGCGTTAAACAGCAAACCTAAAGCACTCTAATAATAAACAGGGGCACTTTGACTAAATGTGACATCATTGCTCCTCTCAAAAATAAAGCTGCAACTGGGGTACATTTGTGTTCTTTCAGGAACATGATTCTCAAACATTCCCAAAAGGTACAATGTTTTTTTTTTTTTGGTATTAATAATCAGTATCATTATAGTACAAAAAAAGAAAAAATTCATTATCACCAACAGGGCAGCCTACGTATAATTTCATATTCCACCTCTTGGATGGGCTCTGTACCTTTTTGGCACTTTCTTGTACGTTTTTTCTGCAGAGTGTAGAACACTTCTGAAAAAAGCTGATGTAGGGAAATAATGGGCACATTTAATTGCACTTTAATTGCATATGCACTTTCGTAGCCTAAAGGTCTTATTTAACGTCCAAAAATGTGTTCACATAAATTGATGGCTGAAACTCAATACATTTATTAATATATTTCATTTTGACCCACAAATTGCAAAGGATATAGAATAAATTTCTTGGATTTGTGATGAAATGGATTTACGCTTGTTCAATAATTATCAAGGTAAATCAGTCACGTTTCCCAATCGACCTTACCGAAAAACTCTTCGAGTATTAGTGCTTGCCTTCCGCAGTCAGCAAAAAACTGTTGCAGCTAATGTCTAAAGAAATTGTCCCCATCACCTCTTGCTTTTCTTCTGGACGGAAAAACGAAATCTGTGCTATCGATTATTGCTGGCGCCCATTTTCAATGCGCAGGACAATTTACCCTCACACAGCCAGCTCATTGTGAGAGTCGACGTTCCACCTTCTGTTATGCTTCATGTAAATTCTCCCCACCAGCCAGCAGAAGGCACAGTTGTCTCACACCCAAACTGTAAATCCAGCCCCCAGAGAACCAGCCCCCCCTATATCCCCCCCCAACCAGCCCCTCCTGCGCTCCTCTAACCAGCTGTAGCTCTTTGCTGTTAACCTCAGCCAGGACAGTGGGGTCTGGGGCAGTAAGTGACCTACCCTCATCTTCATGAAACATGAAACTGTACACGCAGTCTTGTGAAAGAAAAGGTGCACTCAAGATTATTTCCAGTAAAAAAATAAGTAAATAAATAAAACAGGTGTAACTTGATATTTCAAGCCTTGTTTACAAGCCCTTTGGCCTAGCTGGAAAACAGCCTTTCAGGCCAGGCTGGTCAGACCCTGTTCCTGCCCTGTTTGGCAAGGACGGGGGAATTCGATAATTCGGGGGGGGGGGGGGGGGGTGAAGTTTGGGGCTTGTCGGCACCTTGATAAACTTGTTCAGAATTGCAGATGTAAAGGTTTGCCAAAGTAGGAGGCCAGTAGGACAGACGGGGGCTGAAACGATCTGAGGACGGCTTGCAGGGGAATGTTCCAGAACAATGAGGAGAGAGAAAAACGCACGACAGTGTAACACTTAGACAGGGGACAGGGAGATTAGTAAAGAGAGAAAAATAGACAATTGCAGTAAAATGAGCTGAACTGAACACGAGAAACACTGACAGAGCGAATTAAAATGAAACCCCCTCCTTTGCATATTTTGTAATAAAGGTCAAATACATAACCACAGCTTGGTATGGCTGCCCCTTGGCACTCGCATTAGTTCTCGTTTTTCTTTTAAATAGTTGGCAATTTGGAATAAATACCCAGTTAAAATGAAGTGTTAATATGACTCTCCAATGTTGTATTTAGTTGCAATTTATTTTAATGAGGGGTTGTAGTAATAGTGGGACCCCCCCCCCCCCCAATCTCCTCTCTCTCCCAGACCCATCTCTTTCTGTTATTTGCACACATTTGCCTGAGGTAAGCTCAGAGACACTAAAAAGAGATTTACAAGATGGAGGCAACCCAGTGTCCACAATGGCGGGATGATTGGTCTTCTTCTCCCATTCAGATCACACAGCCGCATCCATAACAGCAATATCTCGTCTTCTCATAATGTGGAGGCTCATCCATGCATATTTAACTGAAAACAAAGAAGGATAGACACAGATATGGCATTATGAAAACAGCGCTGTCTATATTTCGACTGGGGGACGGATATTCAAATATTCATACAGTCTTGTTCTTCTACCTCCCTTGACCATAAAATGTGAATTACAGATGCTTTTTTTCCCCTTCTCAACAGATCTCTCAGATAAACATAAACAAGAAAAGCGCATAAAAATTCTAAATAACCGGCACTCATCAGAACCTTCCGGAAAAGAAAAAAAAAATGAATTGAGTTTTGGTGAGATGGACAACTTTTTCAGATGATGACTCCCTGTTATAGATCTGTGTGGTGCCTGACAAGTCAGAAAGGAAAAAATGAATCATGAATAATTGTGAAACAGGATGCCGGAGTTTTAAAAAAAGTATATATATATATATTTCTGATTCAGCTAATCTCTGGCCCCATTTTCTCACTCCGTCTCAGCCTTTCTCGCCCTCTCTCTGTCTTTCTCTCTCTGCAGCAGAGCGGCGGTTACGTGCGACTGCTGTAAAGGAAATTTCAATTTGTTTTGACAATGGTGTAATCTGGAGAAACTGTCGGGCCCCTTGTGCGGGTCATCATTCTTAATGCAGTGCGTGTCACCGGTTCCTCGGGAACGCCAGGAAAAATGATCCCACCCGATACATATGAAACAGGAGTTCATGCATAAACATGGACGTCGGGCATTGGGGTGGGGTGGGGTGGGTTGGTAGAGGGGGGACGCCACGTCGCCGCGGGAGATTGCTCGCTGGCTGCTATTCCGGACGGAGCACTCACACACCCCACCCCCCCAATCTCTACCCCTCAGGTCATTATTATTCATGAGTTTTGGGGGGTGTTGTGCCATAAGCCCCACCTCAAATTACCGTCCCCCTGTGATATCTCTCGGTGATGGACTGTCGCTGCGGCGACGGAAGATGCATCAAGATCAGGGATCTGTCGGCAGCCGGGGAGCCGTGGCCCGTGACCCCGCCCCTACCGCCACCACAGCCCCCCCCCCCCCGCCCAAACCGTCTGTCCGGCGGCCATCTTTATTGTTTGTTGTCTCGATTCTAATGGCTGATCTTTTTTAGAGGAGCCCTGTCAATCACCCAGGCTCTCACAGCTGATTAATGGAGTGGGCCTGTTTTCTGTTTGGGCTGCAGTCTCACTCAGAACGGGCTGCTTGTGTCGCTACAGGGGGTTAGGCCCTGGAGTCAGCCAACAGTGTCAGAGACACGCGGTACTAAATTGTGTGAATTGGGTTTTTGGGCCACTGGGAAAACTCAGGGGTACACACATACGAGCAAACACACACTCTCTCTCTAAAATATATTAACAGTATGAATTATGTGCACCAAAATACCTTTAGCTCTCCCGCCAACAATGCGATTTGACCTTTATTTTACAGGGGTACCCTATTTCAAAGAGGCACCCCTTTTTTATGTGTGTATAGTCATTGTACGCTGTACTGGTTGCTTATTTGCAATGCTTATACGGTATACTGTATACTTTTTAATAAAAGAATTGTCTGCATAGTCTGCATATTCAAGCCACATTCCAAAGGGAGATGTTTTCAATTCAGTCATTACGGGGGGGGGGTCGCTCAGGGTCAAGTTCACAGCCACGCAAAAAAAAAAAAAAAAAAAGCACTCAATGCAACGGAGTGCCACCCACATACACAATGCACGCATGAGAAAGACAATTACGTGAACTCTGACACCCAAAATGCAGCGCTCTACTCAGTTTAATAAAAACAAACAGAAAAACATACAGAGAGGCGACAGGGACCATAACAAAATACACATGCACTCAGAAGCTCTGGGAGGGGGGACTGTTGGGGCATAATGATGCTATTAGTATGCATGCAGCCGAGCCCAGATGTACCTCATTTCATAGTCCTAACCCCCCCCACAGTAATGGCTTTAGACACTATTCAAATTTGGGCCCACTCAAAGACCACGGGCACCTAAGGGAGGGGGTCAAAGGGGGTGGAGAAGGGGGGCATCGGATAATGCTGAATGAAACATCATCGGCGTTGTCCACACTCACCTCCACCCCCGGTAAGTCTGTCTGCAATGTCACAATGGACGCTATCTGCCCAGAGGGAACAATGCATTAACTCAGGGGGCTTGGAATATTAAATTGGCTGCAGTTTCCGTACAGGCCGCTACAGCTGGTGACCAGAATGCTAGCGAGCGCATGTATGCACCCGCGTGAGAGAGAGAGAGAGCGAGAGACTGCGAATGAGACAGAGGGAGCGAGAGTCAGAGAGACCGCGCGAGAGAGAAAAACAGGTGGAGCGAAAGACAGTGAGAGAAGGAGGCCGAGAGAGAGCGATAGAGGGAGGAAAAAGAAGTAGGGGCGGAGATTGGAAACAAACAATCCCCACAGACTTGTCTGCCGCGGTTCAGCTCCCATTAGCGGCCGCTGCATGTGGTGAAACCCTACGACGTGTTTACTCAGATGGGCAATTTGCAAGAAACGGGCCACGGGGATCAGGGGATTTGGTGAAGGGGAGGGATGGGGAGGGGGGGTATGCAAATGAGCATCTCCCATCAGGCACAGGGAGGTGCGCCGAAAAAGAGAAACCGGGCACCTCTCTCCGGGGCGACCATCTTCTCACTCCCCCTACTGACGCTAATGCAGGCCCGGAGCATGTTCATACATCCTGTGTTTGGGGTCGGAGTGCTGTAATTATTATTTTGCCATCAGGTCATCGTTATTGGGCATGTATTTCACACTGTGAAGTTAATCATAATTTGCTATGAAAAAAAGTAAGTTAAGCTGCCGCGGCCAGTTTGCTAATTGAGCTGGCTTTTCCAAAGAACATTTTATCTCGTGCGGCAACTGGTATCATTGCAATGCACGCACTTTTTAGGATAATATTCAAATGGTTTCATATTTGCAGTGCCACTCTATAAAGATGTGATGGAGAAATGGGTAGCGCAAAATTTAACGTGTTTTAACCGCAGTGCTTGCTTTGTGTTGACCATTTTATTGATCTTGATGGATTTGGTTTGATAGCCATGTGAGGAGTATTTAAGCCCTTTGGTCAGTATTGCACGTTGCTGGATTTTTAATGTGCTATTTGAGCTCAGAGCCAGTCAGCATTGTTAAATAAAATTCTTTGTATTTGTTGAATCTTAAATGTATTTTGATAACAGCAGTTCCTGCAAACCTGTCTCATTACTTATTAAATTCAAAGAAGTTTCCGAGCAGATGCAGCGTCCAGGATTGGGACCAGGTTCACGTTAACCCAGCTCAATTCAGTTCGTCAGTTCAAGTTTACAGGAACAAGCTCCCAAGCATAAGCAGGGTCCAGGACTGGCCCCACATTCTTGTTTAATCATTCAAGCTTCTTCCTCAGTCCAATTTGTAAGGAACAAGCTCCCAATCCCTCTACAGTCACAAGGACCCAAAGCGCCTCCATCGTCCTTTGGGACAGTTTGGCACTGGCTACGTCTGCACTCCATCTGGCTGTGGTCCTAGAAGCCACTGGCTCGCGATTGACAGCTCAGCTTCAACTGCAACATCTGTGCTGACCTGTGCCCTTTATCCGGGGTTCTGACCTCACCTCTTCCTCTGGGGTTCTGTCCCCTTCACCGCTGTATAAGCTGTCAGTAAACTACCTGTTTAATTATAGACTGCCTCTGCACTTCATTCCAAGTCTGGACCATTACAAAAATGCTTTCACATGTAGTACTTGTACATATTATTTGTAAATATCACCTGAATAAGCATAAAAAAGGGAGGCAGAATTGCCTACAATGCTGCACATAAGGCCACCGCCCGTAATATACGGCACAGGGGCCTGAGTCTTGAGCAGAGCAGCATCTGATGAATTTCCAAACGCTGCCAAACAAGTATATTTTTCTTCAAAACTTCTCGAGAGTCAATGAGTTTTTTTAATTTTATGAGATTGGGAATTTTGTATGGGGGAAAATTAAAGATGAGGATTTATATATGTCTTAAAATATAAATGCAATTGATACTATGAAATCATAATATTATTTTTATTATTTTTATTTTCATATTATTACTGCCTGATTTTGTGTATTTAATGGTCCCCTATTCTAGTGTTTATCTCAGATCAAGGCATTCGACTAAGTCCCAAAATGAGGTAAAACCGAGCCTCTGAAAGGGAATATTTGTGAGAATAATCTCTCACTCACTCATTCTCTGCCCATGAGTCCCACAGGAATGATAAAATTCCCATTTTGCTACTTTTGGAAGAGCTACACTCAGTTTTCCACCACGGTCCACTTCATGGTGGCAATCTTCACCCAGCATCGGCTGTATATTTCTGAGGAGTTTGTTATGGAAATGGTGACCGTAGCTCATGCGCTTCTCCTTGGGTTGACGTGCTTGTCCCAGGCCACTCGCTGCTGGAGCCCAGATAGAGACCTTTATGAAGGTTCCACGGAACATTCCAAAGTCAATTGGTTTAGCCTGCTCTGCTTCCTTTGGCAGCGATGTTACTGACGATGAGGCATGGATAGAGTGGGGTGAGGTCCAGCGCTGGCTAGCTGTGTGGCCCTTGGATCTGGTCATGGGCTTCACACAGGGACTGCGGCAGCGCCTGCCCTCAAAATCGCAAGCGGCCTCTCAACGCCGTCACTCAAACAGGGTCGAGCAGGTTGCTGACAACGGGCTGGTGACTCAACAAACGAGCATTCTGAGACGGAGAGGACAGGCTGGCAACATGCTAAGAACTGGCAGACCTAGAGGGAATATGAGCCGTTTTGGAAATGAAACTCTCTGGGTTTACTTTTTTCCCCCTTTGAAACTGCTTGCGCAATGATGATTCAGTAATGGAGATAGTTACTTTACTCTCATGTGCCTTCCTATGGTATGTGTGTGTATGTGCATGTTTGCGTGTGCATGCACGTGTGTGTGTCTGGGCTCGCATGTGTATGCATGTAAGTGTAAACTGATCTGTGCGCAGGATTTATACATTTTTATTTGTGATGAGTAAAATTGTTCCGTATCTTAGTTTGTAAAATGCAGCAACCAATAGGGCGATAGTGATTGTTGGCAGCTGCTGGTAAACAGCGGTGTGTCAGATGAGGGGTCCTGTAAAAAACCTCCATTGATTTTCTATTTTTTGAATATTGCGTGTGCTAAAAAAAAAGAAAATCGCCCATAATTTAAAGAAAAAAAAATCCTAATTCATAGAAGCTTAGGCAGGCTAAACTGCAGGAAATTTCTATTCAGTTAGTCAGGATTGTCAAACTTTTCATATGCGAACAATCTTGTCAATTTGGTGTTCTTTTTATAATGAGGAGTTTGTCTTTGCAAATCTAAAATCTATAAAGAAATCGGTGAACGGCTCATTTTGGGGCCTGTGCACTGTTTATTCATGAGACCCCAGGACAAGTTTCAAAAGCTCACTATGAGCACATTTTTTGGGTTCAATAGCGGTTGAGTGCAGCAATAAAAGAAAGCATTCTCCTTTCGTTCTCTCACCTCCTCACTCCATCGTCTCATACGTATACACGAGAAGATGACTGGTGGAGGAAGGAAGGACACAGGGAAGGACAGACTCGGAGAGGACAAGCCTGGAGAATAAGGTGCGGTTTCATGACCTCAGTCCATGTCTGATTGGCATCTACAGAGAGGAGAGACACACCCACGCTCTTCAGTGTGTTCACTGGTCACGACATTTGATGGCAATATTCAGCATCGTTCGGTACGCTGTGGATTCACAGAGTACATCTGATCCCAGGGTGCACTGAATAAGCAACAGCCATATTAATCTGTACCCCTTTTTCTGGACTGTCTGCATTTCATCTCCTTCCTGTGGGAGGCCCGCTGAAGTTGTGTCTGAGTGGCTGGAACGTGCCGCGGTCTGTGAGCAGTGGAGTAATGCTTCTGTGGTCTGGGTGTTAATGATAGGTCAGTGTCTTTGGGCCGAGGTTAGCTGTTTGTGGACAGGCAAAGCGGTCAGTGGTTTGCCCTCAGCAAAGGCCTTCCAAGCAGGCTTGGCAGAGATAAATTTGATGTGGCTCCCTTGACAGAGAAAAAAAAATAAAGGAATAGATTGACGTGTCAAAATGAGTTTGCACAAGACCCCAGTTTATTTTCCTTGGAGGAGCAATACAACTGGTCTAACAAAATCACAAATAAGTGAATTTGCAGAATTTGTTCACTTGAATAAATTCATTTTGGCAGAATTCCCTGTATCTTTTTAACGTTAAAATTACTGGGCAGTTTGTGAGATAACTCAGATTATCCTTGTGTGGAGGGTACAGCTCACACCTCAAGTAGTGCTTGCAGCCAGATCTCTGGTCTTTACAGTGGTGGGCCATTGGTCTTATCGAAGATCACAGGTAACCTCACTTTTCAACACTTAATCGCCTAAACCTGTTGCTGCGTTCGTTGCTTGATTTGCTAGGACTCATGGGCAGAATGACTGTTTTGGAGACTTTTTCCAGATGCTGAACTCACACATTGCTGTGAGAAAGTATTTGCCCCCTGCCTGATTTCTTACATTTTTGCATATTTGTCAAACCTAAATGTTTCAGATCATTGAAATAATTTTGACATTAGACAAAGGTAAGCCGAGTAAATACAAAATGCAGTTTTTAAATGGCAAATACTTTTTCACGGCACTGTATAATGCTCATGAAATGGCACAGATTTGCAAAGTTTGCGAGGCTACTACAGGCCTTTCACCTGAAAGTTTGGTTTGGTCCAATGAGACTAATGTGTCTCCTTCCCAGATGTATTCTTTTGAATGCTTATAGCAGGACTAATTAAGCTGTTGAAGAAATGCTACAATGACAGATCGAAGTCAGAGAAAGTTTTGGATGTTTTGCATTTATTCAGATTACCATTCTTGCAATGTCGCATCACCACTATACTGCATAAATGTAGCCAATAGACAATCATTTTGTCATTACCATTTCTTGATTATTATAGGCCATACATTGGTCTTGATTACCTATTTAGTAGAATTAATTTTTGATTGTTAATCAGGCAAACTTTAATGGGGAACAGCTTGAGCGCAATCATGTATTAAGAGCTGAGGTTACTGAAGGCCTTCTGAGCCTCTGACAGCAGGGCATCAACTCTTCAGTGTTTAACAGCACGGAGATGAATACCTCTCAGTGTTGTCTTATTAAGTCCAAAATCAGTCAATAAATATTTAGTGAAAAATATTTACCGAATTTTTGGTTTCCCTGACGCTTGCCAAAGGCAATCCATCGAGGTATGTGGGTAAATAACCATCAATGATGTTCAAAATGGTGAATAATACAGAATGTAGTCACAGGGCTCTGCTGAGTGGAACTAATAGCTTTGAGTTTATAATACTATGCAGTGACAGGTCCGGACAGCTTTGCCCATGAAAATGGACTCCACCTTTCTGTTGTTGTGGAGATTGACTTCCAAGGCATGTGACTACAACGATGAGGGATCAAAATGCAATGATTCTCAAGAGGCTGAATGCACTGGCCAAACTGAGGCTAGAAACACAAGTACAAACTACGGTATTTAGCCATTAAAACCACCACTGCTCATCTGTACACATTATAATATTATATCTGCACCCAAAATAGAAGAACAATGACAGAGAGAAAGAGAGAGAGAGAGAGAGAGCAAGTTTAAGTAACCAACAGTGTTTTCCGTGTGAGCAGCATGTTTTCCCTGGGAGAGGTAAGATGCTGGGTCTGTTGTTAGAGTGGCAGTTGCTATGGGCTGTGGGGGGGTGGGGTGGGGTACACACTGAGTGTACAGGGTGAATCTCGGGTCACTCACTGCCTCCTGTCAAAGATCCTGCGTCTGTCTTAAGGGAATTTGCTGGAGAGTGATGGTGGGGGTCACACCCAGACATACTGGACGTTAACTGACCATCATAGCTGCACAGCAGAATGAACGTGAGGCGGTATTTTTTTTACACTTTTTCAGTTATATGGACGTATTATAAGCATAGATATGCCAATATTTTGACGGGGGCTCAAAGCACAGGACCCATTCCTTGATGCCTGTGGTATTGCTGTGTGTTCCTTTACCCAAAGGCCAGGAAGATCCTACTCCTCATAACTTAAGACTGATTTTACACATTTACTGTATTTCTGTCAAGCTTTGGGGGTCTTGCCGTTCAGACTTCACAAGCAATCATGATACGATAATGACATCAAATAAAACAGAATGGTAAAATTATAAAGGGAGGATTGGATTAGTGTGTGATCTACAAACTATTTGTTTATCAGTGATATTTTTTTTCTAGCCAATAAAACTTTTTATTCAAGTTTCTACTTCATGATTAAGCACCGATTATGCCAATAGTTTTAAAATGAACAGTGAACGATTATGTGCCCACTTAAATTCCTCATTTTACACTAATCTCTCAGGGATATAAGAAGCATGAATGAAAAAAAAATGCACCTACTTTGGCACTTTGAAAAATCCCAAGACATGAGAAATTCTAACATAAATTCATTCATAAGCCATTTTAAAAATAATATTGCTAACATGATAGCATAACACATCCTCATAAATTAGCTCCATATTACATTAGCAAATTTCAGTCCTGTGTTTTCACACACATCTACCTTTGATATGTTGACATATGGCTGGTTTCATGACAGCCAATGCGCGCATTTTAATTGGCGAAATCCAAAAAAGAAATTTAACCGTGCAAAAGCACTTGCTAACAAAACTGACAAGTGCAGCAACAAAGCCAGGCAAGGATAATTTTACATTAAACACATTCGTTCACCTCCGAGACATCAACAAAATGGCTGAGAAAATAAAATATTAAGGTATCATTTATGCAGTAATCCTGCTCTTAAGCAGCTCAGAAACAGCTAAAGCACAGACTATGCATTCTACATTCATTTCAGATAATTAATCGGCCAAATATTTAGAAATAGTCATATAAACTACTGAATTCATTTTACAAATATATTCCCTTTTTTATCTTATCTCTCTCGCCCTTTCTTTGTACTTTTAAATGTTTTTGGGGCTCAGTGCTGTAGTGCTTCAGATGCTCCCACAAAAAAACCCCAAAATCAATAAACAAACGGTAAGTCAGTCCCAACAAGTAATTCAGTCTCAATTTTACACTTAAAATTGTATCCATTAAACATACAGTGCTCTACAAATTTATTAGACCACCTGTCATAAAAAAAAGAGAAAACACAAATATTTAAGAAATTTGTCAAAAACTTGTTATTTCTTTAGCAAATAACCAAAACCAGTTAATAGTCCTTTTTCACACATTAAAAAAAAACAAAACAAAAAACAAAGCTATATTTTGGCTTAGAACAAAAACCAATTTTTATGTTCAGGAATGCTGGAAAATAACTGTTATTTGGCATCTTAATAAAAAAAAAATAATGTGCTTAAATATTTTTTTCAGCTTTTTTGCAGAACAGTAAATTTGAACATTGATGGATAACAACAATATTATTATTTTTTAGCATTAAAAATATTTCAGTCAAAGAGCTTGCGCATACTGGTAGATTAACTGGTAAAGAAATTTTGGTAATTACCAACACTGTTAATTTAGGGCAGCTGTGGCATAAACCTTATTGGTCTAATAAATATACTCAGCAACAAAAGTTTCTGTGACACCATTTATGTGTATGTTATAAATGACACGCAAAGATCTCAATGCAATCAATATGTTTATTTAACAGGAGAAACACTGACTTTTCAGTGCCAACGTCACTCAAAACAAAAAATGTCATTTTCATGCGTCATGAAGCACTTGTCTGACGTCTAACCAATTGTGACCTTCACACTTCAATAACGGGGGTGACTTCCTCGTGCCATGATGCAAGCAACGCATCTCCGGCGCATGGACCGAATCAGATGTGCCAGAAATTGCTGTGGGATGTCATTCCAAATCTGCAATTCCTGGAGTGTAGCTGGCGGGTTATCCAACCGCCGCAAACGTCGATCCATCTCGTCCCAAAGATGCTCGATTGGGGACATGTCTGGGGATCGGGCTGGCCATGGCAGGACATTGACATGTTGTTGCATCAGATACTGCTGTACAATCCTTGCAACGTGTGGTCTGGCGTTATCATGTTGCAGCGTTATTCCGGGACCATGTTGCATCAAAAACGGTACCACCAATGGCCGTAGCACTTCATCGCGATATCTTTGACCTGTCAGATTTCCATCAATAACAAGCAAATCTGTTCTGTTTCTAGCCGTGATCCCTCCCCAAATCATGACACTACCACCTCCAAAACGATCAAATTCCTGAACACAGTTGTTGGCATAACGTTCTCCACGTCGACGGTATACACGTAAACGACCATCACATCGGTTAAGCATGAATCTTGATTCATCAGTGAAGAGTACAAGATCCCACTGACGTTGAATCCACCGTCGATGTTGTTGTGCCCACTGTAGACGCAGTCGTCGGTGTTGTACTGTGAGTATTGGACGTCTTGCTGGCCGACGTGGAAAAATGCCAAAATGACGGAGACGGCGACGGATTGTCTGTGCACACAGTCGCCTCAAACCAGGTATCGTTCTTGCAGTTATGGTTGCAGGTTGGAATCGATTTCGGAGATGGGTTGTTCGAATCCAGTTGTCCTGTCTGGGAGTGGTTACTCGTGGACGGCCGCTGCGAGGACGGTCTCTGACATGTCTTGTCTGCTGATGACGCTGCCTTAAGTTCCAAATGGTGTTTCGGTGGACATTCAGGCGATGAGCAACTTCCCTCTGCGTGGTTCCGGATTCAATCATCCCAATGGCCCTCCACCGATCATTTTCAGACAGTCTTGGCATTTAGAGGGTAGAGTTCCTGATCCGAAATGGCTGTGTTTTCGATAAGTGATGCTTCCGTCGTTCATCAGGCACAATGTGAACATTCCAAAAATTCTCCTCTTTTATTGCCATCCACAAGCATGATTTACGCACATTTTCATGTGCAAAGTCATTTTCTCGCATTTTCATGATTTCCATTTCAATGTTGTGTTTACGTGTACTGTTTCAGTCTGATATCACCATGTATGACAATTTCATAATTGCGTTATGAAAAATAATTAACAATATTGGTGTCACAGAAACTTTTGTTGCTGAGTATATGTTAAGCACTGCATTTGCATTCATTTATTTGCAAAAGAAGACGAAAAAACACAATCGACAATAATCTAACGCAAATTTGCAAATGGCGAACAAATATCCCAGGAGAGGAGTTGTAGGCCGAGGGAGAGGCAAAACTAAGATTGAGTCATGACGAGGCTGGAACACTTGTTTTGAAAGACATTTCCTGCTGTATACATTTTGCATCTTGTTGTTTCCATCCCCACAGATTAAGACCCTCCCTGTGCTGCTGAAGTGTGCAGGAACTGCTTATTATCACCTAATTAAAAATCAACAAATTTTCAGCCGGGCCACCGCGGTCTGACCCTACATGCTTGGATGACCATGACTGAGTTAGCGAGTGACTGAATTAGAGAGTGACTGAGTGTATGACTGATAAAGTTACCCCATTGGTTGGTCGCTGAGTTTAGTTTCCCCATTGGCCATCGCTCATTGCCTACAAAACATAAACAGGGCAGTCATACACTAAGTTTTGACTTAGTCTTGCTCGAATTAGCACTGTGCTCCAGCCAGGCAGTATACTTAATCACTAAAATGAACTGGCTGAATTTACGGGTAGAAGACACAAGTGGCAGGATTTTTACTTTCCAACCACAGGATTTTCCATCTCTGCAGAAGTGTCCTGTGATGCCAAAACCAAAGTCTGTCCACCGCCCCGACCACCTTTAAAGCACTTAAACTTCTGCCAAGCACAGAGGGATATGACAGTCCTGACTAAACCGCTCTGAATCTTGGTCCATGAAGGCTAAGAACACTCCAGAACCCAGATTTTCTGGGGTACGGGACGTGATGTGAAGTCCACTTTCCATTGGCAGCGAAACAACTCTTTGAAATCAAGACCTCTGGGGTGGCAATGGTTTCATATCTGGCGCGCTCCTAAGCTATAAATTGCATACAGAAATTGGTATGATTCACGCTTCTGTTCATCTCTCCAACAAGCTTAGCAAAATAGCAGCTGGACGCATGATACGATACGACAGTTCAGCGTAAGCCAGGAGAGAGGAGCGGGTGTACGCGACACTGGCACTCGCAACAGGAGTGTTCTGACCCATTTTGGCTGAAAATGTATGGTGGTCCAAGCAATAATACGCCAAGTTCCACTGAGACTTTTTAAGTGCTCCCACTATTAATTTTCACCTAAGGACACACTGGGTTTAAAGTGCTTGAAAGTCTGAAAAAAAAGATACTGAAACAAGACCTGTGTCATTTGGTAGGTCTTAGAGTGCAGATAAAGAAAATGCAAAAATAAAAAAAAAATCTGTTGGGAATTTTTGGAGAAAATCCACTTTTTAATCCGCACCAACTTGAAATTTTCAAATTGACATTAGATGGTTAAAAAACTTCTGCGCTTTGGTGATTGATTTCTGAAAGTCTCCTCTGCAGGGTTGTCAATCAAAAGAATGTGAAAAATAGTAATAGTCGTCCATCTTCTCTTTTTAACCCTAACGAGGCAAAAATGCTCTATCTAGCTAAATCTAATGCCTAGACATGTGCGCTATTGTACTCTTTGACGGCTTGCTTTCAGCGCAAAGCAAATAGTTTGTTGCTGCTATCCTTTATCTGATGCCTCTGCCAGAGTGTTGAGGAGTCAGCGTGAGCTGCTTCGAAAGCTTGCTCAGAATATCGAGCCAATCCACAACCATGGCACTTACAGAACTCACACAAATGGTCTCTGATGATGTTGAATTTGGGTGTGATCGAGATGCCAAGTTTCGCATAGGCCCCGCAGAAGTCGGCAACATGGTCTTCCCATCCACTGTTTAGGCTTTGTCCGAAGCTGGAAGTGACCATCTTTCCCACTGCTGCAAATGCATTTGCGAAGGCTGTGGCTGGATGGCTTTCTGGTGTTTTCATTGTTGAACTTATGAGCTGGACTAAGACATCAGTTCTGCATTGTAAGGTGAAGCCTTCATTTCCCTCTAACTGTTTATGGTTTTCTTCCTTCAGCAGATGTAGCTTTCTTGGCCACTGTATTGCACTGGGCATCTTGTTTCTACTTCCACTCCAGCTGAGGTCATGAATGAAAAGGCCTGTTATACATGATGTCATCAGCTGCCAATTGTTCCTACCACACCAAAGGAGAGTTTTGGATTATTGCACTAAAGCTGACCAACATTTTGAGTAACATAATGGGTTGTATTCAGGGATTTAATATTTTCATATTTTTGACAATAAATTTGGTTACCATGGTAACCATTTTGTATTTTCACCAATCTGACCCTATGGTATATTTGTCTAATAAGTCAAACTATTGAAAAAAACATGATGGCTTGCAATTATTAACCCCTTTCTTGGGATTTTGCAATTCAAGATGACTGCCACATAAAAAATGGATTTTCTATTTTTATTTTTGCATTTTCTTTATCTGCTCACTAAGACCTATAAAATGACACAGGTCTTGTTTCAGTATCTTTTTTTCAGACTTTCAAGCACTTTAAATACAGCGTGAGGATGATGCAAACATCGTCTGGTCACGTAACAAGCTTTTAATGTTCACTTTGAACCTCAAGACAAACCAGCGCAGCAATTTTGTAAACCAACAACCGATGATCAGCAGCATTTACGCACCCATTGAGAAGCATTTGCTCCCTGAAGCATGTGATATGTGTCATCTGTTCTATGAAGCTCGCTCTCTCTCTCTGTCTCTCTCTCTCTGTGAAGCTGATATTCTATGTATGAAGCTGGTGTTCTGTGATGCTGGTGTTCATTGTAACAAGTATTTCATGAAGCACGTGTCCTGAATAGCATATGCTCTACGAAGCAGATCAATTAGTCACACATCACAGTGTGTCCTAAGAAGCTGGTGCGCTTTACTGCAGATGTTCTGCGAAATAGGTGTTTCATGAAGCACGTGATCAACAGTATGAAGCCTGTGTTCCCTTTGACACGGGTATATGGGGAAGTAGGTGTAGTATGTAGCATTTCTGCAGCGCCAGCACAATTGTCAAAGAAAAATAAAAATAAGGCTTTGTGTCTGAAGAGGACAGGTACAGTGGACCGCTGCAATTCCGCAGAGCCAGACAGGGTCATCTGTCACCTATAAAGAGCCTCTAACTGCTGTTCATGCAGGATTCCCACTCCACTTGGCCTCACACCCACTCCTAGCCTAGAGTGCGATTAAGCACCACCTAGTCAGGACACCAAGACTGGAAACACAGTCTGGAAGGTTTTTTTTGTCCACTATGAAAGTTTCATAACGGTTTATTCGGAGGATGCATTATGGATGAAGCGTGGAAGGTCAGCGCAAGATCATAAACTCGCAGGCCCATTCCCTTCCACGAAGAGTCCAAAACAGAAAGCCCTGCTGATGGGAGTCTGGAAGGGTCAGCCTCAAGTTCCGAACTTTCAAACCATCCCATGAGGTTACGGTTTAACTATGCTGTTTATTTTACAGAGAATGATAAATGAAGTCGGTGAGTCCAGTGCTCACATGTAATAAAAGATGTTGACAAACAGATATATCCTTCGCTGCGCTGAAACCATCGAGTGAAACTGGAAAAAGCCCGAACATAAAATTGCTAATTAAAATTTATGGCCCATTACATTTTCTTAAGATTTTTTTTTTTCTTTCCCCCAGATACCTGTATGAGCTGAATTCTACGCAAAGCAAACTCCTGCAAGAGGGAGTGAAGGTAGATCAGAAGATGATTGTACAGAGAAGTCTGCAACAGTCATGTCAAGCCTTTCTATTCTTACTAAATATCCATAAAGCCAGGGCACTTAGAAAACCCTTCTTTAAATGCTTTCTATTCAACACTTTCATCAAAATCACTTTATGTACGTGGAAGTGCAGGTTTCTTATATAAGGTTATTTTTAAAATAATTCCTCGAATATGTCAATGATTAATGAATTAGCTTGTCGGATGTACTGCATTATGTTAGAGTGCTCTTGTCCTTGAATAACAACAGTGTTTTGAAAGAAAAGAATAGCAGTGGCTGTAAGGTATAGGGAATGTATGGAACAGTAATCACAGACACTAGAAAACACAATCACATGACCACTATGGAATAAATGAGTCTCTTTTTTATTTTAAATTGAACTGAAAGGAATGTTTTTCAAGCAGTCATGTTGAGGTGCCGTGAATCAGACAGCATTTTTGACAAGATGGAAGCCATGCTATACTGTATGTTATGCAGTCAAATGCTAATTTTAAGCCTAATAGAGTTGACAACATGGTCCAATAAGCTAAATACTATGCAACAGAAAAGGCCACTTTGTTTTAGGCAGGTACTTTTCTGAAGCTTGTCAAGATTACTCTTGAGCCCCTCATGGTTATAACATGACTATAATTGTCTATAACTTATGGTTTGAAGCAGTATTCTGGAGTAAGGCGCCAGAATTAAATACTGTAAATAAATATGTAAATAAGTAAGTAAATAAACAAACAAACAAATATATGTAATCCCCTGTTCTTTTGAGAAGTGATGATGATTTTAATGGCTTGAACCCACAATGACAGAGGGCTCATGAGTATACCAGTACCAGGGTCTGTGGTGCCAGACCAGTATTCAGTGGGAAGGCCCAGAATTCCTAGCTGAACCCCAGTCCAAAGCTCTTTAGGACTCCATAACCACAAAAAATAAGAGATGGACTGTGCCAGCCACTCCACTCCCCCCCCCCTTCCCCCCAGCCTCTCCACTCCTCAAAAAATGGGACAGTAATTCTCACTTATCATAATTTGATTTATCCATTTCGCTGCGTACCCTCTCGTCTCCGGTTCCTCTGATTCCCACATGGCATCTGGCGGCTCTATCAGACCTGTTTGGGACGGCGGAGCTACCGTCCCAAGGTTCTGCTCAGGCAAGCCCGAAACTGTGAGGAGGGTGGGGGACAGGGGTCCTGCTTTTCCAATCTTCAGCTCGGGAAGAGGGAGCGTTTTTTTCCCTGCCTGTACGCAGACAGGGGCGCGGGATGGAGCCGCCTGGCTGCCCTTCCAGACTGCTCCGCCAATGAGTTCGGTCACACCATCATGACGTGCCACTTTGAGATTATGTGAGATATTTAAATGCGATTGGATAAGGCAGAACGCCGCTGCGCAGGTGATATTAATTCATTTGGAGCTCGGCAGCCCCATGCTGAGGGGTGGGGATTGGAGACCTGGTGGGTGGGTTGGGTGGGTAGCGGTTGGGGTGGCTGTGGCGGGTGGGGGTGCTGCGGCTGGGACGAGGGCGAGAGATGGAACGGCAAGCAGAGTCCCACTTCTTGCTTCGCCTGTTTTGTTTAATTCAGTCACGCGACTCTCACACCTGATAGTGTTAGAACTATACTTTTCTCGCACTCTGTTTAAAGCAGTTGGTGCGCAGTGGTGTTGGGGTGGGGGGGGTTATTTCTGACTTGAGAAAACAAAACGTAGGTGCGCAAGCTTCCTAATAACGCTGAGCAGCTGACACCATGCGTATTTTTGCAACGGCAGTCGTGGGGTACTGCGGTTTTCTTCCATAACCTCACAGCATTGAGATAAAGGGCATACAGCGCTCGTGTCGTTAATTAAGGGATCCTGTGGATTTCTGGCTTCTCGTAAAAGCTGGCAATTTACTGAGATGCAAACTGTTGCCTTACAAATAAATTTTTCAAAGGCTCAACTACGGCTCGACTCCGGATGATAGCCTTTAGAACACATAAATGCGTACATGCATGTTTGTATGAAGCGTGCTGTAGGAGGACAGCCATTTTTAAGCGGGAATGATTATTGCAGCCATTGGTATGAGACGGGAGTGATGAGGAGGGAGGACGTGAAAGCTGTCTCCGTATTTGAGAGGTAATTACAGATGGCCTAAGAGCACATCCTCGCCAGCCCGCCTTTGTGCTCTCCCTGGAGCATTCACCTACTTCTTTCATAATAAAGACCGATTCCTTTTCAGAGCTTTAAGCAGGCTGAATTAAATTGAACTCGGTACTTCAGCATTTCTCGTGTCCAATCGCAAGGGACACGGTACTACCCTGCTCTGTCATTTTCTATCGCTCCGAGTATTTTTTCTCTTCTTTTTATGGGTCTGTTCTTTTTTATCATCTGCCATAAATCCCCCCCACACACACACACACGCACCCACCTACCACCTCCCCTCTCACCAGCTTCTCAAGGCTGGCACCTTCAGTGTCGTGAGCAAAGTGTGCCTAGTTAGCTCACAAGCACAGAGAGCTAAACTGCTAGACTAAAGATTAGACTCTGTTCCAGTTTACTGTGATAGCAGTCAAGCACCAGCACTGCCTACCTCACCACATCAGCACAATGAAAGGCCGGACTTTGTTTGCTGTGCTCACACTGCCACAGACAATGATGCACCAGAACTCAGCAAGTCCCACACCAGAGAAGTCAGAAATACGCCCTGAGCTCCCCTGAATAAAGTGTTTTCTCAGTTATGGGCTTAGTGCAACTGTCCAAATCCCATTTTTCAAGCTAGGCTGTACACCCCTCACCATGGGGTACTGGCTCTGCTAACCTACCATCACACTCACATTCTTTGGAGTACATTTATACCAAAAATGCCAACAAAGGGAAGTTCTGGCTGCTAATCCCGTTTTCAACAGTCTCTAAAACGGATCTCTGTCAAAAGGTCTCATACGAGTGTTCTCATTTAGCTCATAGCTGAGTGGTAAGCCCTATTGCCTGTTTTTCATTGAGATGCACCCAACCTTGCTTTTGTTGTGTGTCCTACACCATCCTAGATTATGGGCAGGTCATCTTTGGTGCTAACTCAAGTATAGACCTTTGCCTTTATGAAATGTATAGGCATGATGAAGCTGACAGATCAAAATATATCCATTAATGCATTTGCCTCAAATAATATGGTGCCATAAAATGGGAGCTAGCTATGTGTATAAGGGCTCTAATGTAAGCAGTGAGAAACAACATGTATGAAAGTTAAAGTTAAAAGCAACATACTGTGCTTATGAGATTGAATTATTCCTGTGATGTTTTATACATGTATTTCAATTAAGAATTCTAGCCTATTCGATTGAAAATAAATTGGGCCTATTTACATACCTTCACGCCTCTATGTGCTGTTGGCTTTAGCAACATTCATGTCTTAGGTTGTTTGCGCCACAGAACTGAAGACTGGCTGCTTCTAATTTGCATGAGACATGTTCTTCTCTTGCAGTAGACCAGCATTTTTTTGTGGGAAGTTCATAAACTGCCTTCAGAAAAACACGTTTTCAATCCCTTGCAAATCATCATTACTTAAACTTTAATTTCTATCACAATTACATACAATTTTCATTGCTGCTGTTGTTTTTGAAGTGGCAAACATTGGCTACTTTCTCCACTTATGCAAACTTAAATAAAAATGTGTAAAAGCTATGATCCATTAGCATGGTGATAGAATGGAAGAGGCCTCCTCATTGCCAACACAATGTATTTCTCACCTGTTTCTGATTTATTTTAATCTCTAGTTTGACTGGTAACCTGTTTTTTGTATGACTTCACTATTGTTCAAGTATGCTATGATGTTTTCCCCAAGTTCCTGACTGAGTTGACTGATGCTCTATACGAATTGTGTCTTGTCTGATCTGAACGTGTCACTGTTTGAATCGCACTATTGTATTTACTTCTACACTGCTTTCGATAAAAAAGCCCACCAAATAAATGTATTGCAATGTAATGTAATGAACAAAACACAAATACGCTGCCTCCGGGGTAAATCCCGTGTGTTGATGTCTTTATAGCCAAGCATCTGGACCGAAAGGTTTTCTGGCTGTGAGCAGTTGCACCCCAGGAAAGAGCAAACTCTTCCCCCAGCCATGCACGCCCTCCCCTGCTCGGGGCTGCAGAAAAGCGGCCTTGGGACACAGGAAGACGTTTCTCAGGGGCACATCCAGCCGTTCTGATAACCTACAGAGAAACGAAGAATCTTAAACAGGACTTAAACTCATCAGTCTCATCTCAGAGGCCCTTTGGCTACCCTGAATACCAGCAGCGGAGAGCGATGCAACAAACAGAAGCATTCCACTGATTAACGACAAAGCATTTTCAATGCAAATGAATGCGCCAACGTGCAGCTTCAGACAACACAATACTGGGTCAGCAAGGATGATAACACTGCTGCCTCACAGCAAGAAATTAGTGGGTGTGAATCAGGCCTGGGGCCTTTCTGTGCAGTTTGTGTGCTCTCCCACCTTTGCATGGGTTTTCGGTGTGTCCTTTGGTCTCTACCTGCTGTCCAAAGACATGCGTATCAGGCTAATTGAAAAGGATGGGCTTTATTGCATTAATTTATTTCACATCCTTGTCTCCCTCACTTGCGTCTCTTCCTTGCGTCTTGACTCCTCCCTCATGAGATGCGAGGATAAGGAATCCTCAGCTGGGAAATGAGACATCCTCATTCACCGGAGCATCACATTTAAACTGAGTCCTTTACTTATGGCCTGTGCGCAGCTGTACCACCTGTCACTCAGCTTAACGCAAAATAAATTCTTCATAGACCCTCTACAGCTTAGTTTTGGCATGTTTATTGAAATGCATTCCTTGAGCTCTTTTTATTATTCATGCAACTATTTTTGGCCCCGTGTATGTGTATGTCTATGTCTGGAATGTACATTTTAATTAAATAAAAAAAATATCTTGCAAACCGGTGGCTTAATGGATCTGTCATCATATACTGTCAAGAGCTTAGTTTGTTCAGATGTACTTTCGTATTGGTTGTAATTGTAAATTGTTACTATATTCCTGCCATTTAGTTTTAATTCAATTTCTTCCACAGAGGAATGACAGATGTGATAAGGTGTATTGCACCTGTGCCCAGTATATCCTTCAACATTGAACTGTTTGGCATGTGGCGCCCCATAGATCCACAGATCGTTAGCTTCTGCTAAAGTCATATTTTTGCCAAATCGAGATATTGGCTGCCCGTTTCATGGACCATTTTTTCCTTTTTTTCTCAAAACCTTAAAAAAAATGAACAGAAAATAAAATCAATTCTCTTAAAAAAAAGCATTAAAAAAATTAAAAAATGAGAGAGGCAACTATGCTATGAGGCTAAGGTTATGCACCACAAACCACTGAATTGTGATAAATCAAACCATTGCTGAATGAGTAAGAATTTCACGCACTTAAATGTATGTCATAGAGTAGGATCTCCTCATACATCACAGAGCTCTCCCACTAGCTGTGTTTTGCTAAAATTCAACCACATTAAACATTTAATGACTTCGAACATCGTTTTACAGTCCAGAATTGCTGCAGTATTGAAAGACTTAATAGATTTCTATTCAGACACCAGTTGTTGCCTTATCACAGATTAATGAAATGTGCATTGCTCAATAGTACTGAAGCCATATAAATGGATTGTCTAACATAGGTCACCAGTTTCCATGACCCTGACCACTGTGATCTAGTGAAATTCAAAATAAAAATGGTTGATTCTGCCCTGGGAAAATGGTCATCAGTTCACTGTTATAAACTTGTACCCTTTTTGTCAGCTTTTTTAAGCTTCACTGAGCTTCAGTGCATTATGGTTGAAAATATGCCAGACATTCGCCCATGGAAAATTCTGCATGTTATTGTGCCAGTAAGCAACATATTTAATGGGTTTGCTCTCCTCATAAACACCCACTCCCCTCTTTTAAGGTGTCATGCTAATGTCAAAAGACAGGATCACAGAATCACCTCTTGAAGCGAGTTTAATTTTGTTAAAAAGAATGACAAAAATTGAGTGTTTTTTTTTTTAAAGCTAACCATGGTCATATCCACTGCACTGCTTTATTGATGTCTGGGAACTTGAACTTCAAATTTTTACTGCCGATTTCAAATAGAAAATGCAGCTTCTTAAATTTTGTAAGGTCGCTGCTTGATTCAGCTTTAAATAAAGACAAGGTCTGAACTGAGTGTTCGCACAAGTGTAGTTAACTTTATTTGTGTGAAATCTTGAAATGAATAGCTGTTACACTACAAATATCAATGACATTTACACATCACCTTCAACATCAGTTGTGGTGCCAGATGGAGAGCCGTATTTTTTATTCAGTCCTTATTTTTTGCCTGAATAGAAGTTATTAAAAAAGATGAACCTTTATTTATTGATAAAGGGACCCTGAAAGCACTTCATGTAGTGCTTGAATACTGAGCAATTTATTAACTTTTGTAACCAGGAACATAGATATGCAAAGAATAGGTAAACTCTGTAGGTATTCTTGAGGATTGGCAACGTAATAGCTCCCTCATGAAGACTATCAAAAAATAGATATGAATTTTAGAGGACACAGATTAAAGTTAGTTAATCACGCTACAGTTCCAGTAATAAAGACCTTCATCATACAGTATCTAATCGCTGTAAAAATTTGCCCGAATATGAATGTAAACTATTTCAGGATCCGTTATGATTCACCAATATCACCCATGAGAGAGTGCTGTTGTAATGGATACTTCCACAGTTGCAATTCAGTCGTAGGCACGACACCAACGAATCACAGCCGTGACGATATTTAATATGACAGCACAACCTTGAGTGTGATGATGCGATTACTCAACAGTTTGATGAGCAATAATTCTGTAATTTGATAATTTGACAATACTGACTACAGTATGATCAAATTCTTTTATTATTTTTTGTTCCGCTTTCAAAAATAGTTCCCGAAGCACGCAAGTTCGGTGGAGTGCTACCGCATGCTGTGCAATACATAAGCCCTCTAGTGCATGCTTGCTGGCCGGCCAAGTGTTTTTTGCGATATTATCAGATGACCGTTAGATTCATTAAAATCTATCATAGGCCTTGTCTGCTGTTGATGTAGGAAACTTTCCAGCAACCTATGCAGTGCCCTTCAATGTAACAAGTGTCCAGTCATAATTATTTTTTTACATTTTTTTTTTCATGCTCTCAAGCTGTCCTAGTTAGTTTCATTCTCATTTGCTGTATTGCTTCTTGTTATCCAATTACAAACCCCAATTCTAGTTAATTTGGGGACGTTGTGTAAAACGTGAATAAAAACAGAATGCAATGATTTGCAAATCTCATAAACCCTCATTTTATTCACAAAAAACACAGACAACATATCTGATGTTGAAACTGAGACATTTTACCATTTCATGAAAAATACTGGCTCGTTTTGAATTTTAATGGCAGCAACACATTTCATAAAAGTTGGGACAGGGCCGTGTTTACCACTGTGCAGCATCCCCTCTTCGTTTTACAACAGTCTGCAAACATCTGAGAAGTGAGGAGACCAATTGCTGAAGTTTTGGAAGAGGGATGTTGTCCCACTCTTTTCTGATGCAGGATTCAAGCTGCTCAAAGGTCCTGGGTCTTCTTAGCCAGATTTTTCGCTTTATGTTGCGCCAAATGTTTTCTCTGAGTGAATGGTCAGGACTGCAGGCAGACCATTTCAGCACCCGGACTCTTCTACGTGCTGTTGTAATGGATGTAGTATGTGGGTTAGCATTGTCTTGCTGAAATAGGCCTTCCCTAAAAGAGAAGTTGTTGTAAAAATTTTATATACTTTTCAGCATTGTTAATGCCTATTCAGATGTGAAAGCAGCCCATGCCATAGGCACTAATGCAACCATCAGAGGTGCCAGCTTTTGAACTGAGTGCTGATAACAAGCTGTATGGTCCCTCTCTTCTTTACCCGCGTGATATGGTGTCCGTGTTTTCTAATAAGAATTTTAAATTTTGATTTATCTGACCACAGAACTGTTTTCCATTTTGTTTCAGTCCATTTTAAGGGGTCTTTAGGGTAAAAATTTCAATTTTTTTGATTTTCCCATAAAATAAATAAAGGAACGCAGTGAGATGCCAGTAAACACCAAGAATCCATGTTTTCCCTCTGCCTCAGTTGTTACTTGTGACTTTAAATGCAAATTTTTGTTTGCATTTTCACAGTTTTGACTGATTTTCAACCTTGTGACATTCATAAAATAATTCAGAAATAATAATAATATTCATCTGGGCCCGTATTCACAAAGCATCTTATCTTAGCGCTAGGAGTACTCCTAAGTCACGCTAAAACATTTTATGTAGGAGTAAAATCTTAAAAGTTATTCACAAAGCCGCTGAGAGAAACTTTTAGTTAAGAAAACTGGTAACTCATAGACTAGGAGTAGCTCTGAGATAAGTGGGAGTAAATCTCCATTGCTATGGATGACGTCAATTCTCATGCACGAGTCTCGGGACAATGACCCCGGTGATTGGGTGTTTGGTGGCAGGGCGGCCCATTGAAAAAAATATCCCCCATACAACCAATGGAGAAAGAAAATAAAAAATAGTCCAAGCGTCTGGTTTGTCCCATAAAATAATGGCAGTTGTACGGCAGTTTTCCAATGCATTTCAATTCAGTGAGGTACGGCAGTCCCAATTTTAAACACTGCCCTAACCCAAACCCTAACCCTGACTTTAAAGCTCACCCTTAACATAACTCCTCCCCAACTGTCACTATTTAACCCTACTCAAATGCGTTAGCATGGGCTGTCGTATCAAGAAAAACTACCGCATTTCTAGACTCTGCATAGTATGTTGTATGCTCCTGAAAATACACAATGCGCGGTCCCCACATATCCCGCACTAGACAAATAAACATTCTTAGGGAAGAGATAATTGTAAAAACATTAATAGCATAAAATGAGTTACAAATGAAACTCTTCATTTGTCCCAATAATTAGCAATTTATTACCCAATGAGAATATGATGCGATCATTTAAATGTCGAGCCATTCAAGTTAATTTGCCCTAAACAGTCATGGATGAAAGTTCAAAAGGGACGCGAAAACCCAACTGGAGCTACGACCAATTACTGCTGCTGGTCCAATTGGTGCTGGAGCGAAAGAATGTGATCAAAGGAAAATTTGGCTCGGGGGTGAACAGCAAATCCAAGCGGGATGTGTGGGATATTATCAGCCCACAGATCAATGCTGCATTCAGACGACTGCGAGAAGCGGTGGTATGGGCTGCAATCGCAGGGGAGGTCCGAGACTGCACCCTATAAATGGGCTATCATTCAAAAATCAAAGAATACTAAGCTTGTTTGTAATTTATAGCCTACAATTTAAACATGTATACAAAATATAACGAAGTCTGGTATTATTGTGATGATCTATGAAATGTAACCCTCGCTCAACAGCCCAATAAAATAATTCATGCATAGCAGGAGGTACAGCACCAAAGCCACTGTCCCCAAGCAAGTGGCATTCCGCAGGCACACAATGCCTGTCAAATAATTGTCATTAGCTGCTTTCCATTAAAATGCGAGTCGAGCGTGGATCCTGGCCATTTCGCAACAATGTCCTAAATATTGTATTCGGCATCAAATAGGCCCACAATTGAATGAACTTTTTTCTACTTACAAATACCTCTTCATATTGGGTCGGAAAAATAATTCAAGCATGGGTCTCGTCAATAGCACCAATGATACCAGGGATAGCTGAGATGGGCATGAATTCAAGTTTGATTCTGTGTTGATGGCGAATGTCCATTGGAAACTGGATATACTGTCGGATGTTATGGGGTTCACTGAGCGCAATGATTGTTTGCTGAATTGTGCGACTGATAGATGATTGTGAAATCCCTAAATTGTCCGCATTGCACTTTTTCCGGTGGCCAAGTAACAAAGTGTTGTCAAACATTTTCTTTTCGGCGCTTATTGGGTTATTTCTCTTGGTTGGAGACGTAATTCTCTCCCTAACCAAGTCAACAACAAATAAAATCCCTTCACAATCTGATATCTTTTCAAAAACTGTACATCATTCAGAATTTCCAAGCCATTCTGTCTTTCAACAGCAGCATCCATTTTCCGATTCTTTGTGAATAGGTTTTAGCGAGTTAGGAGTCTTCTTGACAACTTTTAAGCTCTCCCAGACTTAGGAGCTACTTTTAGGCCTAAACTGCTTTGTGAATAACACTAAGTAAAAATAATTGGGAGTCCTAAATCTACGACTGACACGCCCATTTTTTTCGGAGTTTCTCCAACATCCGGCAGTTAGGACCTAGTTTTAGCACTAAGATACTTTGGAAAAAGGGCCCTGATTGACTTGGAATTTGGACTGAAGTTGCATCTGTTAGTGATCTTTGAAATCACATCTTGAAAGGTGCATCCCTAGGGGTTAATTTTGAAAATGGAGCAAGGTGATGATAGCAATTTTCATTATGTTTACATAACAGAGCTCATTAAATATTCATAAATGTTCCAAACAAAAAAAATCATGTCATTTCATAGAACTATCTTAAACCTTTTATATGAGACTAATCTGAGTAAAATCTGACCATGGGTTATTGAAATATCAGTGCCACAAAATATTTTCAGATATTGTCATTAAAGTGCCGTTTCCATGGCAACCATGTAAATATTTATCAAAATACTACATTTTTTGAGGTTAAAATCATGTTGATTATGTTTCTTTCTTAGTTTTTACATTACTGTGGTTATTTCTACACTTTACCTTGAAGACCCATGAAATCAGTTTTAGCCCAGAGAATATGGTGGCATTTCAGGATCGTGTTCAAATAGGGATTCTTCTTTGCGTGATACAGATTTAACGGTTATTTGTGGATTGCTAGGCAAACTGTGTTCACAGAAAATGATTTTTGGAAGTGTTGCTGAACCTTTGCAGTGTATTCCAGTGCAGAATCAGGCCTGTTTTTCATGCAGTGCCGCCTGAGGGCCCAAAGATCACAAGCATCCAATATTGACCTTTGGCCTTGTCCCTTGCACGCACAGATTTCTCCAGGTTCTCTGAATATTTTGATGATATGATGTACTGTTGATGGTGGGATATTCAAAATAAAAATTTTACATTGAGGAACATTTTTCTGACATTGCACAATTTTTAGACTCAGTTTTTCATAGATTGATGAGCCTCTGCCCAACTTTACTTTTGAGAGACTCTGCTTCTCTAAAGCGCTGTTATTATATATATATATATCCTGTCGCCAATTAACCTACTTAATTGTAAAATTCTCCTCCAGCTGTTTTTTATTAGTACTTTTTACTTTTCCAGCCTTTTGTTGCCCCTGTTCCAACTTTTTTGAGATGTGTCGCTGGCATCAAATTCAAAATGAGCTAATATTTTTCATGAAATGGTAAAATGTCTGACTTCCACCATCGGATATGTTGTCCATGTTCTACTGTGAATAAAATGTGGATTTATGAGATTTGTAAATCATTGCATTCTGTTTTTATTCACATTTTACACAATGTTCCAACTTAATTGGAATCGGGGGGGGGGGGGGTTTGTATTTTCTGGGGCGGCACGGTGGCACAGTGGTTAGCATTGCTGCCTCACAGCAAGAAGGTCGTGGGTTCAAATCCGGCCTGGGGCCTTTCTGTGTGGAGTTTGCATGTTCTCCCCGTGTTGCGTGGGTTTTCGCCGGGTACTCCGGTTTCCTCCCACAGTCCAAAGACATGCATATCAGGCTAATTGGAGACATCAAATTGCCCATAGGTATGAGCGTGAGAGTGAATGGTGTGTGAATGGTGTGTGCGCCCTGCGATGGATTGGCAAGCTGTTCAGGGTGGGTCCCTGCCTTTGCCCGTAGTCAGCTGGGATAGGCTCCAGCTCGCCCCGTGACCCTAGTGAGGAATAAGCGGGTATAGAAAATGGATGGATGGGTTTGTATTTTCTCGTGGCGTTGCCCCTCCCTGAGTGTACTTCAGCGCCCTTCTCCGTCACCTGACTCTCATCGTCAATTATTATCTCTGGGTATTTAAGTTCCATTCTTCCATCTTCCCCTTCGTCAGGTTGTTGACTCGCCTTTGCATTCGCTCACATTCCAGCAGCTTATGCACTGACACTTTCTTCCTTATTTTTAGTTTCTACTCAAGCCCAGGGTTTATTGTCTTTCTTGTCGTTGTTCTCCTTGACTGCTGTCGCCATCTCTGTCCCAAGTGTCTTCCACCCCCTCCCTCCAGACTCCACAGTGCTGACCTCAGACCTGCGCACAACTCTGATCTGACTGCCCGTTAACACTGTTCACTGCGGCTTGACCTCCCACCATCCTACGACCGTGACCAGCCTGCCCTACATCGCAAAGTTGGATAGTTCTCCAACTCAGATTGCAGCCTCCAATAAAGCTCCTATTTTTTGAGAATCTGATCCTGCAATTAACTCTGTTTGTTTGTCTGTCTTTGACAACAAACAATGCTTCAATTGATTTCAAATTCATGTAGGAAACACAGACAACAGGAGAGATACATATTCAGTTAAATGTTTGTGATGTTATCCTATATACAGTGTAATCACTTCCAGAAAGCTTATTGTCAAATCGTACGCCTCAAATAAATGCAACAGTTATATAATACACAGTGTACAACAATATATTTATTACCAAACTGGGTGCTGAGTCAGCATTTTGATATAGTCACATTCATTTTAATACCCTCTTCAGGAATGCAAAAGGTTAAGAACATAATGTAACAATTATTTGCAATAAGAGGAGTTTAGAGAAGCTAAGTGTGATTGAGGGGGTTTTTGCCCAGAGAATCACGCACTCTTACAGCATGTTCAACAACAGAACAAGTAGATCAGAAGGATCTAATAGCTGCGACCTCGCCTAGCATCCATCATGAGGCCTAGTGTCCATGACTGGTGGTTTCTTGTACAAGTGTGATGTCAAAATTGGCAAATGACCTTGAAAATCAATAGGGGACCCTTCCTCTGTACCAAGAAGCTTGTTCTAAGATGTAATAGCCATCCATCAAGTTAAAGTGGAGTTACGGTGCGAAAACTGTGAAATCAGGGCAAAATCGACACTTTTTTGACCGGTGTGACCTTGGGATTTGACAGATGACCTTGAAAATCAATAGGGAACCCCTCCTCTATACCAAGAAACTTGTAAGATTTCATAGCCATTCATTGAATTAAACTTGAGTTACGGTGCGAAAACCGTCAAATCGGGCAAAATTGACACTTTTTTACCTTTGTGACCTTGGGATTTGACGGATGACCTTGAAAAACGATAGGGAACACCTTCTGTATGCCTAGAAGCTATTTCCAAAATTTCATAGCGATCCATGAATTCTAACTGGAGTTACAGCGGGAAAACCTGCAAACAAGGTTGTGACCTCTGTGAACTTGACCTTTGACCTCGACCTTGTGCATCACTTTGGTGAAGGTCAATAACTCCTGAAAATTTCATGATGATACGACGACAGGAACATGGTGAAAAAGGTGTCACAGACGGACAGACGGACGGACGGACAGACAGGCAGAAGCGTTCATAGAGCTGCTTGGTCGCAGCTAAAAAGATTTGTTCATGTAACCCAAGAATCCAGTCATTTTTCTGTTTTTTTTTTTCCCAAAAAATTTACATTGTTAGGGAAGACAGTTCCTTCCTCAGTGATAAAAGGTTTATCTCATCTACTCTCCACAAAGGGGTCCTTTTTGAAGGAAATGATAATTTATAAAATTCCTTATTCCAAGTATAGTGATTCTGAGGAACTGAGCTCATTCACTGAAAATTAGTGCATCATGTGCGGAACCAAAATGGCTTGGTTGGTGGTGTCATTCTACTTTTTTTTTTTTTTTTTTGCCTGGAGGCTGTGTCAGTGTGGAAATGCAGAGCCGAAATGGTTCCTATCGCCCCAGGCACAAAGACTTTCCCCCCATCCACAGGGACTTGTTAACCCCTGCCAGTCCAAAATACAAAGTAACTCCACAGGCAAGTCTGCTGCCTTCCACATCATATGTGCAGGCCTCAATGATTCACAGTTATTGAAAGTAACAAAAATGGTTTTCCATATATTGGAGACCACTAAAAGTAACATATAAATGCAAGTTGTGGAGTAACTTGTCTTGTAAGCCAGTGATGACTGACACCTCTTGATTGCTTAATTAGTGATACACCTCTATTTTATGGTAATCTTTGTCTGTGTGTAGTTGGAAATGGCGGTAAAATCTTCGTCAGCATCTGCCAGACAGTGGTTCTTCATCATCACCCTCTCTCCATGAATATACTGACGGAGCTCCATGCCTGTTCACCTTTGCACTCAGATAGTGCCCATATAGCCTCCAAATCCCCCCTGGGAATTCTGTAACTAGGTATGCAACATGCAATATTCATACGGGCTACAGTTCCCCTTCAAAAGCCAGAATTGTGTGGGCATAGGCAGAGGGTACTGCAGGTGAATTTTATTCATTTTAATGAGGACTTTGGAACAGAGATTTGAGTCAATCTGTGAACGTGCGAGCCGGTCAGTCCAGTAAAGTTTCTGGAAAATTATACAGAATAACAGGAAGGTACTTGTGATGTGCCATAGGCCTTGTCACCAGATCCCTATCAGAAGAGCTGTGCTAAGGTATTATTATTTTTATTATTATTATTATTATTTAGAACTTTAAAATATTTTTACCTTTATTTTATTTTATTTTTTGTGTAGCTTGCCAGGCCTTGGCCCAGCTGTGGGAATGGTGACACGGAGGATGGGGACGTGTGACGGCTGAGTCTGGCCTCTGTTCATTTCCCCCAACCAGACCTTATATAGTTAAAAACAGACCAGGCTCTTCTCCTGTCACAGTTCTTGGGCACTTTCACCACATTAGAATAAAGTAGCGGCAGAAAGAGGTCTGGAAGCCTTCTTAACACTTACAAGAGAGCCTGTTAGCCAGGGAAATGAAAGCATGCCAATCCTAGCTATAAATATTGACCAAGGGCAGAGCAGGTATGTTCATTCGGTGGTGGGAATGTTGTCATAATAAGGCGACGCTGGAATGACACAGGGGTCAGTTACTGCTCAGCTGCCTTTGATTAGGTATGGGACTTTGAGGTGACAACGGTAGATACTCCTGTCCAGATTACATGTACTACAGTACAAAAATACCCATCTTAAAATCATCAATGTCTTGTGATCAGAATATTTTCATGCCCCATAAGCAAATTGGTATTCTCACCTCATTGTTGGACTTCTTGGTCTTATTGAGTAAAAAGTAATAAGACAATTTTCCAGCTGAATACAAGGTTACAATATTAATAGACTTTTTTTTTTGGTGTTCATTATTTTTATTGCTTCCAAGTGATCTTCTTGGTGACACAACACACAATGAGATGAATCCATCTCAACATCTCAAGTCGTCTAGAATATTCAACCTGCTCCCAGATCTCCAATCAAAGAAACAGAAGCAGCCGGAAATCTCCTGCAATCTCCTCTATGTTGCTAAAAGGGGTTATTAGCCCCCCCGGGCCCCGGAAATTAATTGGTGTTTAAACTTAAGACAAAACTTGGGACACCAAGGTATACACAATATTTCTTTTCTTAAATATACACACAACTGCACATTTTGCAGGAGGGCTTCTGCTCTCAAGTGGTCTCTTTGCCACTGTGTTCCTTTTTATGCAGATCCTCTCATTTCGCCAAATGCAAAATATAGATGCTACAAAGGTCAAGCGGGGCAACAAAAAAACTAACAGGAGCAGCTGAATTCCAGAGGATTACTAGCAGTAGAGGCCCCCAGCTTTTAAGGCTAAAATTGCCCCGGCAACATTCCTGCATAGATCCAGGAAGAGGCCATGCACACATTAAACAATTATTGAAGCGATTTTCTAAATACGCTTCCCTGTCCGAGCTATTACCCATTTTTCATGTCCAATTGCTCTGTTATGGTAATCATCAGAAACGCTCCACAGTGTAATTACTTACAGCTGGCTTAAGAAAAGAATCGCGCACCCCCGCAGATGAGCCTCTTTTTTTTTTTTTTTTACACTTCTGTATTAATGCAAACCTGTTTATTAATTCCCTTCTGGTAATTTTAATGGCTACTTCTGGGTCGCTGTCATCACTTAACGGCCACTTAGAGTGTCAGCAAGAGATGGGATTAATTTCTACTTTGCTGTTTTTTTTTTCTAAAGAGAATTAACACAAGTCAACCTGTTCGTTCCGGGGAAACCCTTCAATTTTTTTTTTAAGCTTAACTTTAAATCACAGGGTTGATTGCATATTATTAAATGGACATTGACTTAATATGTTCTGCCTTGTACTTCAAGTAATACCGTGAATTACAGTGGTGTACTTTACTATTTTTACACTTTTCTGCACTAATAGTTTTTTTTTTCAGTTTTCCCCTCCTCTATTATTATTTTGACTCTTTTTCAGAAGTAGCTTTTTTTTTGGTCCATAGTACATTGCAAGTTTCTGCATTTAGTGTAGGTTTAAGGTGCCAGGGCTTTCCAGAGTTAGCTCTGAATCAAATTGTGCCGGTGACCGGTGCTCTTATGTGAACACTGGCAGTAATATGCACACCTTTCCTCAGAGAAGCACTAGCTCTCCTGACTAGTACTGGCAAGCTGAGATTGAGAGATTAATGCATGGGCTTCAGAAACAGAAGGCTTTCTGTGACTGTGCAAAGCCTGCTACTTGCGGAACTGTTCTAAGCACTCATATAAGACCACAAGTGTCCCTGGGTGCAGTATTCATATTTACAGTCTTCATACAGTGTGCAGGGTGATTGCTTTCGAGTTTATCTCCAAACACTTTCCTTAAGGGGCACTAAAATCCGAGAGCTGGCTCTATGGCTATGGGTGACTCTGTATTCACAATCAACAACTGACAATTCTACACCTGAGAAAACTGTTTAATTACAAAATATTTTAATGTCCACCTGGGGATGCGATGTACCTATGATAATTGAGAGGTAAAAGCACAGCACTGTAGCAACTGAATTGAAATATCACCGTATGTGCATACATATTTTCATGATTCATTTATAATTGCTCACATTATGCTTCTGACATTTACTTAAAAAAATCAACTAAAAAGCTAATGCTGAGATATTGTAGCGATACCCTCAGAGTAAATAACATGCCGCTACAGTATGATTCATTCTAGCAGGAGAAAAAAAATGAGAAAAGGAAAAAAAAAAAAGTATTCAACAATGTGATTCAGACGTGAAATCAAAGATTGAATGAAGCTTTAACAAAGGCAGCAATTCTTCTTTTATTAAGGATGGATGGAAATGTTTGTCCAGCGTTGTTTAAAATTCCCTGAGCTAGCTCTCTTTCAGGGCCTAGTACAAGCTCGTTTCCAAAAATGTAAGAACGCTGTGTAAAATGATGATGAAAACAAAATACCTTGATTTGCAAATCAATTAAACAGTTTTTTTTTTAAATAAAAATTTTCTGAAAAGACTACATTTCAGATGTTGAGACTGAGAAATCTTAGTGTTTTTTGAAAAATATATACTCATTTGAATTTGTTAACAGAAACATATTTCAAAAAAATTGGGTCAGGGGCAAGTCTACCACTGTGTTGCATAACATTTAATTTTAACAACACACTGAAAGCGTTATGGAACTGAGAAGGCAATTCTACAATTGTTGTAGTTTTAAGGGCAAAATGATTTCTCATTCTTGCTCAATGTAGTATTTCAGCTGCACAACATTTTACAGCCTTCTTGGTTATATTTTTCATCTTACAATACGGATAATGTTTTCACTGGTTGGCAGGTCTGGACTATACAGGCTAGTTTAGCACCTAGACTCTGTTAGTACACAGCTATGTTATTGCTTAACATGCAAACTGTGGTACGGCATTGTCGTGCTGAAATAAATAAGGCCTTTTTAAAAAAAGCCATCTTGATGGCAGCATATGATGCTCCAAAACCTCCATACATTGTTCAGCATTAATGGTGTCCACACAGATGTACAAGCTCCCCGTGCTATATGCACTGATGCAACCCCCCAACCATTGTGAATACGAGCTTTTAAACTGTGCACTGGTAACACGCTGTATGGTCCCTCTCCTCTTGAGCCAGCAGGACAAGGCGTCCATGATTTCCAAAAAGAATTTCACAATTTGATTGGTCAAACCACAGGAAAGTTCACACTTTGCCTTAGTCCATCTTAACCTCTTGGGACCTTCACTGACTAGCCAATGGAGGATTAAAAATCCTCGAGAAGCCTCCCCCTATAATGCTCAATCACTCCAAAGTGGCTGTCATGCACTTTTCCTAGTTATCAACTTAACATTAATTTTCCCAAATTCAAAGAGTAATTGGTGGAATTAATGGCCAATTTTTTTTTAGGGGAATTGTTGTATGACGTACAGTGCATAATATAGGCTGGTGATCAGGCATTTTCCTCTCACATTTAATGATGACATGAAAAAAAAAATATGTCTTTCTAAGATCCTGCATTCCTTTTGTGCCAATTTTCCATAGGTCTTGGGTATAAAAAGCCGAAGAGGATGTTTCCTTTTTTATAATGAATTATTTTTTACATGATGTAAGATAGAAGGAAAGCACAGCACAGTTGGAGAGCTGCTGACCACAGTAAAATTACAAATTTGAAAAAGGCCATTTGCACACGTAATAATAATTGAAACTATTAATACATTAATACGATTATTAATAATAATGGTAAATAATTTATTAATAATTACAAATTTACTAAATTATTGAATTATCTATGCTCTATCAATTTTTAGTAATTTCATAAATGAATTATTTAAGCATTGCTGCAACTCTTTGTGTTCTGTCCAGCAACCAGCTTTGAATCCACTCCAGAATACCTGCTGTAACTCCAATGGAGCTCATTTAAAAAATTAGTCTCTTATGCAGTACTGTGTCAAATGCTTTCTGAAAATCCAAGTATATGATGTCATAAGCTCTGCTCTGGTCATAAGTCTTGGTGGCCTCTTCAAAAAATTCCAGAAGGTTTGTCAGGCATGACCTTCCCTTACGGAAACCATGTTGGCTATCCCTCAAATTATTATTATGTTCAAGAAATACGTCCAGCTCATCTTTTATGATAGATTCCAATATTTTGCACGCAATACAAGTTAAACTGACTGGCCTGTAATTTCCTGGCTCAGTGCAGTCCCCTTTCTTATACAAAAGTATATTGGTATTATATTTCCCTGTTTCCAATCATTTGGTATTTCTCCAGTTTCCGAAGACCGTCTGAAGATGGCAGATAGCGGCTTAAAGATGAACTCACGAGCTTCCCTGAGCACTCTAGGATATAAGCCATCAAGACCCGCCGCCTTATCTGCTTTTAGTTTATACAACTTGTCTGATACTTTGTTATCCCTAACCTCGATTTCTGCTTGAGCATTGGACAAGCCCTCTGGCCGAATAAAGACCTGCTCTGAGGTAAAATTTTCAACAAAGTAACTGTTTAAGGTATCCGCAATATCCTTATTATCATATAGCAGCGATCCGTTTTTATTCTTTATGCACTTAACCTAATCTTAGACTTTCCTTTTTCTGCTACAGTACTGAAAGAAGCACTTAGGGTTAATTTTTGCCCCCTCTGCAATTTGTCTTTCATACAGTCTTCTAGCATTTCTCAGCTCTTTTTTGACCACAGCCTGCATTTTACAGTATTCAGCCTTAGTAATCTCATTGTTGTCCTTTATATACAGTACATCTTATAAAGATTCCTCTTTTCCCTCAAAATCCTATGAATAGCTGTGGTCATCCAGGGAGGATTCAGCTTTTTCAGTTTACTTTTGGACACCTTTGGAATGAATTTACATTGTGAATCAAGTAAAACCCCCTTAAATCTTTTCCACATCTCATTCACAGACTCACAGTCCTTGAGTATCTCCCATTTTATTTCACTTAGATATGAGCGCATCGTGTCAAAGTTTGCTCGCCTAAAATTGAAAATTTTTGTTTATGAAGACACCTTTTTAACTTCCTATGAAACCTTAAAATTAACAGCAGAGTGATCCCTTGTCCCAAGTGGCTCCAGTACCTCAACATATTTTTTCACCATCCTTACAATATAAGTACGTTGTCAGTGTTGCCCATTGGTGATCTCTTTGTCATTACTAAATAATTTATTAATCATTGTAGGCTTATAAATTGTTCTTGATTATTCAGCATTTAAAATTTTAATTTTAATCAGGTGATCTTAAACAGGAACAGGTTGAAAGCAATTATGCATTTAAGGTCAGAGGGTGATGGCACACCGCTGAATCTCGTAGTGCTGGTGCTATCGCTAAGGGGACATTGAGGTTTAAGTTAAATGAGCTTTGGCCCAGAGTAGGCAGCAGCCTGTCTGTATCTTGTTTATATATGGCTTTATCTTTACATGCTAGAGTTTTAACTTGCATTTGAGGATGCAGAGATGAACCATGTTTACTGACGATGGCTTGCAGAAGTGTTACTGAGCCCATGAAGTGATTTTCACCAGTGAATCCAGTCTGTTTTTGATCAAGAGCCACCTGAGGGCCTAAAGATAATGGCCATTGGTTTTTGGCCGCGTCTGCATAGATTTACCTGGATTCTCGGAATCTTTAAGTGGCATCATGTACTATGGATGATGAAATCCCCAAACTCTTTGATACTTTACACTGAGAATACTTCTGAAAGACTCAGCCTCTCTTGGATTTCCTCTATATGGCCAGTGATTACTGGCCTGTTGCCATTTAATCAAATTAGCTGAACGATATTCCACCTGGTCAATTTTCTTTTTTTTTGTTTGTCAGCATTTTAACTTTTTCATTCTTTTTTCGCCCCCATCCTAACTTTATTAAAACATGTTGCTGGCATCAAATCTGAAACAAGATGATATTTTTTCAAAAAAAAAAAAAAAATCTCAATTTCAAGATTTCATGTTGTCTTTGTTGTATTTTCAATTAATTATAGCGTTTAAATTATTTCTAAATCATCACTTTCTATTTTTATTTACATTTCGATACAGCATTCAAACTTTTTCGGGAAAGGGGTTGGACAAAAGCAAAATTATTTGGTCCGAAAGCTGAACACCTGCATGTTTCTTTATGGGATTTCCTCTGCAGAATTTTGTGTATATAAAAAGACGCTGGCATATGTTTCTGTCCACAAATGTTTTTTGACTGTTTTAGTACAACTCGTAGTGTTGCCTTCTGCCAGGTTTGTGGCTGCATGCAAGCAGCACAGATTCATTCTGGTAGCCAGATTACTGGCAATATTTTAAGAATGTTTTCTTATTATCTAGGTAAGGTCTTTGGCAGCAAATTCTATGAAAGTGAAGTGAGATTTTACAAACTAGTTTCTTTCCCACCTTACTCCACACGCAGGAACTGAGAAGCTACGTGTTCCTCGTCTTAAGAGCAATGACTCAATTTTGCATGTGCCTGAGACCATGAACATTACAGCCATGTTTGTAGTTTACTGACCCTGAGAGGGTAAGCCCTAAGGTGCACTTTGTCACTGTAGGTCATACGGTATGATGAGAAATTAGATGCCTGCAGACTTAATCTTAGTTCTGAGATCACTGATTAAAAAAAAGAAAGAAATCTGTTGGCGAGTGGATTGGGTAAATTGCGCGCCTGAAATTATTTAAAATAATAGAATTGTCAACTCAACAGTTTTCCCCTTCCCCTTGAAGTAGGTCCATTTTATTCAACGGAAAGAAAAGAGAACATTCTTTAATGAAACAGGAGTTGAATTGTGAATTTGAATAACACTTTTGCTCCAAGAATTAATTTCCTCCCCCAAAGTTATTCATTTAGAATTTATTAATGCAAGCACAAGCTTTTGTGTAGCCTTGGGGTCTGACCCAGAAAGTTTGATCCGCATAACTTTTCAAGTCTCTTTCTTTGGAGCAATAACTACAAATTGGTGGTGTGGGTTAGCACATGCTGCTAGAATTCCTGCAGCCACTTTTCCCAGGAAGGTGTAATAGGGGAACAGCGGTGGGTCTAATTCTCGCCCTACTGAGCGTTTGACATTGCATGGATTGGGCCGCGTGATCTTGGCTCTGCGGGGAAGTGACCAATGAGATAGCACAGGAGCTGGGTCAGAGCTCCCCGCTGTATTGACTCTAGGTTTGGGCCAGCATTGTGATCACATACAGTATCATCAGCTGAGGGACCCAGGAAAACATCTTTCGATTTAGGGTAAAGAGGAAAGAACTCTAGGGTACATCACAGTGGTATAGAAGGATGGAAGCTGGATATATTGAAAGTGGCCTCACAGCAAGCAGGTCACGGGTACAAAATCGGCCCGGGGCCTTTGTGTGTGCAGTTTGCATGTTCTCCTTCTGTTTGCGTGGGTTTCCTCTGCGTGCTCTGGTTTCCTCCGACAGCCCGAAACATGCACGGTAGGTTAATTAGCAACTCTAAATTGTTCGAAGGCATAAGTGCATGATTGAATGGTGTGTGGGCCTTGCAATGGTTTGGGGAGCTGGGAGCTGGGTTCCTGCCTTTCGCCCATAGGCTCCAGCTCCCTCACGACTCTATTGAGGAAGAGGCAGTTTAGATGGATATGAACAGATGGATATATTGAGAAAAGAATATCTACAATGTGAAACGTTAGGTCTTGAAATGACAATACAGATCATCTTATATTTTGCACAGCTCTGCTTGGACACTTCTTCACCAGGCACTGATCAATATCCGCACAATATGGACTCAATAACCCACATCTTAATTTTTTTGAGTCTTTCGTGCTTATTTATGTTGGAATACCGAAGGCGCTCGATTGTAAGAATATCCTATGTTTACAAAATCTCAAAAATTTTGAGCTAAAATTTAATTTGCCTCTAAATATTTAGCAAATGCAGAGAGAAAGCAATTCGACTCCTCGCGTTACATACATGATACCGAGAAGTATTATCCCTCAATCAGTGGCCATTCTTATTCTTATTTCTGTGCCCCGGACAGTTAAATCATGTTACGCCATTGTTAAGAAAATTTAAAATACTGAACTGTGCATATTACTGTAACTTGGCATGGTGCAGGAGGTCGGTGGACTGTATTGGGTTGCATGCAGGGAAATGGCAGGCAGCAGCAATTGCCCTCGGGCTACCAGCCAAAGAGCAGCCGCGGCCAAAAACTGTGTTTCCCTTGGCAGTTCTCACAAAGCCCGTCCGAGAAGATCTGGCTTCCACCTCCCCAGCTTTCATTAACTCATCGTGTAAATGGACCAATCAAAATCACAGGGAATAAATGAAATCAAATGAGAAGCAGAGACCGGAACCTGACCCGTCTCCACTTGGGTCAGTCGTAAAATAAATATACACAGCGATATAATTAATACACACCTGTTCAAACAAATTGCAACTCTGGGGCTGGGAAATGTGGCGTTTGCCTCTTGTCGTATCAAGCAAGGAAGAGGCACTCGATTACTATTTCTTCATTCATGTTATTCATCAAAAAATTAACTTTGATTTCATCTATATCCAAACAATACACAAGAAAGCCACATACTTTACGCGAACCATCCAGTCCATGTCCCTCAACACAATATTAAGTGTTCTTCATGATTGACTCAAATTTCATATTCATACATGCTTGATTTATACCTCATCACTGCTCAGCAAGTGATCCTGTCTCGATTTCCCCCTTACTGGAAAGCTTAACTAAAGCAAAGTAATGCAAAAACAAAGTAATTGCTTGGACAAGGGAGATTTTTCCGGGTTAAGTTCTCAGTGGGCCACCCTCAATGCTGAGACAAACTGTTTACAATGAGTTTGATGTGCCAGGGTATTTTAAACAATAATGCTAGATTTTGGATGGATCGCAGTCATATTTATTGTTTACAGCAGGAAAACCAAATCAGCATGAAATGAAACTCGCTGGCACATTTACCTCTAATACATTACAAGTGTTCAAAACTTATGAATTTCTCATTGGAATCTGTCATTTGTTTTTAAAAGAAAGGTTTTCATTTTCACAAAACTGACAGAACACCCATTCACTATTGGTCAATATTGTTCACTTGGTCTCCTCCAGCAATGGAACCGTTCAGAGTGAGAGGTGAGTCATCCATCCAATCAGGTGATCAGGGACTTCCATCTGCATCTGTCTGTTTGCGTTGGCCACAGGGCTTGTTGCTAAGCGATGGAAGAGGCATTATCATTTCCATAGGACTGCACTGTAGTTTTGTACATGTTGGACTCCTCACAGCTATTTGTGCTTGAGTCACATGTCACTGAGTGCAGGAAATATGTAGCCTTCTGAAATGCTCCATTGTAGTTCGCCCCTATTCATATCTTCCTAGTTTATCTGTTTTCCTTTATCATGTGGTTTTGCTTGGGGCAAAGAGGCCCAGTTAAACCTGTGGTTTGAACTCTCACCATGGCGATATGTTTAAGAAGTCCTTGAAGCTGTGTGGCCTAGCCTTGCGAGTTTTTGTCAGAAGAATTTTATTTTTTGGTATTTATCGGTTGTTAAATCGCACTTGGCATGAAAAAATCTCACTTTTTTTTTTTCCTGCGGTGGCTTCGAACAAAACCGCTGTCAAGAAATACTTACAGTATGATGGGGAACCACAGAATTAATATGCTGAAGCACGTTCCTGTCAAATGCTTTGGATTTATCATTACCTAAATAGAATCATCTGTTATTCCGCTGTCATAATTTGGAAGACCAGGTTGTAATTTCAAAAGCATTAGGAGAGTATGTGCCTTTCCTAAAGCAGCTGGGCTTTTTGTGAAGTGTATGTTTACTGCTGTGGGGTCATTGTGTTCGTCTAGTGCTCTCAAGTGTAACTTCTGCATGTGGAACGCTTGGCTTTCATTGACAGGGGGCGCTATCACTCTGCGTCGTTACCAACTTAATCTCACAACCCTCTTGTAAATTCCTTTCATGTCTCTTTCTATTCAGCGACTTGCATGTCTATAAGAAATATGTCTCCTCTGACTGGTTTACATCTTGTGTGTCTGCCAACCTCTGGCTGCATCTCATTATGTGGTTATTCTCTAATCGCCATGTGACCGGTCTTTAAGCCCTGTGCAAGTTGCTGGCTTGTAATTTTCCTTTTGTGCTCATCATCAGTCAGTATTGTTAGTAGAAAACTCTTTGTCTTTGTCTAGTGCAACTTGTCCTCTAATGACAGCAGTTCCTGAATACCTTCCTCCTAACTTTGTTAGCTCAAACAAGCGCCTAAGCCTAACCAAGGTGCAGGATTGGGATGGCGTTCTTGTTAACCTTTCCAAGTGTGTTACGCTGTCCAGTTTATTAGCAACAACCACCCAATCCTTCCACAGTCATCAGGATTGGAATCGAGTTCCTCTCAAGCAACTGCATCCTCCTGTGGGACAGTTCAGTGCGGGCAAAGAGTGCTCTCCACCTCGCTGCAATCCCAAAAGCCACTGGGTGGCCATTTAAAGCTCAACATTGCCCACAACATTTGCATTGAACAGTACTTCAATATTTTGGGGTTCTGTCCCCTTATTACTGTGTAAGCTGTGTATAAACTACCTGTTGGATTGTACTCCGCCTCCACACTTGATTCTAGTCTGGACCGTAACACTTTTAATACAAATATTTACCCAATCATGGCACTACCAAAGAGTGCTAACATTGCTGTTGCATCTATTCATTTATTCATCTTTTTGATGTGTAAAATCTTTTTATGTTGTACATTATCTGTTTCCCTGGTTTATTAGTTTAGCAGCATGCCTGATAGAAAGTATCATGTATGATTTTTGACCCTTTAATGCGAATGCAACCGAAAATTGTAAGGAATAGAAGAAGAAAAAAGAACAAGGAGCAGCGAATCGGTCCAAGGGTTCCTAATTTCTTCATTTCAATCAATGTCATAAGGTATAAAAGTACACGGTAATTAAAATCAATACTGCAAATAAAACAGCAATATGATGGAAAAATATCACAAAGACAGCATCGCCTGGAACCATCATATCAGTGCAATTAACTTCTGCCAAAGCTTGAAACTCAAGCTATTTTTCTTATTCAACTCATTAGACGGGGGCCATGGCGCTGCACTTACTCATGTCAATTCTGCCTAATTACTTTAAAACAAATTCAAAGTAACCATCATCTTGCCTTGTTTAACACGGTTCATCTCTAAATTTAATTAAGCATTCAATTTATTAAATTCCTTTCCAGAGGAAAAGCATCGTCAACAGCATTCTGGCTCATGTCTTTATCATTTATTCATTAGCTGGTCCAGTAAAAACGTTTCCTTCTTCAGGTGAAAGGCCTGGATTTCTTGACACACAAAAAAACAAAAAAAGAAAGGAAAAAAGCTAATTGGAAAGGTTGGCTCTATTAATGAATGGTTGCTATGTTGCAGAATTTTTTAATTGATGAGGCAAGTTTAGAAAATCGGGCTTGGGATTGTGACTAGATCTAGAGAGATGAAATTAGAAATAACTGTCATCGGGCCCTTGAGTGAGGTTTTTAATGCCAAAATTGGTCCCGAGGCTTTAGCCCTGTTTCTGCCCAACCCTTCTCACTTGGAACAGTTCGCTATGGCATTTCACCCACGGCACCCTTAGAAAAAAGAAATTTTCTCAATGGAAATTTCCCCAGTTTAGATTAATAAAAAAAACCTTAAAAAGTACAGTATTTAACGTGCCAAATATAATGCGATCATTTTATTTTACTTAATGTCACTGAATGGTAGTGTTTGGCAAGAAGATGAATCAGGTTGCACTAACTACTTGAAAACCTTAAAGTTTGCATCTGACCTCGGAAATTTTGAGAGGAGTCAACATGCCCTCCTTGTGTTTGCCCATCATTGCGCATGAAGTCTGGTTCCATCCCAAAGTCCAAAACATGTGCATTAGGGGAGTCTCTGTGAGTGAGCTGGGAGTGTGTGCATGAAGTGTCGGTGAATATTGGCTCCTTGCAAAAGATTGGCAAACTGTCTTGTGTATATTCCTGCCTACCCCAACCCCCATGTGTCCAGAAACGAGGAATAGGTGAGTTAAGGCATGGATGGATTCATTGTTGTAGACCGAAATCAAAAATCTTTGGTCAAATGTTTCAGATCATTAAAGGTCCCTTATTATGTCACCAGGTGTACAACTAATTAGCCATTATGAGCCAGTTCAAAGTCTCCCCTACCTGACATCACAAGGGGGAGTGACCACCCAGAATTATGAAATCTGAGTGACTGCTTGGCTGAAGGTGATCACTTCTTCTTGCCTCTGGTTGGTTACTTTCCCATGTGATGTCAAGAAGAAAAAGATTTTGAAATGACTTGTAATAACTAATGAGCTGTGCACCTGGTGACATAATAGGGGACTAGTTTAGATATTACATTATGTGTTCTAAATGATGATTTCATTCAAGGAAAAAAAAAAGCTATCCAACTCTACCTGGCCCTTCGCAAAAAAGGTGATACCCCCCCATTACTAAATCAACCAATTAAACAAATTTAATTGATAATAATTGGTTTAAATTTCATTGGACACCCAGGTATGATTACTGCCAGCCCTGCTGAATCTAAACATCACTTAAATAGAATCTATCTGGCAATGCAACGAGCCAAAAAGCAGCACACAATGCCATAATCTGAATTAATTCAAGAACAGATGAGAAACAAAGTTGTTGACATCTGCTTGCCTGGAAAAGGTTAAAACCCAATTTTAAGGCTCTTGGACTCTGGTGAACTATGGTGAGACCCAATATCTAAAATGGTGAAAACTTGGAACAGCAGTGAACCTTCCCAGGAGTGGCCAACCCTCCAAGATTCCCTCAAGATCACATTGATGACTCACCCAGGAGGTCACAAGAGAACCATGACTAACATCCATGGAACTGACCGGGCATAAATGATATTCATGCCAGAGCAGCAGTGTGAAAATCAGTGCTGACCAAAAAGAGCACAAAGGTTGGTGTCACATTTGCCAAAAATCATCTTGATGACCCCAAAGACTTTTGGGATAATATTCTGTGAACTGATGGGTGAAAAGGGGAACTTTATTGGAAAACATTTGACCTATTACATCTGGTATAAAGCATATACAATGTTCCACAACAAAAAATGGGAGGGTAAACGAAAATTCAATCACGAGACGTAGGACGCAAGCAATCGGTCTTACCCAATCGTAACCATTTATCTTCTACATAAATGCCAGTGACACGTTCCGTTTTGCTGTTTCAGAGAATCGGCATTGCCCACCACCTTCCCATCACCACCAACATCCGACTACGGCCTCTTCAGCATCAAATCCATCCTCCCCATGGCAAGCTGATGACCCTTCAAGGGGGGCGGCTTCGCCTCTGCCTACTACCCAGGCAGATCAGGACCCCTCCTTGCTGGAGGGTCCATGAGGACGGAGTCATCGCCAAAAGACTTTGTCGAATTAATTTCATTGTTAATTCCGTTGTCAAATAAATCTTTTACATTTTAATTCCGAAGTCTTCGTGATTGAACTTCATGTTAACAGTCAAACACAATGGTGGCAGTTTGTTGGTTTCAGCTGCTTTCCTGCTTCAGGTCCTGGGTTATTTTCCATAACTAATGGAACCATGCTGGATGCAGGGACGTCCACCAGAGTGGTCTGCATGCAGTTCCTTGAAGCAGAGCACATTCCAGTTCTGGACTGGCCGGCGTATTCGCCGGACTTGTCGCCCATAGAGCGTCTTTGGGAAGTTCTGGATTGACGTGTCCGCGACCGTGTTCCAGTTCTGGATAATGTGCGTCTGCTCCGTGTGGCCCTCTGGAAAGAATGGAATAACATTCCGCAGGCCAAAGACAACCTGATCAACTCCATGCGAAGAAGATGTGTTGCTCTGAGAGACGCAAATGGTGGACACACAAGATATTAAACATTCAATTTCTTCAACCTGACCCCCAACATGTTCAAAGGATTGTCACCCATTTGCAGATGCCAATATCAAGAAGTAATGGACAGTGATCTGAAGATTAGACATTAACAAAAATGATTTGGATTCGCTTCATATATTGCATAACCGTAATATTAATTGAAACACAAAAATATGACATGGGGCGTGTTTATTTTTGTTCACTGTAAATGAAGTTTTTCTAGATGCTTGTCAAAGTCCTGATTTGAATCCAATAAAAATAAAAAATTGAAGAAATCAGGAAGGGGCAAATACTTTTTAGCTCGCCGGGACGAGTAACGTCCGGAGAGCGATTGTCATACCCCCGGCGTCCGCGTCCGTCCGCGTGCAGAAAAACTTTAACCTTGCCCCGGCGAGCTTTGTTGTCTTTCTGACAACTCTTGTTCACAGCACAGTACTTCAGTTAGTTTGTTAAGTCTTATGACGGCTAAAACGGAATCAAAATGAAAAAAAAATGTTAATCTGATTATGTCAAATGCCTTTGAAATGGCCTTTTCTAGCTTTTAAATTAATAGATTTTTTTAGCCAAATTTTCCTACATGACTGAGATCTTTAGAGAGACTCTTGCTTATGGAACACAGATTGAGCTAAGTAAAAATACTATTACTTATGAACTGTTCAGAAATTTTTTCTGATCGTAATAAACCTTAAAAACCGATCCACGCTTTAGAGAGGAATGTCAGACTAACCACGTCAGCAAATTAGAAATGTCTACAACAGAATTTAAATGAGAGTAACTAGTCTGAGGCATGGAAGTTGTGGACTAAATTAAAAAAAATAATTTTTGGGGTTGTTTGCAGACCTCAAATGGTGACCAGACGTCCGCAATTTCCGGGTACAGCCCCCGATTTGGGTGACCTGTCCCCGGTTAAAGCTGTCCCCGAAAATGTCCTAGATTTTGACACGGAATGGGGGGAAAATTGTCCCCATTTTTATTTCATATTGATAATACAGTATTTAATGATTTTTCACTGCCGCGCTGAAAATGTCCCAGATTCTTCTTCCATAAATCTGGTCACCTACGTATTCAAGGGTTAATATCACTTGAAGCACTCGAGAAATGAGTTTATTTTCAAGCTGAGAAAACCTTATTGTCATGTTAGTGCTACGTTTGCAGCGCGCAGGACATCAGTGGACAGTTGGTGCTGTGGGTGCAATTTACCCCGACCATGAATAGTCTGCTGGTGGGGGGGAGTTTGCAGACCTGAGGGAGCAGCTTCCAGAGAATTTGTTTCACATGTACATCCAGCTTCATCATATAAACAACTGGGGACACACAGAAGGACGACAATCAGGACCCCTCGCTTTAATAACGTCGAGCACTTCCGCAGCTTCGCTGAGCTGTAATTGGTCACTGGTGGGTTCGTCTGCTTGTTTGGAATGCCAATGGCCGCTGTAGCATTGCTGCTCCCAGGTCTCGGGGGAGCAGTACTGAATCTCTAACACTAAAAAATGTTGACATTTTAAAAAGGAGAGCTGGCTAAACTTGCATCAGGGAGGCCTGGCCTGACACCCACTTTGACCTTTTCCCTCCTAATATGGGGATATATATGAATTTATGAACCTGGTTCCATCATCCAGCCTCACTCTCTCGTACGCGGGTACTGGCCAGGAAGGCCAGTGTTTCTTAGTGCAACTGAATGTTCACCCAGAACTCCTGAGATAAAAAATTTTTTTTTTGATACATTACATTTAAAATAATTGGCTTTAGGATTTGAGTGATGCTGGGGGCTTCCTATGTCTTCGGCTTGTCTCTGTGGTCCCTCTTCCTTGTTGGCATGACAGCTGGAGCGTACTATCCTTTGTTACAAGCGGTAATATAGTATTCACACTTCCATCCCATAATCTTAATCTTCAGAGGCTGATACACAATATTTTCGAGACCCCAATTAAAACTTTGTTTCTGAGGCCCTCAAACCAAAAACAGTCTGATGGTGTATTGGACCACTGTACCTAACACAGTACTGGCCGATTGCGAAAAGAACAGGGACACAGTGTCCCTCCTGCAAATTGTTAAGGCGTTAAATCCTTTTACATTGGTGGGATGTTTGAGACACAACAAAGGACTGCTGGGAGGGTCACTTATCTTTTTAATTAGGTTTTCAGTTTGTTTTCGGTGCGCCTGTCCCCTCCCGCCTTGGTGACAGATAGGTCCCTACCTCTGCATGCACGTCGAGCCATTAATATGCTTCGCCCCATATGTGCATATTTTATGCAATTTGCTTCCAAACTGGGTAGAATGAAATTTAAAAAAAAGAAAAAAAAACTTTCTAGAAAGCACCAATGAAAGGACACAGGGAATAATGGTATTTAACTCGGCGAATAAAGCGCAGCGCAGAAACAGTCTGAAAATATTACTGGGGTGATATCTGGAGGTACAGAGCATTCCATACGTCTTCGGGCAGCCGCCTTGTATAAAAAAAATGGCTGCAATTCCTAAAAAATTACCCGATATGGATGTATAAGGCTTTGAATTAAAATTGACAGTTTGCACTTCAACCTCATGTTTGATGTTCCATTTCAATTTGCCGCAGTACAGGGCCCAAACCACAAAAAATATGTCACTGTCTGAATGCTTACGGAGTTTACTAGATGTGCGGCACACGCCTCTGCAAAGGAAAAAAAAGAAAAGAAAAAAAAAAGCGCTTTAGTTAAGAACCTCATCTGTGCACCTCCGCCAGCCTCCCCCTCCCACCGTACATTATTTGTAGTCAAGGTATCTCGGAATGACATTGTGCTCCGAAGATGCGCCAGCCCATTATTTTGCAGGAGCAGGACAAATATCCCAGCGTTTTCCCCCCTGTAGAACCAACACAATTTTTCTGTGTCAGGGAGGTAGGTAATATCCCCGTGGCCCAGGAGGCTGGACCGACATAAGGGATGATGCCATTAATTCTCCTGGGCAATCTCCTTGCTCTGATTATTGGAGAAATAAATTTGCATGCTGCATATGTGCCAGGTGAATCACGGAGGGTGCAAATTATGTTTTCTGACAGGCAGGCAGCGAACGAAACTACCTCGGGTGCCCATCCTCTGTCCTGACCCCCCACCCCAACCCCCCTTCCCCCAAATAAAAAAAAAAAGAAGCTTCCCTCATGCCCCCCAAAGGCCCAGAAATTTAAATAATTACCCTGGGAGAGATGAGCTTCGCTCTCTTTATAATTTTACACTGACTCTGACTGATTTTACACTGCTGGCACGTGCGAAACGGGTTTCACACCCGTTTGTGCTCGCTCTGCATCATCTCCCGGGTTCACCTTTCGCAATGTTGATGGCTCAATCATCTCCTTCCCACGTTGGGAACGGTGCCCTATTGCTCGCCTATCATACATAATTGTCTGTTAAATGTTTGTTGTGTTGTAAAAGATGTCACTTTGGCTGCGGCACGTTTGTGTATTGTACAGCCATTTGAATAACAAATATTTTAACAGCATTTTTAGTTCAAATAAAGCAGTTCTAGGCTTTGAGACTGTCCTTCTATCCTGTTTTTTATAGCATTGAACGTCTTTCCAGATAGAGAAACTTCACCGCAACTGCAACAACTACTGCTACCACTAATACAACAACAAAAACAAATAACAGTAATAATAATAATAATAATAATTGAACAAAGACTTCTAAAGTTATCTTATAGGACTTTTTGTAATAATAATAGTACAAACTATTATTTAACATTAAAAACTACTTATTTTGACTATACATAAGTTATGTCATGGTATATGCATTTTCGACTGACTTGCAATGCCCAGTTTTATGTAATTATATTTTTAAAAGTGGAATCCCTTGTTGAAATTAAATTATTTAATTATATGTTTACATATTCAAGACACTTAAGACTTAAAGTCCACTGGCACTGGCATTGGCTAATGTTGCAGTTGAAAACTATTGAAAAGTTAGTCTGGCTGTTAAGGGTAACTTAATATAGTATGGCATATAAATATGATAATTTTTGAATATTTTAGTTTCTGCGACCAGCAGAAGAGATCATTTCTGAATGGCTCCCCAAATTTCCTAAATGAGTGCTTTCAGATTTGCCTTTCTGGCTCCTTTAGTGGCTGAATTGAGCCATGTGAGCAAATTAGTTGCCAGGACAATGAATCGCATTGCTTTGGGCAAGGGAGGGGTGCTAGAGGTGTAGGAAGTTAAAGCGATGTTAAAATCAAACATGAACATTGGATAGTTTTTGTCAAGCTCCAACATGTGTCTCAGGTTTAGGGAAAAGCCAGATTATAATAATTTTGAATTATATGGGTAGCAACTTAATATTTGAAGGTGTGGCTTACAGACTGTAATTAGGCAGTGTAATATGATAATAATAGTAATAGTAATATGATAGTAATAAATACTGTATCTCAGGAGTCTTTTACATCACTGCTGTGCAGCATTATCACTTGAATTAAACTAAAATATCCCACATACTGGATTTATTATTATATCACAATGCATTAATGTCCATGATTATTTCAAGACAAACTGTTGGAAGGATTAGTTTGCTTAGCAACACCATAACGTGTTTAGAGGTATTTATACCTGCGCTTATTTGCACAACCACAGGGGTTGCCTATGTTATGTCACAAACCAGAATTTTAACCCCCTAAAACACTTCAGTCTTGCTGTTTTTCCAGGAAAAAACAGGTTCATTATCTTACACTGAATACATCACAGTACAGATAATGTGGAATTGAATGGGGTGTGAGTTTTACCGGTGAGAGTGCATGAGAGAAATTCAGTCTCAAAGGATACATACAATGTTTTAATATCTTAAACATTTTTTGAAAATGTTGTAAGCTATTCTTTTCACCAAATTTTTTTACGATGGATGTTGATTCCAGAGCACTCACTTAATCTTTGCATACTACCAAGCAGCTACAAACCATGTATTTTTTGTTCATAAAGATAATTTAATTTCGAGAGCCCAGTGCAAGGCTATGGTTCTTTTCTGAGATTTTCAAGTAGACGTATTAAGGGTTTCAGGGTAATTGCGACAAATGCCATGATGAAACATGGTAAGAAACCCCTGTCAATTTCGTCATTATAATGATAGTAATGCTGTTAGAAAACTCTTTTCAGTCAACACATATTAAATCCTTCTTTACAGCCCTTCACAATTTCACCTTTTTCAAAATGTGATGACTGCCACTTGGCTCTTTTTTTTAACAAAAGGTGACACATCCTATCATCCAACCTGGCAACCTCATGAGATCACATGACAAAAAGGGGTAGACACGGCGGGATAGGCAAAATTTTCCATGTATTGTGTACACAGCAGATAAAGTTCTGCAGGCAAGCTGCATCCCAAACTCTCATCAGTTATTATGATTTTAGATCTGAGTAACAATGTCTTAATTATGTATTAACAGATATTAGCTGATCGTATACATGCACTTCCAGTTTGGTTCTGTAGTATTATATTTCAATTGAATACTCACTATTTTAGATTGGTCATGGTTGGTAGATTAATTATTTAGTATATATATAATATATGTATTGTGTCGTTTTGTCTGAATATGCAAACTGCTGAGTGCTGCCTACTTGGCAGGTCACAATTGTAAAAGAGATTTAATCTCATTTGTCTATGTGGTTAAATAAAGGTCATGAGTTGTGTCATAAGCTGAATGCTGTACCAAATGTTATTGCAATGAACTTTGAGAACCTTGGAACCCTGAGAACCCTGTGATGTGAAAACCCATTGAAGTTAATGTCAATTTAACAAAAAATACAGTTTCTTTTGACGCACAATAAAAAAAAGTGTAAAATCCCCATATTTCAATGTTACTCTACATTTGAAGGGAGTGCTGCAGTTCGTGTTTTCAATGACCGCAGCAGTGGGCGCTGATGTTGGAAATCTTCTGGTGAAGAGACACAGCTAAGGTTAGATGTCAGAGCAGTACTAACACACATTTTACAACAATCTACCACAGCAGCATAATTGAACAACCAAAAAAAAAAAAACTACTGAAAGTTACAGAAATAATGCTATCAAGCCGGGAAAAAGTTGATAGGAAAAATGCATCTGTAACTATCCGAGCCCAAAGAAGATTACGTAGCCCCATCACAACTTAAATTTTACCATAAAAAACAGCTTCACAATCAATTACTATGGTTTACTGGCAATAGTGAGAATGGTATGTCTTTTATCCCAATTCCATGCTCCGAATGCCCGTTCTACCATTATGAAACTTTGGATCAGATCTCCAGGGGAAAATGTGCCAATTTACGTAACTAGCATTGTCATCCCGCCAACTATGGGTCTTTAGCTAACAATAAGATGGTGCTAGTGGAGTATTCTCTGTGTATAGCGCCTAGACATCATGGCTGAGGTGAAGAGATCGAGAGGACTTTGACAATGGAGGCAAAGAAGAGAAAAAGAAAGTTTGAATAAGCAAGAGGTCAACAAGAGTGAATCTGCTTTCACATCGGACGCGAAACAAATTTTTCGCGTTTTGCATGTATTCGCGTCTTTGCATTGACTTTGAATTTAATCTGTCGTGCGCAAAATTTGTTTCGCTCCCAGCGTGAAAGCAGCAATGCAAAATGAAAGGTTGTGGGACAGACTCCAAGCTATTTTCTTGCTGTAAGTAAACTTTTCTTCTTAAACTGGATCATCGAATACGTTTACATGTTTTTAAAACCAGAATCAAGGCTTATTTAACCAGAGCATGTACATGCTTTAATGCTAAAACCGGTTGATGTATTTTTTTGCCTTGTCATTGTCTGTTGTTGTTTTCTGTGTGAAACTTTTATGGTGCTGTCTTGGCCAGGACTCCCTTGGAAAAGAGACTTGTATCTCAATGGGACTTATTCCTGGTAAAATAAAGGTTAAATAAAATAAAATAAAAGTGATGTCATGTTTGTTGGCCTGTTATGTCTTGTGTTGCTGCACTGGCTTGATGTAAACACCTCACAGCTATACCAGCAATGGAAATAGCCGGAGGGCTGTGGCATAACTGTCGATGGTGCAAACGGTGCATTGCACCAGGGCCCAGCAGATGTAAGGGGCCCAAAAACACGTTACGTAACATAACTCTACAGCATTTTATTTTATATGTTGGTCAGTCTTTTACTGAAAAACTTCATTTCAACTCATCTCAATACTTACACTGCTGTATGTTCACTATATATACTGTGCTTTATTTAATGTAGGCCTCTGTCATAGTTTTGACTTGAGAGGGTTTTTTTTTGTTTGTTTTTTTTGTTTTTTGCCTTGCCGAAATTTTTAGAAAACTTTATGTTTTATTAAAGACAAATATTATTTGCATCCACCACTTAATTGATTTGCTTGCTGTCTTCTTAAGTTTTGAAGGAAGAGGGCTTACTGGGAAATGCAAATTTGTCCAAAGACCTTTTTCCCCGTCATTTGTAATAACTTGCACATCAATTTCTCCTCAAACTTATAGCAAGACGCAAGTCTTCTATTTTGAGTAAATTATATACTTAGCATAATGTTGAGCGTAATGTTTAGTAAGCCCAAACAAAAAAGTGGCACCCGAAAGAGAAGGGAAAAATGGGAAAAGGATGAGTATAGTGCTAAACTCACTAAATTAGATCACTTTTTACACATGCATTTGTTTCATCGAATACTTGCAATGTTAATGTGTACCGGGAGGCTAACGTAAGCTCACCATCGCTTAAATGTATAGTCATGTAATTTTTACCTCTCATATTAAAGCAGAACATTGACTGACAGTCGATCTTGACCGATCCTGTTGGCGTGTCTGGAGATTTAAATCATCAGAGAAGTTACACTACTTCCCCTAGCGCGTAATCATGCATAGACCGGTGTCTCCCCATGAAACCATTGGGGGGATCGCTGCAAGAATTTAAGCTTAAAATATGCTCATATTGTAGAGTAAGTAATTATTATTTTCTTCATTAATATAGTAGTATCGGCAAGCAACCGTGCTTTTCTCGATGGCTGTTTGTTCTATGCTTATCGATATACTGTGTCTAAAGCTATTTCGGATGTGTGGTAGTAGGAGAATTCAGGCTGTGGTCTTTTCTTTTGAGTCCAACGCTGGCTGTAAGATTAGCGTTGATTATTTTGGCGCGTCCTCCACTGTCAGAAGCGCTAATTAAAGGCAGTCTTGCAGAATGAGATTTGCATAGTGAACCTCTCCATGGTGATATTGCTATTTTGTGTGCGCTTGTATTGGGGCAGGGGATGGGGGGGACAAAAATTTTTTTTGCTCCGGGGCCAATCACAATTATGTTACGCCACTGCCGGAGGGGGAGGCACAGCGTGTTCTTCCTCAGTTGGCGTGAATCGGGATAAAACAGATGTTAATTTATCAACTTTCTCTGGTTGTAGGAGCAGGGTGCATAGCATAGCCGTTACAGCTTATTTGACTCCAAATTAAATTAAACCATGCATTTCATTAATGTGATCGTACTCCAATTTATGAATTTAGAGCTCTGTTCTGCATTGGACTCGTAACCGGTCTATACCCTAAGTCCACCGGACCAAAAACATCTGTACAGCCCAAATCGGTGGAGAACTCAGAGGCTGGCGGTCCTATTCTGCCCGGTGTTTTGAACATATGAAGTACGACTAGGGACCACTGAGGACCAGAACATGTACATCATTGACTTCTGAGTATGAAATGCAAAAAAAAAGGCGTTCAGTGACTGTTTTCCAGTATAACGGAAAATTTAAAAAAAAGGGCATACAAGGACTCGAGTTTAACAAAATATTCTCAAAGTCAGTCAAAATAACACCAGCCGCAGCATGGAAAATCACCATGTACATAGCAGGGAGGCCTGGTGATCAGGAAAGCCACGTAGCCCTACATTATACCTCTTGGGTGACTCCGATCTGGAAGAATATAAGTTAGTTAGAGTCAGAAACACACAACAGAATGAAATTAACAATTTTTTTCACCAGGCAGGCACAAACTGAAATCAGAAAAATCAAATTACATCGTTACATGAAATTTAAAAAAATAATTACATCATACCTGGCACGGCTACCCACATGGAAAGAATCTATATGAACCAGTGGCGGTTCTAGACCCAGGAATTGGGGGGGGTGCAGACACGTCCCTTTATGACAATTAGTCCTGGCTGGTTCTCAATCATTTTCCTTTACGAAAGCGTTTTCCAATTATCGTAATTGGCAACTGAAGACGTGGTTTCTCTCCATATGCGATGGAACAGAAGAACATACATTCAAGTAAACATGCCTTTCAAAAGTCATTTTCATCCCCACATCTACTTGGGCATTTCACTGTGGTTAATCAATTTGAAGACAAAGGGCTCTGAATTTGTAGACCAGGCGCAGACGCGGTGCATAGAGGGAGCACTGCGCCAACGGGGTGTGTCCAGGCGTATGTTGCAATGTCGTGTCCGGCGTAGCCTGGCGCAAGTACTCCTCTGTCCCGCCTCTGTCCCTCCTGCAGGCGCAAGAGGCGAATAGGGAGGAGAAAAGGCTTAAGTGGGTTTAACACAGCCGAGTCAAATCTTCACCAAAAAAATGAGCTCCACTCCACACCTTTAAAGTGTTGAAATAAAGAAGCCTCTGTCCTATATCTGCATGATGCGTTAATGTTACATTTTACTTTGCTGCTTCAGGCATGTTTTCTGAACCGCTTATGTCTGTATTAAGCATTACGAATATGAGGCATTCTCAAATTATTACCATTAGCGGACTTGAATGGAATTTCAAAATGAAACTATGTCAGATCATTCAAACTTATGAAGTTGGAATGATATACAACGGTTGCTCACTGGGAAGAGAAACGATGGATAGCGTGTTCCTATTAGTACAACCTGTTGCTGCTTAAAAATTTGGGATTCACATGCATGGACAACAATGCAAGATACGTTACACATTTATTTTCAATATGGAATCTTAACTCAGTACGAGATCATAGCAATCAGGCTGTACTCCTTTCCCCCACTAAAAACGATAAAACCTAAGTGACAATAATAGTAGTATAAAGCCGTTTGCACACAGGACGCAAAACAAATTTTTCACGACAGATTGCGTTGCTGCTTTGAACGCAGTGTCTACGTGTCCGAAAGTCGGACAGGTTTTAATATATCTCCGTGTCTGACAGTCGGATGGTTTCAATATAAATCTGTGTCTGACTGTCGATTATTGTTTTTAATTTCTTCAAATCTACTGAATCTTTTAGATATTAAACGTGAATGTTTTGATAAGAGGGCTCAGTTCTTCAAGATGAGTACCGAGAATTTCAATCAATGTTTCTGTTTAAGCTCTGCTCAATAAAGTGAGTCAACATTGGCGCGGGACAATGCACAATGCCTGTCGAACATTAAATGCAAAATCCTTTGTGTCTGACCGCCAAAAAAAAAAAAAAAAAAAAAGAGGATGATTAGAACAGATTGATAACAAAGTAAAGAATAAAAAGAAACATTTTGACAACAACAGAACATCCAATGAAAACTGCGATTTATTTGCAGGTCATCTTTTTTGGATGTTCTGATTGTTTATGATATATTTTTATTCTTTATTTCGTTATAAATCTGTTCTTATATCAATACTTTTACTTTTTGCTGGCTGCCAGACATGGAGTATTTTGCGTCGGAGAGTCTTGATTGTGCATGCGATATGTAATTCACAATTTCAGTGGTCATGGAATTGATTTGGTCACTGACTAAAAGCACTATTTTATCTCTGGTGTGGAAATAAGGCACCATCTGTTCGATCTATCTGACTAATTTTCAAAAGAGAGACCGAATAAAGACTGTTGTCTATCTTCAATGGAAGAAAACAGACGAATAAGGAGACGCGCGTATTCGCGTCTTTGCATTGACTTTGACTGTAATCAGTTGTGCAAAAAATTGTTTTGCGTCCAGTGTGCAAGCGCCTTTACTGATCATAGAATGCAAGCATTATATATAGGAAGTTTGTGGTTGGCTGAGAAAGATGTGAAGTTGTTAGTTTGCATCACTGTTATGGCCCCAACTTGTTATGAACTATCAGACAGCAAGGATGACAAACAAAATTTTTAAAAAACTTTAACAGATGTAATTAAACAAACAAAACAGAGATATTTATAGTCCCTTTGGTGGGGTTGCTTTGCGATTATCTGGGTGAGGAAAATGCTCCAACACAGGCAAAAATCCACAAAAAACTTCACAGGTCTTGAAAAGGGTGACAGGTCTGGTCAAATGTACCCTTCTTCTTGCAATTTCTCCTACTACTTCACTCTCTCAATTTCTCGCATTATAAACTCTTTTGCAGCCCCCTCCCACCTTCCAGGCTTTTTTCAATTCTCTGGGACTTCCCCTCTCAGGCATGCCCAGGACATGCCCAAAACCTTGCTCCAGACTAGCTCAACAAAAAAATTTCAATTCTGCCATCTAGTGGCTTCACCCCCCCATTACATCACATATTCAGCTGCGTTGATTTAGCCAGGTCGAGTTTCCATTACGCGTGCTAGCCACCTTTAATCTGACATCTGGACAATCGATATAGATACTATAATTTATGTCCTGATTCTGATTGTTACATTAAATAGTGCTTGCTGTAATTATTTATTGCAAAATGTGCCTGACATTCTGGAAACCTGCCTGTGAGGTTTCGGTGACGTGCAGACTGCCGGTCAGCCAAATTACCACTGCACAGAAAGTAAACCAGGTTGGAGCTGGCGAGCTTTCTGGGCAACTTCAGCGGAGACTTTTTCTATGAAATTGTCACTGTGTCTCGATGAATATGAGAGACCTTCCCTGACTATGCCGCCACACCCATCTCGGCGCACGTCCGTCTACCAAATTGCCAAAGTGGCTGCGCACAGTGTTGCACTGCACAAAATTACCACTGTGTGGCCTACTCCACACTGCGCCACCCTGCGATGCGCCAAGAAATTAGAGCCCAAAGTCTACATTTCTGTTCACAGTTTTAATGAACAGACACTTGTCTTTTATCTGAGATGCTTGTATAGCATCTAAAGGTCCCAGACTTTTTTCTACAGGGATGAAATAACAAGGATTCTTAAATTCCCCACACAGAAAGAACCTATATAAACATATAGGTTTTAATCCCCCGCCTTGAATCAACCAGCAGTGGTCGGCAGCTCTTTTTAGAAGTAGCGCGCAATTGGCAATGCAAATTGCAAATTGCGAGTGCCTGCTGGGAAGGGTTATGTAGATTAGAGTTCCCTTAGGCGCGTCCTGTTGGCTAGAAAGGTGCTCATAAATAAGATTCTGACCAATTTGTCATCTGATTATTCTCTGCCCTCATGCTGAACTCGCAAAAATTCGCCCATCAAATAACTGATAAGCAATTGCCAACAGCTGCGGGCTGTGTATACTCTCATGAATTGTGAAGAGGTGGTCGCATATGCGAATAAACCTAAGAACTTGTACATGTTTCCCTATTTATATCCCAGATTCGGGTGGGAATGGAAATGCCAAATTTAAAAAAAAAAAAAAAAAAAAAAAAACGTTGAAGTTTTATATAGGGCCACATATAGATTTTGCATACATGCGACATACATAAAATTTGCCGTTTTCATACGCCCAATTTTATGTAGTTTATGTTTTCTGTTATGGACGTTTTCATATAAGTACAAAACCCCAAAACCAGTGAAGTTGGCATGTTACGTAAATCGTAGATAAAAACAGAATACAATGATTTGCAAATCCTTTTCAACTTATATTCAATTAAATACACTGCAAAAGACAAGATGTTTAATGTTCAAACTGAGAAACTTTATTTTTTTTTAAAATAATCAGTAACTTAGAATTTAAAGGCAGCAAAACATTGGAAAAAAGTTGGCACAGGGGCCTTTTTACCACTGTGTTACATCGTCTTTCCTTTTAACGTCACTCAGTAAATGTTTGGGAACTGAGGAGACCAATTTTTGAAGCTTTTCAGGTGGAACTCTTTTCCACTCTTGCTTGATGTACAGCTTAAGTTGTTCGACAGTCCAGGGTCTCCGTTGTCGTATTTTACGCTTCATAATAAGCCACACATTTTCAATGGGAGACAGGTCTTAACTACAGGCAGGCCAATGTAGTGCCCGCACTCTTACTACAGAGCTATGCTGTTGTAACATGTGCAGAATGTGGCTTCGCATTGTCTTGCTGAAATAAGCAGGGGCGTCCATGAAAAAGACGTTGCTTGGATGGCAACATACGGTATGTTGCTCCAAAACCTGTATGTACCTTTCAGCATTAAATGGTGCCTTCACATATGTGTAAGTTGCCCATGCCTTGGGCACTAATACACTCCCATACCATCACAGATGCTGGCTTTTGAACTTTGCGCCTATAACAGTCCGGATGGTTCTTTTCCTCTTTGCTCTGGAGGACACGACGTCCACAGTTTCCAAAAACAATTTGAAATGTGGACTCGTCAGACCACAGAACACTTTTCCACTTTGCATCAGTCCATCTTAGATGAGCTTGGGCCCAGTGAAGCCGGCAGCGTTTCTGGGTGCTGTTGATAAATGGCTTTCGCTTTGCATTGTAGAGTTTTAACTTGCACTTGCAGATGTAGCGACAAACTGTAGTTACTGACAGTGGTTTTCTGAAGTGTTCCTGAGCCCATGTGGTGATGTCCTTTACACACTGATGTCGGTTTTTGATGCAGTACCGCCTGAGAGATCGAAGGTCACGGGCATTCAATGTTGGTGTTCGGCCTTGTCGCTTACGTGCAGTGATTTCTCCAGATTCTCTGAACCTTTTGACGATATTACGGACCGTAGATGATGAAATCCCTAAATTTCTTGCAGTAGCTTGTTGAGAAATGTTGTTTTTAAACTGTTCGACAATCATCTCACGCATTTGTTCACTAAGTGGTGACCCTCGCCCCATCCTTGTTTGTGAATGACTGAGAATTTCAGGGAAGCTGCTTTTATACCCAATCATGGCACCCACCTGTTTCCAATTAGCCCGTTCACCGGTGGGATGTTCCAAATAAGTGTTTGATGAGCATTCCTCAACTCTCTCAGTCTTTTTTGCCACTTGTGCCAGCTTTTTTGAAACATGTTGTAGGCATCAAATTTCAAATGAGCTAATATTTGCAGAAAATTACAAAGTTTACCTGTTCAAACATTAAGTAACTTGTCTTTGCAGTGTATTCAATTGAATATAGGTTGAAAAGGATTTGCAATTCACTGTATTCTGTTTTTATTTACGATTTACACAACGTGCCAACTTCACTGGTTTTGGGTTTTGTACATATATGTACACATATGTACCTATAATATATGAAAATGGCTAATTTTATGTGGCCCTATATTGAAACCTATATGTTTATATAGGTTCTTTTCGTGTGGGTACTCACATACAAAAAGAGTATGTGCAGGAAGTTGTTACCATCTTCCTAACCCATTTTGGCGACACATGGCATCTAGAAGCGTGTGTGGGAGGTTGATTACAATCCTCCTAACGTGTCGAATATTCACGGCATACTGAGGCACCTGTGGAAAGCTGTTTGTAATCTTCCTAGCATGTTTGACTGCACACAGCCTACAGAGGCCCGTGTGGGAATTAAATGAGGGTTTGATACAATTCTAATCCCCTCGAAATATGCCCCATGCAATTTTGGAAAATTAAAGGAGTAGGATGATTCCAAACACAATATTTTAGCGCGACGATTTGCCATGAAACGTCCGGTACAATGCAGAATTACAAATAACCTGTATTAATGTTATCGATCAGCTCTTATCATACAATACAGGGTGTGTGCTGGCCAAAAATTTCACCTAGCCACAGTGGCTGATCACCCCGAAGTTCAGTTAGCCACAGAGAAAACCATTTAGCCACACATTTTGCCTTTGATTTTAGTTAGAAACCTTAGAGAACTTGGATTCAGTCATACAATGTGTGTACGCAGTCACAGAATAACTGCACAGACATTCAGACTAGTAGGTCTGCATCATCTTGTCAGAGACACCTGTACTATAGTGTTCTGGCCAGGTTCTCTTCCCATCAGGGTGGATACTGGCAGTTAAAATAAATTTTGAAATACGCTGGCAATGAGTACTGCAAGCTGCAAAATGCATTAAAAATCACATTCTTAAACTGTGATCAAAATTGAAACATGGAGGGAAATCCATCACACATTTTTGAAAAGGTTGGGACGACCCTGTTCAAATTGTGCGGTGAGGGAACACTGGACTAGTATCCTGACCTCTGTCAGTGTTGGCTTTCCTGCAGCCATAATGTGGTTTGCATGCTACTAGAGACGAAAAGAATAAAGCAGAAAGTTGTTCAGAAAATAGAACTGCAGCATATTTTTCACAGAAAAATAGTTACGGAACTTGTATAACTAACACCCACCAAAGCTTTATGACAAGCTGCACACAGTCACATGGTATAAGAATATTGTGGCGATGGAAAGCTGGTTCAAGTGCCAGCTTTGCAAGAGTGCTGGGTAAGTATTAAGGATTATTAAGGCCATCCTCCAGTCTAATTATCTGGCTGCTACTTTAGACAAATGGAAACCTGATCGGTAGAGGTCCAGTATCACTACAAATAGTTGAATTACTAACTTGATAGGGCAAGCTTACCATGCTAAAGACTTTCATTTTGTAATCCCCACTTGTGGCCAAGTGATTATTACATGTATTACAACATGATCAGATCCAACTGGAAACACGCTGGTTGCTGTGTAATTCAGGGTGTGGAATGGATTAAAAATTATCCCATACAGCCACTATGAATTCACATCTACACACCTGGACACAACCTTTTGGCTCATACAGTAAGATATACTCAGTCCATATGAAAACGCACCACTCACGAAATCTGGAATAGCTCCACGGATTGAAATGTGAACTATATACGAACGATGCATTTGAGATAATTACGTCTTCTTAAAATAATTCATTATCATTCAATTTCATTCACGATAATGTTAATGCACGAGAGAGGTTTAACTGGTGTAGAGGTCAAACAGGAAAGTCAATAACGGGTGTGACCGCCATTTGCATTGACACATGCGTTGCATCGTCGTCGCATGGAGTTGATCAGTCTCTGGATAGTGTTCTGAGGGATAGCATTCCACTCCTGAACAAGGCCAACCTCAAGTTCTCGGATGTTGTCCATCTGGCGTCGACGTGAAAGACGTCGTCGAATTTCATCCCATAAGTGCTCGATAGGGGAGAGGTCGGGTGACAGAGCTGGCCACTGAAGCACGGGGATGTTCTGCTGTGCAAGGTACTGCATGGACACCCTTGCAGTGTGTGCCCTAGCGTTGTCCTGTTGGAACGTGTGGACATCGTGGTGAATAATTGAGAAACCGTTTCACTGAATTGAAATAATTTTTATTATAATTAGAATCATCACTTTCTCAGTATTTTGTGGCTGCCCCCTTGGCTTGTATGACTGCCTGAAGTCTCCGTGGCATCGATTTGACCAGCTTGTCACAAGTTTCCGCACTCACTGCCTCCCAGGCTATGGCGATGTTCTGCTTCAGTTGGTCCAGCGTAGTCGGCTTTCTGTCGCGAATTTTCCGCTTGACGATGGCCCAAAGGTTTTCAATAACATTGAAGTCAGGCGAGTTGGCGGGCCATGCCAAAACTTCAAGCTGTTTTTCGGCGAACCAATCTTTGGTCGACTTTGGCGCATGAGCCGGTGCAAGATCCTAATGAAATATGAGGTCTTCTTCGCCAAACTGTCCCTCAACAGTCGGAATCAGGAACGTTTCCAGAACATCTTGGTATACGGCAGCATTGACAGTCTTCTTGAGGACGCAGAGTTTCCCTACACCCCGAGCGGACATGCATCCCCAGACCATAACGCTCTGGAGAGACTCGACGCATCTTTTTACGCACTCGTGATTGTAGGTTTCGCCACCACAACGCTAGACACGAGGACCTTGGTAACCGAAGGAGATGCAAAAGCGTGATTCGTCACTGAAGACCACTTTCTGCCAGTCTTCAGCAGTCCATTCGCCGTGTTCTTAGGCCCACTTCAGCCGTTTCTCCATTTGTTTCTTGTTCAGCATCGGTTTTACTGCTGGAACGCGAGATTTGAAACCGAGTTCGCGCAGACGACGGTAAGTGGTTGATCTCGAGACGTTAGCGACAGTCTGCTTGTTCCACAAGTAGCTGAGCTCAGAAGTGGACTTGAACCAGTTGCTGACTGCAATCTTTCTCAGCTGCTTGTTGTCACGAGCAGATGTTTTTCGGATGCCGGAACAGTTGATGCGCTCGATGCAGTCTATCTTTAGAGCTTTGCAGATGGAAGACTAGCTGATGCCGAGCTGCTCAGCAATTTTAGTTTGGGTCAAGCCTTGTTGGCGAAGGGCTTGAATTTGAGCCACTATTCCGGTTGAGAGGTTGCGCTGCTGACCCATGATTGATTTTACAACTTAGAAATTCTACTCAACCCTGACTTTATACTGCACAGTGAACACTCTTCACAGAAAACAAAAATTCAAGCACTTATTCTAATTCAATGAAATGACTTATGAATTATTCTAATTCAATGAAACAACAGTGTCACAGTTAAATGGCCTAAATGGGCCTTTTGGAAAGCTCAGCTGAGCAACTTTTTTTACTGGTAGCGGGTTCTGTGATTACTCTAACAAGTAGGACAGGCGCGGTGAACACCTGATTTGCTTTCTGCACAAAAAATGCATCAAGAAAATTTTACGATTGCGCTATTTTAAATTATTCTAATTCGTTGACCAGCACTTGTAGTGTTTGGTCTCGGACATGATCTCGTACGATCTGACGGTCCCGACGTACCGTTGTCACACGTTGTTGACCCGGTCAAGGACAGTTCCGAGTGCTACCCGTTTGCAGAAACCTTTGATGGAGTCTTGTGATCGTTGTGTGTGCGCAGTGTAGTCGTCTGGCAATTTCCCTGGTGCTGGCGCCAATTTAAAGCATGCCTATGGCACGCTCCCGTTCAGGGGCTGAAAGTCGCGGCATAATGTCGACGTTTCACAAGTGTCAGTGAAGAAGTTAAATTTTATTCGGATTCACATGCTTTTAAAGGCAATGTGTGCACAAATTCAGAGTGAAATTCATTTTTCCCGTGGTGTGCGTGCAAGATGTTGCGTTTTTGAAAAAAATCGCCTAGCGTTACAGTTAACTTGAAATTCTCGCATTTCTTGCACCTGGCATGTCGGGTGATGTCACTGAAGTGTTGTTGTTGTATAAAAATTACATTGAAGTTCATTTGAACTTAAATATTGACTTTTTACAAGCGGTGCATTTTCATTTGTACTCAGTATATGACTTGAATGCCATGAACCCACACTCAATTTAGCACTTATCTTCTTCCAATTGGTAATAATAATTGTTTGTCAGAACTAAAACTCATTAGAAATGTCAGATTGAAGTAACAAGAAATATGAATATTTACATTTTGTAAATTCTATTTACCCAGAGTGCAACTTCTTCAGGTTTGAACATGATTGCCATCTATAAAATTTTACCTGAATAACAAATTAGTTGTGGACAAAAATGTGTAATAGACAAATGTATGCCAATACGAAGGAAACAATGCCATAGGTTTGGCCAAAAATCGGTAGAAGTTTTCGAATTTAACTGTATACCTTGAAAGTGGATGTTGTATGTACTTCTTAGCTTAGTTTTTTGGAGTAATATGTCTGGATGCATCATTCGCCATAAAGCAAAACAAAGATGATTATCATTTTGTCGACAGCACAATTTGTAGTAGCCAACTTGCGTTATGGATTTGTTTCTAGAAGCAATAGCTTATAATGTAGAGCCCAGAGGCTCAATCATGGATTTAACTTAAACAATCATACTGACCATTTGCTTTTGTGTCCTTTGGCTCAATGTCAGTGTCATGCAGTCGGCAGCTTTGAGTTCTGCTAAAAATGACTGGTGGCCGAGTCGCACGTAACCGGCGAGCATAATAGCATTTTTTGCTACTTTAAAATGCTATCATTGTAGTATACTTACTAACAATTAGCAGGGTAGTCGACTGATTGTTTGTCGTGGTTGCACTGAACTCTGTTCGGAAGAGTTTTCCAGTTCTGCCTCAAGTAGACAGTATGTTGGCTCGCCAAGCTAATAATCTCTACTATATTACTGACTAGTTTACGAATCTATTTTCCTCGTTTAGAATACTGGGCCATTCTGACAAATAGCTGGCACACTAACAACAAGTTTGCCACTTATTTTGTAAGGTTGCTCTAAAAGTATGACGATTGCGGCTGGACTGCTTGTGTTAGGTAGCCCATGTGATATACAATACCAAGGCAAAGCACCTTAATATCAGTGCTGAAAAAACAAAGCTAAAGAACCCCAAGTAATGTAGCGTGATTTCGCCTAGGTTACCCTAGAACTTCTCGTAGTTCACATAGTTCGTAGTTCTTGGTAAACACAACCCATTATTTTCAACAAACTCAGAATATTTGTCCACATAGTAGAGGACGTCTTTATTGTTAAAAATATACAAATAATCATCAGCGATAATAAATGAATTCAAAGCCTTTTCCTTTGCACGACAGAACTGAGCTCGAAGTTGCGCAGGTTTCCACTGACATTAATGCGCTGCTTTAATGAGTGTTTGTTCAGCAAGAAAAACACTATCGCTATCATATCATAACTTTATATTATTGAGATTGTCAATCTCGAATCACTTGCATTGTTTTTAGTATGATGGAGGTGAGTGAGGTTCCTAACCCAGAATTCCCTTTTCCAACACGTGACTTACAACACGTGAAAATTCCCAGATGGAATGATGAATTGTCAGCCAGTCTGTGCGATCGGAATGAACGTTATAAAGATAATTTATGACTGATGTATGATAATTAAGTATGAACCGAATTATGGTAGCGAGTGTTGGCGGCGTGTGGGCGATCGGACTTCATGTAGGCATCGGGCAGCTATGGTGCAAAACCTGAGGTAATAACTTTGCCTCTCTCTCCATTAGGCTTTCGCCAACGTGGCACTTTGAGGCCAATTTTCGGTCGCTACATGCCACACCGCTTTGCCATTGGCGATGTGGTGAGCGGGTAGCGCGCACCCTGCAATATAACAGAAATACACATATACTCGGCCAAAATAAAAATTTCACACTCGTTTGGAGGTCAATAAGTTCAACATACAAGAAATGAGGTTTTAATTCTGTACCCACTGAAGATGGTGTATCATAAAAATAATGTCCATAATGTAACCAGTTCCACTGGAAATGTTACAACTTGAATATGGGCAGTGCACAGGCAATTATGGTATGGTTTGGGCCGTCACACGACCTCTAAACAATTCATTCCTAGTGGACGTTGATGTAATAAATTGATTATGCAAATGACGTAAGACAATTTGTCGGTCTTCTGCTTTTGACGTCACACGCGAGCTACCAGAACGAGGACGGTCAGCTGTAGTGCCAGTTTGTTGGAGACGTGACCGAAGATCATGGCTAGTTCGTCGACTGCATCCCATAACCCTTGCAACGTCAGTGACGGACGTTTCCATATTCAGCATGCCAATGGCATGTTCACGCTGAATGTTTGACACCCATGGCATTGAAAATCAACGAATAATTAACTGTAAAAACTTGTTTTCCGAGATTTCACTCTATCGTGCTAACATAAGCTCAGTTGCACATCTCTCGTATGGTCACGTGACTAGGAACACAAGAAAACATGGTTTTAGCTTAAAGTACGCTCGCACGCGCTACGTATCTGTGCACGTCAGAGTTGATGTGTGTCATGGTGTCTTTGATGATGCATTTACCCCAATTGATAAAAAAAACTCTTTTATTAAAAGTTTCAACAAAATATTTACAAATTTATGAGTGTGAAGTTTCTTTTTTTACTCAGTATATTTGAAACATTATGAGTGAAATTCGTATTTTAAATCACTGGGGAAAAGTCCTTGAAAATTTGTTAAATGGGAAGCATCACTGTTATAGTCTGAGAAGTTCAGTTGATGACACTATGGCATTGTCCGACACAGACCACACAGTTTCATAAGCTGTTTTAGGGTTAAATAGAGGACACAAGGCACTGATTATTAACCCAGAGGTCCGTGACCGCTCCAACCATGGGCTAATAAGGTTGGGTGCTTTTTGGGTCGTAAAAACACTCATGGATATTCTCCCATGAACCAGAAATTTCTTTGCCAGGTGCTGGTGTCATTATGATAATGGGGTAATCCTGCGTATGTGAGAATGCACACGAATGCAGGATGCGTGTTTTCTGCAACTTACAATGTTTGGCTGTGTTAGCAAAGTTGTCCAATTGATGGTTTTTTTTATAACGATAATCCAAATTAGCTCATTTCAACAGAGATTTAGTCACCGGCTAAACCTCTCTGACATTGGTACTACAAAAGCAGTTGTACTTGCTCTTGTGTCGGTTCCTGTTTGGTTAGTGATATTGACTGGCTTAATATTGGAGTTTACTTCACCTAGTGCTAAGGCAGTTGAAGTTTTGTAAGTTTAGTTTAGCTGACTAGCTGTTCTGTGTCTGTTAGCGTACCCCCACATTCCGATATGTTATAGCTTGTTAACGCAGCATAGCTATGGTCTAATGGCTAACTGGAATACAAGGACAATCTAAGAGCTACGTAAGTGTATGTCCGTGCCAATGTTATTTATGAAAGATTGTGACTTTGGCTGTAACTTGTATCTCACATAGTTTTGTTCAGATGCAAAAAGTTACCTGTCTAACCTCAGTGATCTTGAAACAGACTTCTTCTCTGCCTGCCTGACCACTGTTTTGCTAAACTTTGGTTATTTACCACTTTCCTATGTCTCTGCCTGCTAAATACCCCAATGCCATGTCACATTTCCCTATATAGTTCACTCAGTGAGCATCCCACATTCAATTATGGAAGGACATACAAATGTCTGTACTTCTGTCTTGAAAATCACGTGTGATTTTTCTAAGCATGGTCTCAGTCCTGTCTTCAGCAGCAGTACACTCTGACTGATTTGAAGTCAACCAGTGGTGTCATTGGACTCTCTCTGAAGCCTTAAAATGTTGACGGTCTGAGGCTAAGCATCACTCTTGGCTTTTGCTCTAAAGTGTCAGTTTTGGCCCCCGGTAATTATCAGAACTGACCCGGAAATTATGAATGGGTTCCAGTTTTCTCTGCCCACACACTGTCACATCAGACCTGTCAAAGCACAGCCCATCCATCTCGTGACCCCTTGGTCAATACAGAAAAAAAAAATCCAATCTAAAATTTTTATATCTGTATTATCTGTAAAACATATTAATCAAAAAGAAACTTGTAAATACCATTTTAAAACAATATAACTGGTAAAATGGAGCTTCAGGGCTGGCATTAAAGGGGAACTCCAGCCAATTTCAACACGTATCTTTGTTGTTTGTGGTGAAGGAGTACTGTCAATAGCGAGACAAACGAAGAAAATTGGTTTTGCCTACAACGCGTTATGCTCCTGCTAGAGTTCGCACCTAGGCGGCTCAAACGGGGCAGGCTTTTAACGTGCTTTTTGCCTCTTAAAACGATCGAAATATCATTTAAAGTCCATGCTAGTTGTGATGTTAGGCTGCGGTGTAGCTATGTTGCTACATAGAGCTACATAGTCATTACAATGGACATAACCGCAGCAATTCGTAATCATAATTTCTTGGTGGAAAAATTACATTTTGGAATATTGGATTATACAAGCTCGACAATTGACTAGTGTGGACTTCACCGGAACACAGTAAGTAAACAGAGGTATGTGCACTGAGTGAATTAGCACACCTTTCATGCATTTCTAGGTAAGCTACTGCAATCAAATTCACTGTGGTCACTGGGAAGGGTTAAGTTAACATGGCTATGGACCTGAAATGACATCTCGATGGTGTTAAGAGGCTAAAAGCACGTTTAAAGCCTGCCCTGTTTGAGCCGCTTAGGTGTGAACTTCAGCAGGAGCATAACTTGGTGAAGGCAAAACCAATTTTCTTTGTTTGTCTCGCTATTGACAGTACTCCTTCACCACAAACAACAAAGATACGTGTTGAAATTGACCGGAGTTCCCCTTTGAGCAAAAATAACTGCGTAGCAGAAACGCTACACAGTCTGTCGAAGTCTGTAGCATTTTTCTGAACTGTGTAGCAAAAATAAGTCTTAACAAAAGTGTCTGTATGCATGTTAACTTTTTATTTTCAACTCCTAGAACACTTAGCTAGCAGTATGAATGCTATTCAGCATAGCCTAATGAAGACCAAGGCACTTGAGCTACTGTAGCATTGCAGTATTAAAACTACTGGGATTTACCAACTGGGTCCCTCTTACAACTAACATGTAGCAACTCAGTAACTGAATAGAAATTAGTAAGTTCTAGTTGGTTCTACCTAAGTCACTCGCCAGGGTCAGGCTGTGAATGAGTGAATATTCAGGACCGATTTTCTATAGTATTTTTACTGTGAAAGAAATGAAAACTGGTAATTATTATGATCCAAGATGAACATTTAATTATAAAAATAAAAATGGTCGCAATCTGGAATAAAAGGCACTGCAGGAATTCAAGGTACAAATACAAATGTACATGTGTTCAAAAATATGAAAACAGCATTCCTTGGACATAAGTATACTACTCCTTTATATACATTTACAGTTAATTTAAATACATTTTTTTTTTAAAACTAACTATTAAGAATTTCCTGACAACAAGCACCCGTAAACAAAATAATAATCTATTAAATAATGGTCGCGCTTGTGGGCTGATGTGTGACACCAGTCCAGTGTTTTTCAATTCATGTTATCTCGTCGCATATACACACGTACAGCGTTTGATTGCGCAATTCCTCTGCCGATTCCTTACACAAGATGGCAGAAGCATCTTACGTTTTGAGGTTGGTTCAGCCAATGACGTTGTCCGCTCTAGTGTTTTCTTCAGCTCTGTGGGCGGGCCTGGCGCGGAGGTAGATAGGATACCATGGTTTCAGAGTCATAATATCCATAGTGCGGCAGCGGAGGCAGATCAAGACGATATTTAGAGAGTGTAGGAGCCCATTTTGTTCAAAATTGGACTAAAACTTTTTTTCACGTTATCTGAAGACTGTGTCGCAAAATATGCGATGGGGATTTCAAAAGCCCGTCACAGACTGGCGCATTTTTAAAAAAACTGATCGCGTTTTGCAACGTGATACCGCTTATCGCCAGTGGCGGCTCGTGAATTGGCAACAGGGGAAGCCCAAACAATCCCTTAATGTTAATGATTGTTCATCACCTGTTTTCTTTTTTTTTTGGCATCTCCAATCCCACCCGAATCTGGAATGCCCAATTTGTGAACTATGTACAAAGCTTGCTCGTATGCGACCCCTTGCTGCCAACTCAGGATAGTGAAGACAGTTCACGACTCTCCTCAGAAGCACGTGCTCGTCATCCACTGATTCTTATACACTCATTGGTTGAATCCTCGTAAGTTCAGAACGAGGGCAGAGGATACCCGGACATGAACAAACCCAGAGTCTTCCTGACAAGCGCCCGTTTGGTCCATCACCTGTTTTCAATCATTCATTTAAACAGTGGAGGGTCGTCGGCCGTAACAAAGTTAAGCCAAAACCTCGCCCTTCAAAGCTTAATGACTTAAACCTTTCGCAGTTTACTTTTCTTGATCAGAAGTTGCTCATACGAATTTTTAGAAGAACAATCAGTTGAGTCAAATTTATTTTCGATGGCATTGTTATACATTGCACCACGAAATTGAGGGGTTTTCTTTCACACATAAATTACGACATAAATTACCATAGGCCTACGCTATAAATTCCGCGCTCAAGAAGCTCACAAAACGAGATAGATGCACAAATTGATTTGTGAGGCTCATTAAGCGATAGCTGTGCAACATCGCATTTTTTTCTTCTATATTAAGATTGTAGAAAATGGACTGTCGTGGCTTCTTGTGAAAGAAGCCTCGCAAACTAATTTGTAAAGACGTGTTGATACTTTGCGTCGTCATTTACTTTCGAAAATAAATTTGATTGTCCTTCAACCAATTCGTATGAGCAACTGCTGATAAAGAAAAGTGAACTACGAAATGTTGAAGTCATTAAGCTTTGAAGGGCGAGGTTCTGGCTTCCCTTTGTTACGGCCGACTAGCCGCCGGTGCTTATAGCCAGCCCTGAACTTTGCTGAGAAGTTTATTAAATTTGACCTTGAAGCTGTTCAGTTTGTCTACAAACCTTAGCAAATACCAGCTTTTTTTTTTCTTTTTCTGAGAAAATCCTATGAAAACAGTACAAATCTTATGACCATTATTTTCCTGAACAACTACCAGGCAGCTACAGTTCTGGAGTGAATTCCAGTGAAAATCCTTTTGTTGATGTGCGATACATGGAAGACACATGCATGGGAAAATGGAATCAGAAGGAAAGTAATGAGTTATGACATATACAAACACACACAAACACACAGACACACACACACATTCTCAGTGTCCAATAGCCCCCGTTAAATGGACTCTATGACAGTTTTTTTTTTTCTTTTTGAAAAGCTCTGACAGAAACTTATCTGTGAACGCTGGTTCTGAAATGAAAGGCCTGCTCACAACTCTGCTTCAGCAGCGCATTCTCTCCTGCCACCCGCAAACCTTTACCTCCAACTCCTCCAAACCCCCCCCTCCACTGAAGGGACACACGTGCTTCCCTCTGTCAAACGTAGCCGGGGGTTGTGACACTGGGATATGAGGCGAGGTTTGTGCAATGACCTGTCACACCCTGGCAGGCATTTCAAATGGCCTGGGCACCCGACACAACGGTTCACATTTTGGCATAAGCATAATGTTTTCTGATAAGGAGCTTATGCCAGTATTTGCGGCCCCCCGGCCCTCAAGCCGCTTCTGTCACTTTCCATTTCTCGCAGAGATAAGTAAAAGGATAATTTAAAGGACCCGTGTTTGACAATGACTCGCTGTACTAAGACAGCTTTCCTCTATGTGCAGTTTCTTGAATTACACCTGGGATAAATGAGCGAGGGTTTAAAATCATAAGCAGGGCAGATTAGTTGTTTGTACTGAGAATTAGCTGTTTGCGCATGGGAATCTAGACATTATTCTTAGAATCAATTATGATGTTTATGTTCTGTAAGAAAGCGCTCAAAGTGATGATGTGTGGTGTGTGTGAGGTGTGTATGAGACAGACAGTATGTCAACATTCACATACTCAATGTGCATCTCCTTCCCCAGATAGAAAGAGAAAAATATGTGTTGAAGAATAAATTTGATAGTCTGTATTTCTTTATTATGAACTAAAAAAAAGTATATAAATTGATCTCAAAGGCTTGCTTATATCAGGGAACAAAGGGTTTGTGTTTTTGGTATTTTCATAGTACTCGTTCCTCAAAAAAAAAAAAAAAATTGTTGTATGTTTAGTTGTGAATATACTGAAGATAACCTCATCATTTTTATGAAAGATAAGAGAAGAAAATGAAGGCTACTTGTTCTTTATGCAAAAAGAAACAACCATCTGTTAACATTACAGTCAATTAAATCACACATCACTAACGGCCAATGGAGAATTCTAACACTGCAAGATTTTAAATCGAACAAGTCAATTTATATTCACATAACTATGTTTTTAATTACAAGCTAAGAATGACTAAAAAGTTACAGGTATACTTACCATGCAGAAATATAAATGTCATCCAAATGATGCAAATATCTTATATTCTTTATTCTCACGACTATAATTTATATTCAGCATTTACATGACCAGATGTTTATGATATGGACAAATTTCATACCTCTTAATTTTCCTTTGAAAACCTGCCAAACTGGGAGAGAAACATGCGGCTCCTTCCAACTGGCAGCAATCTGGACTAGACCACACTAACCAGGAGTATTTGCATAGAGCGAGCAAATAGCTTGAATGTTGGATGGCATTCATTGGAATTTCCTCAAAACAGAGCGGACAGACCAGATTGTGCAGAAAATCTGCTGCTTTCAGTTTCCTTTCGCTATCGTCCCACCTAGACATGACTCAAGTGTACAGTAAATACCGTCTATGAGCGCCCTCCAATTTCAAATATGTCTGCTTGTTTAAATATTGAGAGGAAAATTTATGGCTCTCCTTTCACATTCCAACTGAAATATGATCCATTATAAATTGTCAGGTATTTACAAATGTCACTGTTGTTGATTTTAGATTATGGATTGTTAATTACTTGTCTATGATTTATAGGTTTTCTAGAAGTTGCTGTTTTTGTTATTGTGCTCTAATATGCTAACTCCAATGAGAACGCAGCAACAAAACCCTTTCAAGTTTGTGGTGAAATTGGTTTTCATTGGAATTTCAGGTCCCCCTCTGAGCCATGATTTCTTCAACAAAAAAAAAAGGATATTGGAACATTGATTTAAACACTTGGAATGATTCTGCAAAGTAAGATTAGAACTTACCTGATTGGTTAACTGGTGGACAATTTAAGAAAAACAAATTATCGGTTTCCTGGACAGAAAAATTTGATTTGTAGAACGCGCAGTGTGTATGCGTCTATACAGTGAACCCATTTGTGTGTGTGTGTGTGTGTGTGTGTGTGTGTGTGTGTGGGTGTGTGTGTGTATATATATATATATATATATGCACACACACAGAACACCAACATTAATGGGAGAGAGAGAGAAAACAACAAAACAAATTGTACACAATACACGTACACATTTTTTGTTGTCTGGTTAAGTTGCTAATTTGTCTGAGTCAATCAATTACCAGTTTGAATCCAAGTGAACGAACATTTTACATGCTGAGGCGGAGACTGAAGGCAGAAAGTCCCTGAAATTATCAGGAACAAAAGTCAGCTGCAGCACATGCCCAGCAGAGCATCATAAGGGAGTTTACTCAGTGTCTGATGATGTCTATGCATTACAGACTTCAGACAGTCATTGCATTCAACACATATCAAATGAAATGTTAAAAAATAATCACTTAATTTGACATTTTGCTATACTGTCCAGTAATGTTTACTACATCCAAAGATGGGGGATCAGGGTACTAAAGGTGCTGTCATTTCTAAATAGTTCATCTGATATGGATGATAACACCTGCAAATTAAAGCTGACTGTTCACTGTATCCTTTCAGACTGAAGTGGTAGAGTATCATGATCCAGACTTGGAACCAGATGCAGAGTCAGAGCACAATCCAATGGCAGGGACCAGGGTTTATTGATAGGAATACAGTAATGACAGAGTGAGACAGAGCCTAGAGAACAATGACCCGGTTCAGTTCAGGTGGAAATGAGCTTAGCTCTAGGGTGTGTCCGCGCTAAACCAGTGGCATCCCGGGCAGAAGCGAAATGGTGAGAACCCTCATCAGAGTAGGACTGTCCGATGGCAATTTCAAAGCACGTAGCGGAAATGCAGTCCCAATCCTGGCGACTGTTGAAGGCTCAGAAGGTGTTCCTAATAAACTGGGTGGAGGGACATACTGAAGAGGCAGGTTAAGAGGAATGTGGTCCCAATCTGGAAGACTGGGAAACAGGCATGGGAGCCTGTTCCTATATCGTATTTTACCATCATTAAAGATAACGATAATTTTAGAAGATGAAAAACTTTCAAACCAGGAAGATTACTGACTGGTTGCTTAAAGAAAAAAAAAAAACACTGACAATCCAGCAACCCTGCAGACGCAAAGTACAGAACCCAAAACCAGTGAAGTTGGCACGTTGTGTAAATCATAAATAAAAACAGAATACAATGATTTGCAAATCCTTTTCAACCTATATTCAATTGAATACACTGCAAAGACAAGTAACTTAATGTTCAAACAGGTAAACTTTGTAATTTTTTGCAAATATTAGCTCATTTGGAATTTGATGCCTGCAACATGTTTCAAAAAAGCTGGCACAAGTGGCAAAAAAGACTGAGAGAGTTGAGGAATGCTCATCAAACACTTATTTGGAACATCCCACAGGTGAACGGGCTAATTTGGAACAGGTGGGTGCCATGATTGGGTATAAAAGCAGCTTCCCTGAAATGCTCAGTCATTCACAAACAAGGATGGGGCGAGGGTGACCACTTAGTGAACAAATGCGTGAGCTGATTGTCGAACAGTTTATAAACAACATTCCTCAACGAGTTATTGCAAAAAATTTAGGGATTTCATCATCTACAGTCCGTAATATCGTCAAAAGGTTCAGAGAATCTGGAGAAATCACTGCACGTAAGCGACAAGGCCGAAAACCATCATTGAATGCCCGTGACCTTCGATTCCTCAGGTGGTACTGCATCAAAAACCGACATCAGTGTGTAAAGGACATCCCCACATGGGCTCAGGAACACTTCAGAAAACCACTGTCAGTAACTACAGTTCATCGCTACATCTACAAGTGCAAGTTAAAACTCTACAATGCAAAGCGACAGCCATTTATCAACAGCACCCAGAAACGCCGCCGGCTTTGCTGGGCCCAAGCTCATCTAAGATGGACTGATGCAAAGTGGAAAAGTGTTCTGTGGTCTGATGAGTCCACATTTCAAATTGTTTTTAGAAACTGTGGATGTCGTTTCCTACGGACCAAAGAGGAAAAGAACCATCCGGACTGTTATAGGCGCAAAGTTCAAAAGCCAGCATCTGTGATGGTATGAGGGTGTATTAGCGCCCAAGGCAGGGGCAACTTACTTGTCTTTGCAGTTTCAATTGAATATAAGTTGAAAAGGATTTGCAAACCAATGTATTCTGTTTTTATCTAAGATTTACATAACGTGCCAACTTCACTGGTTTTGGGTTTTGTACGATTATATACTGCACATAACAGGAGAGGGGCACTCGAATGCATTACACTCGAAGGGGGAGGCGCTCAAGACCAGTTAAAGGAGACAAGACATCTCAAAGCTCCAGTGGCTGCTGGATGGGAGGAGGCGCAGTGGGGATTTACACCTGGGTTGTGACACTAGAGTACGAAGACAAAATAAAAAAATGAACCACTGTCCCATGAATTATGATGCTTACTATACCCCACCTAGATTCATCTCAACACTCAGCACTTTCTGCTCTCCATGTTCATTTCTGCTTTTTGTCACTGCATTTTTAAAATCGAATAAAACATAGAATGCCTGAATTAACGTTAAAAGTTGAAAACCTCTCCCAGGGAAAAGCTGAATTAACTCAATAAACGGCTTGAAAATGACAGAAATTGTGAGATAATTTCACTTATTTCCTCTGCATCAGAAAAGGTCTTTAAACAAAGACAAATATTTTAAAACTTTATACTTGCACATTAATTTCTGAAATGCCATGGCTTTCTGCATTTTTGTTTCCCCAAAACAATTAACACTGTAACAAACAAATTCATTAAATTCTATGGTTGCACACTTTTTTTTAACTTGACAGTTTATTTGTGTGTATGCCTGTATGTGTGTGTGTGTGTGTGTTTGTGTGAGTGTGTGTGAACACAGTACCCGTCAGAAGTTTTGACACGCATCACTCTTCTCATTGAGCTCTTTTTTTTTTTTTAAATTAAATAAATTTAGGCAGCTTAACACCTGTAAGTTACTTCCATTGATACAATATATGAATAAAAGAACGTCGTAGCATAGTGTCCAATATTTTTCAATCATTTAAAAATATTAAATCTGTAAAGAACTATTTGTGACTATTTTTTTGCATTTTATCAGTAAAATAAGTCCCAAATTTAGTTTGGGACTTATTAGACAGGAATGTCAAGGAGGATGACATCACTAGCGGGAACTTTTACAGCTGTGCTGGTGTGAACTTTTAGAACCATGTTAGTGCCATTGAAGATAAAATAATTTGAGTATGTTCAGCAATTATTTAGATAATTTTAACACGTGTTTATTTTGCTATTTTATTGCTTGAAAAATGAAGCTGTGTCAAACATTTTGACTGTTACGGTGTGTGGGAAGTGTGTTTGTGCATATCTGTGTGAGTAAATGTGTTTCTGTGCTCGCCTGCGTGGAGTTGGAGTTGAAGACCTTATTGAACGGTGATATGAGATTGGCAGAAACGAGCTTTAGCACCATTAGAAATGGGACACTTGAATGGAGATGAACCAACCGTGCATGTTGGAGCGTCAGAACAAAGAAGATGTGGGACAAGTGGTTAAAGTTTAGGTCCAAAAAACTTTGGATGAGAAATGACAGAGAAGAATGGTTGTTTGTAGGCACATGTCGGGGCTACTTTCAGCACTTTCTCATAAATAAGGCTTTGCTATCATTAAGCTACGGTCTCTCTGCTTCCAGCTGTATGATTAGATGCCTCCTGTCAACTTAGTCTTCAGTAAAATAACACTGGAATAACCTTGTGAAGAGGTGGACGACAGGCCACAGAGTCATTTTTTCAATCTGTCCTTATATGACTGCAGTGACAGTGCAATCACTGGCAGCGTGTAGAGAGGGGAATTGGTGCTTTAAAGGGAAAGCCAGTGTCCGTCACAGAGATCTAATGAGTATTTTATTACATAATTGCAGGGTTGTTCTGTCAAATTTCTAAATTTGCGGTAAAAAAAAGCACAAGTTTTAGCCTTAACCTTCTAAATTCAACTAGCTGGTTGGTGATTTTATTTGGATTCTTCATACTGCCTTGTCCCACCCAGCACAATACATGGACACACAATACCATCAGGTTCTCACACTGATTATTTTCAAACACAGATTACAAAAAAAAAAAAAAAAACAGAGCAAAAAAGAAATTTGCGTGATTTCTGATTAACAAAAAAATGTTTCAGTCCAATTTGCAGTAATATTATTTAATTTTTTCATCCTTCGTTGTTGAATGGAACTTTAGTTTATTTTGCCAGATACAAGGGTTTTGTTCACTGTAAAATTGAAATCACTATTAGTGGACTGGCAGATTTCTTGACCATTCTCATCTTGTCCTGGGCCATTTCAGTTTTCTTTTTTTTTTTTTACTTATTCTTATAATAACAATCCTTAAAACTTCCTACAATTCACTGTAACGCAGAACAACCCTTATAAAAATGTACAATAGTTAACTATAATTTACTACAGTAAAATTGATGTCAACAATAGTAAACTACACTTTACGACAGTAAACTATAGTTTGTTGCAAATATACTACAGTAATTGAATATCATCACTATAGTTTACTACAGTAGAGTTTGACTATGGTGATTTAAATTAGCATCACTATAGTAAACTACAAAGTTACTATAGTATATCTCTAGTATATCTATAGTAATTCTGCAAAAATACCACAGTTACTATAGAAAACTATAGTATTTTTACTGTATTATTTGGTGGTGATTTTTCAGAAGGAAAAGCACTAAAACATGTTCACAAACTTTTGAACATTTGTGTAAACTCATACACTCATACATAGAGGGTTGATGATGACATAATTTTTGGATTTATTTATTTGTTTTTTCATAATGTAACCTATACTTAGCATTGTGCATCACCTTAGAAATCAGTTCTTTTCTGATGCTATCCGGTGGAATGTGGAAAATCTAGGCATCCAGTTTTTAATCCCTGAAAAAAAAAAACATTCTGCATTGTATTTCATAAATAACATTTTTTCCATTCAATCATGACATAAGTGAAAGGCTTAGAATCAAAAGGCAAAATAGACCAGGATATCCTTAGCATGCCACCAATTAATTCTTTAAACCATAAAAATGCAAACATTATTTGTTATTTTGTAACTTTGACTGGCAAAGTCAGGCTCTGCACTCACACAAGTGCAGCTTTTTTTAAATTATATTTTGGTGATTGCAGAATTTAGTAACGCTTCGTATTTGCATCGGCGGTCAGTGGTCAGGTTAGAGGATGAGTGTTAATTTATTATAACTGTTAACATAAGCAAAACACTGCAGTAAATAAAAAATAACCTAGAGCAATGACTGCATAACACAAACACCAGAGCCAATTATTGGTCACGTTTTTGCATCAATGAGCTCTGCATTTCTCTGTAAATTGAGACAAACTAATCCATTGTTCCTGACTGTGTGTGGATATACATTAATAAATGATTCTATGGCTGTCAAGCAGTATGGAAGCTTTGCTGAGTATTTCACCAGATATATTAATCAAAGACAGATAGAAAGCCTCAAACTTTCTTGTTCGTAAAATACCAAAAAAAAAAAGGAAATAACAACCAACTTCAGAGCAAAGGTAGCAGTTTATTTTGAGGGCTAAATACCTACAGACCTTCATTTTACTAATTCCCATATGTAGGAGTCAGCATAGCTATTGTTCCCGATCTTCTGTGAAATCCATATCCTCTCTTGCGGACTGTTTTATATCAAATGTATCAAGGCATCGTTTTGACTCATGATAAAGACATTTTGTCTCCAAGTTCAGTTCAAGAGAGAGGTCTGCGAAAATCGAACCCACGTGTGGACGAACCATGAACGGCAGAAATGGCCGACCTTCTGACGAAGCTCCACACAAACACGGGAGATCACAGAGTGCACTTAGCGTCTGCCGGTCAAAAGGTATTCCCAGATCCAGATGCGTATATCTTTTACTCTGACCCTCTAGTCCTCTTTTCAGCTTTACTTTTAAACGAGCCCATTAGGCTGTCACCACTTTATAAAACTGTATTTCAGATTTCTTTGGGAAGTTTGGAGGTATGTAACGGTGCACTGCGGCGGCTTAACCCTTATGTTCCTTTTAGGGTGGCACAGATTCCATTGATACTATAACAGCCATTAAAGCTGATTCTAACGGACCACAGTCTAAGCCAGGGGTGGGGAACCGTCTCCAGAAAGAGCCACTGTGGGTGCAGCTTTCATACCAACCAAGCTGTTACACACCTGATCCTACTAGTCAACCTCTGGAATGTTTGTTAAGGGCCTTGATTAGTAGAATCAGGTTAGTAGCAGCTTGGTTGGTATGAAAGCTGCATCCATAGTGGCTCTTTCTGGGGAAAGTTCCCTACCCCTGGTCTAAGCTGTGTTTATGACACTCTTATGACCTAAGTTTCACTTTGTCAACCAGGTGTTAACCAGCTGACCAGCTCACAGTCAGGCTTTCTGCTTACTGGTTTGGCTACCTGTACGCCAGAGCAACTTCATCAGCTTTGACCATGAATGACCTGCTAGAACCATTTTAGTCTCCGTGGCTGGAATTTTCTGGTGAATGGTATGGCATCCTATCACATGATTCAGCTTTTTCCAATGGCTCGCAAACTGCTGGCTTAGTCTCTGTATTGCAAATTGTGGTCACTCACTCACTCACTCACTCACTCACTCACTCACTCACTCACTCATTCATTTATGGTCATTAAGCAGGGAAGTTTAGTGGGAGGAATTACGCTCGATTGATCTGCACAGTTCTCTCTCCTCTGCACTCTTCTTCTGGCGAACAGTAAATTTTTCTTCAAAAGCTCCTTTCTTTAGGTTCCGGGAGCTAAAGAAGCTAATAAACTTCCACCCTCTCACTTACTCTTGATTAATTGGCCATTAGCCTGAAGGCTATCCAGCCTCAATCACTAGATACTTAATAGAATTTAATAGACCTTCTGATTCACTAATAAACACTAAGACGATAATCACCTTGTTAGTAAACACTGAATTGGCCGGAGCTTCCGCTTTCGGTTTAGTCGGTATGCATCTCTCTCTCTCTCTCTCTCTCTCTCTCTCTCTTTCTCACTTGCTTCTCTCTATTGTGTGTGTGTGTGGTTTTGTGCATGCATGTTTATTCGTGTGCCTGGGCGATAATCACTGAGGTCAGAGCATTTTATACAGTACGACGCTTTGTGTTCCAGACTGACCCACTTAATGACAATTGAAGGTCCATGGAATGTTTATGTGTCCATATCAATTTATTACACTAGCATGATCACCTTTGGGAATTTATTCAGATCAAGACCTCGCAGAAGTTGATTCATTAAAGAAGAAATTATACAGTAGGAACTCGCAGCTTATTCAGACTTACTATTAACCTATAGACAAGTCCTGGGTGTCAACAGTATATATATATATATATATATATAAATATAAATATATATATGCAGCACTCAGCTAATTTTAAGAATTCATTGTTTTTGGTTTCCTCTAAATTCATAAGAACTCTGATGAAGACAGTTGTCCTGCCAAAATGCTGGTTTTATTAATGTCTTGATTAATAATAATTATATTATTTTTTTGCATCGGAGCTACAAGTGTGTTTCAATATTTTTCTTCTTTAAAGTCCAAAAATAATTCACCCAAGCTGCTTATGAACAAGACAGGAATTGAATGAGTGCATAGAGTCCTTGAGTGGAAATGAAAAACACTTTAATCTCAGAAAACTCAAGCTTGACATTCAGCTGAACAGATACCATCTCTTCAGTCCCGACTGTAACTGGACATTTGAGCATATCCTTCACCTCAGACTAGCGAGACACACAGAGGATGTGGGATACTGTATGAGCTCGGGAAAGGGGACTTGAACTTTTGAACATTTACTTAAAAGCTCTGAAAGCTGTAACCCCCCCATGGGGTAATTACACTGAGTGAGAGGGGCCGAATTGCCTTGGCAGGTGACCCCCTGAAAAGCATCCAGAACTGACTTGTACGCGAGCACTGTGCAACCTTCTCAACCACTCTGAAACGCTAAGACAGTTGGGGAACAACACTGAGAAGAGGAGTTGTCAAGACTAATAGGGCTTTTCCACTAGCACCGACTCGGCTCTACTCGACTTGACTCTATTCGGTTTTTAGGGTTTTCCATTGGGTGATAGTACCTAGTAATAATAATAATAATAATAATTTTATATAGCGCTTTTCTGCTTTCTGGGCACTCAAAGACACTTCACAAGGATACATTATTCATTCACTCTCTGATGGTGGTAAACTACGTTTTTGTCGCCACAGCTGCCCTGGGGCAGACTGACGGAAGCGTGGCTGCCAGTATGCGCCTACGGCCCCTCCAACCACCACCAAACACTCTCACACAGCGTTCCTATATTGCATGTTTTGTGGGTGGGGGAAACCGGAGTACCCGGAGGAAACCCACGCAGAACATGCAAACTCCACACAGAAAGGCCCCAGGCCAGATTCGAACCCACAACCTTCTTGCTGTGAGGCAGTAGTGCTAATCACTGTGCCACCGTGCCGCCCGTAGTACTTTTTTAGCAACTACTCGGCCGAGGTTACAAGCGAGTCAAGCCGATTGGCCAGGGAGTGATGCTTGCTATGATGACCCCAACCACGTTGAGGTGGAACTCAATTGTAATGGAAAACGACCAAAAACGAGTAGAGTCGAGTCGAGTAGAGGCGAGTAGTGCTGAAACTGTGATATGGTAAAGCGGCATTACTCTTACTGCACTGTATTATAGTTAGGCCACAGACAGGAGCAATATGTGTTTCGGAAACGGACGTCATAAACCCTTTGTAGTGTTAGATGAAAAACGTGATTAAAATCTCCCTAACTGAGCGTTCTCGTCCTGATGTCAAAGTCTGATCTCACGGTCCCGATTAGTCATTGAGTTCCAGACCAAAAAAAAAAAAAAAAACTCTACTTTTCAAAGCAGGAGACAGGAGACAGACTAATGATGGCTGTAAGAGAGCCGTGGTGAAACAAAGTGGCCATTGATCCCATTGTGACATGTGACATTTTAACCAAAACCCCCCTCTGCCATTCCCCCTCGATCGTCACCATGCCTGTTTTACTAAATTGCCTATTTTCAACCATCATCAATTCTCCTCCTTTTTTTTTATCTCTCGTCACCTTCCTGTCTGTTCTCTCGCTCTCTCTCCCTCACTCACCTTCCTCTCTCAGTCACTCCGTTCTCTCTCTCCGCCACTGGTCTCAGGGGTCACCTCGCATTAGCAGGCTTGTTTGTTAATACTCCAGGGTGAGATCAATACTTAATCAACGAGTGATGGGATTTCACAGTTATCCCGCGTGATCATTCAGCGAGGGCTCAAATCGGCCTCTCGTCTCCTCCTGTTTTTTCTCCTCTTCTTTTTTAAGGGCCTGAGGTGGAAAGGGTGAAAGAAAAGAGGGAGAGAGCGAGAGGAGAGAAGAGAAGAGAAAAAAAAAGATGGCCGACGCTTCGGAGCGGAGATTTGCTGCTCCAGTGCTTATGGGTGTAATCTGCATCCTATTAAGTCTGGATGCCGGCTCTGTCCTTCACCCCTCTGTTCCCTTTATCCTGGCATAATGTAGCGTGGCACACAGATTCATCATCCCCCATCCCTCTGTATCTGCAGCCGCGGCTCCGCAGGAGCCTTGCACCCCGGCCTGCTTTAGCTGGTCCACTTTCTTTAGCTAATAAACCCATATATGGAGCGCCGCCATTCCCGCTACGCGAGGGCCTTTAAGGGTGCCGGCGCGCTCGCCGCTCGCTTGCGAGGAGTAACGCCCCGCGCGTGGTGCTCCGAGCCGGCCGGCAGTGAGGTCACCGCTTATGTGACTGCAGACCTTGTAAAGGCGTAAAGACAGTGCATTATCATTAGCCCCTCAACAGTCCATTCCAATCATTTCATTGAAACAGTTTGAATGATTCAATTTAAACATTGCCCTTGATCTCCTGTATAATTTTCTTAATGTCAAGAGTAAATGTATGGAGATTGTGAGCATAAAAATGTATTTTTCTATGGGGCACCAATAACATTGATGGAATTTATCCACACTTAAGACTACATACTATACAGCCTACTATACAGCATCTGTAACAACTGCCTTGTGCTAAAAGTTCTTAAGTCACATTTTCTCACACCATGAGGTCAGGACGGGACAGCCTCTTTTGTGGTTACCGAAGTCAATTTTCTCTATTTTCGCAAAAGGGACATTTTATGACTTCAATACCTTTGACACCAGGGTCTTCAAGAGCAACATTTCATGGCTGTCAAAATTTTTAAAGATTTGGGGCACAGTGTTATACATTTCTGTCTGTGCTTGTGTGTGTGTCTGGGCATGTGTTGTGTATTTTTGTTTGTTTGAATGCATGAAGAGAGAGCACCAAAGACACAAAAGGATTGCTAGAACTATACTTGACACCAAGCATGCTTACAGAGAAATGAACTACTGAAGGCTTCCATGTTCAGAAGTGACCCTGCGCTACACAACGCGTTGTGAGACTTTTATTCAAAGTGACTCCCTCCCTTGGGAGACCAGAGGGTATCGGAGCAAATTCCTTACTATTCGGTAAAGTACCAAAATAAATGGTCTCTCTTTGAGGGTCTGACATATTTGTGCATGTTTTTTTGGTAGCTACTGTTCAATATTTCTCTTGAAATATTACACTGTATAACTTCACTTCAGCTTTGTCTGAAAATGGCAAATTACCTCCCTATTACACCCCTTCCTGCAACTTCCTGGTACTCTCTTACATGCCGATCATGATCATTACATACTTGTTCGCTACTGTTTGCTTATTGTGGCTAAAAGCGATAACCATAATGGGGCAAGGGTGGGAAATTTATGAATCAGAAAGTAAATGTGCTGTCCTGTTTTTCATTGATCCATCATCCCAACCAATTAATTTCACCCATTATTATTTCATTAATTCTACCTCCTGGCCAAACAACTGTGCTGATTAGCATGCACAGGTAATAGTAGCCACGTAGCGATGAGGACCTCTACTTTCAGAGGCACCTCTAAGGTTGTGTGTGTCATGGCTTTTTTGCACTGAAAGAGGCTGCCTTAGCGGTAGCATGCGTTCTGCACTGGCATGGTTACGCACCGCTGCCCCGGTTACAAGCCATGCTCTGACAGAGACAGGTCAAAGGTCACCAGACAGCAGGGCTCTCCTGTTGTTTAGTGATGGTCTCTCTCTGCAGTGATTCGTTTTTTCCCCAAACAAGCTCCCTGACAAAATGTCAGTGCCTGCTATCAGGGAGGGTAGGTGGTGATGGATTAAACAGTATGGGCCATGATTTGGTGCACAGCGTACTGGGAAAATCTGACAGACGACTGGAAACGCTCCGTCCCACATGGAATGTGTTGTTAGTTCATGTGCTTCTCTTAAGGATCTTTGACCTAAAAAAGTTGGCAAAGGTATCAGGGGTTTTTTGAAGTGTAATCATTCTGTACCCAGTCCTGGAGTATATTCGTGATAGTGCACTTCTTTTTTGATAGATAATATGGCCTTAAGAAAATTCCTCTGTAAATTAGAACCTTGTTTGACCATCATTTCACAATATTAGAAACAAACAAGTTTACCTGAAAGTGTGATATTATGAGGTCACCGGCAAAAGCTTCTCATTTGGATCATGAGGCATCGTTAAATAAAAATATTTGAATAATCCTTTCCGCATGATTGTAAACATGCATATTTATAAAACAGATAAACATAAACAATCTGGGGCACATTTCCCAAAAGCGTAGTTGCTAACTAAGTTAGCGACTTACATAGTTCGTCCATTCACTGTCAATGGGCCCAACTATGTAAGTTAACATCTGTGATTTTGGGAAATTCACCCCTGATTAGTTGTTACCGTGGTATTATACCCGTATACAATGGCAATGACAAATACCTTCTTTATAAAACTCAGTATCACACCAGTGAAGGGGTAAAGGTTGACTTGACAAAGTCATTAGCCAGCTAACAAACGGCTTCAAAATGGAAACATTTAAGGAGAACTTTTATGTCTATTGTTTCATAACTACGGAGGAGTGAATTGAGCAGTGCACATCTCCTGGGAAAAATCACCTGCTCAGCATAAATTCTGATATGCAGAGACACTTAAAATGGAGGTTAAATAACTGGAAAAAAGAAGAGCAGAACAACATTAAGCAAACAAAATAAAAAAGGTTTAAATTGAGATGTGTCTATTACTTTCATATTAGCATACATGGTGACCATTTATAAATGCATTAGCTCACTCCAGGCAGCGAAATATTGTGATTATATCGCAGCTATGGGCATTGTTTGGCCGGATGCAAAGTGGTTAACTGAAAAAAACACCCCTTACCTTAGATAAAATCACAATATACCATCGTCTGTCGTGAGCTCAACCATAGAATTTAGAGAGTAGTTACACTGTTGTTTGCCAGAGCATTGTGTCTTTGGAATTAAATGTACTGGTTTCAGCTCAGGATTTATGCTTTATATTACTGATTCTGAAGGTAGTTGTCTAGCTATTGAGTTTTGCCTATAAATGGATATCATGGCTGAAGTATTTCAAGTGAGCTTTGTCAGGATTTATGTTCAGAAATCATATTTATGGTTGGATATTTAAGACAGGGACAAACATAAGTTTTACATCAAGAACCTGGACAATGAATTATGGTTTTATTATGCCTGAGGGTGTACATTCCATTTATGCTTAGCAGAATGTTGATAGATGTGTCACGGTACTGCTGCTCAGCTGACCGATGGACAGGTAAGATCCTCCCTTCAGTGAGGGCTGCCTCTCAGCCATCCAGCGGCCAATCACTCCTCACCTCCAGGGGGAAATAACGCATGAAGACTTTGTTTAACGCCATAATCTTTTAAGGTCTGAGGTCACAAACTGAAGACAAGAATTTTCTCAAGCAAGCATTTTATTGGTGATTTAATAATCTCAACTGACAATGCAATGGATTTTTAAACCATCCCAAATGACTATTATTCTAAAGCAGGAATCACAAAGTCTGGATGTTCAATCCAAATCATGCCCTGGATTTCCTTTCACCCAGGTAAATAACTGATTGAACTAGAACGGGCACTCGGTAGAGCGCATACCTTCGCCGACGCCACTGAATCCCTCGCCACTGGCGTTGGTTTCATGCCGATCGGATAAAAATTGACCGAGATATGGCCGAAAGTCGGTTTTGACCTTTTCGTGGCCTTGACCTTGACCTTTGACCCGATCACTCCCAAAATCTAATCGATTGATCCTCAGGTCATGCCAAATCAACCCACCAAATTTTATGAAATTCCGTTTGGTACTTTTTGAGTTATTCGATACACATACAGACAGACACACAAACAAATAAATACACGGGGATCAAAACATTACCTTCGTCAGCGAAGTCGCTGGCGAAGGTAATGAACAATTAGCGTTTCTGATTGGCCAGACTGTCTTCACTGCTGACTTGGGGGGGAAAGGGAGACAGCAGGAAATGCATGGTTCTCGGGCTTCAAAGACCTTGATTTGATGACCCCTATTTGAAATATTTTAAAGCGTGCATTTACTCATCTCAGATTAGAAGGCTGGAACATGTATCCACAATGGACATTATGTGGAGGTGCGCGAGGCAGCATCCTGCTTTTATCTGCCAAGTGATAATTTTACAGTCACATTAGAAGTCACAACAAATACTGAGGAGGCACATCGCTGTCAGTTGTCTCAGGCATGTTGAGGACAGCAGGCAAGAACTGCCGCTGAATTATTGTACATCTGCAGTCTGTCTGCTGACTGAACCGGGGAGATGTACTGACCAGACTGACAGATACGGGGGCCTCTGCTGACTCAAAATCATGACTATAAAATGGGTATTGGGAAATTCATGCGGGATGGGCGGGCAAGCAGTGATTGGGCTTCAGGATGTGAGGGAGGGAGCCAAGTAATTGGAGCAGGAGGACGGAGGACTGGAGTTCTACAAATTCAGCTTCTTTTTACTGTCAACTCTGCACATTAACTGCTCAAATTTACTGAGAAAACCATTCCTGGTCTGTTACAGCGGCTTCTTGTGCACCGGGAAGAAAACAACGATAGCTTAACGACTAGGTCCTTCGCATACATTACTAACTCTGCATTCTCCAGGAGTCCACAGCAACGTATTTATTACTGAGAAAACAGGATTTCTTTTTCTTTGTGTGCGCACCCCTGGGCTGCCACTAGGGGCAGTGTGCCTCACTACGGATTTAACACATGGCCATTTGCCCTTCCAGGCTGCTGTGTAATGTCATTCATCTCCTCATGAAGCATCCCTGTGCTTCTATGGTTTTCAGCCCCATTGTTATTCCTGCATTGGGAATGTAGCACCCACCGCAGTTTTCCTGAGCAAAGAAGCTGTTGTGTTCCAAATTATAATATGTGAATTACCTGTAATTTAAATCCTCATGGTTGAAATTACAGGTTACCCTTTTATTTATTTATTTATTTATTTATTATTTAGTTGGTAATTTTTTTTCACTTCAGGGGATGCGATGTAGCCTATAGGTTCTGCTTAATTCTGTTATTTATACTGCAATATTCTGGAAAATTTGGAGACCGTAATTGGTTCTTTAATGGCCTTGCCTTTTAGGGGAGACTGAAAATTGTTTATTGATTTTCTCTTGTATTTTTCTTAGAAAGAGAGAATGACTGACCCATACAGAGAGAGAGAGAGAGAGAGCAGACAATTACTGAACCACATCCAAATCATTAGGTATGCAGTGATCTTCCTCGCTTTAAAACTATTGTGTGAGGTAGGCCTCTGTAACAAAGGTTCCGTCGCTACATTCTGCATGTCCGCACGCATATAGATAATGTTTCTGTTCATCTGCCAGCACGCCTGCGGCCAAGATTTCGCTTTTTTTTTTTGTTCTTTAATTCCCTCTCGATTAAAGAAAAAAAAAAAAACACTTTTTACAGCTTTGAGATAATTTCATTGTAAAAAAATGTGCTATGACAAATGCATTTAGCATTTTTGATTGATTGGTGTGTTTATTTAACACATTCCCTGCATCAGAAGACTGTCAGACAGTTTTAACAATTCTAAAATTTCAATGAATTCAAAACAATTAACAGGTTTACACTCACATTCCTTTTCCAGGCATAAAATGAACAGTGTTCACATGGGCACCTGCACCTGGAATCCAGTCAACCGGCGGCGGCTCCTGGAGTTGAGTTTGACTGGATGAATGAGGCAGTGGAGCCCACTTGCATTGGCTGATTTTTCTTCATTGCCACCAACAGTTTCATTCTCAAAAGTCGAAAGTGTAGTTTCTGGTTCTTTAGCAAAAACAAACTGGATATTTTTTGACCTGGCCGGGCCAACCAAGCACACACACGCACACGCAGGCACAGGCACACACACACACACACACACACACGCACCCTCAGGCACACACACACACGCACGCACACTCAGGCACACACACACACACACACATGCACACAAATGCTTGTGGGTGTCCAGCAAATCATTCTCAGCATATGCCTCCCATCCAGAGATCTCGCATAAGTGACCACTGGGTATTACATAAACAACAGTAATTCTCATTTTTCCCCTTTATGGATATTTTAGATTTTGTTTGTCCTTTGTCTGTTCCGAAGTCACATTAATATTTCATCACACCATGCATTAAACAATCTCATCCGATTCCTGTCAAAATGAAAGCATTCATAAATGCATAATTAACACTTCTTACTCCGGCGATAGCGCCCAGATAAACCCGCGAACTTCCTCTTTGTTTGGCTATCGTTCGACGTGGCCAAGCAGTCAAGTTCAGTCCCACGTTATCATCTCGAAGACGTGACTGAGAGGCAGACTCGGAGCAGAGCTATGACATTCCTCCCTTTCTGTTACCCCACCATAACTGCTTCATTCAAGCCTTTCATCGGGATACACGCAAACATCACAAAATATGTCAGTTTCACTTAGTATTTTAGTGACATATTTAGAATCATAATCTTATTACGATGTCTTTTTGCTAAGTAAGGCAAACTACTGCCGAAGAGTCTGATTGACTTACTTGGCGATGAGATGAGAGAATTTTACTTGTAAGGCCAACAGTAGAGCTTATATTCTCCTTGAGAAAAAATAAATGGATATAATAAGTGTCATCGCATGACTGAAACAGTTGTTAAGACCAAAGGTTTTTGCAGTGCAGTGTGGGGGGAAGGTCAGGATCTATGGACATAAGTTCCAGAATTAAGGGACTAATCTGGTGAGCCGAATTCCACTAGCATGGCGACTTCAGTAGAGCTGGAACATAGTGTTCGGCGCCAGAGTCGTCCGGTGTTGTGTGTCAGAGAGCCCGGCTGAACCCACCGACCTCGGTGGACTTGCGTGACATAGCCGTGGCTGACCAGGGAGGGTGGGAGGTGGGGTTGAGTGGGTGTTGCGTAAATGTACCTAAAGTATAGGCCGAGAGCTATTTTGCGCCCCTGGGTATTCGCAGCTGTCTTTGATTAAACGGCGAGGAAGCAGGACTTCTCCGCCTATGGAAAGTGTGCTGATGTGTTAGCATTTCAGAAAATTGTGCACAGTATCCACCTAAATACCTGTTAAAATAAACAAATGACCTTTTGTTGAAAATGGAATTATGTGACTCCGTTTTCAGGAACGTCCACGCGCGTAGATTCTTTTCTTTGTGTTTTTTTTTACTTGTTCAGATAACACATTTTTATATGATCAGTGCACTTTAAATTTAATGAGATAACATTTCCAGTTTGAAGTTTTTGTTTTAATTTTTCTCTAAAATCTGCACTTTAGGCTTTAAGGGCTAATATTAAATGTGAAAAATGTGCTTAAGTACCACTTTAAAAGGTGTTTAAATATATTTTGCAGTTGTAAATGCCATTTCAATGTTTATCATGTTTTTGGGTCTGAAGAGGGCTGCTACTGAGTGAGGATTTCATAACCTCTGTACACGGTGACTCCAGCCAGACCATTAACACGCAGCCGAATAAGTGACCATTTTTTTCTGCAATGAGTCCCGAGCCACTGAGCCCAAATAAACAGGTCTATTCATTAGCCTGCCTATGATACCCTGACCACCACATGTACTGACTCCCATTTGTCCTCCGTACCCACATTACAGTGTCTAATGTGCTTAATAGTCAGAACCTCAAAATGAGCAACCTCGATGCACTTTACTGAACCATGTACATTTTGGCAGTGCCACTGATGAATAAGCAAGCATGGGTTTATAGAAATATTTAAGATATTGTTTATTCTCATGAAGTATCATTGTTAAATATTATTCAGTCTTTGCCAGTCAATAAAATTAAGGTAATTGTCATTTTTGTTCATTCATCTCTCTCTCTCTCTCTCTCTCTCTGTTGACCTGCCTTTTTACTGGCTCCAACTCAGTAGGTAAAGACATCTTTCTCTCTCTCCTGTTAAAGGCTGTGGCAGTGTTAGGGTCCTGCCATCACCTTCCCTCCTCTGTCATCTGGCTGTTTGGGGTTAACATGGCTGCCCTAGACATTGGAAAAGAGGCCTTTCAGACTTAACCTATCTGAGCTCCCTGGGGTGGTGGGTCTTTCGCCAGCGAAGAGAAAAAAACAAACAGAACCTGCACATCACTCCCCTCTCACCTGGCTCAACTGGATTTGTCTTCTACACTCTCAGCAAAAAGTGTCATGACACAAAATTGTCATCACACTTTAAGCCCATTTATATAAGGCCTTGTAAGGCTCATACTGCTTGCTGCCGTCTTCTTCAAGCACCCTTAACGTGACATTAAATTCGTGGCATTTTCCCGCACTGCATACTTGAGGTTTATTCACCTGCTGAGCTTTCCTGGATGTCAGCTTAAGTTGGCATGGCTTCATTGAACTGATCATTGAACGACTTCATTTGGTGAATTTGTGGAGGTTACTGAAGGCAACCGGAGTAATGAAGCTTGATCATGCTTGCGTACTGCTTAAAACTCATACATTCAGGACTCATACACCACTTGTGAACTTGAAAATGTAGGTGCAAATCACCTGCTTAGATAGAACTCTCACATGTCTAGTGCGATTATCCGCTTGCACTGCGTGCTATAGGACCTGGTTGTTGGTGAATTCACACCCCTCGAATTCCATGAAGAATTGGAAAAAAAAGTTTGCCTGTGAATATTAATATGCAAATTATATAAATTCATTGATTTATAGGACATGGTTTCTCCTTTCTTTAGTCGTAATTGCCTGCCCCCAACTGTTTGGAGAGAAGTTTCTATTACAGGATGTGACATCATCTCTTATTACTTACCTTTAGTGGAGGCCATTTGCTCAGCAGGCAAGTCACATATAGCTTTGCACAGTGAAGTGGGGTATTTAAAAAAGTTAAACCCAGAGCCTTCTCAAATAAGGGGAAATAAGTAAAAATAGAGGTTCTGGGTTCTTACTAACCGCAATTATTCTAGCTAATTCCATTATTCTCATGTTTGAAATTCCCCCCAGCAGTGATTTGAAGCTCAAAGCAGACCTCCCTCTGATACACAAGTGCACGTTTCCCGTACCGCCATGCCACCCAAGAGGCTAGCCTGCCACACGATGTGATCTGCTCACAAAAGGGCAGTACCAGATTATACTGAGGAGGTCATCCAGCAGCAGCTTAAAAAGGGCTCACATGCTTCTTAAAGGTGCATTACAGGCCTTGCACTAATTCACTGTGATAGTTAAAGTGCTCTTTACATACCACCGGAGAGGGGAAGTCTGTGAGGATCCATCAGAGGGGAGGCGAGTGGGCAGTCGACATTATTCAGCATAAATTTTGTATCGGTTGGTACCCGTGTCACTGAGCAATGGGAAAGCAGGACAAGCCATTTGCATACCGTATTAATGTAGCCCTCAGAAAAAAGAGAGGTATTTCAAATGGCCCAGGCCTGTGTACAACATGAATTATGGAGGCCTTCGCCTCTCATCCCCTGTTTATCTTTCCTGTTTTCCTTCTAGAAAGCTCCAAGCAAACATCTGAGTGGTGATCCGGGTGGATGTTCAGGGGTAAACGCTCCAAGGTCTCCGTGCAGAAGAGAAGTGGTCTGAGCAGGGACCAGTGGAGACCCACTTTAATTCTTAACCAGTCTGGCATGATTTATTTATTTGCATTTAACAATTGTGGTGTCAGGGGGAATCAAACCAAAAGACCTTAATTGCAATGGAAAACGCGTGTGTTGCCTAACCTGTCCTTGACCAGGGCACAGCAGTGTTTTATGGCCTGCTTTTCACTTCCCCAACTGTACTTGTTTTTCTCATTTCGGACCATGTCTGCTCTGCAGAACACTTTGTAATTAACCCCTTTGCGCAGAATTCAAAATTTTGCCAATTTTTCCTGTTGTGTATGTTGTGTATTTAGAACTCAGGATTTGTGTCACAGAGATTTTTGAGAATTATTCAAGTGAAGCTAGACATTTGGGAATTCAATTTCATAATTGTTTAGGAATTGAATTTTGGAATTTACGGATGCCGGTATCTACATCTGCAGAAAGGGGTCAAGGGAGAGGATGAAAAGCTAATGTTATAAGCAGTATGACTGAACAGCGAGAAAAACGTGTGTCAACAGTATGTACAAATCGTGTGTGTGTGTGCATGTATGTGTGTGTCGTGTTTGCGTGTTCTTGTACTTGCTACAAAGAGAGAGCCAGAAAACTATTTTTTCCTACAGTTTTTTGTATGTCCTCAACACGACATAAGGCCAATTGCCACTTATTAGTTAAAGTTCGGGGTAATGACAGAATTAGGGATAGGTTAAGTGTAGTGGGAAAATAATCTTAAATGCTGGAAAAATCAAAGTATTACTATAGTCACAGTTCAACAGAACATAGCCAGGTTCATATGGCCCTTTAAAATTACTGAGAGGGAGTTTAGAGCTGAGATAGAGGAAAAAAAACTCATAAATCTGTCAAAAAACCTGATAAAGAAGCTCCTGTAGAACCCTCAAGGCCGGCCAAATGAGCGAACCTTCCGGAATGACCATATCGATCGGCCTGGTCCCACTACCTGAGCACGTGCACCTTAGTGTTCTGGAACCATCCATGTCCTCAGATAACTCACTAAACACTGAGTGAACCTGAGACTTGGGAGACTTGGGAGACTTGGGAGACTCGGGAGGTGAGGTCTTCGAGCGTCTCTGGCGGCCAAAAATGAAGGCATATTATTATGTAATGTCAAACTTGTTACTAAGGGTGGAGGGTTGCTATGGGACAATGTACCAATCAGAGTCAATAATATTGGATAAGGAAGAAGGAGTCAAGTTTAATCCCACCTAAAGAAATGTGCCAAACGGCCAATAAATATGAGGGTTTGGAAAGCCAGAGGTCTGTCGGCGTGGGGTGATTGATGAAGAATGGATGCTGTGTGGTTTGCGCGACCACCCTGGGTTTTTTTTGTGCTTCATCTGGATGGATTTACAATACACCCAACTGCATCAGACTCTGGAGGATGCGTCCATTTTCTGGACATACTGTAGATTTACTAGGGTCAGTGCTCGGACAAAGTTTATTCCTACGACTAAAGGTCGGGGTAAGGGTTTGGGTTAGGCATACATTTCTTATTGTTTAGATTAGGGGAAGGCTGTAGAGACACAGGAAGAATGAATGGAAGTCAATGTAATGTCCTCACAAAGATATAAGTACAAAGATGTGTGTGTGTGAGTATCTCCTAATAACGAATAGATATGAATATTTTCCTTAAAATTCATAATGATGTGCTTTAGTTTTTAAATAAGGAGAAACGTTATGGTGAAATTCAATGTAAAGACTTAAGTGGACACTTTTAGCTGTGAGGGGAGCAGTTCAAGAGGCAGAAATATTTTCCTCCATTTTTTCCCCCGTCTCGTGCTGTCCTGGAAAATTGTCGGCTGAAATATCATGCTGTGACACTTTGCATACTGATTTTTGCTTCATGGTTCATCCACAAAAATAACAGACCTCTGTGTATTTTGAACTCCGTACGATGCACTCAGTCCAAGAAGGGGAAATATATCAAAACAAAACTGTCCTTTGAAAGTGGTTCCTGCCTCATAATCATCATCATTGAAGGTTTGATACAAAAAGAAAAAAGTCAACAGACTTCTCTGACTCCTTCAGTTCTCTTCGCGTGAAAATATTGTTCCATTATAACCATACTTTTCCTGGTCTGGAAGCCAGCATTCATACTGCTAAAATGAGCAGACCAGTCTGAGGGAGATTAGCCGCAGTGCTAAAAACAAATGTGAGATTAATGAACCTGATTTATACAAACACATTTCAGCCATTTTGCACCGTCTGGTGACCGCTGGAACTGAATTACTACCCTTGGAGGGTATTCCTCTCACTGGATGCTGTGGACAAAGGCAGGTTAGAATGCATTTGTGGGCTTTCATAAGACTTTTCTTTGATAAGTACCTCTAGCAGCACAGCATGTCTCCTGATTTAATGGGGTGAGAAACACCAGTGTAGACACATTATTAAGTCACGCTAAACTATTGCTAGAACTGAGAATACACAAGAGCTTCTGTAGACATCATGTTCTAATTTGAATACCGGAGCCCCCAGAAAGTATCCAACATTCAGACAATGTATTCTGTGAGTTTGTAGACTGTAACACTTTTTTTTTTTTGTACTTTCGACTGCTGTGTACTCCAGCTCGTTTGATTTGAAAACATTATGAGGGTGAATCAGACGCGGTCAACTTTAATTTGCAGTTATTTGCATTTGTGTTGTGTGGACTGCAGAGCTATTGCCAGATTTTGATTTGCTGACACTGTTCAAATACCCAGAAACCTCAGTGAATATCAGATATGGTGTTTGTGAAAACAGGGCCGCAAATGAGGAGTGTCCCTGGATTTTACCTGCAATTTAAATCATACACTAACTTGGTCTGTATTCCTCCCTCCTGCCCAATGCATTGTGGGACAGGTGCTCTTAACCCAGAGACCTTGCCACGGAATATCCAGACTCGACAATGGATTAGCCCTTTTAAGCCGAACGTGTCGTCGCCGACACTGATATGCTCGTGATTGTGAAAGTATTGTAATAACTGTAAGTTTTGCGCAATCAAAAAAATTCCAACTGTTCCTGAAAGCTGATGAAGCTGTGCTTCAGCCCACATACAGGTTACTATGGTAAACACGGCAGCTTGATGCTCAGCTGGGATTTTTGCATTAGGCCTTAAAGGGTTAATGAATGTTTGGATCGATGGTTGGACGTGTGAGGCCTATCCATATTGCAAATGGCAATTACAATTATCATACTTTTTCACTGACACATGAATCCTGAATTACAAGCTGAAAACAAGCTAGGTCATGCTAATGTGATGATACAATACAATTAGCATCATTAGAGGACATGAGGTTTTATTTTGAATTAAATTTTTCAATTGTGAAGGCAGCAGTGATTTTGGCAGGTACAGTCACACAGTATGATCACGTACCATATAATAAATGTTTGCTCAATTAATTCAGGGACCACTTGTCACAACCCTCCTGAAATTCTAGCCAAGACTAAGAAAGAATTTAAAACTAGTTTAAAATGGTCTAAGGCAGGGCTGTCCAACCCTGTTCCTGGAGAGCTACCATCTTGTAGGTTTACACTCAAATACTTATTCAACAAACTGATTCAGCTCATTAGCAGCTTGTCAAGATCTGTAACTGGGAAAGCAGATGTGGTTTGCTTTGGTTGGAGTGATGACCTTCAGGATGGTACCTCTCCAGGAACAGGGTTGGGCAGCCCTGGTCTAAGGTGTGTTTGCCACACCTCTTGCTGATCATAGCTGATCTATGGCTAGTTAAAGGGGACCTATTATGCTGATCATTATTTTAATACATATAAGTAATGTTAAAATGTTGGATGTCCATTCTCAACCTCTGAAAAGTTTCTAAACATAAGATGCAGGGCTTTTGTTGTAATCCAAGAACGTGATTTTGTCTACGTGATTTCCTCTCTGAACAGCTCGTCCTGAGATCTTCACGAGATCTGGGCAAAACCATAAACTTGGAAATGTAGCATAATAAGTCCCCTTTAAAGCTGTTCTCAATTGCTGCACAAAGGTGGTCAAAGCTAGGTAAGTTGGTGAAGTAAGCTAGAGTCAGCTGGTGAAGGGCTGGTTGACCAGCTAAAACTTCCAAAAAAAAAACACACACAGCTTAGACCAACTTGACCTGCTTAGGGTGGATAAAGCCAGAATTTTCAGCAGTGTGCAAGGAGACCTTCAAAAACAAAGACAGATATCACCTATGCAAAAAGTAGAGATGTCTGAGACATTTAAAAACTCAATTTATATTCATAAATATAAATGTCTCACTCATAACTTTTTTGAGTTTTATTTTAGCACTTGCCGAGGGGGAGAATATCTTTCATAATTTTTGAAAAAAACATTAGACCTGCATCAACAGTAATTACCTTGCCTCGATCCGAATACCCTGTGTGAAGAAACTATCCATGTAAGACTATCTCTGGTACTACCTAACCTTTTGTTAGGTAAGCTGTTATTTTCCTTGCCTCTTCAGGAAATATCCAATTAGAGAAACACAATTGAATTTTTATGGACGTGCCACTTGTTTTGTGGCCTTGCTGAAGGGATCATTATGTGGGGTGGCGCTAAGGTTGTAATGTGCAGCAGTAATATCGAAAGAAAAAAAAAAAAAAAACCCTAGCCCCATAGAGACACACAGAGCAGCGGCAATATCCTTCCTCCGATGTGAAATAATGGCATTATTTAAGTCCGCTGTTATTTTATGAAAACTGAATTCTCATTATAAACGATTGGATCTGAAAGCGAGTCTGAACAGAAGCACAGAAGAAACAGACATGAATAAAATAAAATGCGAGTATAATGCTCCGGCTTTTGTGATGTAACCCATGCAATATTTCTGCGATTTTTGCTTGGAATGTTGCGGGTTTAAAATCCGAAAGCTCATTATAATTTCATGGCATAAATTATACAGTTGCTGCGGTTTATAATTTATGCTGCCGGACATGCAATCAGTTCAGATTAAAGTCTGGGTCTACAGCTGAGGTCACACTCTGTTCGCAAAAAAGCGCAGAACCTAACAAGGTAGAGTATGAGTGAAAGCAGGGAACCAAATGTGTGTTCTCTCTCTGTCTCTCTCTCTCTCTCTCTCTCTCTCTCTCGTTCTCCATTTTACCCCCTCTCCTCTCTTTCCCCCTTTTCTCTCTCCCCCTGTCCTTCCGTTCCCCCTCTCACACATGCAAACACACGCAAACACACATGCACACGGGCACATGCGCATGAACACACGCCAGATGATTCAGAGATCCCGAAATCCAAATGCACCTCTTAACAAATCTGTCTGCAAGTCTGTCTGTTGACTTGATTATCCATCTCTCTCTCACACACACACACACACACACACACACACTATAGGCAACATACAACAGGTACTTTATACTGCATGTCTGTACAAATATGCAATGACTTGCGCACGTGCATGCGCATACACACACACACACTCTCACAGACACAAACACAATTGCAGCTTGGCTCACACTTTACGCAGGTTTGAGACACGTGACTTATCATTGATTGAGATTCCCTATGTTGGGGCGCATTAAGGCATCAATAATTAATCGAATCCAACAGAGGCATCGGGATGCCTACGGAGGGGACATCTGGCTAAACCTGCCATCCATGCTCATTAAAATTTTACTTTGAATAGGAACTGATTAATCCTCTTAAATGTTAATTGCTAGGTTAAAGCGCGGGGAACTGTGGGCGCCACTGCTGCGTAGTACAGTGGATGGCTATGTAGCGTTAGCGTATGCCAGAGAAATCTATGGTCTGTGGAACCGCAGGCAGCCAGGTCCAAATAAGCCATCCAAACAAAACAGCTATAGCCGACTCCACAGAGCACTGCCACAGCTCTCACTGCCAGTGCAAGCAAACCATTGGACCGACTGCACACCGAGGCTTTCCACACTCTCCCAGTTCAAAGTGTGCATTGCCTAATTCAAAACAAAGCACGCGACGGCGCGAAGATCAGACAGAGAAGTGTAAAAGATTTATTTCAGAAACGCACTGAGTGGAAAGTTCCTCTCTGTCCAAGACACTTACAGTAAGCGTCCCTGAATCTGCTGTAAAAACTTCACCGTGACCTCCTCTTCACCCAGGGCCACTTGGAGACTGGGGCTGAGTCCAGACCTTTCTCCTTTCCCCTCTGCGCTTTGTGTGAGGCCTCCTCAGTTACTATGAAGTTCGTATCTACTTAAACGGACACATAATTTTAAAGGCCGAAGCAGCAACATGCAGTCATTTTTCTAAAGTCACAGCAGAAAATCAGTGTTAATGGAGTCCGGGGTTGCGACTCCTGAGCTACACTATAATAAATTGACTGAATTTAACAGTTAAATGAACGCATTTTCTCTTTTTTATTTAAAATTTGAGTCCTGTATGCGTTTACAGTCGCTGTGGTTAACAGTTGACATACACGGAACTTCTGTATTAAACTGATTGTAAAATTACACTTAAAATAACTGGCAAAAAAGGTGTCAGTTTATATCAGTGTAGGGCAGATATGTGGCATATACTGTTGCTCATGAAGTTGGAATAAAATCTTTTTTTACTTTTAATGAAATGATGTTGACAATGTGATTTATTCTTGATAGGTAAAGCATCTTAATACAAAATTATTCCATTATTTTTGCCATCAGTACATTTTGCCTCCGAGTGGCCCACAGTTCAGATTCAATATCACGGACAACACTGACATTAAATGAAAGTGAAACATTTTAATTTATCCGTATAGATACCAAATTCCCATCATGTGATGTGGATAACGAGAGCTATCAAGTCAAAAAAAATTGCAGTGTGATATTGCATTTATCTACACCCTGCTGTATTTCGATCATATTAATAGTGATAAATATCCTCATAGATTCGTACCTGTGCCTGTGGATCTTTCCCTGAATGCGTGTGGACTTGCACATTGCATTTACCTGAATATGCTGCTGAATATCAATGATCATGTTTGTAGCCTATAATGCTGTACGCTGGTGTACCATAGGTATATGTGTTGTGTCACTTCTCTGGGCCTCAGCAAAATCCATCCCATCATAGCTATAGTATTTAATGTCTGTCTTGCCTTATTTAGTGCTTTACCTTACCGTTCTCCAATGGTAAACCTTGGCAATTCCTAGTACAGTCCCTGCCAATAAATGGCAGCCTCAGCGCAATATTTAGGCATGGCGAGTGTGTGCGTGTGTGTCACTGCGCCGGTGCACGCTTACGGGGAGCATTTATCTGCAAATACTTGAATGAGCATGCTTGCATGTGTGTTTACACGTGTGCTTACATAAGAACCTGTATCTGTATGTGTGCATGAGGCTACAGGTGTGTATGTGTGTGTGCCCATATGGCTGCTGAAATATACAGCGCCCTCCGTAATTACTGGCACCCCTGTTTAAGATGTGTTAAAAGCCTTAAAATAAATTCTATTTTTATTGCAGAAGCATACTCTCTCACTGAAAATTGTATAAAAATGTAACCCTCAACTCAAGCGAATTTTAAGGGGAAAGAAATCCCTGACTAAGAAATAATTATTTTTCATAAAATCAACTGTTCCACAATTATTGGCGCCTCTTGGAATTAAATGCAATTGAGCCATTTCTGTCATTTCTACAGTAGTTTCCAAAGTTGATCAGAGTACCTAGGAACATTTGATTCGTAAATCATCACTTCCTGTTTCCTTGGTGTATAAATATGACGTGACACAGAGGCCATTTCTCTGATCCACTCTTCAACATGGGAAAGACACACCATTCAAGTAAGGCAGATGTGTGTCGACCTTCACAAGTCAGGCAATGGCTACAAGAAAATAGCCACTTGCCTGCACCTGCCCATATCTACTATCAGAGGAATCATTAACTGGATGAACTGGAACAACTGGAACAGTGGTAAACAAGCCTGGACGAGGACGCAAGGTTATTTTGCTACCACGCACAGTGAGGAGGGTGGAAAGAGAAATAAAAAGTTCTCCAAAGCTCAGTGTTAAAGAATTGCAACAAATGGTAGCATCTTGGGGTCACAAAGTTTCCAAAACAACCATCAGGCACTATCTACATACCAACACGCTGTTTGGGAGGCATGCACGGAAAAACCTTTTCTCACTCACAATCATTAACGCAAACTTCTGAAGTCTGCTAAGCGGTACTGGGACTTCAACGGGGACCGTGTGCTTTGGTCAGATGAGACCAAGATAGAGATTTTTAGCAACAAACACTCTAATTGGGTCTGGCCGAACACAAAAGATGAGTATGCAGAAAAGCACCTCATGCCCACTGTGAAGTATGGTGGAGGATCGGTGATGTTGTGGGCCTGTTTCTCTTCCAGAGGCCCTGGGAACCGTGTTAGTGTGCATGGCATCATGAATGCTTTAAAATACCAGGACATTTTAAATCAAAATCTGGTGGCCTCTGCCCGAAAGCTGAACATGGGTCATCAGTGGGTCTTTCAGCAGGATAATGACCCTAAACATGTGGCCAAATCTACACAGAAATGGATCACCAGACACAGAATCAAGCTCCTCCCATGGCCATCTCAGTCCCCAGACCTCAACCCCATTGAAAACCTATGGAGTGAGCTGAAGAGGAGAGTGCAGAGGAGAGGACCCAGGTCGCTGGATGATTTAGAGAGATTGTGCAAAGAGGAATGGTCGAAGATCCCTCTTTCTGTATTCTCCCATCTTGTAAAACATTATAGGAGAAGATTAGGTGCTGTTTTGTTGGCAAAAGGAGGTTGTACAAAGTATTAACATGAGGGGTGCTAATAATTGTGGCACACATGATTTGATGTAAACAAATTATTTCTTAATGTGGGATTATTTTCCCACTGAATAAATGCACTTGAATAAAAGGTTGGATTTTCCTCTTTTTTTTCATTGTGGTCCCATATTATTGAGAAAAAAAACTGAATTTATTTGAAGCTAAAGAACACATCTTAACCAGAGGTGCCAATAATTATGGAGGACGCTGTATGTATGCATTGTGTGTGTTTATGAGTGTTCATGTATCACCGAGTGAGAGTAAAAATGCTGGTGAGTGTGTGAATAGGTGGTCACAGTGGGGTTTGGGGGTTGGGTACACCAATTAGTTGTTGGAGCAGGGAATAAAAGACAATAGATCTGGAAAAATAAATTGCTTAATTACATGGAATGGAGTCAAACGCGCGGCTGAGCAAACGGTAACTCAGTTTGCGAGTACCATCGCAGCCCAGCTCTGAAAAGAGAACGGCAGTGGAACTCAACTGTTTAATAAATCCCACAATTCCCTCTCCTTCACCTTAGACCCGCGCACAGGTGCGTCACAGACCAGAGTGTGCTCGTTCATCCACCGCGCGCACATGACCCCCATATCCCTCCGCCTGCCTCTCAATCTGCCGCTCCGCGCTGAATTATCCATCCTTTTAATTACGCTGCAATGCAGCCGTAATCCACACATTTAACTGTCACCGCTTGCCTGGATTCTAAATGTCAAAAGGGAAACGGGTGCCATTTTGGCTCCGTTCCACTCCTGGGCACAGGAGACTGCATGGGCTGTTTACTTTTCTTGTACAAAGTCTGCAAGCAATTTTTGGGGGTTGCATCTGGAAACACCTGTGCGTGTTTAAAGGGAGATGAACACTGATGTCAGATTCAGTTTCATTTGAGGAATTTTGTTTCCCTAATGCGGCTTTCATCAGGGCAGGCAAGCCATTAGCGACTGACAACCAGAATATGGCTGCTTTAATTTCAAAGATGTGGGGACATCTTTGTAAAATGATTTTACAGAATATACAAGTGTTTGATATAATATCATCAATTTCAATTTTGATTTATTAAAGAATGAAAGTTTGTCTTGAGGAAATTCATTCTACTTGCCCTGTAGAGTTGAATCTGAGCCGTACTGAAGATTTTTGTCCTAACTCGTTGGAATTGGATATTCAGTTTGAATTCATAGAGACATTAAGTTGCTGTAATGAGCAAAATCTTATACACTTTTTGGAATGGTTTGCTGGATGTAGTAAGGATATTAAAAATTCCTTACTTATGCAGGCAATAGCAAAAAAAAAAAAGAAAGAAAAAGAAAAACTAAGGAAATCAGATTTTTTTTTTTGAGCCTCGAGACAGATTATGTATTTATTTCCCAGGCATATACACTTCTAAGATCATCTGACATTACAAAGGAAGTGTTCTTGGTTGAAATCACGGACTGTTGGTACATTGAAGAGTTATGGAGCTTAGATGCACTGACATGGAGCTTAGTGCATCTGCGTGTGTGTGTGTGTGTGTGCGTATATTTGTGCATGAGCTGTGTGTTCTGCTATCCAGTTCAAGAAGCGGCAGTGCAAAATTCACTGGAAATTGAAATAGAGGTTTAGCACAGACACAAAATTGATGAACTGCGCTGATTGCATTCACCTGCCTTTTTGAAATCAAAGGAAGAAAATGAAATAAAAAAAGCGAACATTTCTGCAATGACCAAAACAATGTTTCACCAGCCATTTATGGAAAGATAAAAGAAGGGCATGTGAATCACAAAAAGCAGGATTTAGAGGCTATAGCACAGCTTTTATATCCTCCGTTTTCCACCTGCATTGATTCTCGTCTGACCCAAAGTGTCCTTACACACTCGTATGTTTTCTACAAGCCTCTCAGATGCTCTCCAGCTATTGAAGAAAGACCATTGTTTTTCATTGATTTTTCTTCTCTCCACTTCCTCCTCTATGAAAGTGGAGAGGAAGCCGGGTTATGTGAGTACTCTCTCAGTGTTCCCCATGGCGAAACAACCACCATTTTTACTATTTCTGGAGCTTCCACAGTCCAGCACATGGTGAAGTAGCGTAGCTGTCCTTTCTGAGATTCATAACGTACCAACAAACTTACAGAAAACGTTTACGTTTGGCTAAATTACTTTGGAAAAAATGTATGTCGATATAATGCAAATGACTCTTAAAGTATATAATTTGATTAGAAATTTGTCTAGTTTAATCAAAGCTTTAAATGGGAGTGAAATGTTGCAAAGAAATTTGAAACTAAAGACAGCATTCCCGCGTTATTTTGGGATAAATGTAAATGCATTTTCCCATGTGTTCAGATGGAATTTATTTTCCCGGCATGAAAAGTCTGTAGACGCACATCTCAAGTCTCAGACTGTATGTCTCGCCAAATTATGAGCTTTGCTATTGAGTTCACACACTGCAAAGGTCAAATGATTATGAACTCTCCATACCATAGAATGTGAACTCTGTATGTGTCGACAGATTCTAAAGCGTACCATAGAATCCAAAGATTTTCACTTACGGTGTATGTTTCTTCACAGCAGAATAAACTGTGCGCTTCTTTTGGTTAAGATCACTCATATCCTCTTTACGAAATGACAAATTTGATGTTTCCAGAAAAGTTTGGTCAGTGAACATGGGTGAAAAGCTGGGACCCTGACATATTATTCATAGTATAAACCATTTTTGAAATAGCATTTCAGTTTGAAAAGCTCACCTGTTGGAAATTAGTACTAACATTGCCTCACCAAAAACCTGTTACCAGTACATTAAATCGCTGAACTGAACCTCTGGTCCACACTGACACGGTGTCTGTGATGTCATACTCAGCCAATGATCTTTGCTCCTGAGTTCATTACCTGACTTGGCATTTCAGTTTGGCTGACCCACCTGTTAGACTTAGAACATTGGGTCAGCAAAGCGACAACCTTTGTCACTCCCCTGTATTATGAGTCAGTTTCAGCTTTCTGTACAGTCAGCTGTACAGTCAGTGATCTACCCGCCACCGCAGCAGGCTCTGAACCCAATGGCCCCTGTCCAGGACCCCCCCGCCCCCCACAGATATGGTCCTGTCCTCCGCTGACCGCGGTGTATATTATCCACTTGTCAATGTCTTTGAATTACAGGGGGAAAAAATATCCAGGACACATATGTTGCAGTGCAGACAGGACGTACTCGTTCGGTCATTTATAGATGCCTGTGCGCCCTCAGACACGCACTGCACATGCCCATGTTCAGCTGTACAGTTTGGGGGCGGTGGGGAGGGAGCAGGGGTCAACAGGCAGGACACGTACAGTACACCGGCTGACGTTTCGCAGTCTGGCCTGCAAGGTCTCTCGGTGTTCTCTAACCTCTGACAGGCTCGCGCTACGCCTTCGACTTATACGTGAGCCTGTAAACTGGCAACGCAGTTATGAAGTTAAACAATGACTTGTACTGCATGACTCATAAGCATAAAAAAAAATCATAAAACTTACATAAAAATCACTGCGGAGGTCTGTTTAGAGGGCATTTTCGGCCAGTCTGTAAAGCCAGCTAAAACTTCATGTCATACTGAATTGACATCAAGTATTTGAATTTACTTGTCATTAATTTCAGCCTTGGCATTTGAGTTTCATAACCAAGATGTCTTCAGGATATGTTTGTTTGGGAAAACAAATCTATCCTGCAATAAAAGGTACCTAAATTTTTACAATGAACTATTCCATGTCATTACATCATTTTCTTTTTTTTTTTAATGCTGATGTGATTATCCGCTATGCTTGCGATACTTATTTCTGCATCTCTTGCATATTGCATCATGTCTGCAGTGTACTTTGTGCATATTAGAGGAGATTACATACGGGAACACTGCTGATGTGGAACAGAAGCAAACACAAAGACAAATCCAATTTGCCTGCCTCTTTACCCAAGAAACATGGGGGAATACATTGCGGGTTCTTTCCAAATTCTTTGGCAAGCTGCAAGTGAACTACAGTGACATACAGCATCCAACCAGTCGCAGAGGGGCTCTTGTCGACCCCCATATTTACAGGCCGATCCCAACTCACACCCCAGAGGCCATATAAGGTCAAATGTTTTTTGTTCATTTTCATTTGAGTGTAGACCATTATCATTTAAAAAAAAAAATTTTTTTAATACAACCTGCAAGTTTTCACCTCATGTTTTCCATTCGCCGAATGCAAATGGAGGGAATTTCAGCTTTCTGTGCGCTGAGGTACAGTATGTCAGCTTTTCACAGAGAGGTGACACACATTTGAAGTGTGCGCTCTTCAATTGCGGATAAATCCTCCACAAGTGGATTATTGGAAAAGTGTCTGGGAGGCTGACTTATGTGGAAAAAAAATGAGTGTTACCCCCCCATGTCGCACAGTCATATTTGCTTTGTCTCTCTGCCCACCGAGATGAATGACTTTATAAATAGATAAGGTCTGCCGCATGAGCATTTGGACAAGCAGTGCACTGAAACTTTCAGATTTTAGAAGGAATGGAGAGCTGGAGGGTGATGGCAGTTTTATTTTTTTTGCCTTTTTTTTTTGAGGGGGGGTGGGGGGTGGGGGGGGTATGTGGGTGGTGGCGGGGTGTTCAAGAGTGGAGAATTAGGCCAAACTGTGAGGGTCAGCTCCCCTGGAAAATCCTGGTCAAGCTTTCAGGGCTGCAAAATTTCCTGGCTTTCAGATGAAATAGCACTGCTCCCGGGGTCCTAATAGAGGCCTGTAAGTGGGGGAAGAGCCCATTCAAGTATCCACAGCCAGCGGCTCCCACTGGCGATTCAACTGTGGGGCCACACCAACCCCCCTTCACCCCTCCCAGTCCACCTCTCAGAGGCTAATTATAACTCACAAAGCTCCAATAGCTTTTCATTTGCATTTGGTGATTATTAGATGTGATCTTCTTAGGGTGTAAAAAATGTATCCTTTTTTTGTCGCTGATGGAGCAAGATTAAAGTAATAATTTTAAATTAAAAACATTTTCCAACAAATGTTTGCACAAATAATTTTATTATGTAATATTACAGTGACTAATGCATGCTATTTCCGTTTACATGAATTCATTAAGGTGTCGCGCTACTACTATGACTACAGCTACAAGTTGTAGCGTGGCGTGATGCTATTATCATCGTAAAAACAAACAACGTAAAGTCAGTGTGAGAAAATAACATATCGAAACGTTAAAAACAATTTACAACAAACAAGACAATTATTTAATTTCAATTAGGTGTTTAAGAGTTCACTTTGAGGCAAGGAAAAAACTAAATAGTTTAGATTTGCCTTCGAGTGTTGCGAGTTCGGATGACTTCTTATCATCTACACGGATGCCTGTCCCCCAGTCCGCCCCAAAGAGAAGGTGACACATTACGACTCCCCCCTCGCTAGGCCTATTGTGCGCGGCGGTGTTGCCAAGGTTACTGGCGGTGATGCTTTAGTTCACACAGGAGACACAGTCCTCTATCTCTCGTCGGGAGATTGTACTCTGTCCATCTCCTGGCCCGATGTCAGTTCATTTAGATTTACATCGGGCAGTAAATTAAAATAATCAGTCAACAGACACTCTCCACTCGCGTCCCTCACTCTCTCACTTAGGAGAGCCGCGGCGAATGCTCGGAGCGCTGGAGCAGAGAATATTGCCGTCTCCATATTTGTCCTGGGGGTGATGGAAAAACGGCTGTCTTGGGACCCGGGACTCAGGGCTCGGAGCTGATAGCTGCATGTCTGGCCGCGGTGAAGTGCGCTTTGTTATGAGTCGGAGGATTACAGTTCAGGACCTTGTTTTTCCTTGAAATTCCGAGCTTGATTTTTCTTGGCCGCATGTGTTTCTTGTGGAGGTGGAGGCGAAAAGAGGGAGGGGGCGTTAGACGTCACGTTTAAAATAATACGTTTACAGCGGTGTTACTCACCGTGGCTCTGTTTGTTGAATGGTGGTCTGGTCACCAACGATCAGCCCAAGGGCCTCTATTTTCACGCAGCATCTGATTTCCAAAACACAGCATTTGGCCAGTAGAGTTTTTATAGGCAGAAAATCAGGACCAGATGCCTCATCACAACCAGATAATTCTGCTAAATCCTCAATGTCAAGTTTATCTATATTGCATCGCCATTACACATTAGCGTATGTGTGAACATATAACATTAACATCTCACTTCCCGCCACTTTCATGGGTAAAACTTATTAGATTTTTAGTGAACTCGTCTGCCTCAGATCCTCCAAACTCTCTCATTGTCCATTGCACATACCACGTGTGCATTGGGTTGAGCTGGCACAAGTGCCAAAGGTTGCCTTTTGGTGGTTGTTTCAGACATTAGATGTAAAAGTTTAAAACATTACGGAGACTGACAGATATACATACACATATATATATATATATATATATATATATATATATATATATATATATATATAACTCTAACCCTGTGGAGTCCTAATCTATCAGCCTAACTAGGCACCAAAAACTCTAGCTAAGAGATCATTGTCATGAAGATCCACCCCTTTTCCTTTTATCACTATCAAACATGCTCTCTGTCCCTGCTGTCAGATTTGAGTCTGAATGTATTGTGGGTAGAGGCAGGGAGGCGCATGGTGGGGGGCAAGACTGCACCATCTAAAAGCAGCAGGGGGTAGTACCAACCGTGTAGCTGAGGTGCCCACCGTCCTCCTCGAACACGGGGCAGGGGGTTTGTCTCGCTAATGTAACGTGACCCGTTGGATGGACTCTTTGCCCTCTCCCACCCCTTGTGTACATTCTTCCTCATACTGTACTGCACTGCGGCACGTTGCTGGACAGGCCGCCACTATCTCTCGCCCAGATAGGGGTCTGACACTGGGCCAAGGAGTTATTTGTGGATCTGGGACCCCACAGTGACCTTTCTGACTCGTAATTTCTGCTATTTGCAGAAACAGGCGGCGGGGTCCTACTGGCTACAGACTCTCAGCAGAAAGGGCTGCATTAATAGAGGGATGCGTCGACCATTTTCTCCACAGGTTGACTCTATGAGATCGCTAGTGTCTCCTCTATTTTAATCATACCGCACAACCTTGGTACTGTTTGCATTAGCTTTTTTAGTAATACATTATTCTCACATGATTTCACACATTTAGGTGCTTGGTTATCCAATTATGCCTGGCAATCGCGTGCCTTTACCTTTATTTGGTCAATTTTACTAGGTAGGCAGTCGCCGATAAAGCCCGTGTAACCCTTCACCTTTTGAGGAGTAGTTTTTGAGATGATTTATTTTATTCAGAATTCTAAATCAAGGGCATAGGACTCCATTGCTTCCAATTACCGGTTTTGATGGTTGCATTAGATTCTAATCACATATTTGTGATCTTGCGGCTTTAAGGGTTAATATTCAAAGAAAACCCATTCTCCCCCTCTGCTGCTGAGCTAATTAGCTGGAGAAAGGTGAGGAACGCTCCTCTGATCATTATGCTTAAGGGACACCTGAGTCGGCCAAGGCAAAAGGGGGCTCAGGATGCCCCCCCCCCCCCCCCCCCCCCCGTTCTCTGCATTCCTGCCGGATTTTAACCCCCCATCTCCCACCCCCCTTTTGTTCACACACTCCCGACGGAAAGGTAGCACATCAAATGACAACTGTAACATTTCATTTTCACCTTTTATTCAAGCATGAAGGGGGAAAAAAGGAGGGTTACAATGATATGAGGTAAAGACAGGAGGGTGAGGAGACAGGTGCTGCTCACGCTCTGAAAGGAGCAGGGTTCGGAGAAGAGCATCGCGCCTGAGATAACAACCTCTGAATGTGAATCTGCACCATATATATACCACACTTCACACTTCAAGCTGCGGATATCTATATATGTACATCGTTGGATGGAGGCATTGTATAAAAGGCTGAATGTCTTCCATGAATCACGTGGAAATGGGTGTCATTTTTGACAGACTAAAGGTGATTGTTCCGACTTAAAACATTCTCATCGTCATCAAATACAAGCAGCCAGAGCATGCAAACAAAGTTATAAAAATGTGGCCCTGTCAAAATGCATACAGACTGCACCACATTGCATCAAATAACTATGTAGCTGAGAGAGACAGACAGACTGACAGACATTATTGCCCACCTCATTACTCCATTAGAGAGTAAATAAAAATGAATTTCATTACAAAGGAAAGGCTGTTGTGCAGCCTGTGGTTAGACAGCTGCGCTTCATGGATTTTTCTGCTGTTGAGTTAGAGTATCTGCATGTGACTGATTGGAGTGCCATATGCATAGAAATTTTAGGAGGATACTGCTCAAAAATTGCGGCCATACATATTTCTTTGGTTGTACCAGCATTTATCATCGTTATTTTATTTACTTTATCTTTAGTCCATGAATGATGGGGGCATTTGTTGGCCTGCCATATGAACTACTAACTGATTTTCCTTGATTAGGTGTCAAGACACCAATGACTTTGAGGGAGTTTGTTCATGTACAGATTTATGCGTTACATGCGATCACAAATTTAATTTAATTTAATTTGTCTTGCTATTGGAAGTCAGAAGCTTTAGCACACATAAAATGTGGGTAAGAACATCTTCTCCTTCTTGAAAAAGACTTCTTCAGGGTAAGAATGGCTGTTCAAAGTTTTGTATAATAGGAGGCGGGTTGTGAAGGTGCATTCATGTTCTCATTACCTCGCTAAATTCGGCTTGTGAAAAAACTCAGAGAGAAATATATTTCTGTGAGCATATGCACTTGCAGAAAGAGTACATCTCCTGCAGTCCACCTGGTGTACCTGGGACATAATGTACACAGTATATTTGTAACATATTGCATGTAATGTCCAGCAGTGGTACAGCTGTTCGGCTCATTTGCTTGATACAGCACAGATACTGTTTTTAAACTCGGAGAACGTTAAGCTGTGTGAAATCATTTATTCATTCAAGAGCCTCTGCTCAGTTGAAATGTAAAGTGTATACTCCATTATTAGAATGTGAATAACTGGGGATGAATAATCTTGTTATCACAAGGGTGCAGTACTTTTAGACTGGCCTGCATCGACAGCTAGTTTTGTCTTACGATCTTAACATTGCTATATAAGTGCAGAAGCTCAAGCATGAATAAGCATGAATATGCATGGATCAGATTTCATTTAAACCTCTACTCAAAAAAATATTAATTTCAGTAAAAGAATTTAGTATTGAACCTCTTTAAATTTAAGTGAATCAAACATGAGCATGCATGCTTCGAGTTTTTTTTTTGAAGTTTGTGAATGAACTAGAGGTGGAGGTGAAGTATTCTTTTCTCACTTTTTGATTGGTAGCTGTTATGATCATATGTGACAATATTTTCACAAGATGAGATGTATAACAAGTTAATGACGTATCTTAATCTCAGGCCAAAGCAATTCTTATTTAAAACTCATTCATGGCCAGACAGCGCTGAGGTTCAAGCCACAAACCATTCATAACTTTCTGACTCCTCTAACCAAAATACTGAAGGGTATTTGCTGGAGATCACAAGGTAAGCTGTGCTGCGAAATACCTTCACTGCTGAAGGGCAACGGACTTTCAGAGAGCAACAGAAAGGAACTCATGCGGTTCCAGGGATTCTCTTACTCATAGGAGAATGAGTGAATTTCATATTTGTGTTGTGTAGGATCTCAAAGGATTGTTTATTGTGAGAGAATTTTCATTTTTAGTTTAAAGCAATTGATGACCCTGTTGCTCAAATTACTTAAACCACAAAATATTCATTTTGAGGAAATTGAGAAAATCGACTCGAGTAACGATAAAATATTTTTTCTCATCCATGCCCCACAGTGTGTGAAAATGTTATTTAAGTACTTTTAGCACTAGGCTCGTCAATTTAATATCAGTTTCCTATGGATATTTTTTACTTGCAAGTTGTTTTCTGCAGAACTTTTTACCCCTCAGCCCGACAAGAGCACGACGGGTATTGTCATCCCTTCGGCGGGCGGGTGGATGCCAATTTTGTCCAAGCTATTTCTCTGTAACCACTTGGGTTAGGAAGTTCATATTGCATATGTGGACTCCCCAGGCAGGAGTGGCTTTTCGAGGTTTCGTCCCAGTTTGACCTTTGACCTTGCAGCAGTGACCTTCGGGGCTGAGGGGTATTGCCCGCTTCAGCGAGGCCCATTTTTGATTATATGCTAGAGTTCATATAGCTGATGGGACCTACCTCCACCTCACACTGCACCGATACTCATGCAGGCAGACACAGGATAGTGCAGACAAACATAAACACACACACACACGCACACACACACGCGCACACACGCACACACATACGTGCCCGCTCACACGTACATATGCAGATAACAGATTTATTCTTGTAATTGTACAGATAAAAAGGTGCAAGTGGTATTCAGCTTGCAAATTACACATTCTAAAATCTGTAAAGTAACCAATTATAAAGTAGCGCTTAATGAGCTAAATAATTAGTTGATGAATAAAGCAAAAGGTGACAAGCCATCAACCATTTTCCTACACCCTACTCCACCCAGAGTTGGCCTTCATCGACTCATTGCTTCAGTTTTAAATCACAGTGGATTGTTCCTTTGCTTTCAGCGTTTGTTTTTCAAAAATAAATTCCATCAGTTATGTTTTTTTTCCACCATGATATTTTGGAATACACAAGCCCATTAACTCCATGTCATCTATCTCCTTCTTACAGCAACCATGTAGGTAACAGTGAGATATTCTGAGCCCGTCCGCACAAGAAAAACGGCCAAATAGAACGTAAATGCAAGTGTCCTGAGACGATGAGGACAAACATTTAAAATGAGCTGACATCTTTAAATACCCAGACAGTCTGCAGGGTTGCTGGTTGGGGACAATGGCGAGAGGAGAAAGGTGTGGATCTTCTCCAGGTGTGGACAGACATGAGCTCATTCGTCCCGTTTGAGGGTATAATATTTCAATCTGTGAGCCACAAGTGTTTTTTCAAGAGGCGAAATAGTCTTTTAAAAACCACTGTGCCTTACCCTAACCTGAACCTAATCCTAATCCTAACATTAATGAAATAGTAACTTACCCAAAGGCGCAACGTTTGCCTATCCATATGTTTCTTAACTGGGCACCCCTGCTGTTACAGTCCACCCATATGAGTCATATTGAGGTCGTAGGGAGGAATCAGCTGATCTCATCATATTGTTTCAAGGATATGTTGGTTATTTTATTATGATCAGGTTCATGACACCAACAGCACAAGTGATTCCCGTTAACTCACAGATGCAACAGACCAGTCATTCTGAGTGTTGAAATGTCAGACTGAATCAGCGATTGCGGGTTGTGCAGTGAATGTCATCTGATTCTCATGATTACAGAGGGGTTAAGACTTAACTCCCATTCTTACCACTACATTTTGTACATGATCAGGAAAGTTTAATAACTTTTGTCTTGCCTAGACTACTCTTGTTTTATTGTAGCATGTCCACATAAGACTGATACCCATGAAGGCACATTAGTTTCTACATTGCATGTATATTCCTCCATCATCTACACAGTAAAAAATGGAGTGTCAATATTCCAGAGTAAACCCATTTTCCTCTGGATAGAGTACTTATAGCACTATGCAGAGTGAAATCGTCTAAATGGAAGTGTCAAAAGTGAGAGTCAATTCCCACTCCCACACAAGGTCGAAATCTACTCTGCAGGGTGATGATTCCCTATAGTGTCAAATATTTTTACACACCTCATTGTTAATTTTGACACAAAATAGAGTAAAATTAACTACAAAAATCTTACACTGGCTGTAGAGTAAAATTTACACTGATTTTGAGTGGGACCAAATGTTATCTGACAGAGAGTTAAATTCAACTCTTAAAGAGTAAAATTGACACTATGATTTTTACTGTGTAGGGTTCACATTTTCAATGTGCGTGTATTTGTCTATTAAAAATGGCTTAAAATTGTTGCACCTGAGTCAAAACAATTGCAAAACACCAGGTTTTAACTTGAAGAAAGTTGAGAAAAATTGCCCAGAGAAACTAATGCTTGGAAGGTGTTCTATATTACCCACTAGTATCAACCATGAAAACCGTTTAAAATTTCCCAACGCAAATTTTTCAGAAATCTGCGTTTTTAGAAAATCTTGAATTCTGAGATATATTATTTTTATTTTTGGAATGGAACTAACAGTTTCCCCCAAGCATTCCCTATTTATCGATTCAAAACCCCACACCACTTTGTTAGTATGATCAAATAATTATGTAAGAACCCAATAGTGGACACACCTATAACAGTTCATTGCAGGACAGGGACTTGTTTGGGATAAATGATTTCAAGGAAAGTTCTAACTGCATTCCACAAATTCCACCCACACTTATTTAATCTGAAAAGACCTATTCTGAATTGCATAATAAACATTAGGTAATGTAAAGGAAATGGAATCAATGTAGCCCCAGGATGTAATGATGTTACATAATAAAGGTGAACAAAATTTGTTGTCAACCACTTCAAGTGCCCAGTTACTTGAAAGATGTCGCACGTTGAATGCCGAGAGAAAGTTTGCCTGGTTTGTTTCTGAAAAGGAAGTTTCAAGATTCATGAACACATTTTGACTGATTACGATATTGATGATATTCGTTTGCCAAGTGGATTAAGTTCAACATGCAAAAGGACCCTGAATGCCTTGTCTGAAGAGAATCTTTAACGATGTTGTGAGCGCATGCTTTGGGAAGCGTTTGGAAGAAAATTGCCGGGAGAAGATAGCTTTATTGAGGATGCCTATTACAAAACAGGATGGTAAATAACTACAAAAGTACACTTGGTCATACACCATCTTGCATCATTTTGCCTTGAACACAATTGTGGGCTAGGGCGCTATACTGAGCAAGCATTTGAGGCGGTTCATGCCTCATTTGTGAATTCCTGGAAACGTCATCTTGTCAAAGACTGCAAACATCCAGACTATGGACAAAGATTGAAACAGGCAATTAGACAGTTTAATGCAGCTAATGCTTAAAAAGTTTTAGGTGCAATTCTAATTGGTGATCCTTTCTTACTAGTCTTGGATAAACCAAAGTAAATTTTGGCAAAAGGTTTTTTTTATTTAAAAAAAAACTGTCTTTAAAAAATGTTAATATTCAAAAAATTCGTTTTTTAAATTTTTTTTATTTTTGGTAACTCAAAAACAAGTGGGAAAGGATCTCTATAAAGATTTCATCCAGATGGTCACGAAATGTCCCATCAATATCATGAAATTGTAGTTTTTGTAAATTTAAAAAAGGCAATTTGTGAAATTGAACAAGAGGCGCATGGGCCTTAACGGCCACCTGAGTTGTATAAAAACTCATTTTATCAATGTCAATGAACCAAATATACCCAAAAGTGTAATTTTCCTATTCTATAAGGTATAGCAAACTTCACCCCCACCCAGGGGCAAACATGGAGGCTGGGGGCCATGAAATTAACAGTTTTGATAAAGCACCTCAAGACCCCTCTGTTATGATTCTGATCTGCCTTACCATGTTTTGTCCTGGCTGCCTTATGTGTATTTTGAAGATTGCCATGTCTGATTATTCTTTAGATATATGTATTGTGATTTGGTTGCTTTTTCATTCATGTATTGTCTTAGTTTTGGATTTTGGATGTTTTACCTATCGCCATAGTGATATTCCGGTCCATTTTTCATTTATTCCATGCATTGCACTTTGTCCCCCCCTGTCTGGTCTTTGTTCTTGTCTTTACTCACAGCCTCAGTAATGTGTGCCACTCCTTTGGGTGATTTAATGGTTTCTGGTTTCAATCTTCCTTCCCGATCTCGTGTTCTTCCTTCTTCTTGTTTTTTCTATATTGCCAACACATACTAACAGTTTATTATTTTTGCTAATTTACCAACCAAAACTAACATTGTATATAACTTACTAACGAGCACTCGGGATTGTATAGCTGCACTTACTAATTGATTTACAAGCTCTCAGCACTCGCCCTATTCTAATCTCCGCCTCTTGTCTCTCCCTAATCTTCGCTGCTACATCTCCACACCTTTTTACGCTTTCCTTTCTCTTAGTATCTGTGCACAGTAAAACTCCTTGACTGGAGTCGTATGTTTGTCAATAGGATTGTCTCATTATCCCTGTCCGAGTTTTGGCTCTTGCCTATTTTATGTGATTAGGTTCTCCCTCTTCTTCCCTCCTTTGTAATTAGTCTCATTTCCTGCACCTGTGTTCTATGAACCATGTGATCTCCCTGGAGTGTGTATTAGGTATCTCTTCACAGAACTTCCTTGTCAGAACGTCTCTCGTGTTTACCTATGCTGCTCATGATCCGCCTTGTATTCATTGCGTTTCTTTTCTTTGATTACCGTTGCATCTGTGTTTTCGAACCCTTTTTGCCTGACTACAATTTTGTGTGATTGCTGCCCTTGTAACGATTCGGATTCATCCTTTGGTTTTTGATTTTTGCTTCTTTGACAAACCTGTGCTTGTGAACCGAATCTGTTTTGCCTGACAATGATTTTTGTGTTTGCTGCCCTGGTTACGACTCTGATTCTGCCCTCCTGGTACTTGACTTTTGGATTGTGGACTCTGTACTTTCGCCTTCTGCCCTGCAGGGGTTACCCCCCTCGCTCAAAAAAATCTCCTATACTGCAATCCTGTGTTCTCGCGATTGGTTCCTGAACGATACCTCACACCTTCAATCTACGAAGAGTATTGGTTTTCAGCCTCTCTCGGTCTGAAGAAGAAGACTGTTGAAATTTTTGGCAAGATGACCCCATTTTGGCCTCACCCCTCAGCCCCTGGGGAAGAGACAGGGTCAAAAATGCCATAGTATCAAACTGTCATCTCATGGTTATAATGGCACTCAAGTTTGAGTGATTTCCAGTGGAAAATGAACAAAATATACCCAAAAGTATCATTTTCCTATATAAACTATAGTAAGTTTTACCCCCTGCCCAGGGGCAAACATGGAGCGGGAGGGTCATGAAGTTCACAATTTTGATAAAGCACCTGAAGAGCCTTCCATCTATGAAGAGTATTGTTTTCCAGCATATCTGGGTCTAGAGAAGAAGATTTTGAAAATTTCAGCCAATTTGACCACTTTAAGCCCCGCCCCTCAGAGCACATGGGGGTGGGCACCATATAACTCTCAATTTTGGTGCACATTTGACCAAGGAAGGTTCCGGCAAAGTTTGATTGAAATGGGATCTGCGGTTTCTGAGAAGTCGAAAATGTAAATTGTTTACGGACGCATGGCAGACGATGACAGACAAAAGGCGATTAGAATAGGTCACTTTGAGACCACGTCTCAGGTGACCTAATAAAAATTAGATTTTTTCAAAAATTTGCTTTGAAATTTTTAAACGGTTTTTATGGTTGATTCTAGTGGGCCGTATAGTAGAACAACTTTCAAGCATTAGTTTCTCTGGGCAATTTTTCTTAAATGGAGCTTGACGTAAATTCTGAGAGGCACGGAGTCAAGCTGGCAAACTTATAGGAGCCGCTTCTCGTGCTAGAGAATCACCTGAGTGCTCATGAATGTCATCTGATTTGCTGTCACATGATTGCATGATTGATAATATGCTAGTTTACTTAAGCTCACATTCAGAGAAGCGGCTCAGCGGCACGTACGCTTAACTACCCTCCACCTCCCCAGCTCCTCCCGTAATTTTTAGCATTCTGTAATTCTGTTCTTTCATGACTAAACTGTTGTTCAATAACAATGTCTCTTTTTTGAGGTCATTGTTGCTATAGGCTCTGTTCTATGGAAGGGGGTTAATTGCAGCTCCCTGCCTTTGGTTCCATGCTGGACGGGCAGGGATCTCTCAAACCAGGGCCAAGTCTGCTATCTCTGATTGCCTTGTTTAACAAGAGAAAATTGAATTTTCTCTTCTTCAAGGACATCATGGGAGAAAAACTGGATAGCACAGCTGCAAATGAGGAGGGATAGAGAGAGAAACGAGGTGAAGCCCCAGGAACAGTTTTGGGGTTAAGGACCTAACAGCAGGGTTCTTCCCAACTTCATCTCTGCAGATGTAGCCAGAATCCCAAGCCCCACTCGGGGTTTGTACCATATCAGCAACTCACTGGTTACAAGTCAAGCAACCCACAATTAGGCAACCCTGCTACCCAGGGTACTCTGAGTAGAAGCTTAGATATTTCAGGGTTTAGTAGCTACACACAAACTTAGCATGGCTACACTTGCATTAAGCTAAGACAAATGGGTGTCATGTCCATCAGGTTATAAGGCTGTATCATACACATTAAGTTCTCACAGCTCTTGTTTGGTAGGTCAGCTTCCAGAATGGAAACTCTTTCCTCTCACTTTTCTTAAGGGCAGGGCACAACCTCCCAACTCTGCCATAAAAACAGAAAAAATGAGAGGGGAAAAAAAGGGAAAACCGTTGTGTTTCTAGCTGGAATGTTCTGGTGCTTAATAACACAGTAATAACTCCTTTGGGATTTCCAGCTTCAGAATGCATCAGTGCACTCTAAGCAGATAGAACCTCGAGTGTAAAGTATCAAAGAGACTGACTAATAATTCAAGTCATTATAACACCCATTGTTAACGCCGTACTGAAATAGTCAGCATTTTAAAAATATCTGCATTTTGTCCAACATTTTAAAATAGTTCATTCAAAAGCAGAATTCAGAACTGTGGTTAACACCTGAAGCCACGCAGCTCCTCTTCTGTCTCCATGCTGGAGAGACGTCGTTCGGCTCTTCTGTCCGATTTCTCACCCTATCCTGCTTCAAAACACAAAGCAGCTGCAGCGCGTGCCGAGAGCAGCAGGCTGCTACCAGAAGCACCGACGCTCTTCAGAGCAGCGCCTCCCCGCTACTGTCATGTCTGCTATTGTTATTCCGCAAACAGCAGCGCCTGGCAGGGACAGGCATCCGGGTTTACGCGCCGGGCTTGTGAGTGTTTACAAAGACCTGAACTGCTCTGATCCACGTTCTTTATTCCTGTAAAATGATCATGGGGAAGACAGGTGATAGAATCTTCTAGAACAAGATGCTCCTAGACTCTTAGAGCCATTCTCACTGGCACAGATTAGATCTAAACTTGGAGTAAATTCAATTTCAGTTGAGAATTTCCATATAAAATTCAACACAGTCCAGGAGTTTGTGAAACTGACCCATAATATGTAACTCTTGGTCGGTAGTGTTTGCACTGGACATCTCGCTGAGACTCAAGCAGTAAAAAGTGCATTATAACTACATATTTTATTCTGTTTTACCTGTCTCCATGTCTTTCCCTTTATATTTGTGTATTTACTACGTTTCACAGTGTTGAGCGTGTAATATATACCCATACATTTTAGTGAGTGCATTTTTATTGTGTTTTTTCTTCTTTTGTAAAAATCCTGTATAGTGGCTCTCTCGAATGAAGAGGGAGCCCACTTTATTTGGACAGAAAATTCTCTGTGTTGCTGTAATTTGCTACTTTGCATTAAGAGTGGTTTCTAAGGGGAAATGTGGTCCTTGTGTTTCGCGCCCGCCTTGCCAGCTCTCCTGGATGGGTCGAAAAGACTGCAGCGCCGAAGGCTGTTCGCTAGCTAACAAGCCATACTCGTCTACCTCGCTCCAACTGTTAATTCAGTCTGATTGTGTTCATGCTGCAGCAGTTGCACAAGGGCTGTTGTCTTTCTGGTTCCTTATCACCATTTGTGTTTTTTTTTTTACTATCAGAATGTGTTGCATTAATAAAGAGAAGATAATGTGGTCGAATAGTGTGAAAAAATGTCTACATTTGTGAACAGAAGGAAAATTATCGAACCAAATCTTTATTACAGAAGGCAGAAACTCCTGCCTTCTTATGCTAAACTAAGAGATTCAAAATTAAATTGCTGCAATTGTATTTACTCACAAAAAGAAAGAACTAAATAGTACTCCAGCTATATCCACAAAAGAAAATTGGTAAAAATAGTTTGGCCACTATGCAAAAAATTTGCACAGTATTCATATCTAAATTTCTTTGAATGAAACCTGAACTATAAAACCTGCCAACCACACAGTACCTGCCATGGAGACCCAGAGTGAATGGCCAGTGGCATTAGGAGACAGAAATGTACCTAAAAATGAGACACCGGAGAGAGTTGATTTGGTTTAAAGAATGAGAGGAGTGAAAGACCCAACTGAAAAGGGAAGCAAAATGTACTGAAAGCTGGAGAAAAGCAAGAGTGGGTTTTAATGAAGAACATTTGGAGAGCAGTCAGCTGTCCTTGCACTTGGAGCAGGTGATAAGGCTTAAGAGTGAGCCCGCTCCAATTTACAGACACGAGAACCTCCAACCCTCTCCCAGGATTTCCCAGTGCAGTCAAACAAAAGGCTATATTGAGCATGTCTGGGCACTGAGCAGCTCAAAGGCTATGTGATGCTTCAAATTGTAATTAATCACCAATCCTGAACTACTGCACTTATGAATACACTGGTTATTTTCTGATGTTCTCTTTTTAAACTCAGGGTTAAAAAAGACCGGAAGGTTAGCACTTAAATGATATTCTGTGGTTCTTGGTAAAGGAAAGCCAACTTTCAACTAATTTTAGTTCATTTTGAATTTTTAGATGTGAGCAATCTCAAAGTTGAAACAAATTTAAGGAAAAAAATGTCCCAGAAGCACATCTTCAATCTTAAAGAAACTTAAAATATAAATTAGTTTCAGACTGAATTTTTCACCACCATGCACTGTTATTGTTTGGTCTTGTAAAAGGGTTGTGAATAGTTTGTTTTGTATATTAAACCTTTATTTTGAGCTTTTGAAGTGAAAATCACATGATCCACCAAGGTGGAGCTTAATATTACATCACTTCCTATCAAGCAGCTTAAGGAATTCAGTATAAAAGAGAGAGAGAGGCAATGTAACACATCTACAGAACTGTGAACATGGAAATGAAATTGTTCTGCATTTAGGTGTAAAGCCCTGCCTCTTGCAGTGGTATTGAGGTCGGTATCTAAATTGAATTATCTTTATCTCCTACAAAGGGAGAAAGGAGAAAGAACTGAAATTGATTTTGATAAAAAGTACATTTTTTGTACATCAAACAAACTTTTGTTCAGGCAGGACAGACAAAGGCAGTTTTATTTTGGTTTAATTAAAGACATATTCCATTATTGTGTCTGATGAAAAGGGGAAATATAAATTCAAACAGTACAGCAATGTGGACAGGCACATTTTGGTAATTATTATTTTAATTGAATCTTTTGAACACCAGTGCCTGGAGCAGATTGTTGTATTGCTATGTCGCTGAGCTGTACTCTAGCCTGGAGCATGACGAGATTTCTTTTAGCAGGACATGTTCCTGGATCAAAATCCCACATTGTGATCCTGGACCTACATTGCAATCAACCAATTACTGCCCTCTCACATCACCAGAGTGATCCTTTGTGCTTTTTTCAAACTTCCTTAGTGCTTCTTCAGATGTAGGCTAAGTTTTCCAAACTGAATTTAGTTAGATTGAACTAAATCCTCAGTAAAACTAAACAAAATCCTGTACTGCATGTCTTTAAGTAGGTAATATCAAATCCTTGACGTCTAGCGCTTACCTGGGCTATAAAGTGCGCTGATGACGTCGGAGGGCTGTGGTTAATTGATTGCAATTTTGGCCCAGCATCGCAATGTGGGACTTCGCTAAATCATGTAGAGTGTAGCGCAGAGATGTCGAGCAGGACATTAGAGGAGGAGCAGAGAGAATGAACACAGCACGACTCCCATGAAGCAAACCGCTCAGTACGGTTATGACCTCACAGACACACACACACACACGCACGCATACACTTGCACTCACACACATACACAAACACGCAGACACAAGCTCATTTTTGCACACTGGTATGCACATACAGTACATAGATATATGTACCTGATAATACGTAGACCAGCTCATATGCAATACATAAATATATGCGCCCGGTCATACAAAGACCTGCCCACATACATAGACATTGACTTGTTCACATACAGAACACATACCTGGTTATGCATAGATTTGTCCCATAAAATATGTACCTGGTTATACATAAATCTGCTCACATAAATACACGTACCTCGTTATACACAGATTTGCTCACATGCGGTTCAAAAATATATGTACCTGGTAATACATAGACCTGCTTACATACAGTACATAGATATACAGTATTTCCCTTGCAGATTTGCATGCGCGCAATACATGGAAATACGCACATACACACAAGTACACACAATAACACTCATACACGCGCACTAACGGGCACACACATGTCTGCACAGAGACACACAAACAGTCACACACACTTGCACACACAGTGGCACACACACTTATAAGATACATTCAGGTACATTCTGTCACATACACATGCAAGAAGACACCAAATACCTGCCGACATCTTTGAAGAAATAAAAGGGCTTTGCACTCGATTCATGTCGGAACATCAGGATATTTTTATGCAGTCAGTACTCTGATTATCCCAGGGGAGCTGTGACAGTGGGAGGCGGGAGGACAAAGGCACGAGCCCCCTGGGTGGGACGCCCTCTCTGTAATCTCACTCGTTTTAAGAAAAGAAGGCAGAGACGCACAAGGGCCCGGCATGCAAAGGCTCTCTCCACTGACTTTAATTATGTGACAGGAATCGCAAGCACCGCCAAATAACGTCGTTGGAGAAACGAAAGGGAGCTCCGTGGCAACTTCAGCTACGACTGCAAAACAAGGGGAATGATTCATGGCAAAAATAAGAAATAAAAATACGAAAATAGAAACATGTAAGCGCGTGGGGTGATAGCGGAACATGGTAGCTAGTTTCTTAATGGAACCGAGCTGTCAAATTTTTAAGCTATGTACATTGTACCCCTCCTTCGAAGGAGAATCCCATCACTATTGCTGCGTTCATGTTGATGACATTCGACGCTACACGGCAAAATGGCCATTTGGGATGGTTTGAATCAAAAAGAAGCAGGATGACACCACTGCTCATAAACAATGTGTTGCTATGGCTATTTTAATCCACAATTGTCTCGCAATATAATCTATTTTCAACATGGATAGGCAGAGCGTTGTTGCGCTACACGTAGCTCTTTATCAACAAAGCAGGAAATAATTAATTGTTTTGTATGTTCTGAACTGTGTATGTTTTCTCAGGTTATGTCGTATCTGGTGAGGAGTCCCACGGAAAATGGCTAGCGCCATTAGCATCTTGCCGATTTACGCTGATTTTAATGTTTATTTCTCATCCACTGTCATTTGATGTTGGCTGTCTATGTTTAACACGTTCCATTTGAATACAGTGTACACAAAATATATTTTGTCATATTCACGTTTCATACATTTGAGTATGCAATAATGTATTAATAAGGTTTCAAACTATGTTCGCCGTAAAAAGATTAGTAAGGTAAAAGTAACGTAGTAAATTTAAAAAAGACTCTGTATGAGTGAATGAAAGGGACAATGCAGTATCAACAAAATAAAATGAAATAAAGTGTATTATTTAAATCTCTCTCTCTCTCTCTCTCTCTCTCTCCCTCCCACTGTAAAATTCAGGTGTGAATGCTGAATCCTCATCCACTGCAGCTCAGTAGGACCATCCTGAGGTAAGGAACTGGTGCTCAGTTCTTTGATCTTTGAAAACAAACACAATTCTCCCTCTGGGTTCATTTAACAAAAAAAAAAACCGCTCTTGTCCGTTCCAGCGTTTTTATATCATGGTTATTGCTACGGAGCTGCAACATGAAAACAAGCAACTCAAAGCTGTTTGGGATCCCAAGCTCCTCTGAAATGATTTTTGTAATGCCAACTTAATTCTTTGCAATGTACAGTGGTAACTGCCAGTTCAAATATTGTGGGGTTGCACCTGATATTTTGGTTCATTGTGCTTGTACTAACCACCATGAACACATTTCAAAACAGCATAGCAAAATGGATTTTGTATTTCTTGACTTTGAGCTTCAATTTGAGTGGCTAATGAACTAAATGAAATAATCCACCTCTCATGGAGAGTTCATTCCTCTGTGCCCGGATGACTGTTTTGAGGTGCGGCGGCGGGTTACAGTAGTCTGTCATTCTGTGGGTCTGTCTGTCATTCCGGTCTATTTGAGCTCTCCTCGTGACTCAAACTTTGCAATTTGTACGTAGTTACACTTCTAATCTTCATAGAAACCAATTTTTCGAACAAGCCTTCGTTTGGCAGAAAAAGCAGGCAAAAGCTAAGAAGCTTAAGTTTCGCTACACGTAACGTACGATATACCGGTACGCGATAATGTGGTCGTGGGTGGGGTCAAGAGTGGGTTAAAAGCTCACACCTTAGCGCCGAGGGTTTAGCACTTCAGTGCTCTAGTTTTTTTTTTTTTTTTAAAGACAGCTACTTTTCCTCAGTCAAGGACATTCCTCTTTAATGCAGGATTAACGTTTCTCCATAGAATTAAAATCTCCTTCCTCCTCATCCTCTGTGGAAGCCAAATGTAGCCAATCAAACTACTCACATTAGGCAAGTGCTTGAAACATTCTGTGTTATGTACTCCTTATTTTTTTCCTTTTTCTTTTTTTAAGGAGAAACCCCATTTTTGACTTTCTATTCTTCTTGGAACTATAGTTTTGATGGAACGAGGTGGAGAGAAGAACATATAGAATATGTGATGCGAAACTTTAAAACTTGGCTGAGGGTCCTTTGTAATAAAATGCCCCTCTTCATTTTGTTTGATCAAAATTCCCAGTGGGACTTGGCAGAATGGGACGGGCATTTGCTGGCAAATCCAATAATAATAATTAAAAAAATAATAAAAATAAGTAAAAATAATAAATAATAATAATAATAATAATAACAAAGTTACCTGTGTCATAATAATGCTGTGTCAATAATTTCCAGAAAGGAACAGTTTTTATTGGATGCATGATTCAGCTTGTGACGATGTTGAATGGTTTTGCTGATAAAAATGTATACCACACCATTAAAAAAAAAGCTTGTTTCTCTATTGCACGTACTGTATATAAATTATGTGCATATTCTGTCCTGAACAAAATCAGATATTCTTTTCATAACAGCAGAATAAGACCCAGACACACAATAGGAAATATAATTGTTACTCCCTGTAATGGACTATGACTTTATTTTGTTCCGATGCCCCAAGTCATAGGTTTGACGCTGGGCAATAAAATTTTTGACAGTAAATCACCTGCAAAGCTGTAAACAATTTTTATTTTTGTTACGATGATCCCCCCCCCCCCCCCCTCTCTCTCTTTCTCTCTCTCAATCCCTTTCTCTGCATGTGTGAGAGAAAACAATGTCATCTAATGCCTCTACGATCGCTAATTGCCTTAATAAGTCACTGCAATATTAATGACCAAATGTTCCAGAGCACTTCTCTTCCTACATTTGCAAACTTGTACATTTGCAAACTTTGGCCTGCATTTTTCTCATGTATGTATTTTTTTCAGACAGTCCCTCGGGGGAGCCGGTTGTGTACAACACTGTGCAATGTGTGGAGTTGGACTTGGGTTGCTTTGGCCATTAATGTTTTCATGGGAGTCTGTCGAAGCAAGGCGGCCGCAGAAAAAAACTGTCTTGTTCTCAGCATGGGTGTTAGAAGTGTGTGGGCTGCTTGTTTTTACTGTCAATCTGTAATGCAATCCAACCCATCTGCCATCAGAAAGCAGGCGCTCAGACGACTTTGTTTCATTTTTATGCATTACAGTTATCATTCTCATTGAAATACTGAGCATTTCTCCCTGAAGCAGTGTGCTTCTCGCTCCTGTTTCAACCGGTAGGCCAACGAGGTCACTGGGGAGTGTTTAGGCGACTTGAAGACTGGAAGTCACCTTGTTGATAACTTTATTAATTTTAAAAAGTCTCACAGAGAAAATTTCATGAACGCCAACAAAAATTGGGCAGAAGCACTCTGTGTTATCTACCATGTAGTATGTAGGAGAGAATATGTTTGAGTTATTGTATGCAAGTCAATTCAGTGTTGAATTTCCCAAATTCCTTATATTGTGAAGTGCAGTGAGCATATTTGGAAAATTAAGCTGTGCAGTAATGTTAGCTGGTGCAGTACTTTGAGTCTTTTTTTAAAATGAATTATAGAATCGGAACTCCTTTTGTATCTAACACTTGGATATTTTGCTGTAGTATTTCAAGTGAGATATGGTATCCTCAGAAGTGTACAACTGCATTTCCCTGCTGAGAGAATTAAACAAACCGTTACATTGCGACCCCAGTTATATGAGCATAATGATACAGAAGTGCTAATGTGAATAATTGCCCACCTATCAATTTACTTGCTTGAACATATGCTACGTACATGTATATTATGTGTATAAATTTGCAAAGTAATGCTTACATGCAAAACACGGTGTTATGTGTGCAATGAATTATGATAACCTATTTCTTTCGGTCTAGACTTTTAGCATGGCAGGTAGTTGATTAATGGCTTGGTGCATGCACTCTGATGTTATAATGGAAGTATACCTGTGAGACTGCACTCTTGCTGTTAACTTCTTTTTCAGGGCAAATGTACTTTACCAAGCAAGAGGAAATATCAAATAATGTCTGAACATGAACTTATACGGAACAGAATACAAGGAAAATGGGTTAGAGTATCACAAATGTCAAGGAAAGCTATTCTTGGTTCAGTGAAGCCATCTTCACGTGAGAGCGAAGATAGCTTCAGTAGCTTAATTCACTTTTTTTTTTTTTTTTGATTTTCCTGTTAGAAACTTGAATTTTATGTTAGTTTTGAGGCCAAAGTCTTGGTCTAGTATCTTGAAAAAATTATATGCGCTCAATGCTCACGCCATCTTTAGCACTGATGTCCCATGCACAGTAGCTAGCTTCTTTAAATGTTGTCAAAGCTATTTCAGACTTGTTAAAATATACCATGAAAGAATCTGCTTGCGTTCGTGTTCGACTTGTTCTCCATTCTCTGCATTTTAAAATGAATGACCAGAGACATCTTTTGTGAAAGTGCTTTATTCTTCGGTGCGCTGTGAAATGACAGCTCGTTGTTTGCATGCTTGACAGAGAAGAGGAATGACATTTGAACTACAATGGACCTGAAATGCTGCTTAGCGACTTACGTTAATTACCTGTTGTAACATTACATTATGCTGTCACCACCAGCACATGCGTTTTTACATTATATTTCATATTTATTAATAGCTTTTTGAATTCAGTTTCTATTGCATTTATTAGGCTTTGACTACTCAAGATTTCTAAGTGGATGAACTTTCGCTTTATGGTTAAGAGTCCTTATTCCCTCCTGAGATAAAGCTTTTCTAATCCTCTTGAACTCAGACCAAGGCCCTGTGGTGGCTAAAAACAGGGCTTGTTCAGCATCCAATTGACTCAACATGGCAATGAAATTAATCATAATTGGTCGCAGGAGAGGAACAAAAAAGTTTAGAACAATGAACACTGAGCAAAATTCCCTAACTAAGTTCCTGAGGCCCAAAGGATGTAGGATGCTGGCTTTCTAAAGCGTGGGATATTATGCTTTGGGAGTGTGGAGGCTTCTGTATTGGATATATTCTATGAATGAGTGCCCGCTTCAAGTCAAGCAATCTGATTCCACAACTTACTCCCACTCCTGCAACTACACATAAAAATAAACAGTCTTAGACTTAAATTCATTAATCCCTTTGATAGAAAACCACTGACCTACTTTTAAAAACAGAATAAATTAATATTTCCATTTATGTTCATAAAAAAAGCCTTTATTTAATACATTGTCTCAACCAGTTGTAGGAAATCCAGATTCAGAAGTAAAAATCTGCCCCAGTAATCTGTTCCAGTACCCATGATTGGCTGATTGGCTGAGGAGGTGGAGTGCTGTAGTGCGATTGGCTGGCAGAGATCCTGGATGGAACTAACACGCGGCAAAAACTTTTGGTTTCTAACACCTGGACTTTCCAACACTGGTTTCAGTGAGTTTAGCGGGTAAGTGGCTAAAATGTTGTTCAGAGGCCCAAGGCGACCAATCCAGGGACACCACTTAGCCGGTGGGCTGCATCCTGCTTACCGACCAAGACATAATTAGGGAGAAGCCCAGACTCAGGACACCTCCTCCTCCTCTGTCTCCTCCTGCTAGCGGCCAGGCTTAATAGGGAGGAGGTCTGGGAGAAACGGTGTGGAGGAGAGATGAGCTGGAAGCAGCCCAGAGCAGTGCAGCGCTGCATGTTAGCCCGTTAGCCCGTTAATAGGCGCTCTTCTGGGAGGCAGCGTAGGAGAGATTTTGCGGATCACAGAGCACACGGGGTATCATTTTTACATGATTACACTAAATTCTTAAATCAGAGGCTTAAGAAAGAGGCTGCTCATGAAGGCAGCTTTGGGACTTGTTAAATGATTAGCCGAGCGCTAAACTCAATAATTTCTCTTTCTCTCCCTTTCTCTCTCCCCTCATCATAAGCCAGCCAGTGTAATGAAAGTCATATTCTGCATATATGGCTTTTAACAGATTTCCTGCGGTATTCTGTTTCATGCAGGCGTACAGACGTACACAGGCAAGCGCGAATAAAGTGCAAACATACGTACAACCAAACACACGTTCTCTCTACAGACACACCAGCACTTTTTGCTCGACAGTCTTTGACCGTCACCGCAAAGAAGAGTGGTCGAGGGAAAATACAATATCAGTGAATCATCACTAACAAATTATCTTTCCTCCAAGGTTTGTGTATCAGGTGAGGAAAAGGACAGATCATACTTTCAAAGCAGCATAACTGCGCATATTCTATTTCGATTTTGACTGCCTCACAACAGGGATGTTTGTGTGTGTGTGTGTGCGTGTGTGGGCGCGCGTGGCTGATAGACACGCATGTACACACACACACACACACACACACACACACTGAGGAGAATACTAGAATGATAGGCCTAAGCATGATCATTAGAATACATGGCAAATCTTAATCAATGGCCAGAGTCATCACTACAAATGGTGAATATGTGGCGTTTAGCACCGTGGTCCCTGTAGTGAAAGCGAGGTGCACTTTAAGAGGACAGACATTTTGCGAGGTTCGCTGTGATAGTGATAGCACCGCATCACAGCGATGGCTTTAGGGTATGTACCGAGCTTGACATCGCGCTGTCGGATGATAGCGACTGGAAATGGGAGATATGAACACAGGAAGCACAGCTCGGGGGAACGCGCAAGACAAAACATATGCTGGTGCCAGCACACAACATTATCAGATCATTCTGACCATGAATATTTTATCATGGAGAAGGGTGGAGTGGTGCTGCGGGTTCAAATGATGAGAACCTTTTTCTTTCTTCTGAAGGCTTTTGTTTTCGGTCAGATATTTTTTAAAAATCAGCCATATTTCAGATCTCAGCTGAAGATATATGTACATTATAGGAATGCTACTAATTGAATTGAAACTTTTAAATTACTGTCAAAAAGAATTAGTTTTTGACTATTTACATACGCTGTGCTTGTTTTCAAGTAAGAAAATCCCGTCTGAAAAAAGATTTTTTTTTTAACCAGGTCAAAAACCGTTCAATGTAATTAACATTATTTTTAATCAAGTGTTTCTATCAAAAGTGATTTATGGGGTTTTAAAGCTTTAACCCCTTAAGCCCTGAGCGTCTTTTTCGAAAATGGCAAGCCCAAAATAAAATGAGTATATCTCTGCAACTATTTGGTCTATTTAAATAATCTTGGCATCGTAATAAAGGTAAAACCATTTGGGATTTCTGCCCTGGTGTAAAAATCACTATATATGTCACTGAGTCAGAGTAAATGGAGATGGAACACAGTGTAAATGAAAGATCTCATTTTGCACCTAACAAAGTTTTACTTCTATCCCTTGTAAATTTGTAGAGTAGCAGTCTGAAACCTCTAAAAAAATTACAGCACAGAATGTCATTATTATCTGTGCCAAAGTTTATTCTGATCAGGTAAATCAGAGCAAAATGAGAGAGGAATGTCTAGGTGGCTTCTCCATTTTGGCAATTTAGGTACCTTGTGTTCCATTTCAGATTTCTCAGATACCAAACTGTAAAACCCATTTAATTTCACTTATATATCACTACAGGCATCTATTCCATCCAATTCCATTTTTTAATTTTTAGAATTTAGAAATATTTTAAAATTATTATTTCTGCCGGTCCTATAGCCTATACCATTGTATTGAAAGACAATAAATACAAAGAAAATGAAGTTTGGCTTCACTGGAGCAGATTTTAAAAAAAACAACAAATGAATAAGATTATGAATACAACAGAATGGTAAAAAAAATGGGAAAAAGTAACAAGAACAAATACCCCATCAATTATTTATACGAGAAAAAATGCTAACAGTGCCAGCTAAATAGCACACAGACCTGGGATTGAACCCTGGTTGCAAGCATTGCAGTCCTTCATCTTCACCACTACACAATATCAACCCTTATAATAATTAGTTTCTGTCAGGAAATGACTTTGAAAATGACGGTTTGATATTTCGCGGATAATTATACTGAAAATTCCACAAACAAATCTGTTAAGCGTTTATATTGTCGCGCTATTTAAGTACAATTGAATGGCCCATGAACTCGGTTTGACGCACTGGGATGCAAGGCTCTGGCTCAGTCTAGCTTTGTGCGATAAAGGTGCTTAGCTCGTTGGAATCCTCGAAAGCCATAGAATTGAATGGCTACCGGCAAAGTTTTACTGACAGCATCACAAGCCGATCACAGAGAGGAAAATACATTGCAAGCTAGCTGAATGCTGAGGAACTGAGATCTTTGAAGCAATGCTGAGAAGAAAAACATGCTCTGAGACTCGCAGATCTAGTTTGGTTATAACACGGACCCATTGAGCTAACAATAGCGAGCGTGGATTTACCCTCAAACAGTTTTTCTATAACAAAATATCAAAGGTAAGAAATTTCCTTGCTCATCTCTGTAGACTGTGAAGTGTATATCTGCTGTTCTTTGAGTCTGGTGTTGGTTTATAATGACTGGGCATACATCGTTGGATTCTGTGGACTTTCCTCTTTCATTTGGGGTATCGTTTTTATGCATAGGAGAATTCAGGAGAAATTCTAACGATTCAGCGTTGATATGATTTTATCCTATGTTTTGCTGCATGCGTATTTACTAGCTTGGTGCTTGAATTGTGTTCGTTTGAGGTCTACACAAGCTTTTTGTCTAGTTTCTTCGCGAAATGCGGATATGCCGCATGACAATGTTGCGATTTGGAAACATGCTGTTTTTATTGTGCGGAACAACCGGCCTCCGGTAACAGGGAGTAGGGCTTAAGGGCTTAAATTACATGTGTTTGTAAACATCTATGTGTAGTAGCAATCTGCTAATGTTACATAATGGTTTCTGGATGCAATTGAAACACTGTACACGCTGAAAAGGAAAATAGACTGTATGAAATAAATTTCTTTGAGATATTTAAGTTTAAAGCATTATTAAATAAGCATGAATATACTCCCTGTATTCAAGGAAGAAGTATTTAAAAATATATTAAAAATCATTGACAAAATATGCTGTAAGCATGAAAAAGACTTCAAAATATGTACAGGTTTTGACCCCATACAGTAAAAGATTGGAAGGATTTTCTCTGAGTGAAGCAGGAACAGGTGGTATAGAATTAGCGGCAGTGTGTAACTCCCCATCCCCATGCACTGTGCGCAACTCACAAACTTTCATGAGCCACGAGGCCCAGTCCCCAAACGCTGCTCTCGGTTCTGTAATATATTCATCCCTCCCAGGTGTTACCTTGCATTATGACAGATGGGTGTGGGGGTATCACTTCATATTCTGCTCCAGAAACATCTTTAAATGCACAGGAGTCCAAGCATTTTCAGTAATATCAATGCTGATAAAGGAAATTAAGGGTGGGGGAAGGGAGTGGGGGACTACAAGACAATCGTGGCAGGCGCTACGTCTCAGCGTCCAGCAGCAGATGGAGATGAAAGGAGCAAGAGAGAGAGAGAGAGCGAGAGAGAGAGAGATTGAGGGAGGGAAGAGAGAGGGATGGAAAGGGAGAGAATGAAAGCTAGGAACGAGCTAAGAAGATGCTCAAAAAAAAAACAAAGAACTCAACTTGACAGAGAGAGGGAAAGTTTTTTTGTTTTTCTCTGTGACTTTGCACATTAAACAAAAAATTTGAAATAAAGGAAGGCCTCGACGGCGAGCGCGTAGATTGTTGCTGGGCGATGCTGCCCCAAGGTTCTCTGCTGCGGGAGGGAACAGAGGCAAAAGCTAACGACGGCTTGTTTTGAATTCGCATCTAATACCTGTGGACAACTGATGAAAATACAAACCATCTGTGATTCAGAGGCATCGTGCAGCGACAGATGCGCTGCGTCTCTATCACTGACTGGACTTACAGGAGAACAGAAATGCTGAGCTAATTTATAGATCATTATGCAGAAGCCCACAGCAGCTTACACACAAGGACACATACATTTTCTTCCATACTCATAAGGCCTAAAAAGTTACATTTGCACCAAAATTAATTTTCCGTGCCTCAGAACCCTAAAATCAATCCTAATCTCAACCGCTGCCCTAACCCCTACCCCTAATCTAAACCTACAAACCCCAGAAAATAACCCAAAGTTATAATGAATTTCACATCTGTTTTCAGTTCAGTTCATAATTCTAATACCTGATCTTAAAATTAGACCTAGTTCTGACTTCTGACCATAAGCCTGCAGGTGACCCTCATGTGGACGCAAAAAATGTCCCAACAGAGCAATTTTTATCTGAAATTGTTACGCTTGTGTGGTGTTCAAGTGCTCAAAACACATGTTTTAGTCTGCTCAAGCAAAGACAAACTTAAACGCACATGCACGCGCGCACACATACACACACTGTACATGCAGCTTTAGTGGGTATGTGCAGCTAATACATTTGCAAGTGCCACCTCAAAGGCAAAAGCATAAGAAACTGCAGCACAGTGACAGAGTCAAGGGTGTTTTTGGGCAGCAGGCATTTGGGAGTTTACCTGCCTGCAGAGCTCCCACCTGGCACTGAGGGAGAAGATGAATGGTGTCATTCCTCTCCAGCACAGCAGGGGGAGGACTGAGAGAAAAGGCAGCTCTAGGTGTCACAGTGAAAGCCTCCGGAGACAGGCACTGGAGAAATGCACAATGAGAATTTTAGAGTGTGTGTCTGCGACAGTGCACTGTATGCATTCAAAATGGCATCTCTATTTTGGCTTTGTGGAATTCTGATATAAGGATTCTCTGGAACAGTTATATTAACTAGAAGCTTAAGTATAGATATGCCACAAGTAAATAAATGACCAAGTGAAAAAAAAGAAAGGGGAAAAAAGCACTTGTGCAATTCTCCCCGAGTGAATTTTCAAAGCCAGAGCAAGTATTTGGTAAAAAGGTGAGTGAGGAATTTATTTCTCAGTTCTAACTAGGATTGATAACGAGAATGGTTTTCCTAATTAATTAAAGCAATTTTTTGTATTGTAGATATAGGTTATATGAAACTTTTCATACCAACGAACAGCCTTTTGGATAGATAATATCATTAAAGAAACTAAACACATTTCTATCTCTAAACAAACCCCTGTGTACACCAATATTACTGGAAGATCAGCCTCATGGGAATCAGAATCTTCTGTAAGTATCTAAAATATACCAACAATCAAGCATCATGCATCATGGATCAATCGAAAACATATACACAGGAATGGCTGTAAAAAAAAACAAACAAACAAACAAAAAAAACCTCTATGTCTTTAAAAGCTAAGTATATCTTTAAAAGCAGCGCATACTGTCTCCAATTCAACAAACCTGTACTTTTCTTCGAGATGGACTCACACTGAGGTGAGCTCCAGACAAGACTCTTGCTGAGTTTACTTGCTGTCAAATGACAGTGAACCAAATTCCTAGCCCTGTAGCGCCAGAGAGCCAAAACAATAATAAAAAAAAAAATAAATCAAATAAATAAATAACAGTCTTGTTGCTCTGTCTGCCTTAGTGGCAGATTCTGTGGAAGAATTCATTTTTCCTTTTTTTTGTTTTTGATGAAAAGAAATCTGACTTAACTTTGAAGGCTGTCAGCCAAAATGCAATTTGAAATAAAGCACATTATTCTTCTTTTGCCCCGCATTAATTAAATGCGAGCTTAATCAGGACCGCTCCTCCATTCTGCCTGAAATTTCATTCATCAACAGAGGAGTGCACAATGATTGTGTTGTTTATACACTTTGTTGCGTAAAGTTTGGAGTCTGCAGTCCACCATTAGGCCCAACCCTAAAAGGCTGAACCGGCACTCATACATGGAAGCCTCAGTTCACGGGGATCCCAGGCAGGACTCAGTGATCAAAGTAGCCCTCTTTCTCGAGAAAGGATGTGATTCCATGGCTCATACATTGTTTACTTGCTTTCTTTTTTTTCCACGCATGGTAAAAAAGTTCTTCTTTGAACATAATTTGAACCAGGGGCCTATCCATAGTTTTGTGGAGTGTTGTCTTCATGGCTTAACAATTTTAAGTCTTTTTCCATTTCCTAGATGGAAAATGCTACCAGAAGAAGATTGATGCACTGTTAGCTTGTGAATGTGATAGTAAAGAACAGCTGGCTTGTTTTCAGGATTAATAAAACTTCAAATATATTATTAGGTAGAACCCGTTCACTGTGTATTTGAAGAGCATAGAAACTAAATAGCATTAATTGATTCCCTTTTCATCATTGATTCTCAGAAAAGGGTCTTGACAACTTGGATGTGTTGCTCTCTGTCGAATAAACAGTCTTTTGGAAGCATGGCTTTTGAATGGAAGCAATGACAAAGGTAATGTAGTTTGCTAGGAATCCCTGAGAAAATAGATATCCCAGTCACCGCAAGTTTTTTAAGATCTTATCCACTACAATCACGCATCAAGTAATTTGCGAAAATCTGGCTATAAACTCGTGGTTTCACAAAATTAGTGATTGCAGCTGATTAAATACTTAGTACTACAAAAACTTAATCAGTTTAAATGTCTCATATACTTACTGATATAATACTGCATGAAACCAATATCCAAAATTTTATTGAGTAATTTCGTTTAATGTTGTCACTTCAAAAAATGAAACCTGGATCTGTGTTTACTGAAATTCCCAGAGCGAAGGACCAGTGTCAGTGTAAATATAAAAACTCTTTGTGTTTATAAGTTTGAGTTGACATTTATAGTGAAATTTCTCTTTCTTTAACTGGAATATTGGGATATAAAAAACATTGTTTTGAAGGCGAGGTTATCCTGAAAAAGAAAATATATCCTTTCATATACTTTTATTCAGAAATTATGTATTTGTAATAATAAAACTGAATGGTCCACCATCTCCTTGTTTATTTCTGAAAATGCCTGAGTATAAATAGGTGCAATGACATCAGTAGCTCTGTGTGGAGATAGGCTTGCAGCAGTCAGCTCCACACAGCGTATACACTGTTGTTTTATCTTTAGGGCTGTGAAGGGGAGAGAGTTAATTGATGACAGGTCAGCAAGTATGATCAGGTATAAAACAGCGTCATGGAGAGGATGATCTTTCAGAAGTAAAGATGGCGAGGGCTTCACAGCTCTCTTACTGACCGCATGGGCAAATAGTTCAACAATTTAACAATATTCATTCTCAACATAAAATTGCTAAAAATCTGGGGACTTCATCATCTACTGTACATGATATCATTTAAAGACTCAGAAAATCCTGAGAAATCAGGGACAAGGCCAAAAAACTAATATTTAATGGTCGTAATAGTCAGGACATCAAATGGCACTCCCAAACTGGGCAAAACTGGTAGTGGAAATCACTGCACAGGGTCAGGAACACTTTTGAAAGAACGCAGTATGTCGCTTCATCTTCAAATGCAAGGTAACACTCTGCCATGTAAATATTCAACCATATATAAACAAGATCCAGAAAAGCCGCCACTTTCTCTGAGCCTGAGTTCAATTCACATCAGCTGAATTGGCGTGGAAAACTGTACCAAGGTCTGACTAATCAAAATGTGAAATTCGTTTCAGAAATTATGCACGCCACAATTTCTGGGCTACATACGAGAGAGACCATTTGGTATGTTATCGCTGCACAGTTGAAAAACCAGCTTCGACGAGAGTATGGTGATGCATTAGTGCACAATAGAATGGGTAACCTGCGCAAGTGTGAAGACACCATTAATGCTGAACGATATATACAAGTTTTGTATATACTGGATATACTGCCAGCCAGATAGTTTTTCAGGAAAGACCTTGCTTATTTCTGCAAGACAGTGCCAAATGCAACATTCTGCACTTATCACAACACCGTGGCTCCGTTATAAAAGCAGTTCAGTGCTAAACTGGCCTGCCTGGAGTCTAGATCTGTCACCCAAAGCAAATATGAAGTGCATTATGAAACAAAAAATATAACATAACATAACATGAATGGCGAGCACAGGCCGTTCAGCCCAGCTACGCTCGCCAGTTTCTTCATACTATTGTGAAAACTGTATATCCCTTCAGATACTCAGTGGTATCTAGCTTTAAGTCAAGCCTGCTCTTGAAAACCCCCAAGGTCTCTGCCTCCACAGTATGGTCGGGCAAGCTATTCCACATTGAAATTACTCATTGGGTGAGGAAATATTTCCGAATATCAGTGCTAAATTTACCTTTGGTCAACTTCCATTTGTGACCCCGAGTTCTACTCACTACACTTGGTCGAAGGAATCCTACATAATTCACTTTGTTAATCTCTTTAACATATTTAAAGACCTCAATCAAATCACCCCTGAGTCTCCTTTTCCTAAGACTAAAGAGATTAAGGATCTTCAGCCTCTTCTCATAGCTTTCATCTTTTATACCTGGAATTAGCTTAGTGGCTCTTCCCTGAACTTTCTCTAGAGCCTCTATATCTTTCTTAAAGTCAGGTCCCCAGAACTGTACACAATTCTCCAGATGTGGTCTGACGAATGTGTTGTACAAAAGAAGCACCACCTCCTTAGATTTGTACTCAATACTTTTGGCAATGTATCCTAGCATCCGATTGGCTTTTTTAACTTCTACGGCACCATGGCTCGAGCCTGAGAGGGTTTGGTCAACAATCACTATCAGATCATTCTCATGTGCAGCACATTCCAGTTTTAAACCTCCCATGAAGTAATCCCGTCTAATGTATTTATTACCTACATGTACAACTTTACATTTCGCTATATGTCAACAGAGGCCGCGAAGCCTTGAGCACCTGAAATACATCAAGCAAACATTAGAATTTCTCAGTTTCATCATCAGGTATTTTGCCTTTTTGCTATTATCAATTAAATATAGTTAGTGATTTACAAATCACTTAATTCAGTTTTTATTCATATTTTGCACAGCAATCCAACTTTTTGGGCAACAGTTTAGTATGCTTGCTTCAAAAACTTGAGTTTTGTGTTCATTGTTATCAGTTTTTGACTCTGTCAAGTTCTGTTTAATGTTTGTTTAATATGGTTCTTTTATTATTTTTCAAATTTCATTGTTTTTTTTAGAAGCTTTGAGTATTACTTTAGACATTTCCTGAACCTGTCACCTGCCATGTGTTTTCGGTTTTCACTGCCGCATTCCCACTTCTTCTTGTTCATCGTCGATTAGTTACATCGCTCCCTTGTTTGTAGCCGCACCTCCCTGCACATTTCCTAGCTCATCACACCTGCAGCCTTTGTAATCAGCCACTAAGCTTCCCTACACACCAATGAGCCAAAACATTAAAACCACTCAGAGATGATTATTTCATAACAGCACATTTCTAGGTCTGCCAGCAGGTCTTATGCGGTAAGCAAACAGTTCTCACATTCATCATGTTGGATGTGGGATAAATGGGAACTGAACTACTTTGACGAGGGCCAAATTTTTATGGCCTGACGAGTGGGTTAGAGCATCTCTGAAATGGCAAAACGTCTGAGGCGCTCCCTGTCAGCAGATGTGAGCACCTACTGCCAGTGGTCCAAGGACGGACAAACTATGAACCAGCAATAGGGTTTTCGTTGGCTTAAGCTCACTGACGCACAAGGGCTATGAAGGCTATCTTGTTTGGTCCAAACTGACGGAACTGTGACACAAGTCATAGAGAATTTCAATATTTACGTAAGCAATGTGTCAAAACACACAGTGCATCATACCCCACTGTGTATTGTACAACGTTGTACTTTATAGCTTGCAGACCAATCAAGATGCTCACCCCTACACTGTTCCACCTCTAAAAGCACCCCCAGCAGGCACCTGAACTTCTTCAACTGCTCCAGGGTCCAGTTCTGAGGGTTGCCTGGTTCAGTGAGTCCAATTTTCTGTTACATCTCATGCTTTGGCTGGGTAAATTGGCACCATTTACCTGGGAAGAGATGGCATCGGGATGCACTGTGGGAAGAAGACAAGCCAATGGAGGGAGTGTGATGCTCTTGGAAATGCTCTGCTGGGAAACCCTGAGTTTAGGAACTCAAGAGTTTCAGTTTGACAGAGCTTTTTTGAAAGTACGAGAGGACCTTCACTATATTAGGCAGGTAGTTTTAATCTTGTGGCTGATCGGAGTATACCGCCCCAGTTGAGTGCATTGCAGTGCAGGTTTGTCAAGGCAGTTCCTCAGTGTCTTACTTATGAGTGTTTTTGGATTCCTAAGATTTACCGAGTACGAGTGGATTTGTGTCTTGCTTCTTCCAGTTCTGTCCTGAAACTAGTGTTTGATTGGCAGTGTTTGATTTTCTCATTGTTTTTTTTTTTCGGTTTCTAATTTGTCCAACATTTTGGCTTTGGCATACCTAATTCCTAGTTTTTGGTTTTTTGACTATTCACTGCCAACAATTCTACATTTGCGACTTTGTGCTGAAATCTCACTGCCTGTCGTTGGCCTGACCAAGATTCATCATAAAACCTATGAAATGGATTTTTGTCTGAACCTGAGTTCATATCCTGTGCCATGTCAATCGCTTTTATTTGAATACTTGCTACACCTTGTAACTTTTTTCAAACTCATGGAAGTTATTCACGGTATTGCTCTCCATCTCGTAGCTCTACAAACAATGGAGCATCTCACCACAGATCCAGTCTGGCTTCCCTATAGCTGTGTTTTCCAAACCTCTCCAAAAGTACCACCTGTCCCACATGCTTTAGACCTGCACAGGCACAGGTGATTCAAATGATCAGGTCAATTCCAACCCCTGAGGCTGCCTGATAATGAGTGACAAGAGCACTCTGTGCAACATGCTTGGACAAGTTTATGCTGTGGCTTTATCGTCCATAAGATGCAAATCATGCGCTAATTAGCATATTTGCTTGGGTCCAGCTGCAATCTCTGCATATTTGACTGGACTGAACAAGGGCCTTTCTGGTGTCAGCTCCATATTTGAATTCAAGCATGAAAACATCAAAAATATTGCAAGATGGTGGAAAAAAAGGTTTTTCTTTAAGTATGTTTGAAAATGGAAACAGAGGAAATTACATATTCTAAGCCTACTGTTGCCACATTGAGGTTAATGATATATCTGTTATTAAATATATGCTGCTAGTATCCACACTGAAAGCAAAGTGTCTAAGAGGCGAGAATATTGCAAAACACTATTGATCACGTCAACACCACCTTTGTAATTGATTTTCCTTCTAGTGGAAGTCTTGACAGTCTCGCATTGCTTTCATATTGGGCTGGTTAAAAAAAATAAATAAATAAAATATATATATATATATATATATATATAAATGAATACATTTGGAAAGTAATGGGTGTAAAGGCTCTAATTAACAATTAATTCATTTAAATTTGAATAATGCTTTGACATTCATTAACATGCTTGTCTGCCTATTTTATTTTTTATTATGAGTAGATTCTCTGGAAGTATTTCAATATGCGACAAAATGACCGGTTTCCTTTTGACTCCCCTTTATACTTCGCTCTCCCCTTTCTTCTTTTATTTCCTTTTAAAGCCGATTTTCAAAAAATCTAAGATTTATCAATGGGCAGGTCAACTGAACAGCTCAGGACACTCCATTGCGTCTCATTTTAAGCTTTTGATTACATAAAACTAAAAAGTTTACAGATTTTTAAGGGACAGGCTTTTCTACACTTTAAGTAAGGTTAATAATTTCCCTTCTTTTGTAATTAAAAAAAAACAAAGCAGCATGACCTTTTATTCACTGTACAATGAGTAGCTGTGTTAGCAAACGGAACTACCATGCAGTTGTCATGCACTGGCACTGTAATATCATTGACAAAACATTCAAGCAACAGAGTGAGAACATTTTGTGCTTGCTACATATGCCTTAGCATCCCTGGCAATACCGTTTGAGGACAGTCCCAACTGGGGAGAAAAACATATGGCCAGAGACTCACACTGAATGTTCTGGCACATTCTGTTGACGTCCGACTGCCCTAAGTCAGAGCGGCAGAGAGCAGCTTGGAGACGTCAGCACAAACAACATAGACCAAAAATAGGGTCAGAAACAGCAATGTCACACTAAGAAGTGAGATGAAGGCATTAGGTTAACTTACGCAGTTATAAAGGCGTTATTTGTTTTTTTGCTTGTCTCAATTGAGGTACCTTCTATATATTAGTCCTTCATGGAACCTGCTGTCACAGGAGGGAGAAGAGAGAGGGCTCACAGATTGAATTATTTGGCACTACAAGCAACCCTTGACCTAAATGGGGGGTTCTTAAAAAAATCAACAGGGAACCTTTTGGGACCTCCTTTTTTTATGAGAGCGAAGAGGATAGTGGGGCCGTTCGCTAACTAATGGCTTAACAAGCTCTTTGGTTTCCTGCTTTTTTTCTGGAATGAAACCTCAGGTTCAGCATCACTGCCTCTGCGAATCTCCTATTCAGCTCCAGTGACCCCCTGCCCCTGCGGACAAGAGACAGATTCTTGGCACTTTTCTCTGCTCATAACCCCTCCCTTTTCATTCTTCCCAATTTTGGAATTTCTAGGAATGTCAGGAATCATTGGATGTGGAATTCCAAAAATTATCCATCAGCTATTGCAGTTATTACCAAAGAACCTGATGTGATGCCAGGGATTACAGTCACCATGTTGACTCAGCACAAGCTGAAGCAGGAGCTGAATGGTTCAAGTGAAGCTTCAACAAGAAAAAATTCAGGTGCCCTTTGGCTAAAATTGAATACAGCGCTTTGCATATGACTGCATTCATATTTTCTTGCAATGGTCATTGTCAGGCACAGTGCATATGTATCAGTATGTGGCAATAATCCTTGGACCCCCCAGTTTGAAAGACCACACAGGTGGGTTGGGGCCTCGAAATTCCACTGGATGGTGTCCCAGAGAAGTGATCTTTCAAAATCCATTCTTTGTTCATTGTTAAGAACTTTGTTATTCGTCCCTTCTATTTTCAATCCTCACAATTATGGAATTTCTGGGAATATTGGGAATCGTTGGACCTGTTAAGATAAAAATGTGGCCTGGTTTAAATCATGTACAAAAGGTTATGTACTGTTAAGCAGTCACTGCCTTTTAGCAGTTCCTGAGAAACCCCATAAAGTGGACATTTCGCATGTTGAATTGAAAGGTGCGCTATGGGGATTGAAATTGACCTTTTATCTAGGCGCCTGTATCTTCGCCTCACAGCATATGCTCAGATAACTTAGGCTTTTTGGTGTGAAAAGTCATGTGGGATCTCACATGCCATGAATTTTTTTTTCATGTAGCCAGCAGCAAGGACTTTGGTAACGCATATGGAAAAAGCGATTTATTAGTCAGTCAATGTACTGATAAATAATTAGATTACTGGATCCATTTAAATAATCTGAAATTTATATTTATGTTTGTGTTACTACATTTGCTCATTTATGTCTGAGTTGAATAATAGATTTCCTCTTTACGGACTGATAAAGTAACAGTACTTGGACATTACTCATTCGAGGGAACATTAATTGTGTATTTATTTCCTTGATTTGAAGAAAATAAGACTTTTCATTGAATGAATAGATAAGTGGTTGGTTGCTTTAGCCATTAGTGCATTTTCAGTTAGGGATGCCGATAATTCTGGAGATGAATGAATAAAGGACATATAATGGTAGCATATAAACTCTTATCGCACTTTCTGAGTGGAGAATCTCCCATTTTATAACCCCTGTGGATTATTTTACACTCACAATTGCAGAGAAACTCACGCAATTCTGTATATATTTCCCTCTCATCTCTACTGATTTTTGTTAACCATTGTCACGGTGTGGTATGCTGGGAGAAAGGCCTCTTTGCCAAGCGATGACAGGTGTTCTACATGTGCCCATTGGCAGCCTGCCATTGCACCATCTTGGCAAGCTGCTCCACTGAACTTTCCGGTAATCATCAGTTATAATTGATTGCTGTTTTGATGTGTCGTTAAGTTTGACTACCTCTACCTTGTCAGATGCGTGTTGGGATGTGTGTATTTACAAATGTATTCCACTATTGTTTTCTTATACCATTATACACATTTATTACATTTTAGCTTGCAGTAAAATTCTCAGCATTAAATCAAGTCATTAAACTCAAATAGAGAAGTTTAGCTACTGATAAATTACCCATAATCCCCATTGAACTCACATGGATGTGTTTTTTTTTTTTTAATTTCAAATAAAGCTAAATGTTTTATGCATAATGGAAAGCATGAAATATTCATAACATACCATCAGAATGCACTTTATGACGGCTTCGGAGAGGGCGCATTGAGTCAGAATAGCCATGTAGCTGAGTCCTGCCTATTATTACAGTTATTACAGTATGGTCATGGGACCGTTTCCATTAACACCAGAGCAGCCAGCGACACGGTGAAACGTTGAGTGTTAAATCAACACTTGAAAAAAAAATCTTCAGAATTAAGTCAAATTTTCTCAATAAGAGGTGAATTAATGATTTTTTCATGCACTATTCAGCCTATTTCCATCCAATGGGCCCAGGCAAGAGTGTCCACAGTCAACCGTGGTAATGTCAACATGCAAGCTGCCACACCTCCGCTTTTCATTATATTCATTTGAAGATTGAGAGGCATATTTTACTGGCACTTCAACCACAGCTCACTGTACGAGGGGTTATAGGTCAGGCTGGTGTGTATCTGTTGCCATCCCCCATCTCTCTCTTCTCAGTGTCTCTGACGCAAATGTAGGTCATGGTGAGCGCAGGAGATTGGTAGTGGTAATGGTGCTGGAGGGGAGCGTTTTCATTGGGGGGGGGGGGGGGGGGGGGTCCTTGCCTCTCCGGGAGGCAAATGAAGTGATGAAATTATCAAAATTCGGTCTCAGTGAAGGAGGAGGCAGCGGAGTCACGGTCAGGTCAGGTGCTGCGCCTCTAATCGAGAGACTGAGAGTGACAGGGCTGTAAAACATCACGGCCGAACGTAATGCGCCTTCCCCTTAATATTCAGAAGGCAAATACATATCATTCATATGCATGCTCCTGTATATACATACTTTTAGTTTAGGATCCCTATTTAAATACAGCCTTGTGATCCCCAGTTGAATACAAATGTATCCTTTAAGGTTCGCTCAACCAAAACCCGTCAAGACCAAGGCAAAATTTTGCCTCTTTTGATCACAGATTTGTCCATAGTTAAACCACAGACATCTGAGGGAGTGGATTTGGTAACAGGGATTGGTGGAGAATTTGGAGCGGTTCTGACATTTTATGGCATTAAACTGCTGAAGATAGAAGTTGAAAGAATTTTACAAGCATGTGCAGCCTGTTTAGAGACTAATTAGCTATTTTGCACAAAACCATTTAGAATACATCTCTTAGGAAGGAAGATGTTGACATCGGTCTCCGCCCAGATGGCCATGTAATGCAGCTTACATTTTGATCTGAAACCTAAGATCAGTGCAGCTAACGGTAAGATGAGGGGCGGCTTGAATCTAGAACTGTGAGCTCTGTGGGAGGGTGAGAGAGACAACCTTCCATCCCCTTCCCGACGCTGCATTTGTTCCTATGGCTTCCTCATATGCAGATGTCACCGTGGACTCAGTAACTGTCTATCATCGCGACAGCAGGGGTGGCTCGGGTGAAGATGACCCGTTTTAAATATAGACAGCGCCATGACAACACGCCGTATCCAACTTACTCAAATGAAACACATTTGCATCAGGGATATTAAATCCTGTGCAGGCGAAGGTGGGGACAGAGAGAATGAGCCTGACGTTGTTCCATCGCACTCCTGAGGTTTGAAGGGCACAATAGACCTGGACGTGCGCAATCAGGACGGATACCCAAGAACATCTGGCTTTATTTGTTTAAGACGAGAGATGAGCTGTGGATTCCATTCCAGGAGAGGTTTCGTCCGAATGAGCGCTTTAAAAAGACATGCAGCTTGCATTCTTTGGTTAAAATAAGAATGAAGCAAATCGAATTAAGGATAAGCTGTGTTAACGGCGATATTCTCTTTTTTGTTTTCCGTTGGTAATTTACCTTATATCGCATATGTTTATCGTACATCTGCTGCGATGTGTTCATGTCAAATGTGCTGCTCATACAATACATTATGATACCTTTTTATTATTCTACACATTTATTTTGTTTTCAATGCTGAGGGAATTTCATATATTTTGTACTAAAATTAATTTATGATTTTCAGTGCATGCAGGCAGCATGTGACACAGTGGTTAATGAACTGAATCTCAACAAACTAGACCTCCAACCCGGGTTTCAATTTACATTTTTTTGAGACGGACCGATAGTTCTCAGGGAACTAACCCTGTCTCTACGTAAAACACGTGCACATCGCCCATTATCCATGCAAAAAGGTATCACAACATCAAAGACAGGCTTATTCTCAGTGCTCAGGGCTTGACAAGGTGGGCCCGGCATATACAGCCCCTCGGAAACAAGAAAGCAGCCTCACATCAATGCCGTAAACCTAAGCAGTCACAGAGAATATCCTCAGAAAAAATAATAGTCTTTCACATCTCCAATTAGAAGCTTTTTAATTACCACATTGAGAGAGAAAGAGAGGGGAGAGATTGTGCTATTTCTAGTGCAGTATAGCATGCACTTTGATGGCTAACCCTGCTAGTTACTTTGTGTCGAGGGGGTGGGAATGCAACAGCTATCCTATGTGTCAATGCAGGGAAGTTAAAATGACAAGAAGGTGATGATCGCACCTAAGCTGCTACATTAGGCCAATTTGGGCTCATTTGACAACATTCAAAACAGTTGCATACCATTCTAATGGTGAAACTTCTCATCGCTTTGTTTTTTTTGCATTGATTTTCAGATTTTCGGTGAAGGTAACTCCATGGCGGAAGCTCTTTTGAAGCAGGCCAATTTGTCCATATGCCTAGCTGTGTTTCATGTGCGGATCATGGAGAGTTTATACTTCGCAACACAGACTTTAGAAAGTAATTAACTGGAGCTGGGTGGGTCACTGCCTTCTCAGAGTCTCTGGACAGGTAGACAGAAGTTTGAATTATTTGCAAGATAATATTTTTTAAAATTTTTATTTAACCCTTATCTAACCAGGGAAGTCCCGTTGAGATCTCTTTTTCAAGGGAGCCCTGGGTGTTGAGATGGGGAGGGAGAGGACACAGCCAATTAGATCAGAGGATGATGAAGTGGCAGGTTGAGTCTTTAGCCATGACACTGGGGAACCCCCCTACTCTTATCAAAGAGCATCATATGATCTTTAATGACCACAGTGAGTCAGGACCTCGGTTTAACAGCATCTCCTTCAGTACAGTGTCCCCATCACTGCACTGGGGCATTGAAGATGATTCCACCAGAGGGAAATTCATAACCTACTGGCCACCAACACCTCTTCCAGCAGCAACTTCCTTTTCCCAAGTGGTCTCCCATCCAAGTACTAACCAAGCCCACACCTGCTTAGCTTCAGCCACACAGCCAGAGCAGATTGAATAGTGGTATGGCTGCTGACAATATGACCAGGATTATTATTTTCTGTTCTGGTTCAATTTGTCTGCTTTCTCATTTCGCTTCCACAAAATGATGTAGTCTTGGAGGGCACCAACCAATCAACCTGTAGCGCCAGAATACTATCAAAAATGATCTGTTCTGTTTCTCAGGTTTATTTACAGAGAACTGTTTTGCTTTTTCCCTTGATTTAATGTTCAGTGTCACTCTTGCTTAACTTTGGAGCGCTAAGTACATATAGTGTTGCTCAATGATGTAAGATATTAAATTCAAAGGTGAAAATTCATTTCAGCGCTTTAAGGGTCCAAACAATGGCCTTAAATTCCATTGTTAAACAAGCACAAGACTTTTCACAAACTCAGATTGCCGAGTTAAAACAATGGCTGTAATGCCAGTTTGCTATATTGAACCAAATCAAATACAAATGTTGCCTGACTTCAGGTCAGTGTGCTAAGGACGATGCGAACCAAGAAGGGACACTGTATTCTAGCTTTATTATAGACCCTGTAGACATTACCAAAGATATTCCCTTCTCCAATAAATTTGAAAATAAACGCACGCATTGACATGGGTGCAAGCCAGTGCAGCACGTAATTAAATTATAGTGAAGCCTGCAGAACAGAATTCAATATGAATCTGAACTTGTATCAAACAAGGTTTCTATGCCAGCTATGATATATCCAGCTCCACTCCTGCTCATTTTGGTGAGGCAACTCCATACGGCTTATCTCCTCGACGGCTTGGCACATGCACCTGGACTTCATATAAAAGATAGAGGAAAAAGGTGGAGAACTGGGTCTCCTTTTCAGACTCGGCCACAGACCTCCACGATTACCCATCACTCGCACCCCCCCCCCCCCCCCCACAACTCCCCGACCATGGGCCCGGTGATCACAGGGCTGTTTTATCACAACTGGCCTGGTTCAATTACCCCACCAGCTGGGCCCAGGCTTTGCCCCTACCTCTCCCCTCTAAGCTCCCCCACTGCCAGCAGCATTACTGTGGCATAACTGCCACTTACCCACACTCCCCTACACCCACCCCCCACTGCCCGTCCCCCTCAGTGCCACCTCCTCCCCCCTCCCTTCCTTTCTCCCTCCTCTTCGTCCTCTCGCTCGTCATCAATCTTCCTGCGGTGACAGCCGACAGATGTTAGCCTTTGCAAAGATCAAATCTGCTGCTCCGGGGGCTGCGAGTCTCCAGGATACCAGGGCAACTGGGACCGGAGTGCGAGCAGCAAGATCTGAAGGAATACTGTACCCACGTCTCAACGCTTCTCCGTAGCCTGTGCGCCCGAACCCTTACACGCGCACAAGTTCATGCAGACATGCACGCAAACACAGGTATGCGCACAGATACAGACGCAAACACAAGAATATGGTCACCTTCATTTTAAGGCCTAGCTGCTACTGCTATAAGCCTGTGTATGTGTAACTCCCTCATGATAAACATGGGCTCAAACCAGTAAACTCAAGTAGGCAGTACCTAGGATGTGCTTGCTTCAATGCCCAATGTAAAAGTAAGGCACACTTTTCTGTGTCATTTGCAGCTGTTAGTGAGGTTGCTGGGCGTGCTGTATATCAGAAAACTAATAAATTATGAGTAAATAGCACAGCCCCTCCACTTTGGAACAAGAGCAGCGCAGAGCGTGGCATATGCCCCCCGCCTGCATGTTGATCAAGGGCATATTGAGTTGGCTGCTGTGGCGGCCATATTAGATATCGCACGACGCTGGTTTTCGAAAGGAACCTTCCTCTAGCCACTCTCAATACGCCATTAAGAAATGGCATCAATCCAACGAGGGATTCTCTAGTTATCCCACGGAAACGAAAAGTTAACGGACAACGGACGGACATGGTGTCGAAATAATGTTCCCTTTCCTCTTCAGAGGGCGGGGGCATAATGTAAACTACATTCAAATAAAATGTTGTTAAGGGTTGCTTACCTTTTTCACCTGCTTATATCTGAGGCAACTCTCAATACAATATTCTTAAGGCTATGTGGGTGAAATTCAGACTGTATTTGACTAGTGTAACAAAAAGCTTTGTATCTCAAAAAATGTAAATGCCAGAAATATGGTTAAAGGCGTTATTGAAAGTGTACAACTCCAACTTTATGACTAATCAGTCACTTGCCATCAAAGTACAATTCCTAATACTTCTTTTTGACAACTTACAGTAGTATACAATGATGATCATACACTTAACAAGCTAAAGATAAATCAGAAGCCAAGTACTACTCAAGTATTTATTTCATACGCAACCCCAATTCCAAAAGAAGTTGGAACCTGCATATATTGTAAATAAAAACAGAATGCAATGATTTGCAAATCTCATAAACCCACATTTTATTCACAATAGAACAGAGACAACATATCAGATGTTGAAAGTGAGGCATCTCACCCTTGCATTAAAAATATTAGCTCATTTTGAATTTGATTGTAGCAACACATCTCAAAAAGTTGGGAGACAGGCAATAAAAGGTTGGAAAAGTAAGTGGTACTAAATAAAAACAGCTGGAGGAGCATTTTGCAACTAATTAGGCAAATAACGCTGGCAACAGGTCAGTAACATGACTGGGTATAAAAAAAGTAAAGATTGACAGAGATTCACGAATCTGCATAAAACTGTGTCTAAAAATTGTGGAACAATTTCAGAAAAATGTTCCTCAATGTACAATTGCAAAAACTGTGAGGTATCAAAATGGAAAACATGAACCGGAATGTGATAATGGCTAAATGCAAAACAGGGAAAAGTAATCTAAGACGAAACATGACAAATCAAAGTAACAAATCACGAAACGTAATACAAAGAATAGTCAGGCATGAGCAATGGTCAAGGAATATGCATGGGTCAGACAAAACATGGCACCAGGCCAGGCACAGAACTAAAAACATGGCATGAGCATGGTCAAGGCAGAACAGAATCACAACAAAAACTTTGAATCTACAGTACATAATATCATCAAAAAATGCAGAGAATCTGAAGAAATCTCTGTGCTTAAGGGGCAAGTCTGATGGTCAATATTGGATGCTTGTGATCTTTGGTCCCTTAGGCAGCACAGCATTAAAAACAGACATGATTCTGCGCGGAAATGTATTGCATGGGCACAGAGACACTTCTAGAAATCCTTGTCTGTGACCACAGTTTGCCGTGCAATCTACAAATGCAAGCTAAAGCTGTATCATGCAAAGAGGAAGCCATATGTGAACACGATCCAGAAACACCGCCGTCTTCTCTGGGCCAAAGTTCATTTAAAATGGACTGAGGCAGAGTGGAGAACTGTTCTGTGGTTTAGATTAATCAAAATTTTCAATTCTTTTTTGGAAACCACGGGCGCTGTGTTGTGCGGTCTGAAGAGGAGAGCCATCCAGAGAGAGGACCATCCTGCTTGTTATCAGCACACAGATCAAGAGCCTACTCTGATGGTCTGGGGTTGTATTAGTGTCTATGGCGTGGGGAGCTTACATCTGGATGGCATTATCAATGCTGAAAAGTATATAAAGGTTTAACGACGGCACACGCTCCCCAGACAACATCTCTTTCAGGGAAGGCCTTGCATATTTCAGCAAAACAATGCCAAACCTCAGAGTGCATCCATCACAAAAGCATGGCTTTGCTGTTGAAGAGTGAGTGCTGAACTGGCCCACCTACAGTCCAGACCTTTCACTAATAGAAAACATTTGGTGCATCCTAAAATGAAAAATTTGGCAATGAAGGCAACACTACTATATATATATATATATTGAGCAACAGAAAGTATGCAGGAAATGTCACTTATCTGAGGTGTACACAGAGACGCAGAGACGGTCTAAATGCCAGGAAATGGCACACTACTGAGTTTTTCAATAGGAGATTTTGCAACTTAAAAGACGGTGGGAGGTGAACTTCAAACACCCGGCTGGCTGATGACAAACTTCAGATTTTGCTCAACTGCGCAACTTTGATAGACAACAGACTCAGTTGGTTGGGAGAACAAAAATGCTTCATCACATCTGTGATAGAGTACCTTGTCTTAATGACATAAAAAAGTAAATTTTCCCATCAATATGAAATTTTAAATTTGTTGTCTGTTCTAACACTAATGACACTGTCCTCTACTGTACAGCTGGTCACAGTTGAATTAGGAATAGACACTTGAATTCAAAAGCTATTTGCTTCCGTAGGTATGCACAATTACCATAGACCAACGTACATTCATATAGTCTACGCTTGCTGCTACCTAGAAAAGGCATTGTAATGGCTAAGAGCACAGTGAAGAATTTTTCTTGACCATACACATAGTAGTTGCATGAGCTGAGCTTGTTCAGAGGGGTTGTGTTAATTCATACTAAAGACGACGGTATATAATATTAGGAGCAGGACAGTTACTGCACTGGCAAGCCACTGCCCCAAGCCAGTCTCCTAGTGGAGCAGGACAGTTACTGCACTGGCAGGCCACTGCAAGCCAGTTCACCGAGCCAGTCCCCTTGTGGAGATGGACTGTAATTGCACTGGCTCACAGCAGTAACAAAATGTAACAGCCCCTACTGATCACTATGGGTACAACAATGGTTATCGTTGCCTCAAAGTGAAATGTTACGATCTGAGCTGTGGATAATGCAAGTGTACAAGGCTCATTGAGTGAAAAAAAATGTCTCTGGCATTAATGTCTTTCATGACAAATTTTATGATGCTGTTTACTGTTTGACAGTGCCCACGATGAAATGGCAATCCATGCAACGAAACTCTAGATATCGGCATCTTCCCATTCAAAGAGATAGGGCTCTTGTCTTGTTTGCCACCATCCTGCTGCTCAGGAGTGTTTCAAGGATGGTGTCAGAGTTGTTTAATCTAGTGTTAATTAAAGCCCAATATCTCAAATACTTTAAAGGCCAGGAACATGGTTCTATACAGTAGGCTAATGCAAGTGAAAAATATTCAAAATAAAAAATCGCAAGTAAATGCTGCGGCATATATGGACAATGCAGTAACACTTCTATCTGCAGTTTTGCTTACTCCTGGAAAAAAACAATTCCCCTAAACCCTTAAGGTACAGGCTCAAAAGAATATATGATGTGTGATTAGTTGTAGGACAAGTTTAAAAGAAAAAAGATGGACACATCAGTTACCATGCAATAATGTAAGAGGGAATACATTTCCATGACTGTATATAAACAAGATTGTCCTGTGACTCTAGCAGTTAATAAAACACAATAAATAGATAGCCTTGATTTTTCATGAAATTCAACTATTATGTTCATAGATCGTTTAAGTGACAAAGTCTCAAGGAATATAACTCAGGGGTTGAACAAAAGTGGGCTACGCAACACTGACACCTGAGGCCTCTCCAGTGATTCACCTTGAGACTGTCCAGTTTGCCTGAACAGATAGCAATAATAAAAAATAATAGTAATAATAATTCAAATGCTTTTTTTTTCTTGAAGCTAAAATGCATTATGATCTTTCAAAACCAAGTTATGTGGATTGATACAATACTGGTTAATTCATCCGGGCATTGATAAGGGAGAAACACCTACCTGCAATAAATATAGGTGAGAAAACGTCACAGAGGGAATGTTACCATTCAAGAAATAACTTGATATTTTGACCTGAAAAGCAAATTGGTAGTTGAGAATCCAAATATTGAAAGTGCTTGGAATGATAATATTGAGGTGTTTTGGTAATTATAAGTCAGTAAGTTATTAAATTGATTGACTGATATAAATCCGTTTACACTACTTCTTGAGGGCCTTGGGTTTTAAAAGGTTTGGCTTATTTCCATAATACTTCCGCCAGTCATGATGAATTTTTACACCATCTATTATTATAATAGCCGAGTGGCCTCTGTGTGCGTGTGTATGTATGTGTGTGTGTGTGTGTGTGTGTGTGTCCGGCCACTCAGTGCTGGATTCCACTGGGCGTGTATCTGCACCATAGCATGAGCGGCGCTATTTGGCTCCGTCTTGCAGGCGACAGTGTCCGGCCAATCAGTACTAGATTCTGCCGGGTGCGTATCACTGCTAGATTCCACCGGGCGCGCATCTGCAGCGTAGCGGGAGCGACGCTGTTTGGCTCCGTCTTGCAGGCGACAGTGTCTGCCCAATCAGTGCTGGACTCTGCCGGGCGCGTATCAACAGCATAACGTGAGCGACGCTATTATAATATAGACATACAGGTGGAATCCCCAGGAGAAGGGGATACCAGGGGATTTGGCTATTTCACTATTTGGCTCTGTCTTACAGGCAACTGTGTCCAGCCAATCAGTGCTAGACTCTGCCGGGCGTGTATCTACAGCATAACGTGAGCATGGCTATTATAATGTAGACACACAGGGGGGATTCCCCCTATATGTTCTCTCCTGGGGATTCCCCCTTTTGAACACAAGCCAATTCATCCACAGGAGTCCTGAATCCCAAAAAAAGTTGCCAGGCCGCAAGAGAAAGTAACGCGTAATCTGCAGCATAACGTGAGCAACCCTATTTTGCTCCGTTTTGCAGGCGACTTCATGTTCCACTGAGTGCGGAATGTCAGCGCAGCGTATTCCCCTTGATGATTACTTAGTTTTAATTACCGGTTCGATCTTTGTTGCCGATTCAATCTTTTGTATTGAGTTAGAACTCAAAAAAAATATTCTCGGCTGTAATGCGAATGGTTTTTGATAAAGTTTTACTGCTGATTCTTAAGTAATATTTATGTTCGTAACTTGCATTTATCTATCGTACACTTGGACATAGAGGCGAAAGTGCAGTGTGCAGTAGCAAAACTGCAGAAGAAAAAAGCCAAAGTAGCGAAACCACTGTAAATCCCATTCACACACACCCCCGTACCTCAGGCAATTTACAGTCTCCAATCATGAAATGAATGTCTATGCACTGTGGGAGGCAACTAGAGTACCTGGAGGAAACCTACGCATACATGGTGAGAACATGCACACTCCACACAGAAATGCCCCAGGCTGGAAAAAACCACAACCCTCTTGCTGTGAGGCGGCAGTGCTAACCAGTGCTACTCTATGCCTCCTGTATCTACTAATAAGCAGGCATGACATTTTGAATGTCTTTTCCGAACGTATGCAAGATGTGTACTCAGATAGCGAGCACCTCCGCTCCGGATCTGCCCCGGCTCTGAGCGGATCAGCTGGAGTCGGCACAGAGCCGGGGCAGATCCGGAGCGGAGGTGCTTGCTATCTGGGTACGCAGATACAGTACACATACACACAGGCATACGCACATATACTGTACACACACATAAATAGGCACCGCACCTATAAATACACTTGAATACTCTAGCACAAACGCACATACGTACGCACGCACATGCAGACACATTCATGCTGAACACATTTCAAAACTTCACAAAGGTAAGCATTGTCCTGTATCACACATATCTATAGGCGTGTTTCCACTGGGTACTTTTTGGAAAGCGGCTGAGTGTTTTGGCTACGCCCACTTTTTAGTTCCTCTTGGCCCTCCGCTCCCATGAGGTACTTTAGTAGCGGCTCACCAACGGAGGTGAAGCGTGAAGTTAATACTCCTGCAACACTTACGTGCTTTCATTTCATTTGGATCTTTCCAGGCTCGTCTGGACCCTCTCTTGCCCCCAGTAGACGAGCAAGACCTGGACCTCCCAGTCAACCCACTTGTCGCTGGTCTTTCTTTTAACTTTTTCCATTATTGTTTTTCTATTCTTGAATTCGATTCTCTCAAATGTTGCTCTGCTTATTTCTTGGCGATGTTTATGTTGTGGTTTGTGTCGAGTTCTACTCACGTCATATCCCGTCTCAACGGTATCCAATCAGCATCGGCTAGCGGGTAGTGGCTCAGAAAGTGGCTGAGAAAGTACTTACCCGAGATAGGTACTTTCTGAGCCACTTCGTGAGCCGCTTATCGGTAAATGTGGGCAGATCTTGGGCGGATTCTCTCTCCCAAGCAACACCCATAGCAGCTCACGTGACGAGGGCAAAGAGTATCTAGTAGAATCGCGCCTCATGTTTCTTCGTGCAATTATTTAACATTTAAAATCATTTCCCCCAGGATTGCTGTATTAAAAGACTGGGCATGCTCCTCAATGAGCAAAACCTGAACTATCTGTCCTTTTCTGAGGGGACCACAAAGAAGAGTATATGGACCTAGAGACACCTCCTCACTGCAGACAATGCTGAATCTGTCTATATTTGGGAAGGGGGGGGTGGTCAGTTTGGGGAGTTGGGGGGAGGGTGGGGTGAGGAACCTAAACAGCATCCTGCCCCACTGTTGGCCTGTCTCTGTCATGTTGGGGGTTAACCCAGAAAATCTGGTAGGGTAGAGTGGATAACCACATTCCCGCTCTTTTTCCCAGCAGATGTCACTGCTAGGCAACGATGCTGCTGCAGAGGAGACAGCCGAAAAGAATTTAAAAAATAACTGCCACTAAAGTGGGCTTTTTTTTTTTTTTAAAAGCATAGCATTAAACTGAAAAAGGACACAAGGCTATCATTGGTAGTTTGATTAAAATCAATCCACGTGCTTTTTAATCGATTTCTAATTTGTTTTTTAAAAAAGTTGAGCAGTCGTAAAAACGTTGCTTACTGAGGGTGAATGTTTTATATTGAATTATAATGTTGCTCAGATACCAGTATGTCTAATTCTACTATTCAGTGACATAAAAGCATGTCATTTAAGATTTAGCATTTGAGAGGATTTTTAAGTTAAGAAATACTCTTGTTTAAGTTACGAAACACTCTTCAGAGTTCAGAACAGGGGAGCTGAGGACAGTTAATGAGGTGTGCGCCAGTCTGCAGTGGGAAACATGCAGCGGCCAAGATTCAGCCAGCACTTGCTATTGCCCAAAATCTGAAGGGACAGTTTGGGAGCAGCAGATGCTGAGTGGATTGGTCTGGCAGAATCGCCACAGAACGTGTAAGCATTCAGAACCATTTGGATGGGAAAAAGTTGTTTTCTTCGATAGGTCTTGTGCACTCGGTGAAATGTATTCTGGACATTTCTCAACACTTCAGACAAATATGAATACCACATGCTCACTGTCTATTGACATCTAAATTTACGAGCGTCCAAATCAAAACCTGTTTGTCCTTTTGGCATTGGAATACGGTATGTTTGCGGAATAAAACGGGCACAACAAATGTCTTTTCGGTCCTCATAAAGTTTTGTACTGTTTCCAGATGGAGTTGATTTTCTTTCTTTTAAAAATTACGAGTTTGTCGCTAATTGCTGCCAGATTCATAAATAGTTCTCACACAAAGTATTACTTCATTGTGAAATGACCTGAGAAGTCGCACTGTATTTATACCACACTGTTAAAAACACCGATTCCAGTCACATGCTGTCACATTAGCATTCTCATTGTCTCTCGTTTTTCTGATTGAGATAGAAGACTTTATTTAATTTGAAATTGAATTGAGATCTTGATTGGTGTATCTGGTATCCGAGAAATTATTAACTTATTTCCTGGCTTGAAAGGTTAAGTTGAGGTAGAATGACTATCCGATGATCTATCGGCATTTGGAGAAAATTTAAGTATATAAACACAAAACATGTCAACTGTCTTTTTGTCAGTGCTATGGGAATTCGCTTTATCAACAAGAAAGCATCCTAACATTCTAAGCAATGTAATTTCATGGACACGCTGGGAAATAGGAGTTGGACCTTCTTAAACAAAATAAACACTGATTCCATTGGCTAGCCAAAAGAATTCAGGAAGAGAAAAAAAAAAGAATGTGATTTCAAGAAGAGGTTCTTTCTTTTTTGGTGGTTCTTGTGAAACAAATGTGTGGTGAAACTTTCTTCAGTACTGCAACACCAACTAGCAGACTATCTCTCAGCTAAATTAATTAATTTTTTTTAATCTGCTGTAATTTTTGCAAGCCAGGCCGTGCTAAGATGACACCTGACTCAATGGCTATCTTGTTGAGGAAATGTCATCATTCTCTCACAACTGCATACATACATATACAGATGGGTGACAAATTAAAGGGGTTGAGTGAAGTAAGCAGATATATCGTTTTCGTTTAGTTTTTCTTTTTGTTTGTGACGAGAAACTCATTTCAAAACATTCTGCACTGGAATTTTTTCAAAACTCCTTCTGGTTTACGAATAATGGCCCTGGCAATGCCCTTAGCAACGTGGACAAAATTCTTCAGCGATCTGGTAATCCCCGGTAGTGATGTCAATTCCAGAACAGCCATTATTATGATTCCATTCTTAGCTGTTTTGGTGGGTTTGTGTTGAAATTCCTAGGATGCATTGGCGGTGTGTCGCGATGTCTTGTTCTCATTCAGCCCAACAGTTGTTTGAGTGGCCGATCATTATCAGGTGAGGCCAGTTTTCACTGATAACGCATACCTGTCAACTCTCACGGATTCGGTGAGTTTAAGTGGCATATTTATGCTCCTCTGCAGTAGTCAGCAATTATTCAAATCAATGCAAATGAATAGCCCCCGTCACACGTATTCAAAATCAGCAAGAATCAAGCAGAACCAGCCGGAATGAAGAATTCGCGTAACATTCCAGAGTTAATTTCAAATTGACCAAAATTCTTACAGCTTTGAAAGAATTCCGTTCAAATACTTAGAATGCACTTTGAACCCGCCTCAAATGATTCTTGCATCTTCTGGGTGTATTAGCTCTTGAATGCAGCTTGAATGTAGTTGGAACACAGTGGAAATATTTAGAATGCTGTCAGAATGCAGTCAGAATATTTGAAATACGAATGCCGTACGAGTGCGGTTCAATTGCTGTCTGAACCTCTCCCGAAGTCTGGTTGGAAGGTGCCTTGAATGCTGTACGAATTCACCTCGAATGCAGTCAGAACGCTCCCGGAATGGCCGCCGAATATGGTTGGAACGTGCAATAATTCAAAAGGAATGCTGCTCAAATACTCAGAATGTTCTTAGAATGTAAAGCAAGTGTCCCTTTTGCGTCGATTGAGTAGCCTAATTGCTGACTACAGCAGGGGAACGTAAATATGCCACTAAAACTGACGCCGAATGCATGAGAGTTAACAGGTAAGCGTTATTAATGAAAACTGGCCACACCAGATAATGTTGAGAGTTCTTTGAGTGTCTGTAATGGTAATTTAAATGAATTATTGAAAACAGGTCATAACCAATCATTATTTTTAAGCCAGTTCACCAGCCACCACTGATTCCATCGGCATTTGGAGTGCATTCCAGCTGAATTGTTTTAAAATCAAAATAGATTCCTGCAGCAATCGAAATGCAATCGAGGTGCATTCTGGCTCATTTGAGGCGCATTCTGGCAGGATTTGACGTGGTTTGCCATTTCAATTCTCCCTCGAATGCAATCAGAATGTTTTGAATTCTGTTGGAATGCCATAAGAATATATATGATGCAGTCAGAGCGCAGTTAGAATACACTTCGAATGTCGTTTGATATTTCTCCACTTCAAATGCATCTGAAGAGTTTTGAGCATGAGCAAAACATTAAAGCCGGCCACAAGAACGGGCCCGATTATTCGGAATGCACTCAAAATGCAGTCAGAATTCTTAGAACGCACTTTGAATATCCAGGAATATGCAAATTATTTTCATTCCGATGGCATTCCGGTTCATTCGGCCTCTAGTGTGACTAGCGTTTAAAAGATTCTTGCGCTGAAGTCCTTGTCCATGGAGGGGTTGGAAGAAATGGAATTGCATAAAGACGTTTTAAATATTATTATTTAATTGAAACGATCATGAAACACATGCATTCCTTCCAACCCCTGAGTAAAGAAAAGCGTGAGAAATCCGAAGTCGTAATCGGTATGCCTTGTTAACAAAAACTGGCCACAATGTTGAGAGTTTTTGGAGTCTCTGTAATTGTCTTTTACATGAATGATTGAAAACAGGCCATGACCAATCATTCATTTTAAGGGATTGTTTGAGCGTTTTCTTCCGCATATCAATGACTACGAAAAATATCAATATGTCTTTATAATTTCTGCGCTCTTGTAGCTTGTGAAACAGCACAGAGTTGTGTAAATTAGTTTGCGAGGCTCTGAGCAATAAGCCATGAGAATCTGTTCTATAGTGTGAATGTAGTGACAGCTAAAGGGCGTTGTTAGGTACACTGCACAGCTGAGTGATGGCGAAAATAATTGCTGTGAATTCAGCAAAAGTTTCAGATTTTTTGCAGATTGTCATCCTTGCGAAGTCACATCAATTTTAGCAACATAGGCAATCACTTTGTCATTAGCATTTCTTTATCATTACGTGTCATGCATTGGAGGTAGTTATTCAGTTAATAAATCGTTTGATTCTTAATCAGGCAAACTTGATCGCAAACAGTTTAAGATCAATTATGCGGGAAAGGGTGATGTTACTGAAGGTCTTCCTGACATGTGACGGCACGCCACTGGATAAAACAAGTCAGCAAGACTTATGCTACCATTCAAGCCATTGAAGATCGGGTCTTTCAGGGGCAATGTACTCAGGATTATCCACGGCCTCAGGCTCATATATACAATCCAACATACATCACTGCATTGCCCTCTTCCTCGTCTGTCTCCTCAAGGACTTGAGGCTCATCAGAAGCGTCAGAAACAAAGGTTTCTGACGCGCTCTCTGAAACATCTACTTGTTACGATATTATTTTTGCTGTGTTGCTCTTGTTTTGACGTCAGACTTTCGAGTTCACTGTCTTTCATGGGAAATTTGAATCGACTTCGGAAAATTGGCATTTTAGCCCCAAAACACAGTACTGACCACCTCTATTTAAATTTTTTTTTACCTGATACCTTTTATTTATCACATTTTACACTTGAAAACCATTTATTCAACATTTTGCTAGGGTACTTCATGCAAACTCTTTAAAGGAAAAACCAAAATAATCGTGGTGAAACAAAGCAAATTCAGTTCTCTGCTGGTGGTTTGGGCCTACTTTTTCCTGTATTGGGAAGGGTCATGGAAAATCAATATGAAAACATTTTTAGTGATCAAAAATATCCTATGATGGAACTTTACAACTGGAAGGTATTGGTCAAGTGGCCGCTGATTGGTCTAATGAGTATGAACTATACGCTATCGCCCTCACTGTCACCAGATTGAGGTACATGCAGGAATACCTTTGGACAGATTGGTGTTTAATCCCTCCAGCAGGGTTGTAGAAAACTTTCAGAATTTATTCCACTGCACTGGTGCTGTTCTGGTGGCTTGGGGTGGCCCAACATGTTGCTTATACACATGCAGGTTTTTCCAATAATAGGTCACCCGTACCTCTATATACAATCCATGGTGCTTCAACTACATATAACATTTGTTTATCATGGATGTACAATTACTTTAGATGGCTTGCTGCTATAAAGTTATCTTGTATAGCCAACTACATGGGGGACAATTTGCCAGATATCACGGATGTTGAGTGCATTCTGTGTGTCAGCCGTGTTCACTAAAGAAAACCTCTCAGGGTTTGAATTTTGACATTATTTTGTCTGACTTATTCATAGACTTCTTCCTCCTAACATTTTGGCATTCTGGTTTTGTTGAAAACATGATTCAGGCAACAGGCATCAGTCACTTCAGGCCACTTTGTACCCTCAGAGGAATTAACTGTCAGTTCGGAAAACTGATAATCCTGAAAGAGAACCCTGCCATTTCTTCTCCAGTTAGACTAAGCCTAAGTTTTGAAGCCAAAGAGAATTGTACATTCTCCATATTTCTGCGAGCAAAGGTGTAGAACATGCGCAATGCTATTTACAGTTAGCCCAGCAGCTGCAACTGCCAGCCTGGACGTAGCCAAATTAACTTAATTGCAGAGAGATGTGACATAGCTGTTTAACAAATGCAATTTAAACTTGAGGTTCCAGTGAACATGAAACTCATCTGGCCTGCCTACCTGTCGTGCCCATTTGGGAGCCGGTTTCAAGGCTGAAATGAAATGCCAAACTAGTTTATGTCCTATAGATGTTGTGTAAAAAGTTTTGTCAAATTCGGTCGATACGTGTGACCGCTAGAGGTGTAAGTAGGTGTCTATGGTGAAGGAATGTTAAAGATCACAAAAGAGATATTGTCAAAACCCATCATTTATATGCTGACATCCTATACTTCTTACATGCCAAGTTTTTGGTCTTTACCTCATTTAGAATGGTGTAAAATGGACAAATTCAGCCCACGTTTGGGTGTGTGGGGCTGGAATGAAATCCCAAAGTAGTTTATGTGCTAACGATGTTGCAAAGACTACCATGTTTTGTCAAATTTGATCAATATTTGTGACCACTTGAGGTCACAGGTCGAATTGTCTATGGAAAACCGGTGACTATGGCGGACAAGTGAGTTTACACCTTCTTAACTACTCAGCAGGTCAAAAACCTATAAAGTTAATGAAAAGAAATTCAGGAAATAATTTGCTGTCTACATTACTTAACTCTAATAACTCTAATTTAAACTGTGTAACGGGGTAAGTTAGGTTTTCAAAGGCTTTATTTCCAAGATTTTTCTGGCTCTGAGTAGTAAGTGAATGTTACATCTTTTTAAATAAGTTAATTTGCATTGAACAGGCAAAAAATAGAGTGTAATAACTGGATAACCTTTGGGTTGTAGGCAATGTTGAAAATAAATGTCATTGTCTGGTTCGAAGCTCACATCTCCTATGATTGATAGTCATTTTGCCAAAGTGAAAAAGGAAATGAATTGATTTTATTTCTTGATATGTCAATTTTGATCCATGGACCAGTTGTTTTGGATAAGAGAACAGGAAGAGAATTAAGGTATTTTTCAACATGTCCATTTGGATTGATAGTTGTCTCAGTTAAAGGAAAAAGCCAAAGGATTGATGCCATTTCTGTTTTCTGTTTCAACTGATAGCTGTTTTGAACAATGGGAAAGAAATGATGATGTTTTCAATACGTCTCTTACGTTTGATTTAGATTTTTGTGGTGGGATTAAGAAGGAGGGATGACAATGCTTGTTTGGAGAAGACAGATTAATTTTGGCAGAACACAATCTCTAACCGGGAGGGATCGAAAATATTGCAGGATCTTATTGAACCTAATTTCCGCAAAATCACAACCATGTAATTCAGATGCATCTGTGAGAAAGTTCTCAGTAGTTTTTGTATTTGTCTTTGATATCCAGTCCCAAGCCACATCAGTTGCAAAAGTTCAGCTAGTTTACTCATAGCTGTCAGTGAAACTCACCTGTTCTCACCTGATTGATACTCTTGTTAATTCAGAATCTCAAAAAAGAGAAATATTTTACTCTTTTACATACATAAACATCAACAAGCTTGCATTATTCTGCACAAAGAGTTCACAGCATTCATGCACATTCTCATCCACGCCAACTCTACTGCTTTTGGCGGTGGACTACCGCTTTCGAGGCATTTCGTTGTGAAAAAAAACGCCCCAAAAGCGGTAGTCGAGTTGGCATGTAAGTACGTTTTCTATATTGCATTGTGAGGGGTCACTTAAGAAATCCTTTTATGAAGTACAATAACCATTGACATGGTGCTGCAATGTAGGGCATATCAGTTTTGTCTTAATAAGGATTCCATAATGGTGGCTAATTCTCATCTTTCTCTGTCACAAGTCTATGAACACATGACCAGAGATACTTGTGTATTTGTATTGAGGCGTAACGCTTTGGCATGTCTTGTGTAGTTATTCAGTTGCTTTTTTTTTGTGAAAGTATTCCTGAGGAGTACCAAATACAAATAGTCAAAGGGGAACTGGGCAGTATAGGGCTTTGGGAACAGTAAGAATTAAATGGGGACAGGGATAGATGCTCATCAGTCTGATAAGGGCACGGTCCATTTTAATAAGGAGCACCTCTGCCTGAATGTCTTCTTCTTTTGTACCCTGTTGTCCTTTTGTTTCTATTCATCCTTAATCTCTGTGCTTTGGGCATCCAGGGGGCAGGGGGGTGTCAGGGGGTTTTTGTCCCCCTCCGCCTTTTCCCCCTCTTCCCCCTGCACACCAACGAGGGGCTCGTCATGTGACCCTGTCAGTCTTGGCGGCCATTCAGTGTGTGACACTCCGTCGCCGTGTTAATTGCCCCCTTCGCCACACAGCTATCAGACAGACCCCCGTCTCTGTGGTCGTAGATGTGACCCCAGACGGAGACGGGGGGGGAGGATGGGTCTAGGGGGGGCCAAGTTCAAGGGCACGGCTGGGAGACAGACACATAAAATGGCGTGCGGTACAGCGGGGCAATTAAGCAGGAAGAGGTTAGGTGGAGGACTGCATTATACAGACCCCTGGTCCTGGCCTGTGGACAGAGGTAAAGGATCCATAGTAAAATGTGAACAAAGAGAGGGGTAAGCACACGGATTCCCTGAGGAAGGTAGGGTCTCTGGGTGGGGGGCAAATTTTATGTGTACAAATACAGGGGAAAATGCATGAAAACAGATGAATAAATTGTGTTTTTGGTGCAGTATATTTGAAAAAGTGATTGAGTGAAAAGGGCTCTGTAATTGTTGCACAATCGCTCTGTAGAATATTATTTTAGTACTTTGATATTTGGAATAAAAATAAATGATAAATAAATAAAAATTCTTAATAAACATATTTTCAAAAAGATGAAGTTTTTTTGAGGTGATTTACAAATGTGAACACATCAAGTAAAAATTGTCTTTTCATGAGACTTGGACTTTTTTTTAAAACTTTTTCTATAGTTCATTGTATGTACCTATAAAGTATTTGATGTTAAAAAAAAGTGATTAACCCATTCGTTTCAATAGAATCATGTAAGAAACAAACCACCATGACGGATCAAGTAATAGTGCCCAACTGTAAAAAAAGCTTTATCTCAAAATCACAAAGCATCATAAAATATCAATTTTCTCTTGACGTGTTCGCAAATAGATTTCAATGAACATGCTGTGTACTATACTGGCGCAATAAGGGATTTTGCTAGCAACCTGCTTTGAAACAATTCACAGTACAGTTATTTAGCTAAAATTACTTACTGAATTGCGTTTCACATGCAAAAAAAGACAAAAAATTTTTTTTTTTTTAAGTTAGATGAATAAAGCAGCAGCTATGTGCGCTTTGTACTTAATACAGTGGTTTGCCTGCAGGGTACACAGTTTCCACACATCCTTAATCACATCTCCATCAGGTGCTGTGCATATTGCACTTATTGATCTGTAGCCTCTCTCTGCAGTGCATTGTGGTCCTGCAGAGCAGAATGTGTTCGGCGTTTGCAGCAAAATGGCCTGAAGAGCGCGAGATGCCGAGATTAAAGGCAACGTGCCGACTCTCTCCTGAACGCCGCGGCTCTCCGTCGGCAATATGGAAGAAATAATGTGGAAAAGCTTTTGTTGAAGAAAGGACATTACTCTACACTTAAGCACATTTGCATAAGCACAAAAGCACACACTCTCTCTCTCTCTCTCTCACATGCATGCTCCTCGCTCACACACTTAGACTGACGCACAAAGACACAGACACACGCATAAACATTTAAAATGCTTTTTTTAAACTCCTTTTTTATTAGTTTTAATGGCTATCACAGCAGTATTCGGGTAATAAAGTGTTTGTTGACCCTGAATGACAGACAGTTATGCGAATACGCACTTTTGGGGATGCACTGAAAAGCACAGGGCTCTCAAAGGCACCCCGCTGCCCTACACATGCAGGGGTGAAGGTGGTGAAAAATAGTGGCAACTTATGCACCAAAAATAGGAAGGTCCTCTGCAGATGAGGCATTGACATTTCCCATAAAGAGACGGCGGTAAGTCGCCGGTGTGCGTCCCTGCATTGTGTCAGGGATCATACCCACCTCCTGATCCACCTCTCATGCCAGGACCCTCTAGCGGAGGCGATAGTTGCCATGCCAGCGGGCGTTATTTGAATTTTTGCGATCGTATTTAAATAAATTCTCCGGGTTCGTAAGCAGCGTAAATGCATCTCGGGCCGGGCCCGGCTCATTGCTAATTTATAGGCAGTCTTGTGTGTCTGTAGCTGATGACACCACCTGAAGCGGGGCCGTCTAGACGACATTGAGCCCACTGTCCGTGGGGTAATTGTTTTATGCAAATGTGCAAATCCGAAGGGGGATGACATGTTCATCCGGCGTTCCTGTAATTTGATTGAGGCGTGCTATGACTTCTGCCAATGGAGCGTCTCTCCTTTTTATTGTACTTGTTATTTTGGTTATTATAATTCACCGTGGCTGCTGGGAGGGTCCCTGGGTGGGTTCAGGGTTTGGGGAGGGGGATGGAGGAGGTGGGGGTGGGTGGTGCTTAGCACTGGGACCGAGAGGTTGAACCCCCTTTGACCCTTTGTTTGGTGGCTTGGTGACTCGGAATATGAATCCAACAGCGCCCAGGCCGCTAAAAATTATTGCCCATGCTACAACAGGGTGGATGCTACAGTGAGGTTTCTGAGTTTGATAGTCATTGTTTACATTATGCTGGTTGCTCTCACATATACTGTGTATAGGCAGGCAGTCAGCTTTCATTTAAATCCATTTGGAGTGAGAAGAGTAGAAATTAAAGCTTTTTAAAATTTTGTCAGTAACTAAATACCTATATGGAAATAAGTATGCACTTTGTTGGTGGGTACGTTTTTTGATTTGCTAATATTCTGTGGTGCTTTACTCACTGTAGTGTTCTCAAAAGCTCTCGAAGCGAAGAGAACAGACTGCTGTGATCCCCAACCATGACCCAGTCTCTTAATGTCCGACCTCTCATCATACGATGTCTGGATCTGTGACATACGATTAAAACGTTAATATGTGAGAAGCTTTTTTGTTCACTGTTTGCGAATTCTTTTCACAACGTGCATTCATTTTTACCTCTGATCAGCTGTCAAATCGGATGCAATCTTGCCACCATAGAATTACAGAGAATAAAATATATATTTTTGTATAGAGTTTCGACAAGTTAATTCTGCTCTAGTGACGCATAACTGGATCAAATTTTTTTATTTCAGCAGTAACCTGTAAAATTCCTGGTGGTTTTGACACTTTTATTAACTAGGCATCAATTGTGGCTACATATTTTCCACAAAATTAAATCTTTTTTTTTTTTTTTGTATAGTATTTCAGTTTGTGGAGGAGGCCATGTTGAGAGCTAATGCTCAGTGAAGATTATGACCGAGGTCCTGGCATTTTGAAATGACCCTGTTCAAAATGAGACTGATATCATGGCATCAAGCCTCAAGACTCGTAGAATACTCCCACTCTAAAGCAGCTGCAGCAAATATATACATTACTGCATAACTGAAGATTTCGGATGATTCACAGTATGTCAAACACACACACACACACACACAAACACACAGCCTCTGAACAGGACGTCCTTATGTAGAGCGAGGAGTCCTAAGTGGCTCAAAGGCCGGTAGCTGTTCCTCTATTTTAACGTTGTGTTTCAGATTTATGTCACTGCATTCATTTTCACCGGCATTTGTTTTCCACAGTAGAGTCCCCGGTGAACGAGCTTGAGTCTCATTTGCATAAATTAAATCTAAAGTGCGCAGATATCTGAGGTCTGGGGACTGGCAGTGTACTTTTACCTTGTAATTAGTGATGTTTTATTTTTGTTTTAGGGATAGCGATTTTATATAAACTGGACTGAAATAACACGAGAAGGCGGGACTCGTATACTGATAGTTTTTAAACACAGCACTTCATAAGTATTTAGCCTGTGACACAGTTTAAATGGCTCATGGTTCCAGCACAGCTCACTTGATATTGGTGTGAATGGTCTCAAAAGAAAACATGACCGTCAACATTTATTTGAGGACATTTTTCCATATGGAGCGAACAGGGTAGGTTTAATAGGTTTTTATGTCACGGATAATACACAACCACCTAGCTGCGTCATCTCCTCAAGAAAACACTTTTCCAACTTGAATGTGTAAGTTGATGATGACACATTTAATTGACAGAAAAACTTTGGTCTGCCACCTCAACTTAAATTACAGACCACAATTCTCGGGAGAACTTGCTTTACAAAAGGGTTTTATAAAGTGGATCTTTATCTCATGAACTGAAACTTCAACCCCCACAACCCCAAATACCCAACCCCATTTTTTATAAGGAGTTGAAGGGACACAAAGGGGGCCGTCCAGACAGTGCCCACATGACATTGGCCCAAAATTAGCATTGGATATGTCCAGAGGTCCAGACTGACCCCCCTCTGACCCCCCTGTCTGAGCCCCTTTGTTCTGCCTGAACACAAGAAGAGAGAGGGGACTGTGGGCCACATTGTTGGAGAACCAAACGCCTAGCAGGGCATCGTAATCATCCCTCCCCTATTTCGCACACCCCAAACTTATTTGAGAATGAGACCCCTTTTGTGTTGCAAAAAAAAAAACGCATATTAGATTCAATCAGAATAGATCTCTTTTGTCGAGGTACGCTAGAAAAACTGGAATCAGAAATCAGTCACAAGGACGAGCACAATGAATATATGAGAATATGCATCCTGCATATGCGTGTGCGTGTGAGTGTGTGCGCACGTGTATATTGAGGTATTTTGTGTGTGTATCTGCAAGTACACTTTGGTTGAAATGAATGGTTTCAATAAAACAGGAAGATTTAGATACACTAACTCTATGTCTCGCCCGGTGTCCTGATAAACCGAAAAGTAGAAATAATGGAGAGGTGGAGGCTCACCTGATTTAGCTAGTGATATATCCTTTAGTACTCTCTCAGGTTGGATAGGAAATATGAGAAAATAATTCTTTCTGTACTTCTTTGTGTAAATAATTAAATGAGGATGCTTCTAAAAACCACAAATTTATAAGACTTCGACATTCAAATGTGAAACTTTTTCACCTATTCGAGAGCGATAAATATAAATCACGGCAACAACAATGGGTAAACCTGGGAAATACAAACAGAAAATAAACAGATGGCTGTTGTTTTTTTTAAGGTAACTTTTTCGATCACTTATTCAAAGAGAACAAATTTTTCTCTCCTGAATGTAATGAAATGTATGCAATTTCAGATAGCGCCGTCGTCATAAAATTTCTATCTCTTTTTTTTCTGTTTCTAGAAATCAAATCAAATGGTGGAGTACTGCACTAAAGTTATAGGCCTTAATGTGTTGGTACTGTGTGCTTCAGTGAAGAATCTTTCCCTTGAAGTACAGACATGTATGAACTAAACTGCTAAACTTAACTAAAAGAGTCAGACAGAACATGTGGCGCACATATAGTTCATGTAGTTTATACCCGGGCTGGCTAAGCATGGTTATGCAGTGCTGCAGGATATTTTTTACCACCCAATTTAGACCTAACAATCCAGGGAAGCTGAATTAAGTGCGCCAATAAACCACATTTATTTATTAATGAGGTTCTGAGTAATAACAAAAACCAGCAGTTCTAAACTACCAGAGTTTGCCATCCCTGGTATTTACTAATAATTGCCATGTTCATACAGTATTCTGCTATATTTGACAACATGGTTATATATTTTTTTCTTTGATTGTCTTAATATTTACAACCCCAATTCTGAAATAGTTGGGACAAAGTGTAAATTGTGAATAAAATCAAAATGCAATGACTTTCAAATCAAGCCAGTATTTTATTCACAATAGAACAGGGATAACATAGCACATGTTGAAACTGAGAAATTTTACAATTTTATCCACAAAATGAGCTCATTTCAAATTTGATTGCTGCTACAGGTCTCAAAAAAGTTGGGACAGGGGCCTGTTTGTCATGGTGTAACATCCCCTCTTCTTTTTAACACAGAGTGGAGGCGTCTGGGCATTGAGGAGACAAGTTTCTTGTGTTTAGCCATTGGAATTTGATCCCACTCTCGTTTAATACAGGCTTCCCTCTGCTGGAGAGTTTTGGGCCTGCTTTGATGGACTTTTGGTTTAATTGTGGACCAAATGTTCTGGGACAGGACTGCAGGCAGGCCAGTTCAGCACACGGACTCTTCTACTATGAAGCCATGCTGTTGTAACAGCTGCAGTATGTGGTTTTGCATTGTCCTGCTGAAATACACAAGGCCTTCCCTGGAATAGATGTCATCTGGAGGGGAGCATATGTTGCTCTAAAACCTTTATATACCTTTCAGCATTCCTGGTGATTTTTAAAACAGGCAAGTGTCCCATTGTCCCATTGTCACCATTTACACTAATGCATACCCATACCATCAGAGATGCTGGCTTTTGAACTGAATGCTGATAACAGGAGGGGTGGTCTTTCTCCTCTGTAGCTCAGAGGACACAACGCCCATGATTTCCAACAAGAATGTCAAATTTGGACTTGTCTGACCACAGGACACTTTGCCACTTTGCTACAGTCCATTTTAAACGAGCCTTGGCCCACAGAACACGGCAGCACTTCTAGATCATGCTCAACAATGGCTTCCTTTTTGCATGATAGAGTTTTAGGTGGAATCTGAGGACGGCACAGCGGACTGTGTTTACAGACAGTGGTTTCTTGAAGTATTCCTGGGCCCATTTAGTAATGTCAATGACAGAATCATGCCGGTGAGTGATGCAGTGGTGTCTGAGGGCCCGAGGATCACAGGCATCCAGTAAAGGTCTTTGGCCTTGTCCCTTACGCACAGAGATTTTTCCAGTTTCTCTGAATCTTTTGATGATGTTATGCACTGTCAATGATGAGACCTTCGAAGCCTTTGCAATTTGACATTGATGAACATTGTTTTTAAAGTATTCCACAATTTTTGTTTTACGCAAGCCTTCACAGGTTGGAGAGCCTTTGGCCATCTTTACTTCTGAGAGACTCAGCCTCTCTAAGACTTCCCTTTTATAGCCAATCATGTTACACATCTGATGCCAGTTAACTTAATTATTTGCTAAATGTTATTTCAGCTGATTCTCTTATATATTAATAGCTTTTTTTCAGCCTTTTTTTTTTTGCATGTGTTCCAATTTTTTTGAGACCTGTTCCAGCCAGAAAATTTGAAATAAGCTCATTTTGTGGATAATATTGTAAAATGTCTCAGTTTCAAGATCTGAAATGTCATCTACAAACCCAAAACCAGTGAAGTTGGCACGTTGTGTAAATCGTAAATAAAAACAGAATACAATGATTTGCAAATCTTTTTTAACCTATATTCAATTGAATACACTGCAAAGACAAGTTACTTAATGTTAGAACAGGTAAACTTTGTAATTTTTTGCAAATATTAGCTCATTTGGAATTTGATGCCTGCAACATGTTTCAAAAAAGCTGGCACAAGTGGCAAAAAAGACTGAGAGAGTTGAGGAATGCTCATCAAACACTTATTTGGAACCTCCCACAGGTGAACGGGCTAATTAGGAACAGGTGGGTGCCATGATTGGGTATAAAAGCAGCTTCCCTGAAATGCTCAGTCATTCACAAACAAGAATGGGGGGAGGGTCACCACTTAGTGAACAGATACGTGAGCTGATTGTCGAACAGCTTAAAAACAACATTCCTCAACAAGCTATTGCAAGAAATTTAGGGATTTCATCATCTACGGTCCGTAATATCATCAAAAGGTTCCGAGAATCTGGAGAAATCACTGCACTTAAGCGACAAGGCCGAAAATCAACATTGAATGCCCGTGACCTTCGATCCCTCAGGTGGTACTGCGTCAAAAACCAACATCAGTGTGTAAAGGACATCAACATATGGGCTCAGGAACACTTCAGAAAACCACTGTCAGTAACTACAGTTCGTCACTACATCTGCAAGTGCAAGTTAAAACTCCACAACCCAAAGCGAAAGCCATTTATCAACAGCACTCAGAAACGCCGCCGGCTTCGCTGGGCCCAAGCTCATCTAAGATGGACTGATGGAAAGTGGAAAAGTGTTCTGTGGTCTGACGAGTCCACATTTCAAATTGTTTTTGGAAACTGTGGACGTTGTGTCCTCCGGACCAAAGAGGAAAAGAACCATCCAGACTGTTATAGGTGCTAAGTTCAAAAGCCAGCATCTGTGATGGTATGGGGGTGTATTAGTGCCCAAGGCATAGGCAACTTACACATATGTGAAGGCACCATTAATGCTGAAAGGTACATACAGGTTTTGGAGCAACATATGTTGCCATCCAAACAACGTCTTTTTCATGGACGCCCCTGCTTATTTCAGCAAGACAATGCCAAGCCACATTCTGCACGTGTTACAACAGCATGGCTCCTTAGTAGAAGAGTGTGGGTACTAGACTGGCCTGCCTGTAGTCCAGACCTGTCTCCCATTGAAAATGTGTGGTGCATTATGAAGCATAAAATACGACAATGGAGACCCCGGACTGTTGAACAACTTAAGCTGTACATCAAGCAAGAATGGGAAAGAGTTTCACCTGAAAAGCTTCAAAAATTGGTCTCCTCAGTTCCCAAACGTTTACTGTGTCGTTAAAAGGAAAGGCGATGTAACACAGTGGTAAAAATGCCCCTGTGCCAACTTTTTTGCAATGTGTTGCTGCCTTTAAATTCTAAATTAATGATTATTTGTAACAAAAAAAAAAAGTTTCTCAGTTTGAACATTAAACATCTTGTCTTTGCAGTGTATTCAATTGAATATAAGTTGAAAAGAATTTGCAAATCATTGTATTCTGTTTTTATCTACGATTTACATAACGTGCCAACTTCACTGGTTTTGGGTTTTGTATATTGTAAGTAACATATTGGCTAATGTGAACTGAAAGTCATTGCATTTTGATTTTATTCACAATTTACACTTTGTCCCAACTATTTCAGAATTGGGGTTGTATATTTTACTTAAGTAAAGTTTATTTCTTAATCAACAAAACAACAATAAAGTTTGTGGTAGTGGTTGTGGGGTAGAGGTTAGTTTTTAGTGCTCCGCCTATCTTTGATTGACATGTTTGTTCTGGTTTTGGAAAAGAACTGGTCACCCAGTAAACTGAGACTTTTAGGGCCATATTTAACCTTTGACCTCTTCCCTGTATAGAATGATGTATTTTTCTAAGTCCCATGGCCCAAGGCCCAAGATATGCAGTCAAGACACACACACACACACACACACAAGCACGCACACGCACACACACATACACACACAGAACTTCTTGTCCTCGCTATATGTAGAAAAGTGCTGGAAAGAACAACAGCCCAAGTTTTAAGTTTAATTTCATGGCAGATTAACAGTTAACAGCAGGCGAGCTGAACGTAATCCCGCTTTTCTCATGCGCTCCGGAGATTTGTGTAAAGGATGAAGCTGTCGATATCCGTATACATCTCCCCATCACAAACAACTGTCGGGCAGGTGACAGCCCTCACTTCGGGCCCTGACACTTGAGCGCTGGTGACTTAGATCCCCAAATCTCAGAGCTAGATTCTTCAATAGCTAGTGAGACTCTTCCTCAACTCTGTGTAGCGAGTGGAGGGCACCCATCCACATTTGTTTCCTTGCGTTGCTCCAACCACTCAGATTGTGGATGGAGGCCCAAATAACATAGAAAGCTTTCATAACAGCCTGCCCACACATTGAGCCATTTCAGTTTTAAGATCACAAAAATGTGGCTGAAGGAGTCTCGGGCAGACATTCTATCGCTGATGTGGTCATCACCTCTGATCCATGTGCAAGCATGCTGACTGAGAATTCTTAAAAAAAAAAAAAACTTTCCTCAAAACCAACTGTTCAAAGAGTGAAGACTCTACAAAAGGAAGGATCACTGCTCCATTACAAATGTTCCTTTCAGTATCTTTTGTGAGAACTTATATGGATCCGATTTTTTCCCAGCCAGCTCTACGCTCTGGGTCACACCGGTGCAATTGATACATTCAAGCACAAGGAAAGTAGTCTCCAAAGCACAATTACAAAAGCATGTACACTGGGTATTCCTATTCATCTGAATGCAAATTACTGGCACATGTCTGCTTAAAGATGGTCAAACCAACGTTCTAGCAAAGTCTCCATTGCTGGGCAAGGATATGAACAGAACAGAGGAACCGTGTCTAAAATTAACACAACATACGTCAAACACAAATAACAGCAACAACAAAATAAGAACTGGAGCTATGAGTCAAAGCTCTCCGAAAACGACAGACACTGGGTGGGATAATTGCTAATAAACAGCAATCTAAAGCTTTAAATATCACTGTAGAATTGGATTAAATCATATCTGAACCAGCCTCAACTAAAGCAACTTTTTTGGGGGGGGGGGTCGAGGGATCCCCTAGTGAACTCTGCTGCCTCTCTTGGTGGTGAGCAGTTGGTCTTGTTGTGGGGCGTCCTCTTTGAGGCTGACCCTTTCTGAGATCGTGCCCCAGGGCGATTTTGGGCCCTCCTCCCTGACGATTGGAAGCCTGGCGAATGACATGATGGATAACAGGACGGCAGAGAAGTACAGCCTGGCCTTCTGCTGACCTCCACTCTGGCCAGTGTGTGGATTCAGCTACAGAAAATAAACAGAGCTGCGCCCCGCACTCCGCGGCTGTGTAATATCAGCAACACATTAAACCCTGGTAGGGCGTGCTTGCCTGTGTGCGGGTGTATGGGGCTGTGTGTGTGTGTGTGTGTGTGTGTGCGTGTGCATGTGTGTGTGGGAGGGGTCTGTGTGTGAGTGTGTGTGTGTCACTGAACTTCTCTGGGTCTGGATGTGTGTGAATATGCAATTGTGTATCTGTCTCAGACCTGTCTCTGTTTTGTGTGTGCACGTGCGTGTGTGTATGCATGGGGGCATTTGTGTCTGAATGTGTGTATGGAGCTGAGTGTGCCTGCATGGGCTGGGGTCAGCACGAGAGTACGTGTGTGTGTGTGTGCGTGTGTGTGTGTGTGTGTGTGTGTGTGTGTGTGTTGGGGAGGGGAACCTGCAAATGAGCGTCTGTCTCCGTGTGTCACTGGGTCTGGATGTGCGTGCATATGTGATTGTATAGGTGTCTCAGATTGGTCTCTGTATTGTGTGTGCGTGTGTGTGTGTGTGTGTGTGTGTGTGTAACCATGGGGGCATTTGTGTCCGAATGTGTGTATGGAGCTGGGTGTGTGTGCATGGACCGGGGTAGACGTGAGAGTGTGTGTGTGTGTGTGTGTGGGTGGGGGAGTGATTTATGTGTGAGTGTGCGAGACTGGGTTTGGGAGTGTGTGTGTGTGTGTGTGTGTGTGTGTGTGTGGTAGGGAGGGGAGCCTGAGGGTGAGCGTGTGTCTCCGAGTGTCACTAGGTCTGGATGTGTGTGCACATGTTATTATATACGTGTCTCAGATTGGTCTTTGTTTCATGTGTGTCTGTGAGTGTTTTGTGTTTCTGTTCGCGTGTGTGTGGACACAAGATTATAAACAGCATGAAATGTATGTGAATATTTGTGCAGACAGATTTTTTTCCCCCAAAATGTAATTACATCTGTGGCCGTGTGAATTTCTGTTTGTGTGTATTCTTCATTACACCACACAGTATGTGCATTTTTGAGAGCTGCACAAACAACAGCCGTTTTACGGTTATTAGATGGATATCTTTCTTTATGGCCAGTACACTGTGTTCCCCTTCAACTTTCCTGCAGAGATAATCCTTTTGGCCCCAAAGTACCACCCTCCCCCCTTCCCACCCACCCTCATTCTGCCTGGACAGAACAAGTCCATAAAATATTTCCCTCTTCCATCATCTGAAACTGAGTGACACCTTTACGGCACATCTGTTCCTTTTTTCTCTGACAGTAACTGAGCGCGCTCAGGAGGAGGAGCAGGGAGGGGTTCAGACAGCCTAGGACACCCCAAAGTGTCGCCTTCTCTGTCCAACTCCAGTCTTACCGACCAGCGAGGGGCACCCACAAGTCTTTGGGTCAGACTGCTGTCAGCAGAAAGGCCTCCTTTGTTTCCAACGGAAACAAATATATCAGTTCCTGCCTTTCAGGCGCAACCCTTCTTACACTGTAATACATTTCAGGCTGGGCAAACTCAGAAATGAAAGCTCACAAGCTGCTTTGAAAATGTGAGTTAGCTCAACTAAATGTGAGCTAACACAACTTGAAGATAGGCCGTGCTTAAACTCAAAATCAGTCAAGACAATGGGTAACTTTAAGTTTAATTTTTGTCCCCCTTCCCATTCAACGACTTGTTTGTCTATTAGAAGTAGGCCGCCTTTGATTGGCTTATACCTTGCGTATTCGCCCCTCTTCGGCTGAGCTTTATTTCATTGTTTTTTTCCTAATGACTATGTTTTGTGGATTTAAGCCCCTTGCTTTGAGTCGTGAGTCGCTGGACTGTAAAGTGCAATGTGTGGTTAGAACCACTCAGTGTTCCTGGTCTTAATTCTTCCTCTTTATTATGTGTAGCAAAATCCTTAAGCAGTCAGGTTCCTCGATAGAAACTCTTTGTTTTTACTGAGTGTGATGTAATCTTTAATGAGAGAATTTCGTTGAAACTTTCCTCTTCATTCAGTTGACTCGAAAAGAATCCTAGCCGACTCAGTGTCAGGATTGGGATTGCGTTCACATTAGTTCCGCCGTCCAGTTTAATAGGAACAAGGTTCCAAGCCTACTCTCGGTCAAGGATTGGGATCGCATTCAAGTTTACCCAGCTCAAGTCAGTTTTTCTGTCCACTTTAATATGAACAAGCTCTTGAGCCAAGCCAGGGTCTAGGATTGATACTGCGCTTTTGATAACCCTTCCAAGTCTGTCCCTCGGTTTTAGGAACAAGCTCACAAGCCTAAGCAGGGTCCAGGACTGGGACTATGCTCGTAGTAACCCTCCCAAGCTTGTTCCTCTGTCCAGCTCTCAGTCCTTCTATGGTTATCAGGAGCTACTACATTTGCCTGTGGGACAGTTCAGCTCTGGTGAAGTGAGAAAGGCAGTTTTTGCTGTGGCCACTAGGTGGTGATTGACAGCTCAGCTTCCCCTGTCGCATTTGTGTTGTGCCGTCCTCATCTCTTCCTCTGGCGTTTCGTTCCCAATAATACCGTATTGCTGTCAATACCTATTAATTGGATTGTGCTCCGCCTCCACACTTGATTCGTGGTTGGATGCATAACGGAAAACTCAAACTTGAGTTCAGTATCTTAAACTTTGAGGGCAAGTTGAGTTGAAGAGAAGATATAAGTTCACATAACTCAATGGGGCTATCATGTTTTACATTGTTGTATGAAAAGAGCGAAACCCTTAGGAGGGTAAACAATCTCATGCTCTTTTACTGTGGCTGCTTCTCTCTATCAACCTCCAGTCTGATCTTGTTTCAGGTATCAGCTGACCCCACATAGAAATACAGTATTTACATCAACTGTACAATTTTTGAGACCAAAACACAGTATTTCATCTCAGCTGCACTCGGCACAGTTTTATAGTTGAAATCAAACATGTGCTTAAAGTGCAGACTCTTAAGGTATGAAATTGTGTAATTTAAACATTTTGCATTCATTTGAGAAATTAGACATTTTGCTTATAGTCCTCCTGGAATCATAATCTTTTGGGGAAAATGACTTTGCCGGTGTTTTTTTAATACTCCATCTTCATTAAACTTTTTATAATATGTCTGTATGGCCAATTATCCAGGTCATCTAGGTTACAGAAGGTGGAAGGGAAATTTTAAACAAAAAGTGCTCATTATTGTCTGAGGATTAAAACAACAAAATGTCTTGTTGATAATGAAATATGATAAAATTTGAAGTCATAATTCCATTGAGTAAAGAACAAAACTGCAAAGTCAGGGATAAAGGCGCTTTTATATCTTAGGAGGACGGGCTCTTCTGAAATAATTTACAGGCTTCAACCATAAAAAAGATTACATAAAGGTGATGTTTTACCCTTTGCGCAGTGCAGGTGATGTCCTGGCTGCGACTGGCACAAAGAATTCTAATAAAACAAGTGCAGACCGATGTGTAGCATAATTCAACAATGTTTTATGTTGAATAAAAAAAAAATCCATCTCTAAAATTTATGAAAATTTTATATGGAAACTGCTAAATTTTCAGTGTAATAATATTCTTATACGGTCTTATTAGCTGATGATCAGCAACATTGGCACGATGCTAACAAAACAAAGATGGTATCACATGATCTTGGAGGAGATTTCACACAATCCTCTCCTATTTAATTTTGAGTTTGTAATTTTTCTCACACTTGCTTTGTAAAGTAAATCCATCATCCATACTTGAAAACTGTTCAGGTTAGTCTAAGCCAGTGTTTTCAACATTGCAGTTCAAGTGAGCTCATGCAAACCTGCCTCATGGCATAAGACTTACGCAGTCATTTAGGGTCACATCTCTGGGTTTTCGTTGAATGTTTTCTGTGATTTAATGGCACTTTGTTGTAGTAGTTGTACTTGAGGGCCACAACAACATGCTTGTTCATTTAAGGCCTCAAAAAGCACAGCGCCGACTGCTAAACGTGTTTCCCAAATGGTGGCCGTACAGCCTGAGGGTACTGTACTGTACTCTGGGATCATGCAGACTTGGAGCACTGTGTCCCTACAGAGGAGAAGATGCGGTAATGCTTCATGCACCAAAAGAAAGTCCTTGGTGCAGCTCTTCAAAAAGAATGCAAAAGAAAGCAAAAAAAACGAGGGTCAAGATTTAAAGGCCAGACGGGACACGTTCCTACCTGCACTGTCCTGGGTGGAAAAAACAGAGGTCTGGGGTGGGGAGTGTTTATGTAAGTGTGCTTCTTCCACAAGGCCAGGGATTTTATCTGTACGGTACACCGCTCAGCTGGAGGGGTCACGGAGTGCGTGGCTCTTTGAGGCGCGAGGGCAGATCGCGGGAGGAAATGAACTCACCGTGCTGTTTCTCCCTCTCTCGCTTATCATTACGCCTGAGTGTGGCCCTCCATCGCCGTGCGCAGTACTGCGCTGGTTTTTATTATTTCCTTTTGATTTCTTTTTTTTTCTCCTGTTCTTCTTTGTGACGACTTGTTCATTAAATTCGTTGAATACATCAGTGCCATCTCTGAACCTGGGCCAGCTGCCCTAAAATATGATGTGTTGATCTGGGATCATCAAATATAGCCCTCACATTCAAATCAGGCCTGGTTTTATTTCTCTGCAAATTACACAAACAGTTAGTTCCACTGACTGGCCAGATCTGTCTTCACATCTGACTTGCAGGTAAATTGAAGGTGGGAAACTAAAATTTATCAGCCTGTGAGGACAGTGATTTGATTATTCCTGTCGTAGATGATCCATGGCATTTTCATTCAAATATTCTAACTACTGAACATATGTAACTCGCAGTAATACGCAGGCGAAGATTATAATTTCATTAAGTGAGAGAGTCATCACCTATCAACCTACAAACACACAGACTTGCTTTAATTTGCTCTGTCATAGACACACAAACACAGACATACACAAACGCGCAAACACACACGTGGTGAAAACTACCTCAGGGATAACAACCTCCTCTGCTTATGACAACTCTCTCGCGCATGCACACTCACAGCCATACACACACTCACACGTGTAAAAACACACACCACAGAGTGTTGACATTGTGTCCATGTGGCCTGACTGACCTCCCTCGTACTGCATTAATCAGCGCTGTCCTATTTTATGGTTTAACTGTAAACCTTGGTTAGACAGCCCATCCTGGCACCACACAATGTACAGTAAACACATACTAAGGGCTCCACTGTTTTGACATGCCTCTTAGCTGTACAACTCAGGTCAAAGAACTTCAACCATAGCGGTAACGATCCCAGTAATAAAACTTAAATTGGTCAGTTGCATTGATGTGTTGGACAGAAGTATAGTGTAAAGCTTAAATTGACCCAGTAAGGCTATGTCTCTTTCACTGCGCTGCCGAAGATCTAGCAGCTTAAAAAGTGTTACTCTAGTGCTAACAAATCACAATTCTTTTAGCATCTAGAAACCCTGCTGGGCTGCTACTTTCTAAAATCAGTTTTGCCAAACAAGTGAATACGTAGCAAATGACATTGCTTCAGTCACAAGGCTGGGAGCCCTGCTTTAGATACATATGCTTAGATGCATAAATGGAGCTCTGGGTAAGACCATCTGCTAAAATTCCCATAATGCACTGTGTCTCTCAAGAAGATGCCCATTTGTCCTTAGACTTCCCATTGCCCATCTCCAACCCTGCTATGGCCTGTGGAAAAAGCCATTTAGCCTGTTGAATGTCAAGGTCAGAGCATGTCATCCTTGTCATTGCTCTTCCTGTCAGAAGGTCATGACTGAGCCTCCTTCAAATGGCCGACAACAAACAAAAAGGAAGACTAAGCAGGGAATGAGGAAGACCTTCTCCTGCAGTCAATAAACAACCCGCCAGACCAGATGCTCTCGATGCGGTTAACCTCTGCACCACCATTCTGGCGGTGCTGACAGCAGCTCTGGATTACGTGATCCTGTTGTTTGCTTGCAAACTATAAATCAACTTGATTTATCATTCGGGGTTATAAGGGACATGTGCATTCTGCGGCTTGGCATTTCAGTTACAATGGCTAAGTATGACATCAAACAAACAGTATGTATCATTGTGACGGCAATTTGGTTAGAATACAAATAAAATATAGAGGGTAAAACTTTTTTTAAAAATTTAATTAAAGGCTGTCAGTGTCTATGTGCAGCAATGCACCCCATCCCATTTTACTTATTCCTATATGGTAAAATTCCCAGAGCAGACTCAACTCTTACAGGTTAATGGTCACATGGACTTTGTCTCTGCTGAATTAACACCGGGCATTTGACTTTTTATTGTTCCCAATGAGGACCTGCAGGGAAGCCAATAACTGCGATCAGCTGGCAACCAGCATGGAATGATGTATGTACCTTTAAGAAAGATTCTGAGGGATCTGACTAACATTGACCAGAAAGCAATTCAGTTAAAGGACTTTTGGTCAGAGTCTGCTGCAATCACACAGGTTGTCCTGCAGGGGTCAGTGCTAGGACCACTGCTGTTTATAATTTAACTCTTTCCCCTTTCACATATCCCCTACCACCATGGAATGCATGTTCACTGACACCTAGCTTTGCATCTCCTCCAATCCAAACTCTTTCCCTGCCCCCAAATAACTGTCTCAGTGAAATTAGGACTGGCATGACTGACAATTTCCTTAAACAATAAATAGACAATAAAAAGTGAAAATATTATCCAAAACCTAATTGTTCACCATCTCCCTTGATGATATCCCTGTACCCATCTCCACCCAAATAAATAGAATATCTGTCATCCTTGACACTCTTTATTTGGTCCCCACATCAATAATATTTTATGGACAACTTTCTTTAATTTGCTCAGCATTGCTTGACTTTGCCCGGCCCTCTCTCAGCACAGCACAGAGATCCTCATGCACCCCTTTGTAACATCCCACATTGACTATAGCAGTGCTGCTCTATCTGGTACTCCCAACAGACATCTGCACCAGCTTTATATTATCCAAAACTCTGCTGTATGCATAATCACCTACTGATCACAACATGCCCTGCCTTATTCAGCTCCCTGTGGCTCCCAGCTCAATATCAGAAAAAATTTTACTGCTCACTTTTGGAGCCCTTCATAGTCTTGCCTCCACATCCTCTCAGATCTTCCTCACGCCTAAACTTCCATTTCCTGCAGTCTCCCTCGACTGGACTACTGTCTGCCCCACCATTCAGATTCAGCAGCCCAGCACCCACACTCTGAAACACACTCCCTCCACACACTTGTCAGCTGGACTGCATGACACAGTTCAAGTCTTTAATCAATCAAGCCGTACATGCTTAAACTGGCCCATTCACTTTAAGTTCTATGTAAGGGACACTCCGATGAGCCATGGGGACCAATGAGCCATATCACTATTTTGTGATCAATTGATGCCAAAGGTGTTTAAAATAGGCAAAATAGTGATATGGCTAATTCATCCCCATGACTCATCAGTCAATAGTCAAATATTCTGCCTATTTTATGCAGTTCTGTCATCGATTGAGCGCAAAATAGTGATATGGCTCATTGGTCCCCATGGCTCATCGGACCCCAGTCTCCTCTACTTCTGCCTTGGTTTGACTGCTTTTTCGGCTCTGCCTTCGTTGTATCTGCTGTTCTATTAACTGCTGATATCCCATCTATATGTTTTAACGTTTAATACTATGCTGTATTTCAAGGTGTCATTTAGTGTCATGAAAGGTGCAGATGAAATTATTATTATTATTATTGTTAATAATAGTAGTAATAATAATAATATTGGAGCCCCCAGATGAAGTTGGGCGACTACTATGGAGTCGTGCTCGTCGTCTCCGCCACCGCAACGTCCGTGTCTGTAGACACTTCCTTGTGGACTCTGTGCAAGCTATAATTTTTGACCGATTACTGTCGTATTTTTTATGGACGTGTACAAGCGTATTGTACTTCAGTTATGATATCTATCGATTTTGGTTGCCATGGTAACAGTATTGGCGGAATAATACGCAAAAAAGAGGAGAAGCGGGCTTTCAGGGGGGATACCCGTGCAGTTGCCGGTGACCGGACTGTCGAGTACAATAAAGGATTTTATAGGGTGATACGGAGTGGTTTGTGATCGTATGTGTCTATTGGAACGGTGCTCCTCAAGCTGCCTGTCTCCACTGACCATCTGCAGAGTAGAAAACAAAGTGCGTCTGGCACTTGCTTTTTAATCATACTTTTCAAAAAATTACACTTACTTAGCTGGGTATTACAGTTATTACGATGAGCCGCAGATCTTTGTGACAAAGGTGTACGATGGTCCAATCCATATCAGGAATGTGCACCCACCTCTACTCTAAATTATTTAATTTGCCAAAACATATCTAGCTGTGGCAGCCAACGACTGCAGATGTATCTTACAAGTGTGTATCTCACCGATTATTCGTGAATAAATCTTGTGGAAATTGGCATGAGCACATTGATAGGCTGAGTTATAATTAACCTTAATAAGTCTAAAAAAAATGATCACTTCATTAAATCCCAAACTTTTAATTTTGTTGGCTACACCCTTTTCTCTTATGGAGGGGGAGAGGATGATTTTCAAAATTGCCATTGCAGGCCCCACTAATAATCGTCATGATTAGCAAACTAGACAAAGACCATATTTCCCCAAGGGCAACATCTTACTCTGTCTGTAAACATTGACTCAGTCCATTTGAGTTGCTAATCACAAATTAGTGTGTCCACAGTCTCAGTGCTGCATGTTTGCGCAGTGCTTCAGGAGAGACTGAAATGTGCGCGGTTCTCTCTGAAAGATCCTGCGAATGCATGCTGGGACCTGAACAAACACATCTTGCCTTGTTCATTAGCCTTCCTGCGACGTGACGTCCAGAGAATCACTCAAACGATTCACTCTTCTCTCCCTCTTTCATCTGTGCCCCCTCAGGTGAGAGTTTGCCCAGATGCACTTGATTAAAAATCCATTTTAAATGACACTGGCCATTTGTGGGCTCAGACGCAGCAGAGATTATTACTTTTTAATACGTCTCTGGTTTAAAAGAGTGTATTCACACTGTGCTGTCTTTGGAGAATTATAAACGCAAGTGTGCCCTGTGTATTTTTGTGCAATGTGTGTTCCAGTGATCAAATCCAGTGTGTGCACTTCAGTTTAAAACTGTAGAATGTTTTATTCGGATGAAATTAGAAGCAGGACATCCTTCGCGTTCGTACTGACAGTGAGCCGTCGATGTAGCACCCTTTGTAAATCAGGTAGGCCGTTTTGTTATTTTTAATCTTTTTGCAAGTCATCGTGGTAGCTTGATCTGATACAGATGCATTGTGCTTTTACCTTCAGAAAGAAAACAGCATAGAGACGAGGGATTTGAAATACAACGTTGTAATTCTTAGTTACATCCCTAAACATGGATAAACCAAAATTTGACTATATTTAATTAAATAAATCTGCCACTCATGTGGGGGCATTTTGACTAATGTCTGGATTTGTCCTGGGGATAAGATTTTTTTTTTTTTTCCATTTTCCAGAGGGAAAAAAATGTGATAGAAACATAAAAATATATGTTTTAAGTCTAAGTACAAGATTGTAAAATGTTTCGCAGTGTTGGTAAACATACGAACACAAACTATATTATGTATGATACAACCTTCAGTATAAGACCGTTCAACTTTACTCACAATATTACTGGGAATGAGCAATATGTTGCAGAAGGCATATAGCAGCATTATAAACAGCTGTTGAGCCAGAGGTATTTATATCGAATATCAACTCTTTTTTTCTTTTGAAATAAATAATCTGAATTAAAACATTGTTAAATAATAATAAAAATGTTAGCAGCCTCTAACTAAGCCTCACTCTCATGCCCTCATTTGTGGCTGCATAGACTTTACATGACATCATATTTTCAGCAGGGTCCCTGAAAAACTCCGAGCCACACCACAGAATAATCCACATCTAGCTCAAACAACAGTGAGGTCACCAAATCCACACTTACAGGCCCCTAATAATTTAAGTGCAGCCTAAAAACCCTGTTTTGATATTGGACACATTTCCCCCCATTTTCCAGAACAAGTTGCATTAAAACTTATGGTGCATGCTGGAAAAATATTGTTTTACATTACTAAGATCCTGAGTGGTGTGCAAGTGTGCAGAAACATTTTCTTTACTCTTTCTTTAAACTGTTGATAAACTGTTGAACCCTGTATTTAATTCAGAGTGAGGTCTTACCCATTAGGTGGGCTTGCAATGTGATTGGCAAAGCACTGTGCTTACACTTGTATTGATGCATGTATTGTATCAGGAATTAAATAGTGAAAAGGCATAACATAGTTAAGTTAAATAAAGGTTAAAGGTTAAATAAAAAATCTTAACATAAAAAATAAAAAAACTATCCAGGTTCGAAGTTACAGAAGCAAGTTGAATTCACAACCAATACAAATCAAGCTGCTGCATGCTCATATGGTGAAATGATGAAACACATTAGATTTTATGCTATTAGATGTTCTCACAAGTGAATTAGTCCCACCATTTTATGAGAACAGAGTGCTGAAAATATTCTCAGTTCAAAGCCGTATCTATTTTACAAGTCCCTGAATCTGATATTACAAAAAGACAGAGGAGTCATTAACAATTAAACTACAAAAGGCTGCAGTTATATTAAAGGCAGGCAAGATGAGACAAGAAAGAGAGGACAAGACTCACGTGACTTTAAAAATAAAGTTAAGAAAACACCTTGTAGTGAACTGCAAGCAGTTTAGAGTTTCTTTTGAAGATAAAGGCTTCAAACGTTTAATGTCTAATAAAAACTCTTGTTAAATCCAGTGTTATTTCACCTTTTGATGGTGATCCTTGTTTGAACGTGTAACCCCTGTCTGTGTGAGTGGGGGTATCAGAGTGACCATATGAACGTGAGGGAACTGGCTCAGGATCTCTAAGGTTCAGTGGTACATTCAGCTCAAGGCTCCTGGATTTTCAAACCCTGTTCCTGGTGCATCTTTACAACCATAACAAAGCACAGCCAAAAAGCTAATCTGAGACACAGGCTTTGTTAAGTTTACAGTCACACCTGTGTGTAGAACTCGAGAAACAGGGTATGGCAGGCCTGGTCATGACCTCAGGTTCCAGGGTTTAAGATCAATATTTTAGGCTATGGTTGTAATGGCCGGTAGTATACGGAGGCTAAGCGCGAGGACAAAGGGAAAGAGAGCAGCACAAACACAATAGAAACATAGAGATTAATAAAGACCAAACTCAAGTACTCACGCTTCCAAAGGATTTATAATAGTCCGAACCACGGAAGCAAAGTGAGATAGAAAAAGGGAGAAGAAACTCCATCAATAAGAAGATAGAAAGTCAAACAAAACCTGACTACAGATACCTTCAGCTATAGTGCGAAGCAAAACACAGACACTCGAAGGGGACGTGCCGGACATCCTGCAGATTCTGGAGAAGTGCCGCCCCAGCTCAATCAACCAGCTGGGTAAAGAATCTGATGGCCCAGGAATTCGATATCGTCCCAGGACGAGAGCTGCAAAGAAAGGTTCAAACAACATGCACACTTAACAAACCATGACAGGACCCCCCCCCCTAAGGAACAGCCCCAGAAGTTCCCAGAGAGCCCCTCGAACGGAATTCAGAAATAAGGGTAGGATCCAGGATATCCCAAGAAGGAACCCAGCACCGCTCCTCAGGACCATAACCCTCCCAATCTACTAAAAACTGAGCTCCATGACCCACACCTCTCACTTAAAATACGACGCTCATTGTAAACTGCCCCCCCTCAATCATCCGTGGCAGCAGCGGGGGCTTGTTGACCGGAGCCTGCTGACCGGTTTGAGCCTGGAGACATGAAAAGAGGGGTTGTTCTGTAAGGATCTCGGGAGCTTCAACCAGACTGTGGCCGGATTGATCCTTCGCACAATCTTAAAAAGACCAAATAAGCGGGGAGTCAATTTCCTTGACTCCAGTCTCAGGGGCAGGTCCCGCATGGAAAGCCAGACCCTTTGGCCAACCCAACAAGAAGGGGCTGAATGGCGCCTTCTATCAGCGGCGGTCTTTTGTATCCGTCCAGAGAGCAACAAGGGGGAACGGACCCTGGCCCAAACTGACCGATAATGCCGAACAAAGTAATTAACTGAGGGAACCTCTGAATTCCTGCCGGTCTCAGGAAACAGTGAAAGCTGATAACCCAACTGAGCCTCGAACAGGGAAAAGACCTATGGAGGAGTTACCCAGTGAATTGTGGGTGTATTCGACCCATGCGAAAAATCGACTCCGCGAGGATGGGTCGTCAGCCGCCAAACATCGAAGAGTATTCTCCAAAGACTGGTTGGTTCGCAGTCTGCCCATTAGTCTCTGGGCGGAAACCCAAGGAAAAGCTCACAGTGGCCCCCAACTGGTTGGCTGTAAATTGAGGGCCCCAGTCAGAAAACACATCTTGAGGGATGCCATACAGCCGAAAAACATGGTCCACAAAAAGAAGGGCAGTCTCTCGTGCCGAAGGCAGCTTGGGCAGCACAATAAAGTGGGAGGCCTTAAATGGGGGATAAATTGGGAAAAATAGTCAATCATGACAAGGATGACTATGTTGCCCTCCGAAACAGGCAGCCCCATAACAAAATCAAGAGCGATATGGCTCCATGGGCACTTAGGGATGGGCAACGGCCGCAGCAGACCAGAGGGGGGTAGGTGGGAAGTCTTGTTCCTAGCGCAAATTCAGCTTGCCGCGACAAACTACCGTATGACCTACATCATGCTGGGCCACCAAAAACGTTGGGCCAAGAACTGCTTGGTCCAATGAACCCCTAGGTGACCAGCCAGATGAGAAGAGTGCCCCCACTGGAGAACTTGGGACTGCACTGCTAAAGGAACAAATAAACAGCCAGGTGGCTCCTCACCAGGACCAGGATCATTTTTCAATGCCTCTCGCACAACAGACTTGACGTCCCACTGAATGGGAGCCACAATCTGAGCTGCCGGGATAAACCAGCTCAGGAATAGGGTTGCGACTAGAGCGGTTGTGAATCCGCGACAAAGCCTCAGGCTTGATGTTTTTAGAACCCGGGTGATAGGTTAAACGTAACGTTAAAGCGGTTGAAAAACAGCGACCACCGCGCTTGCCGAGAATTAAGTCATTTCTTTTGTTGGATGTTTTGGAGATTTTTATGATCCATTCAAACCACAAACAGCTGGTCATCCCCCTCCAACCAATGGCGCCACTCTTCTAACGCTTACTTAACGGCAAACAACGCTTGGTCACCAATGCTGCAATTCCGTCTGGCCCCCGACAACGACCAGGAGAAGTAGGCGCATGGGTGCAACTTATTGTCCCTAAGGGGGCGCTGGGACAAAATGGCACCCACCCCGACTTCCGAAGCATCCACCACAAGAAATAGGAGGGAAGGAACAGGCAAAACAGGAATGGGTTCTGAGCTAAATCGTTTCTTTAACTCCTTAAAAGCAGCCTCAGAAACTGAGAAACTGCCAGAAACTAAGCAAACCACGAAGAGGCATTCCTCTTAGTGAGTGCGATAATGGGGGCAGCTACCCCGCTAGAATTACAGATAAACCTCCTATAAAAATTAGCAAACCCCAAAAGCCCTGGCATCTCCTTAATATTTTGAGGGGGAAGCCAATCCCTGACCGCTGCCACTTTGTCAGGATCCATGCGGACCGACCCTTCTGAAACAATGAAGCCAAGAAATGAACCTGTCTTGGCATGGAAAATGCATTTCTCAGCCTTGACACAAAACTTGGCTTTGAGGAGGGCCTCAAGCACTTGTCTGACGTGTTGTTTATGCTGCGAGAGACTTGAAGAGAAAATCAGAATTTCATCAAGGTAGAGACGAATCTCTCCAACATCTCTCGGAGGACGTCGTTAACGAGTGCCTGGAACACAGAGGTGGCGTTTACCAATCCAAATGGTATGACCAAATATTTGTAGAACCTGCCATGCGTATTAAACACTGTTTTTCACTCGTCCCCCAAACGGATCCGAGCCAAGTTATAAGTATTCTGGAGGTCTAGCTTGGTAAAAAATGATGCCTCCTGCAGCTGATCAAATGTAGAGTTCATCAATGGAAGTGGGTATTGGTTTTTATTAGTGATATCGTTCAAGCCACTGTAATCAATACAAGGTCTCAGGCTGCCATCTTTTTTGCCCACAAAAAAGAACCCCGCTCCAACAGGAGAAGTTGAGAGTCAAATAAATCCATTAGCCAGAGGCTCCTGAATATATTTTCGAATAACCTTCTCTTCAGGCCCTGACACGGAGTATAATGAACCCCTGGGGGGAGTGGTACCCGGTGCAGATTGATCTCGAGATCTAAGATGCGATGAGGAGGTAAAGTCGATACCCGTTGCTAGCTAAAAACCTCTGCGAGATCAGCATAATCGTCAGGAACATTAGGAGGCAGACAAAAGTTCACAGCAGCCCCCAAATTCTCACCACGTTCGGAGCCTGCCCCCTCTAAGTCAGATTCTGAATCAGAGAAATCCCCTAAATAGCAATCCTCCTCTGGCTGCCACCAGTCAACTTGAGGACCCCACTCCAACCCCTCCTCCGCTTCTTTCTGTAGATTAGGAGGGTTGTGTGAGACAAACTCCTCAGAATCACTCCAGGCATCAGCCTTCCCCATAGGTCGATGCCCGGGATGACACGGCAAACTATCCCTACTGTGGGACCTACAATCAGTCCCCCACTGGATGATCGGGTTGTCCTGACTTCCCTAAATGATATGAGGCCTATGTTCCCGTAGCCTTGAGTGCCCTGAAAAGACAGAGAAAACAGGAGAAATGATAATAAAAAACCGGACCTCCTCAGAATGGCCAGCAAAAGAGATGAACATAGTCAATGATTCAGAAACTTTGGTTAAAAATCCAGTTCCCAGCTGGCACCATCCAAAGGTCTAACAGAGCGTGAATGTAAAAGAGGGTGGATAATAATGGAATGTCTCCTAACCCACTCTGCATCCATAAAACAATCCACGGCTCAAGAGTCCACAAAAGCTTCGATAAATATTCTCTGTCTCCTCACGGTCAATTCTACAAGGATTAAAGTTTGGAAGGGAAATTGGGTCTGTCCCTCTAGCGCCCCTGAATGGGCTTACAAGCCTGGCTCTCATATGAGCCATTAACCTGCATAGGCTCACCAGGAGTGGAATTTTCAGTGTGCGGAATGGGAGCTTTATGCGTGCTGCTAGAAGGATTAGCCCCGTTGCCAGCAAGAGCTAATGCAGTATATTTCTCCCTGTTTCGTTCACGGATGCGATTATCAATTTGCACTGAAGTGTGGATCAACAAATCCAGAGACAAACAAGGCTCCAATGTAGCCAGAGCGTCCTTAACCTCGTCTGCCAAAGCCTGAACGAACACTGTCATAAGAGGTGCCTCTGGCCAGCCTGTCTCTTTAGCCAAGGAGCGAAATGTGATTGAAAACGCAGCGACACTCTCAGAGCCCTGCTTTAGAGGCATTAAACGTGTAGCCGCGTCCTGGCCACAAACATCTTGATTAAACACCTTTACCATTTCTCTAACGAGAGTCTCCACAGTATTCACTACCGGTGAACTAGATTGAATAAGTGGGCCGACCCAAGTGAGTGCTGTGTCAGTTAACAGGGATAAAATACATGAAACTCGAGACTCTTCATTCACGAACTGCGAAGGCTGCGCTTTAAAAAATATCTCACATTGGGCAATGAAATCTTTACATCTTCCTGCCATGCCTCCATATCTTGTGAATAATTGAAGGTTTGGCTCTCGGGGAAGATGTACAAACTGTGCTTGTGCAACATTTTGTGTGATTTGCGTGGACAAGGCTCTAATACTCTCAGTCAGAGCTAACAGAACGTTCTCCTGTCTCTCCATGGCATTCGCCTGAAGGCGGACTCTTCCCGCCAGCTCTGCCTGTTGATTGTTCAGGCTAACAAGACCCTTGCCATAACCGAAGAGAGCAGCTTGTGGTTTGCCACAACTTTCTCTAACGCAGCTGTTGCTGACGACTCCATGTTGGCTAGAGTGTTCTGTAATGGCCGGTAGTATAGGGAGGCCAAGCACAATGACAGGGGGAAGGAGAGTAGCACGAACACAGTACAAACACAGAGAATAATTCAGACCAAGCTCAAGTACTCGCGCTTCCAAAGGACGTATAAAAGTCCGAACAATGGAAGCAAAGCGAGATAGAAAAAGGGAGAAGAAACTCCAACGATAAGAAGATATAAAGTCATACGAAACCTGACTACAGATACCTTTGGCTATAGTGCGAAGCTAAACACAGACACTCTAGTGAAGGGGGCGTACTGGACATCCTGCTTACATTTATAGATTCTGGGGAAACGCGGCCCCAGCTCAATCAACCAGCTGGGTAAAGAATTTGATGGCTTAGGAATTCGATATCGTCCCGGGACGAGAGCTACAAAGAAAGGTCCAAACAAAATGCACACCTAACACGTCGCGAGTTTGAGCCCCGGCGTACCCACCGGCAGGGGTCGGCAGCTTTTTCAGAGAAGCGCACAATTGGCTATCGCGCTACAGGGTTTCAAATTGGGAGGGGACTGCCGAATTTGGGCATATAATATATCAGCTTTGTTTGTTGTTCCAGCGCCTCCTGGTGGCCAGACGGGCGCTCGTCAGGAAGACTCTGGGTTTGTTCATGTCCGGGTATCCTCCGCCCTAGTCCTGAACTTGCGAAGATTCAACTAATGAGTGTATAAGAATCAGTGGCAGACAGGCACGTGCTTCGGAGGAGAGCCGTGAACTGTCTCACTATCCTGAGTTGGCAGCAAGGGGTCGCATACGAGCAAGCTTTGTACATAGTTCCCCAATTGGGCATTCCAGATTCGGGTGGGATTGGAGATGCCAAATTTATTAAAAAAAAAAAAAATGCACACCTAACAAACCATGACAATGGTAGCTATTTTACTATAGCTACAGCTTGACTGACACTGTTAAATGCCAATTTGGCTGTTTCAATGTGAGGACGTCCAGCCAAACTGTAAATTTGCTGATGTACCCTATTGGCGGGGTCAGTCAGAGTTTTTTTTTTAATAAATAACACGCAGAGACATTCCTTCATCCTCCACCATGAATATATTGCTACATTTTTTTTATAGATTTTGCCAGTTGAGGGAATATAACAGCCTAATTCTGTTGGAGAAAATAACAGGTTAAAAACCTCAAATTTCTGCAGGCCATGGAAACCTGAGGGATGTGTAGGTCTACAGTGTGTTTGGTAAAATGGAGGAAATAGAATATTGTCTCTTTAAGGCTGATTTGGGCGGGGGACTGCGGAGTAGAGAGTCTGAGATGCCGGTGGTAAATCCCCAAACACATTAAAGTCCCGCATAATCAAACTCTCGTCAGATACCTGGGCATTACTTCTGCCTCTCACCACAAAAATCATTTACATATTCCTTGTTCTGCACCATAAATTCTTAGAGAAGTGCACACTTATTTCCCCATAAATCTCTCCCTGGTCACTTTCGAATTACAGAGATTTATTTGTGGATGAAGCTGTCAGGTAAAAGCCCGGAAAGGGAGGGGAAAAATAACATGTGCATATTTTTATGACCCGACATGACAGGAGTTGCTGGTGTGTGCTATCTGCTGATGCCTTTTGTGTTGGCAAATGCTCTGGTGGGGGTCCCTGAGTGAGCTGCTCACAGGCGCGCCACATTTCGGTGCACTGACAGCTCCTTTCGCCCAATCTCATTTGTTCCATCTTGGGGAGGGAAAAAACATCCGCCAAAAAATAATCTTACTGTTCTCAAAAATTGTGTTTTGATTGAAACGGTCTATGCAAACTAAGCACACTTGGAAAACTGAATGAAATTTTCATCATACGAAAGACAGAGCCTCTGTCTCACTCTCTTTCTCACCCTCTCTCTCTCTCGCTCTCTCTCTCTCTCTTTTTTTTCTGGCCCCCAGCCAACTCATCCCGGGAGTTGGGGACTGTATCATCTGGTTAAATCAGGGACGACTGGAGATGTAGTTGGTGTTCGGATTCCTTTATTTCTTTGTTCCGGGATTGTCACGTTGAAGGGCTGATTCATGTAGGGCTCGGGCACATCCATTAATTTCATGTAATTCGGCTTTTATCTCGGTCTCAGGGAAGACTATCTTTGCTGCTGTCTCCGTTCTTACCCAGCATCCTTTGTGCCTTTAGACTGCCCCCCCATCCCATCCCATCCCATCCCACCTTTACTCCTGCCTCCCCCGCTCTCCCTACTTTCTATGCAAGAAAGCAACAAATTCAAACCCAGGACAAACACACTGGGAATTGTGGAGTAGTCGCTGCAGTCACTGTCACAGGAGGTTTATATATAATGCACGTTTTCCTCTGTTTTAAATGACATCCTCCACATTCCTCAGCCTTGTTACTGGCTCTGTCACCTGAGTGGGAGCAGATGCTGGGTCTGTCATTAGGCTCTTGGCTGCACTGAAATATGCAATTGAGAAATGATCATGAAGAAGAAAAAACAGAGAGCTGGCTCTATTTATTTGAGCTCCTTTCTTATTTTGTTTTGAATTGCATCTATGTACCGGGGACCAATATTTTCTGCCTCACTCCTAGGTTTGATTCAATTTGAAGTTATTGTTTTTTTTTCTTCTTTTTATTAAGGAGAAATATTGTTGGAATTTTGCGTGTGAGGGTGGGGGCTGACATAGTGTAATGATGAAATGAGTAAATTCATAGACAAGTACAGTTAACTCACAAGCTAACGGCTATAACAGTTAGCCTGGGAGTGGGGGTACAATTATCATTCAAGTATTAATATGAAGATAGATAACAGGAACAGCTTTCCATTTGCATATTCTTAGGGGGGTGGGAACATGGTTTATTCCCTCATTCCCCCTTATTAGCAGTCTGGTGTGGGACCGCCCACAGCTCGTCCAGCTGAGAGAGGCGGAGGTGAACCCAGAGGGGAGGGGCTCTGCTCCTTGGGGCCCAATCGAGAAACAGGGGCGACTCAGCATGGAGATAATGCCCCAAACACACAAAGTCACATGTTTCAGAATGCACACACACACAGAGATGCACATGCGCACTACAAATGCTCATACATCGGTACATACACACTCCTCACACTGGGTGTATGCAGTGCACACATACAAATAACCATGCAGTCATGCACAGAAATGCACACATGGTTGCACATGCCTGCTCAAACCCACCAACACACACACAAACACGCACACATGCATGGATATGGGTGCGCCCTTATGGAAACACACTCATATAGACACACCGTCCACCGCTGCTCTTACAGTGTGTGCCACTCATACCATGGCTACAAATTATATTTACATTTTCTGCAACAAAAAATAATTTTATTTTGACCTTAGTTTTCTGGAAAACTATTTATGACTGATGAGAGCTCTTCTCCATCAAAAGTGCCCTTCATGAACTTTGAAGGCAGCAGGGCTTTCTCACATTTATTTTGCCGGTTTTATTTTTTCCAATGAATGTATCCTGGTAAGATTTTCCGAACAGTTTTTCTCCGAGTGTCACGGCTGGTATATTTTGAAATGCCCTGTCGGTACTCGTGGTCTTGTTTTCAGGTGTCTTGTGTTATTGTAAATGTCCATATTTCCCCTTTTGGCCCTCAAATTGCTATTGGATGACTGATCCCTTTGTTGAAAAAAATAAAATAAAATACTTTCATTAAAAAAAAAAAAAATGTTAGTTTCACTGAGCATCTTGAGTACATGGGAAAGTATACTGTTGTGTGCGAGTAATAGTGTGTTAGTCAGTCAGCCATGAATATGATATGGTTACTGCCTCGTAACTCCAGTGTAACAGTAAAGTGAAAAAAAAAGGACAGAAAAATTGAATAAATTAATAAATAAAATCTCTATCCCACTGAGTATCTTGAGTATTTTATTTACACTTCAACATCTTATTTCTATCACGTTTTCCAATACAAATCAAAAATCTTGCCAACAGTGCACAAATGTAGTATCATCTGGCTAATTTTGATGATTTACTAGTGGGGTAACAAAAATGTCACTTTTCTGTATTTGAGTCTTATCAGAAGACTAAAATACTTTTTAAGTCAAGCATTTTTAGCAATTTGAACACCATCAGGAAATTGGCCTTCCTTCTCCAATTCTCTCAAAAAACACCAAGATGCTTGTAATGACTACACACTGGCAATCAGTATCATGCATAATGCACAATGATTAATAATTAGCCTCTGAACCATAGCAGTTAAGTAAAAAAAAAAAATGTAAAAAAGCACACAGCATTTGGCTGCGATCGATGCCAAGGAGCAGTCAAGCCCTCTCCACAGTTTGCGATTGTAAACGTGCCAGTGTTCCTCTCTCTGCGGGGGTGACGAGACGAGCGACGTTGTTCTAACAGAGCTGACATATGTAAAAAACACCTGGACGGGGCCCGTGCTGGAGCGGGCTGGGGTCTAAAGCCCCCCCTCCCATCCCCCCCCCCCCTCCCCACCTTTGCTCTCTCGCCGCTTCAGGTTAATTTCGCTAATCGCGCTGCTCCTGCCAGGCTCTGGCCGGCCTCTGCCATCGCCCGCTGAGCGCCGCTAGCAGCCAGTGATTCAGCGCCAGCGAAACGCCATTAATTCTGCCGAAATGAAGGCTCACATATGTAAAATGTCCGCCGCAGAGGCAGGTAACTGCGCACGGAGGAATACGGGGTTGGGGGGGAGGGGGGAGAGACGCAGACAAAGGGGATGAGGTAAAAGAAAAGGTCCTTTTTAAAAGAAAAGTTGGCAGACTGTACTTCATCACCGGGGTGAGGCTCAATCTACCCCCCCGACACACTGATACACCACTCAAATCACCCCCCCCCCCACTCCCCCCGGCTTCACACCCTGAAGCTTCAAGGTTCTGGTGCCAGAAAAGGTCACTAGCCTGATTTATTGAACATTTATTGAGACTCTTTGGCTGACTGATGTGTCAGAGTTTTTGCGCTTCCAGGTCTGAGGAGGACTGAGCAGCCGGCCGCCGCGATGCAACGCACCACCCTGTAATGTTACTGTTCACCTGCAGGGAGCGCTGTGCTCACTTCCTTACCTATATTGTCATGGCCGTAAATGTCCACATTACCTGAATGGTTTTGTAGATCAAACTGACCGGTGACTTTGTGTGTATTTTGGTGTTTGAGCAAGTACGTGAGTGCGCGTATACCTTTATGTGCGTCGCCTGAGCAGGTGTGTGTATGTTTTCATTGGTGAGCACGCTTGTTTATGTGCATGTGTGTACTTGTATGTGTACGTGAGCATTTTCTGTTTGTGCATAAATGTGTTGTATTGTGTTTGTGTGTGTGTGTGTGTGTTCATGAGTGTTCATGATCCTACCTGTAAGCACGGGCCTGCATTGACAGCACAATATGAGAAATGTTTTGAAGTGTGCTCATATGTAATACTCAATAACGATGGATTTATAACGGAACATTTTAATGTCAATCACAGTAGCACATTGTGTATGCATTTCCACTATTTTCTTTTAAAAGTAAGAGAAGAATGGACATTTTATTCACCAGGGCCAAAGCGGAAAGGACTCAAGTCCACTCCACATATACTCGCTACATTAAAGCTTCTCTCCTTGTATCCTCATTTTTAAATTGTGGTGTTTCTCAAAATTGGCTAATATGTGGAGTCATTTGTTGCCAACACTTGTTTTCGCAGACGAGCCCATAACCAGCAGCACTGCGCTCACCGAGGGCCCTGTGTCCCGATGCTCAACCCCACTGTGATGTACTTCAGCTGCAATTAAACCGCAGCTGTTTCTAAATTGACTGGATTGTCGCTCTAAAGCCAGTGGGCAGCAGCCTGTGTGTTTTGGCAATGTGCCTCACTTATCGCAGTGGCTACACTCGCTCAGTTAGGTTTCTATGGGCAAACAGGGGCAATAAGGGTAGTAATATGGGCAATAATCAGGTATGGGGTACTGCAGTTCTTACCTCTCACTTGGCGACCAGGGAGGAACTCCACCAATCACACGGCCTTTTGAATAAAGAATAATCCTAATGGCGCCAGGTGCCTATACTCTCTGCTGAAACACTGCTGTCACAATATTATTGGCAAACTACCGTGCTATCAAGATTATCTGAAAGATAAAGATTATCTGAAAGATGTGTGTGTTTTTAGGGTTAGAGTGAAGTCATGCTGGACAGTAGATGTCCTGGGAACAACTGATTTTGCAGAGTGCAGAAAAGCAAATACATACCTTCCTTATACATTTTGGCAGTCACGTGATGCCTAAGGGAAACTGAAGACCCCAGTGCTAAGAATACTTAAGTAAAAAAATGTCCATTTTGAAAAAAAATTGTGAAAATGAATCAGTAACTACAAAAGATGTTTTCCTATACTTAGCTCTCGATGTGTGAAAATGAGGCTAACTGTGAGTACTTCTAGCGCTAGCCTCTTCAAATGTAAAAATAAAATAAAATAAATAAATAAAATCTCTACAGTTGCAGTTGAATAATGTGTGGCTGTCAATGATGGAAAAAAGTCAGCAAGCAGGTTCCCATCATGTGAGAACTTACCTGAAACAGGACATGTCCACTCATCAGATGAGCAGCTGTAATTCTGTTGTAATGGGGTGAAAACCATCACGGAACTTAGACACAGAAACACCCCATCCTTTCCTGTAAAATACTGTTTACTTGAATGCTGTGCAGTCCTTTCATCACCTCACTAACAATTATTTTTTTCCATCTGTGTATTTTTTACTTTTTTTTTTTTTTTTACATCCAGATATCAATAAAATAACCACACTGAGACTAAGTGCACATCCACTTAACTTTTTTGAAACAGATTTCCTGCAGTTTGCCCGATGTGAGATTTGGGTGCCGGAGAAATGCAGTATGAAGTCACGGAAAAAATAAATATAAAACGAAGTGAGCACAAAATGGCAGACGCACTTTTGGAAGCTGTCAGTGCTTGTGTGTAAGCCAGAGACCAAGTGTTGCATATGGGAAGGATTGGAGCCAGTATGTAGAAGTTTTTCACGCAAGCTAGTCAGACAAAAAGAAGAGGATTTTTGAATTTTTGGAACTCAATGCAAAGCATTCATTGCTATGCCTGCACCAACCATAACTTCATACACCCTAAAAGTTGATCGTCGGTCCCCACATACAGCTGATCTTATCTGACCTTAGCCTTTGAGCGGATGACGGCCAAAACCTAATAAGTTCACTGTCCCTCTGCGAGGAGTTACCGTATCTGATCAGGTGAAAATCTCTCTGCTTCTTCAGTAGCCCTATATATCGCAGAGAGAAGATATTTGCGATGGACGATGTGATGGACCCATGCATGGATGGACAACCGAAAAAGAGTACGCCTCCTGCCCATTGAGAGGGTGAAAGTTGTTGAAACACTTACAATAAGAGGTGGACGCTCCGGGGGTCAGAGAGTACAGCTAATCCTGCCATGTTTTACCTCTGACACTGCTCAGCTGGCAGAATTCACAAACTAGCTCAACCACCTCCCTGAAAGGTTGTTCTATTATTAAATCGAGGTTGTCGGTGCACTGAGGAGGAATTTTTCTGTCTGAACCTGGCTCAACTCTGCTTACAGTAGTACATTAGAAATAGTGTTGCTTTGCAACAGCACGAGAGACCGGCGATGGTATTACATTAAGCTAACGGTTCAGAGGAATTATAATTGTGAATCAGTAGAGTGAGAATATCTGCTGTATGCTTGAACTTCCTGCCCCATTCACAGCTCAATCACCCATCGATTATTCTGTTTACTGCAATAGTGATGAATCTGAGTAATTTCTTTTGATAGTTTACTCTTTTTAATTTTGAAATTTTAAAGAAAAGAAATATTTGGGTTCCTTTTTATCTTTAAGAATTAGTGAATATTAATTTAATTTTATATCTCTTTTAACATTTATTTTGCTTGGTAATTTCCCAGCAATTACAACTTAACTTCACTGCAGCAAACTATACAATTAAATGGTTTAATGATGCGCTGTCCTGTAGCTCACTGCCATTGATTTCATGTGCCTGAGGGCAGAGAGCGATATTAAACCCAGCATAAAGACATTAACCAATACTGCAGATCGCGAACCTACAGAGAGCAGAACAGAGATGGCGGTACAGGTGTACTGTCAGTCTGTGATTAAAAATAAGTAAATAAATAAATAATCCTTCAAATGACCTTTGTGTCTTGAAGACATAGGAACAAGCACTTTATTTATTTTAATAACGCACAGTTTGTCATTATTGGTTTGTTAAAGGCACAATGCTGAAATAAGAGTAGATGATATGAAAGTGCGCTATAATGTGCATTTGACAGTATTAGCATAATTGTGAGTAACAGAGGATGAACAGAACTGAAATGTGCAGCAATCTATTATGTCATCATGGTAATTTTAAGACAAGATTAATGCCTGGTGTATAATTTCTCAGTGCTTCCATTCAGAGGCAGATCCCTGTGAATATGAATTATACGCTGCAGTTAATCAATGAATTATCTTCCACATTTTAGGAAACAATTGATAATTTAATGGCAAATTAATTGACCAACACTGTCCAGCTGATCCATCAAACAGGGAAAAAAGTTTTTCAATAAAAAACAGACTTTATCTTAATCACAAGAAGAAATTTTATTTATTTATTTTTTGCAGTAATCAGGGGGATAAAAAACATAAAACTACCCAGGACTTATATCACCACTACAAAAAAAGTTTGCACAACACAGTTAGACAGAGTAAGGAAAGAAATGGATTAAATAACAACATTTATAAAATAAATTTATGAAAGGAATTCTCTTTATAGGTTCTGAAATACTCGGCAGAAAGTGCAGGTTCTAATGAATACTCTCATCAGAGAGTACTCTCAGACTGTGGATCTTCAGCATACTTTGTTTAAAATCAAATAATTAAAATTATTTATAATAAAAATCTCTAATGAAGCCCAATATTGTTGCGAAAACAAACAAAATCATTTATTAATTTTACTGCAGTATATTAAAGAAAAGTAGTTGGTGATTAAAGTTTTGATGTTCATTGCATAATAATTCAAGACTTGAAAGTAATCCATTATTTCATTTACAGACAAAACACTCATGTTTACTGACACAGGGGAATTTTATTGGTGGCACCATCTCATTTGTTTTCATTGTTTGGGAACAATATGTCAGCATTTCCTATTTTTAACCCCACTCACCGTTTTATGTTACGATTCTTGATTCCCCAGACAGAAGGAAAATGGTTATTCATTTGCATAAACCGAAAAGGTTGAATATGCAGCCGCCCTTTCCGTTTTAAATGGTACGTTGACATTTTACTATAGCGATGTCAGCAGAACTTAATTATGAAGTTATGGCACATTAATGCACAATATGTGTGTTTGTTCACTGTTACAGCCTCTGCAAATTAGGGACCTCTATTTAACAAAACACAATGAAACTATAGACTCTGTGTGTGTGTGTGTGTGTGCGTGGGTGTGCGCGCGCACGCATATGTGCATGTGTGTGCCGGTGTGGCTGTGTGTGTGCGTGTGAATGCATACATGTGTATGTGTCTATGCGTATGTGTGTGCATGTGTGTGTAGTGTACATGTTAGTGTGTGAGCATGTGTGAGTGTGTGTGTGTGTGCATGTTTTTATGTGAGCATGTGCGTGTATGTGTGCGTGTATGTATATATGTGAGTATCTGAGCTTAAATGAAAGTTATTTAAATTTCTCGTCTAAGTTTCGTTAATTTTTATAATCCAGTCCAAACTGACCTATTAAGCAGTGAGCACTGGTGCATCCTTTAGTGCTGGAGCGTAATTTCACCTGGTGTAATACCTGCGAGGGGGGGGGGGAATGCACTGCAATTAAGAGCTGAGCTCTTTAAATCAGCTCCGTCTGCACATAAGGACGAGGGAGTTCTCCAGGAAAATAATGGTTCACAACACTATTGCTCGCACCTCGTGAAATATTTTGAAGGAAGTTATAGCACGTTTAATTCTAAAGGTAGGCCAGTGCATCCATTCCTGCCAAATATACTACAACCTTATGGAGCGTAAGATGAAAAAATATGCAATCTGATTCATCAGAAGAGTCTTAATGCTGATATCAGAATCAGAACTATTAACTGAAAGCAATGGGATGTCCGTACATGCTGGCTTAGAAATTTGGAAGACATTACAAAAATGTACTCAGATGGTCCATGGATGGTAGAAGTAGAACGAGACAATAAAAGGAGGGGGACACCAAGAAGAAAACTATGGGGCCCATAGTGACAAGGGCTGTGCCAACCGTCATTATCCTGAGCTGCTATCCTGGGGTGCCTTTCCCAAAAGCACGGTTGCTAACAAAGTTCGCAACTTACATAGTTCGTCCATTCATAGTCAATGGGTCCAACTATGTAAGTTAGCATCTGCGAATTTGGGAAACGCACCCCTGAGCAGCTAACAGGGATTCTCTGGGAGGACCAATAGGCCTCTAAATTTGGTGCCAGCTTCTGGTCTCATCCATTTCATTAGCCCACTGATTCATTTGATATGACATGTTTGATGGGGAAAAAAATGACATGTTTGATGGAGTCATGAACTAGGCTGAGAATGTCACCCATCTCTCATTTAGTATATTTGCTCACCATATTACATGCACATTGTTAGGTCAAAAACATGCACAAAATGAATAAATGCATTCATAGATAAATTGTTGGCTACATTTTCTGTAACGTAATTGCCAGTAAGCTAGCTAGCCATTTTACCCAGATTAGACTGCAAGGTCCTGTTTCATGTAGCAGCATTACTGACCTAAGGTGTGTTTATTGGCGCTCGACTACACGGCTACGACCATGCGACTACGGCAAAAAATATTTTTGTCGCTTGGTGGGTTTGTTGAGATGCGACTATGACTACACACGACAACAAATTTCTGGTTTGGGCCTGGGGTCCTCGGGCATTTCCATTATGGCACCAGTCCATTCAACACTAGTATGTTGGTTGGCTGAGGACATTATTGTAAGTGGAATTGCTTGCAATGCAATTTTATGGCGTACATATGATCAGATCGAGTGCAGTCGTATATTTTTCCGTACTAATTCGACCAGGCGTTCCACATCTTCAACGCTGAGAACTCCTTTTCGGGGCATTTTCTTGGGTAAAAATGCCCAGAAAGCACTTGTTGTCTCACTGAGAGTGAAAAAAAATGCAGGGAATACCCTGATTTAGTCGCGCAACAACGTTCTGGAATGCCTCATCGAGCAATCTGATTTTTTTGTTGCATAGTCACATAGTTGTGGTCGCGCACTAGTAAATATCGCATAAGAAAAGCACAAATAGCAATAAAAAAATTGTTGTAGTTGCATAGTTGTAGCCGAGTAGTCGAGCGCCAGTAAATGCACCTTTAGCTGGGTAACTGCATTGGCTAAAACCCTGAGACCTCCAATGTCAGGAAAGCGTACTGAAGTAAGACAAACAGTTCTGAATTTACTTAGCGGAGTTAAGCAATCCTGTTTTGTCAAATACCTGCCAGCTTAAGAAAAGAACTTTGTGTCCAGGGATATTCTGTCACAACATCAGTCGTGCATAGAGCGGTTGTCCGTCCGGCTTCTGGACGAACAGTCCGGCCTTTCAGCGCTGTGTCTGACGTTCGCCGCAACATCGGGATGGATGATGATTTGTCCTGATTTTTATTAAAAAAATAGAGAGCCCTCATAAATTCGCTCTCAAATATGTACTTAAGTAGCCTGTGTCTTGGGTACTGCGAATGAAGTCTGTGTATTTACTCACACCACTGGCACTCTGAAAGTGCACATTTATGAGGGCACCCTTATTTACTTTCAACGCAAATCCTGCTTGTAATTGGCTGCTGCACTTGTCAATTATCTTCTACATCATTGGTTTAATGTGTAAAGAGAGCCGCTTGACACTGCTTGCTTGGCACCGAATGTAATAGGAGTGTTTTAAATTAGTACCTTTCTGAAACGGGAGTCCTCGGTTTTTTTCTTCTGTCTTCCTCTTTGGTTTTGGGCATCCTCCTGAGGGGAGTCATGATAGTGCCCACCCAAGTCATGCTGTCAAACGTGTATCCTAAGGGCACAAGAAAAACAGCTTCTTTCGTCCAATCAGCTTTTGATGCTCTTGCTTGTTTGCTTTAACTTGCAAAACAAAATCAAATAGGACTACTTACCCGTTCCTGGAGAGAAACAATGGGGTTTGCAGAAATTTTATTCTGAGCTCACCCTCTGAAATCATATGGCACGTACAGTTATGATACTCACGGCCAGACAGATAAGCCAGAAATAATAATAAAAAATAAAAAAAGAAATAAGAAAATGTAGCCATGTCAAAACATGAATGCCATGTGCCTATTGCAAAATCACAGCAAGATGGTTATGCTTAATCATCTATGGGAAAACACTACATGCTAAGGAGGTATATATCAATAATATGTGAATAATATCAAAGATTCTCTAAAAACCACGGCAATATATGTTCCCACTCAGCTACTGCATTTGTGGTGTCATAGCGACCTCGTTATTTTGATGCGGCACATGCGTTTATGCTAATTCAGTGAATTATTGATGATTCTAGTATTGTCAGTCACTGCCCAGCAAAAACACGGGGACATTAGCCGTTCATAGCTGGAGCCCAATCGCAGTCTTATGGCTGTGCGGAAGGCCTTCGTATGGGTCTCGGCTAGCGCTTTGCTCATTTGGAACTTGTCAAATCCCTCATTGTACAGCGTGTGCAGAACTTGATGGTTAAGGTTATGTCAAAGCCACGCAATTTAAATGTGTCATGCTTGCTGATAGACTGATGGACTTTCGCTTGTAAATAACCACTGCGTGCGTACATATATGTGTGTGACCTTGATTGTGCATTTGTATAACATCATTTTAGCATGCAAGGGTAGTGAAGGGTCTCCTTTCGGAGCACTAAAACAGAGAGATGGTGTGCTTGGAGAGGCTTATGCAATAAAGAAGGAGACAAATGAAGGCTATGTATTCACATTCATTTCATGAACCAAAGTTTCAGAAACAAAGACAAAGAGATGATTAAAACTGTTATATTATCTTTTTCTTGTAACTGAAATTGAATCCTTCTCGGAAAGATTTTTTTTTTTTCAATCAGATTATGATTGTGTTCACTGTCAAGCTCATACTGTTAAAAAATTCAGGTAAGAATTGATAGTTTCAATGGTCTCAAAGCGTGATAAACGCTGAACTTTAATTATCAGTCAAGTTTAAGGCAGTGAAAATGAAGGGCAAATGGACAAACGTAAAAACAGGCTTGTTATTTAGTTTCACATCAAGCCTAGGTGCAGTTCTACATCAAAAAATAGCAAATGCACTGATGCTGACCCTTGGCCATCTGTAATTCTACACCACTGTCCTTAGTCTCCACAAAGGACACATTTGTGGTCTTGGGGACGGAGAGAGTGATGTCGGTGCTGTGGAATAAACATAGCATTAGCCTCATGCCTCAGGGCCTGCCAGAGCCTGACAGAGACGTGTGATGTACAGAGACATTAAAACAGAGCAATGATCGGGGGGGTTAATGCATTACTGATGTAAGTGAGGGAGGGGAGGAAGGGTACTTAAGACTGCTTTGCCAGGGTACAGACTGTGGCAGCTTGGAGGCCCGGTGACTGGAGTTATCACGTCGGCAAATCATTTTCATTCACCGGTGTCAGTGGCTTGTTTTTTTTTTCCCTTTTTTTTTTTTCCTGGGCCCCCTGATCCATCAGCCATTACGGCATTAATGAAGTAACCTGGCATTGTTATTGACTGGCTTGTCAGAGCCACTGCCTAGTCTCTTAATAGGAGCCATTGGTCTTGAGTTAAAAATGGGCTGAGCCCGGAGTTACCTCAGTTGCAGGCTGCATTCCAAGTGCCTTTCGGGGGGGCTGGGGGGAAGGTGGTGGTTTCGCCATCCAGGGGTTATCACTGGCTTTGCCATTCAAGTGGTCTGAATCTCAGAGAAGTTCCTGGAAAATATTTATTTTTTCTACACAGCTGTCATTCCATAAAAAGTGATGTAGGTGCTGTTTGGGTGTTATTTTATATTCTAGAGTGCATACTGCTTCAAGTCAAGTTAATTTGAATAAACATGCCGGATTATTATTGAATGTTTTTGTTACTTGATAGCAGAATTATTCACCAAAATGCACAGCACTGTGCAATGCTTTTTTTTTTCCCAAACTGAAGCGCTGTCGACTGTGAAAGCTGGAGCTGGAGTTTCTCACTGTTGGATTCCCTCTTACTTAATCTCTGTGAATTAGAACATGTAATGTATTTCTGTAGCGCTGCTCTCTTATCTTGTAGCTGCTGTCTTTTCAGGGGAAGAGGCTCCTGGTTTAGTCGTAAATAGAATGCTGTCTCCAGCCAGCCTGCTCGCTAAAATATTTTGTGTTATGCAGCAGAGGAGTACCTTACAGCCAAAAGAAAATCTCTCTGATGCCTTGCTCTAAAAAAAGGGAAAAGGTGGTCTTACTGTTACAGTCATTTCCCTTGATTTATGGGAGCTAGTTTAATTGAGCAAATTTCTGACCTGTGCTTCTAGTATTGCCTCATTGGGCTGTTTGAAGATAAGAACGTGCCACTCAGTTTCCATGACACTCTCTGGGGAATCCAGTCGAAAGAAACAAACATAAAAATTGTGAGCCAACATTGATAATGAAAGGGAACTATTAATGCTGAGCTGAATGAACTTTGTAAGGGCTGTCTGCCTGCGTAAACTCTGAAGGGTTGAGCTTGAGGGTTAAGATAAGAATTGAAATTCACCCTAAGTGCTCGACTTGCACCAAAACCACACCAGGGCCACATAAATCAGTGGCCACATAAGTACATTTCTTATTAGACTACAGGGATTGGTTCCTCAATCATTGTGCATTAATGCTGAACAGATATCTACAAATGAGGCTTAATGACATACTTAACCTTTCAGGGTCACTCATTTGTGATTAGAATGTTCTTAACACATTCCAATGTTGATATACCAGTCTGAGCAATAAATGTGAAATGTTTAAAGTGTTTTAAATAGCACCAAAGAAACTAGTACATTTTTTTACAACACACTGCATTCATTTTGGATTTTTTAATCCTTGTTAATTAAACTAATGCATGAAGCACCATAGTTCATTGGAGTTTGGAGCATTTTTTGTTTTGGCTCTGCAGTCTGTCGCACTTTGAGTTTGGAAGCAAAAAATGACTTTGAGTTTGAGGTGTCAATTATAAGCTTTACTTGGGTATTTACATCCATATTGCATGAACCATTCAGAAATGACGGCACCTTTTGTGCATAGTCCAGCCCCATTTTTAGGCTCATAAAATAATTTTATAGAATAAACATTCTTGAACTGAGTAATCAAAATTTCACGACACTGTACCAGCCAGGCAAATTGGTTTTGTTTTGGAGAAATATTGCATGCCTAACACACAAAGATAGAGAAAATTATTTTCTTCTGACAGATGTTCTGTTTTGCTCGTGAACATTATCATGAATATTACTCTTTAAACTCTTTTCAGGCAGTATGCAGAACTTGAAGTGCTTATTACACAGTACTGCTCAGATGAAATTTGAAAGAAGGACATGTTTATGATGTCACTTGCACTTGGAATGCCAGTAAAGATGCGTGGTGGTTATGGAATGTGGGTGAAGGATAACTTATGTTGTTTGTGCAGTATGCAGATATTTCTACAGCAAATATTTAAATGCAAATATAGTAGGTTCTATTTTCTGTTCTTCTATGGAAACACAGCCTTTCTCTTCACCATAGAATGTTATTATTCAGCTGTAGAGACTGAAAATGTGGCACTGACCCGTGACAAGGAGAATACGTCCTGCCCTTTTGTAACAACCAAGGACGCGATCTTTTGTAACTGACAGGGACATTTTATTGGGAAAATACAACCAAAATCAATTGAAATTAGAATACAAAAGAAAATGGTATTTGACAATTGACTCATACTAAGTGATTCGGAATTGTGAAATGCAAACATAACATTCAGGCTTTCTGACAGAGGGGGAAACAGAAAAATAAGTTTACCAAACACAAAGTTACCATTGCATTGGTAATCGCAGTGTTCACAGCCATGTTAACTTAAATCATGATTCTTGATTTTTGTCCTCTAACGTCCTGGAATTCCAGAGGTATAACAACAGGCTGCTGGCATGAAACGAGTCTCAGTCATTGATGAAGCCCATTTTTTGTACTTCATTACATTTCAAGGAGAAGCACACAGCAGGTCTGACTGTACAAAGGGACACTGCCGAGTGTGATTATTCCTGTTTGAATTCTGTTTAGGAGGAAAACATAACTTCGCTGAGGCCTAATTTTTTGTGCAGCTCAATTTTGTGTTCTTGTACTTCTGTCGTTTTGAAGAAACTTCATGAAGAGAGAATACATAAACCAAACAATCCTATTTGTTTGGCACGGAAAAGTCCTGAGTATTTTATTTATTTATCTGTTTGTTTGTTTGTTTGTTTCTTAAGTTTCTGATTTATGAACATTTTTGATAATAATCATTGATCTTTCGACACTGCCAGCACTATTATTTTGTAAAAAGAAAGAATGGAGCTTCCAGTTTTAGGCACAGAATAAATTTCATTCTGTCTTAATTCCTTCTTTTTTTAACACTTGAATGTCTTTTTTTTTAGCAAAAAAACCCCCCACAATTTACATAAACGGCCGAGAAAAAAGAATTGATCTTTTTTTTTTAATTGACAAACTGCTTTGTTTTCAAGTGGTCTACATATATCAAGATTCATCACAACTAGTGAAGCAGCTTTTGATCATGGAAAAGAAAAAAGAAAAAAAAATGTAAATTCCATCTTTACACATGTGGGAGGTGCACCAGAGCGCAGTTTTCTGGTTTGTTTGACCCTTCTGTGTCAGAAGATCCACAGCTGCACCCACCACCATATAACAGTGAGAGGCTGATTGATGGAATGTATTGTCAGTGGTGAGGGAAAGTGAGGCACTGTTCACAAAATCTAGAGCTTACAAAATTACACATCCAATCAACCCAGCCAAGAATCAAGATTTTGAATGCAAGTCTGGAGACTGCCAATAAATTAATAAATTAATTAATAAATAAAACTGGTATGCGGAATTCTGGCAGAATTTCACAATGGTATTGTTTCATTTATATATTATATTTACTGTGGTAAAATTTGCATTCATTTGGAGAGAGTAAATTATTTCACTACCGGTCATGCCATTACATTTCAATATTGATTCCATAATGAATGCCAGCCTTCTTTTCAAGCTATTTATGGTACCAAGCATGACTTCATCTCTCCAATCAGCATCGGTAGCATTTTTCAATAAACATAAGCCTTGCATGCATAAGGTTGCTTGCCGGCTTTAATAAATTAGAGATGGAACATGAACATGTTCAGCCTGTCCTTGAGCTCAGAAAAGACCATTCACTCACATAAATTACGAAAGATTACACTATAAAAATAACTACATTGTATAATGTAGTTATGTGGCGTCAGTAGTGCTTCAGGTCGCGTTTAGCATTGCTGAATTAGCGCTTAGGTCTCGCAAAGGGGCAATAGCATGGACAGATAGCTCAGCTCCTCAAAAAGGAACAGCATATTGGTAATGCACTGGGCACAAACTGACAAGGGGATGTATTAGCTTTTATGAGGCTGATTCCCTGTAAGCTATTTCTTTTTTTTGTTGTTGTTTTGTTTTGTCCAGAAGTCAATTGATTGCACCCATGGAAAACCAACTGCTCTTCCTGACTCTCATACCTGGCCCTTTAAAATGCTGAGGCTTCTCGTGATCTTTCCGGTCTCCCCCACCTGAAGCACACAGCCAGCCTCGCCGCTTATACTACCTTCATTTCAGGGTTGGGTTCAATTACTTTTTCAATTACAATTACAATAATTGTAATCAATTACTTTCGTAATTGTAATTTAGTTTTAATAGAATTTTTTATCAAACAGTTATTGCAACCGTAATTGAACATTCAGTCCTGAAAGTAATTGTAATTACAATTACAATCATTGTCATTGAAAAAAGTAATTGAATCCAACCCTGCTTACTTTTTTGTGTTCATTATTCACAGGCCAGTTTTTTTTTTTTTTTCTTCCAGTTGTTGTGACATCTGGGATTATTTTTTTTCTTCTCTGCACGTTAAGTTTATGGGCCCAGACCAGAGTTGGCCAGAAAGTTTTCCGGAAGACTCACCTGCTTTTACTTTGACTCAGTATTCAAGGTAAGATCTTTTCTGGGACAGAAAGTGTTGTCTACAGACCTGCTGACCCTGCTCTGGTCAGCCGTCCTCTGACTTTTTATTTAATGTCCCTTTTGAATTAAAGTTTGTAAGTGTGTTCATTAATTCCTCTCTGGGTTCTGTAAATAAATGTGTCTTTTTTGGCAGCTTTGAACGTTGAGTATGCCTTCATTATTTTCGGCCCTCTGCGGCCATAATATCAACTTATTGTACAGAATGTTCCGTGAATTAAAGACAAACCTCCATAGTCTGTGATTTTTGTTAAAAAGGAGGACGACTTCCACTTGCTACAGACAGGTCTAGGCTACATTTCCTCTATTATTGATGCCAAAAATGGTTGATCTATTTAATAATAAATAAATGAATAAATGTCATAAATGGTTGATTTGAAACTTAATTTCTTCATTTGTATACGGCCAATTTCTGCCCATAATTTCAAATAAAGAAGAGAGCTCCCCACCGTTTTTGTTAGTTTGCCTGGGTAAAAAAAAAAGTAGATTTCAGGATGGCTTTTAAAAATTAAAATTCATATTTTTGACATGTATTTTTACTGATTACGTAGGCAGTGGTAGAGAGGTCAGAGGGGGAAGGTTTTAGCTAGAAAAACAATCCGCGTCAATTTCGGGCCTGACAAAGTGCCATTATGTTTTCGGGCCCATCGCGAGTGCAGGAATAAAACAGGCGTAATTACAGGTTCCAGCGATAATCTCATTTATTCATCACCAACTGTGTGTTCCAGCTTTTGACCTTTACATTAGAAGCCACCAATAAAGCCAAAGATGCATTATTTATGACAGAGAATGACAGCTGGAGAGGTGTATTTATGGACGCATTATTAAAAACAATTAATTATGTAAATGGGAGGGGGGCACTGACTTGCTGTGATTGAACAGCTGAGATGGCCAAACTACTTACAGCGCCAGAGAGACACTTTGACCACTGCAGGCCTTCTGAAATGAGACTAGTCTATTTCACTTCTGCACCAGCCGCTAAAGACTGATGTACAAACTGAACAAGCTGTAACGAACTGATCATTAAATTAGAGGGAAGTTTGAGGACGTGCACTACAGCACATTAGAAGAAATGAAGATATGCGCAGGGCATCACAACAGAGAGGCATTCAGTCAGAATTAATAACTGAAATAATTGTCATGTCTGCATTTCTTGTTTGACATATTGGGGCTGCTGCTTGTATAATGCTATGCGAGAGGGAATGCCAACCAACAAGAAATATTGGCTTGCAGTCCGTAAAAGTGGATATTCATCTCTTGAAAAGTGAGTTCTTTGTTTTTTTTTTATCTTTCTTATCATATCTCTTTAGAGTATCTTTTTGATGGAGTGCTTGTGGAATGTATAAAGCAGTGTCCATCAGTGTTTGGTAATGTTCTGGTAATTTTACCAGATACTTACAAATTCAAAAGAACATTTAACCCTGATCAACATGACCTCACATATGAGTGAATTAATGAACTTTACATGTGTGAAAATATTCAATGTTAGGAAACCGATTACTGAAAAAAATGAATTTGTATTAGGTTGCAATTCATCGCAGTGACATGGCTTGACTAGGCCTTGAGGAAAATTTAACGCAAATAGTAATAAAACATATTAAAAAGCAGTACAACTGACTGCACTGCATGCCATTTTGATTCCCTTGTGCCACAATATAAAATGTCAAGCTACTTGCATGTCTGATTTCAAACTTCTAATACAGCCATGGCCAGTGAAAAAGTGATTTCCATAATAATTTTTGCTTTGAGTGCCAGAACCTACTGACCAATTTATTAGCGGGCATCTGTGCGGCTTTGTGGCTGTCGATATACAGCGAGGTCCTATTAGACAGTGACGTGGTATGAAATGGTTTGAAGTTCCTTCAAAGTTCACATACTATGTACCCAAATACCCTCAAATTAAAGCGGACCGTCCATACTTTACCTCTTATCCATAGTTTTCAGATCCAAATGAGCTGTAGAACAGCGAGAAAGCAAAGATTGCACAAGTGACCAAATTCTTATGGGCCTCATGTATGCAGACATCACAAGCAGACAGGCCCACACGCTGTGGTGCCCGATATTCTGTGAAAACCATCCACATTTTTCATATTTTGCTCTTACAGTAATATTTTGTATACTTGTTTCTCTGAATTGATCACAAAACCGGTTCAGATAAGAGCCTTACAGTACCTGGACTACCTGAATGTAATGCAGTTTATGGTGGTCAGTGTGTGTGCGCGCGCGCTTGTGTGCGTGTGTGTGTGTGTGTGTGTTCTTGTACATGCTGCAAGGTGAGAACTAGAAAATGTTTTTTTTTTCCCGACTGAGTGGGGACATTCGTGGGAAGAGAGGACATTTTCAGATGTCGTCACAATTACAGAGGTAAATTGTGAGTTATTAGTTAAGGTTAAAGTGAGGTGAGAATTGAAGCACCTATTACTAAAACCCCATAAGTCACACTTGACTTGACTTGTGGGGTTTTAGTTATCAGTGCTTCAATTAGTGATAGGTTAAGGTTAGGGTAAGGGTTAGGGTAAGCATTGGTTATTGTTTAGAATAGGGAAAGGTTGTAGAGACACACACAGAATGAATGGACGTCAATGTAATGTCTTCACTAAGATAGACGTACAAGGTGTGTGTGTGTGTGTGTACGCGCGCGTGCGTGTGTGTCTGTGTGTACATGCACACAGAGGAAGGCTGTACCTTTCCTCTGAAACCTTTCCTGAAGTTCGAAAGTCTGAGCTCCACCTCTCTCCTCTATGAGATATTAACAGCTGCCCCCCATGTTGGCTCTTTTGGGGGATTATGGCAGTGCTCCTGTTGTGAGGTGGGCTGGATCGAACCCCCATCATGTCCTCCCTGGGGCCCCTACCGTGTTTGATCTTCCCCTAACCGGACCTGACTCTCCCCCCGCCTCAGAAGTTCAACATAAATGTTTAGCCTCTCTTATTTGCTGTACTTATGTGCATGTATTGGCATGTGTGGGAATGTAAGTGAGTGGCAGCGATAGAGCCAATGTGAGACACTGACATCTGAGAGACTATAGCCATGTTTTTTTCCACAAATTTTTAAGACCAGTAGCGTCAGTATGCTTTATATGACGATATTTCTGAAATGTGTACTGTGCTTTGCAACTTTATTCAAAACTCTGCGCAATTTCAGCGATAAGCCAAGATTTATTTCAAATAATTGTCCAAACTCTCTGGCTCAAATTGTCTCTGCCTCCAAAAAATATAAATAAATTCTCAAGGATAGTAAAATCCTGAAACAACAATACGTCAAGATTAGCTCCCATAGTCTAAATAATAATAGAAAGCAATTGAATATAGAAACTAACTACAAAAAAGTGAGTGTGTAAGTATATGAAAATGAGTCAGAAAAAGAGGGTTGTAAAGTCTCAGCTAGCCCTGGGACTTGAGAGGAGAATGCTATTGTGTTTTTCGTTTTTTTTCTTTGAGACGAGACTCCTGGAATGTGAAGAGATCTGAATCTCTGTCTGAGGCTCCTACAAGAGGGGAGGCTAAAAGCTAACACTTTGACCCCTGAGTGGGATTAGGGAAAGTGTTGTGACTATGGAGTGCCAATAAAAAATGTATTTAAAAGGCACCGCTCCGTAAGACACCGCCACTGCCATGTCTACTCTCTCCCTTATCTCCATCCGACTATTGTGCCAAATTACCATATCCGTCCTAAAGTTATTTCAAATTCAATTTTCATGATCCTTGTCTAGCCTTTGGAACAAAGGAGGCCCAAAACTCCATTAGTGTTAGGTCCTATGCCTCCCAATGTATCTGATCCTGCTGGGGTTAAAGTGTCAGGAACCGATTGTGTCGCCTCACACTTTAAAAACAACTTATGGAACTTCACCCGGGGCCAGTCTCTTACACACATCCTTCCAGATCATTCCGCACCTTTGAAATCCCCTTTCTCTCCGGTGGCCCCAAATCCATCCCCCCCACAACACCACCTAAATCTCCACCCTAAACCACCTCTTAAGATCGGTGGCCTCATTTGAAAGCGAGACATGGCTTTGTCTCGTCTTTTCATTCGGCCATCATTGTTCATATGCACTTTACAGATGTACTCGCCAGACCATTTTAAGCCCCCCAACAAAAACTGGCGAGCCCAGGTGAACACACCAACCCCCCTTCTACACACACACTTTCTGAGCACGCCAGGGCCTCTAAATGACAGCGTATTCTTCTTTCTTCCGCATCTTTTTTTAATAGCCACACTCCTTCTCCTCTTACCTTTATTCCTCGCCCTGCTCCGCTCTCATCTCCGGGTCCCAGAATCATGCTTGGTGACTGAGTGCCCTCAAAGTGCCCACATTGAAGGGGTGAAACACACTGACGCCATCAGCCTCCCTTGGGTTAATTAGCCAGATCCATTTTACCAAAGGCCCCACCTCCAACGCCCACCTCTTCCCTTTGTGCAGTGATATGAATGCTTCTTGATGGCTAATACCTACGCCTGTCCTATTGACATGGAGGAGGAGGAGGTGGGGCAGGGGGGTGCTAGTTAGGCCAGTAATTAGCCTGTCCCCGGTCCCCTGTCCCCCCCCCCCATCTCCCTTTGTTTTTCAAGAGAGCGGAAATTATCTTTTCATTCAGCAACTGGCTGCTTAATGCTCTCTCTCTCTCTCTCTCTCTCTCTCCCTCTCTCTCTCTCTCTCTCTCCCTCTCTCTCTCTCTGCTGGCTGTCTGTCCCTCTCTCTTTTCTTTCTATCTGTCACTCTTTTTCATCCCATTCCCCTATCTTTCTCTTCATATCTCTGAGCACCTTCTGATAGGCCTCTAGCGGCTGCACCAGTGCAGGATAATGGTCCATGATGAAGATGATGAAGGATGGTGATGAAGAGGCTTGGTGCTCAGCACGAGGGTCTGATCGGGCAGAAGAAGAGGACATATACTGATAGGTGCCTCTGGCCCCACAGGCCACAGTTCCCTTTTTCACTGAGGAATTCTCCCGCAAGTAAACATATGAAGAGTTTGCTCCCAAAACGCAATATATCCATCTTACTCATCTTGAGTCAATCAGCTTTTTCTGTGCTGGCGCCCACTGAATTTTCTAGAAAAACCCAAACTTTGACTGTGAAAAAAATACACCTTATAATATGAATTTTCTAAAACCGGCTTTCTGCAGCGTGTGTATGAAGCACAAGGCTATCGGTCCATGGTATTATGTCAATTTTTGTAATTTTGGCACTTGGCACTGTGTTTTGGAAACAAACTTTTCATATATTACACTGCTTTGACTGTTTTGTTTTGACCTTTTTTTTTTTTACTTTAATCCCAAAACTACACGGATTTCTGTAAATGTAGGTCCTATTAACAAGTCAGTGATCACAATAGATGTGAAATATCATCCAGGGCACAAGCTGATTAAGAGAAAATAAAGTTAATATGTCATTTGATGCTCCATATGTGCCCGTAGCACTGTCAAAAGAATTTAAACCATACATTCAGATACATTTTGCTCATTTCACTGCTTTTCATGAACCCATACACTTATGCACCCACGGCTCATTTAAATTATTTAATTTCATTTTTTCAGAACAGTGATGTTTTTATCAATTGAACCATCTTTGATAGAAACAAATATGTACACCTCGAAAGGTTGCGTATTTTATTCAATGTGGAATATAATTGGTGTTGATTTTCAGCAGAATCACGGTTATTATGCATTGGTTACATTAGCAGAGTATGAGGTGACTACGATAGCATTAGCTTCTGCTATCCTCTTTGCAGGGCATCCTTTAGTGCGACAAGGGATTATCAGCGATGTTACTAATGGCTGCTCAGGTTTGTGGTTAGAGCTATAGGTTGAAGACCATGGCATAGCTATGCATTTACTGATAACTGTTTATTATGATGTTCCCCAGGGTACCTTTATGCAAATCATTTTTAAACATTAGAGTGTCTGGTGCTGCCTGATATACCGAGTAAATGGATACAAATGATTGAAAACCATTTTTTGGATGATTTCCTTTTCCTCGGCGCATAAAATATACATGCTTTGCATGTTTTTGAGTTTGTGTATTTACTATTTCATTTTAGTTTAGACTGAAAAAAATTCTGTGGCGTCAGACATTTACAGCAAAGCAATGGATGCGTCAAATTTTCCTCTATACAATGGCTTTACACCAGTGAACCAAAACATCTGCAGACAAAAACCTGAAGCGAACAGTCGGTTCTTGTAATCGATGTGGGAGAAATGCAACCTGAACAGCAATGACAAGGGCCAAAACATTACGGCTAGACGATTGGTCAGTGGATCTCCGAAAAGAGGAGGACTCAGGGGTGCTCCTAGTCAGTAGTGATGAGTATCAGTCAGTAGTCTAGTCCTAGTCAGTTAGTGGTGAGACAGTGGTTCAAGAGGGGACAAACCACATGAACTGGTGACAGCGTGTTGGGTGGCCAGCGTCATTGATGCACATGGGCAACTAAGGCTATTCCATCTGGTCTGCACTGACAGATGAGACACTGTGGCACAAGCTGCAGAGGATTTTAATGATATTTTAGGACGTGTCTCAACACAACCAAGTTAAACCTTGGTCCACAGCTGAAAACGCTGGCAGAGTACATGTGCACCATTTACCTGGAGAATAGATGGTACCAGGATGCATCATGGGAAGAAGGCAAACTGATTGAGGGAGTGTGATGAGAGACAAAGAGGAACAGGTGTAAAGCGCTTGGCACAAAGTTGGGGTTAAAGGCCTCGCTTAAGGGCGCAACAGCGGAGTTCTTCCCAACTACTGGGGAGTCAAACAATACTCTGTTTCCCAAATTGGTTTTGTTCCTCATTTTGTGCAATTTAGCCAGTGAAAGTGTAGAGCTAGCCAACATGTAAATCAGTGATTATTCCTCAGATTAAACATTGTTTCATTTTTTTTACGTCATCAGAAATTCAATTTGTTTAAATTCTGTAACACTAACAATGACGATGCTGAGTTAATAAGATTGTAATTTTATTATTTTTACGTTAATGAGTGATGTCCAGGTTGTTTTAAGATAGATGCTTTAAATCTGCATAGAGAGGAAACCCTCGTACCGAATCTCTCATACTGAGTGTCTCTGTTGGTATCGGGTTTGCTGTGATATAATTGGGCCGAGCATCACTGTTTCACCAGCCCTGCAGTATAGAGTAGTGGCTCATTAAACATCAAGAAAGTGGAGGAATGAACAAGTAAGTGAGCCGCACACACACACACACACACACACACACACACACACGCACGCACACGAGTGAAAATACACACACCCAGCTGCTTGGGCACAGACGAACCGCTCCTCACAATGGCGGTCTCACCTTTGACCCTCTCTGTCAGCAGCCGCTTGTGATTTGCCTCCTTCATATATCAATGAGCATCACAGGCTGACATCTCATTTTGCCTGGCTAGTTTGGGTATGGAGGGGTGGGTGCATTTTGCATATTAACCCAACTCCCCCCACTGCTTCCCTCCCCTCTTCTACTCCCCGTCTCCCCTTCCAGTGAGTCTTTAAAGAGTGCCTTCTCTTCTACTTCCTTTTTTATGCATCCTCTCGTCATCTTTTTCCCCTGAATATGCCTTTCACAGTTGTCAGAATTGCACCTGTCCTAATGGAACTTAATTGATTGATCTCACTATATTGTCCTCTCGCTCTGCCTCTCCTTTTCCCATTTTCTTCTATTCTGACGGCTTTTTCTTTCATGATTCTTGCTACCTCTATCCCCCAATTTTGACTTGAAAACACTATAAAGATGTCACATGCAGTAACGTACAGTACCCACTGCCCTCAAGAAGATAATATTTTAAGGTAATTGCAAGGCTGACAATGGTTGTTACTGGAATGGCTGGATCAAAGTCAATCATTGGAGTGGACAATTAAAAGTAGAACAAGCTCTGAATCCTTAAACATTGTGAATGTTGTTCTTAAACATCCTTTTTAAATATACTATGGGGGAGCAGCATTTCTGATCATCCTTTGTACCAGAAACTACATATTCATTTCATTGCCTTGCCTTGCTCAGGAACCTGAACTCCAACTCCAGGCTGAAGACAGACTATGCAGTTTACTGTGGGCTGTTATTAATGAGCATCGTGAACTTTCAATTAAATGTTTTTGTTCGGTATGCCTAGTGGCTAACAGGCCAATTATGACACAAAAGGAGGAATGACAACTCTTTCATTTAGCTACTTGAAATGAACATTTTCATACTGATATCAATTCATTTTTTGATGCATTGTGTGACTGAAAACCTTTCAAAACTATTCTGTGAATTCCAACAGACCACATATCACTATTAGTAACATTTTTACAATGTGATTAAAATTGTCATTGCAGTAAATGTCAACTTAGACAAATACAATACAACATACATTCAAGTGTTAACAGTTTGTGTGTTATTGTGTCGTGTGCGTCAGTTTTTTTTTTTTTTTTACAAATACTTTAGCACTTTATCTGTAGCTATTGCCTCAGAAACACATAAAAAACAAACAGAATATCTTATACTTATTGCAAAAGCAAACACTTTATAAGGAATAAGAATACCCTCACTCCAAACTGACATTTACTGCATATTACTAATGTTTTCTTTTTTTATTATTATGACCTCAATTCTACAAGCTATATTGCTAACTTTACATAGCTTACTTTGCCAGCTACATGAGCAGTATTACAGGGCAGTCATTACTAAATGATGTTACTTAACTTGCGAACATAGTCAAGAGTTCTAGAAACTGAAAACAACAAATAACTGATGCCACAGTTTAATTACGAATCTGCTATCCCAGTGGTGCTGCTAGTCGTTGCCTGCTGGGTTTCCGACCCCTGGGTGACGGTGCTGCCCGTTTCTTGCCTGTATTCAATCTGAACATTCATTGCATCTTGTATATTCACCATCTACTTTCACAAAACACATCCAAACAATGCATCGCATTATTCTCACAACTGGATTTTTCATTAGCATTACTAGATTGAATTTACCAGTCATTAAAGACGTTGCATATGAAAGAGATTCATGTTTCATGGGACACAAATATTCCGGCAGTGACTGGCTGTTTCCCTCCCTTTCCAATAAAGAATCAATTGAAGCACTGATTACTAAAACCCCACAAATCAAGTCAAGTCAAGCGTGACTTATGGGGTTTTAGTAATAGGTGCTTCAATTTTCGGCTCTGTCTGTTTTGACAGTTTTCGATACTTGATAGAACTGACATATTTTGGAAGGTACCTCATGGCACAGTTTGTTGATACCCAGCCGTATTTATGGTAGCATTCATACTTCAACCAAGTGAGATTTTTGGGGCAAATGGCATCCCCTCTGTCTCCATAAAACACAGGACATACCTCTTAAAATGGGGGCTGTTCCGATTTTATCGGAACATCTGGGCCCCCAAATGCAAAATTATGTTTGCTCTTTAATTTTAAGAATCATTTTATGTAAAAGCCAAAGAGCCCTAAAATAATATTCCATTTTAAATGTTGTATTCATATCCATACTTGATGACTGGACTGTGTGTGCATCTGTCTGTATGTATAGACCGTTTATCAGTGTGAATGTAAGGAACACAACCTTGTAAGCTGCTAAATAAACAAGGAACAAAAGTGAACAAAAAAAAAAAAAGAATGATCCTACTTTTGATATTCAGCGGCACTGTCTGTTTCAATGTTCGTCCTTCATGTTAGTTGCACATTAACAGCTATCATTTGGTCTCCAGAGTGGTGAAAATGATTTGGCTCTGAACTAGCTTAGCTACACAAAGAGCAGTTCTCCTCAGCTAGCCTTTTAAGGAGAACCGCGTCATCCATCCTTGCTAAGGTTGGGTTAATGTGTCGAATGTTCTCTCTCTGTTTGTTTCTGTGTTGTCATTTGGTTTCTTAATGCAGTCAGTCGGTAAAAAAAAGACTTTGTCCTTCTTTGGGCGTCTGATACTCAGTGAGCCAGGTGGGAATTAAAATCCCATCAAGCTAACGAAATATTTGCCTCGCGCTGGTGACAGCCAGGAGGGGCGTGGAGGAATGACAAGGGAGCAAAGGCTTCTGGGGTTGAGGGGGAAGTAGGCGGCAGGCAGGGGGAGGTGGTTAGTGTCGGTTAGCTGTTGAAGGGTATGGGAGTCAGAGGGATATCTAGCAACCTGAATATCAAAAAGTGATGTTTTTTTTTCCCGAGACTGAGACAGGGGCCCTGTCTTTAAAGCAGGAAATAGCTGTCATATTTTTTGCATATGTGAAGTACAGGGGATGGTCCTTGGCTCTTTTAATCAGCGATGGGGTCTATATCTCAGCCAGCTACAGGGGCAGAGAAGCAATGCCAGCACCCCCTGCACTGCACCAATCCTCCAAGGAGTTGACAGCTCTCTGGAGAAACCCGCCAAAGCATTTACCGCCGCTCCCTCCCTCTGCCACCTGTACAGGAAGGAGAGAGGAGAGAGTGGGAGAGAGAGAGAAGGGGAGGGGGGGAATGAGACCAGGGTAAGAGTGAGAGAGGGAAAAACAGGGAGAAAAACAATGAATGTGTGAGAGAGAAAGAGAGATATGTGGATTGCACTCACAAAGATTTTTGCATGCATAAGAAAACTGAAAGCTTGAAAAACCATGTTGACATGGACATTTGTCTTGGCAAAAACCATGACAAAACAAATAAAATCTGTTGGACCCATAGATCTTCAAAAGCATTAGAATTATCAACGCTCCTCCGAGTGTCGAAGATCACAATCATGCCACTAGACTCAAAATGACAAGTTTCGTGTGGAGAGAACAGGGTTATTGCTGCTATTGTCAACCAAGACAACAACAGCCCTAAATATGTTTCCCCTTATACTCACGTGCACCCATAGGCCAAGGCCACCCCTCGCCCATCCCATCCCATCTGCTTCTGGTGCGCTGAATTACGTGCAACGCTTATGAAAACACAGGGCTACTTATTTCCTGATGGCACGGAAATATGATATGTGTTGGGGGCAGAGGGCCATGAGTATGTCATGTACAAGAGCCCTTTCCCTCAACAAAAGTGATGCTTGGTTTGGAAGAGGCATGTGATTTTGCCTCATCCACATCATGGACACGATACAGAATAGGGCAGTGCCAACCCCATTTGGCTCAAATGTTCATTTATGGCGAAATGTAAGCATGAGCCAAATGGAAAGTGGGTGTTTTGCGTAGTGTACCTGATACTGGGCACAAGTTTACAAGCTTGGCTACTAGTAACATAACATAACATAACATGAATGGCAAGAACAGGCCTTTCAGCCCAACTAAGCTCGCCAGTTTCTTTATACTATTGTGAATATATCCCTTCAGATACTGAATGACTCAATGGTATCTAGCTTTAAGTCAAGCCTGCTCTTGAAAACCCCCAAGGTCTCTGCCTCAACAATATGGTCAGGTAAGCTATTCCAGAATGAAATTACTCTTTGGGTGAAGAAATATTTCCAAAAATCAGTGCTAAATTTACCTTTGGTCAACTTCGATTTGTGACCCCGAGTTCTACTCACAACACTTGGTCGAAGGAATCCTATATGATTCACTTTTTTAATCCCTTTAACATTTTTAAAGACTTCAATCAAATAACCCCTGAGTCTCCTTTTCCCAAGACTAAAGAGATTAAGGATCTTCAGCCTCTTCTCGTAGCTTTCATCTTTTATACCTGGAATAAGCTAAGTGGCTCTTCTCTGAACTTTCTCTAGAGCCTCTATATCTTTCTTAAAGTATGGTCCCCAGAACTGTACACAATACTCCAGATGTAGTCTGATGAATGTGTTGTACAAAAGAAGCATCACCTCCTTAGATTTGTACTCAATACTTTTGGCAATGTATCCTAGCATCCGATTAGCTTTTTTAACTGCTACGGCACAACAGCTAGGACCTGTGAGAGTTTGGTTAACAATCACTCCCAGATTTTTCTCTTGTGCAGCACATTCCAATTTTAAACCTCCCATGAAGTAATCCCGTCTAATGTTTTTATTACCTACATGTACAACTTTACATTTTGCCAGATTAAATTTCATTTGCCACATTTCTGCCCAATTCTGGATTCTATCCAAATCTTCCTGACCCTAAACTATTTGCCAAACCCCCAAATTTAGTATCATCTGCAAATTTGACCAATCTGCTCTCAATATTCCTATCAAGGTCATTAATGTAGATGAGGAACAGCAGGGGTCCCAACACCGATCCCTGGGGGATGCCACACCCCACCATAACTAGCTCAGATGAGATATCACTGACCACCACTCTTTGTGTTCTGTCCTATAACCAGTTTTGAATCCACTTCAGAATACCTCCTGTAACTCCAATGGAGCTCATTTTAAAAATTAGCCTCTTATGCGGTGCTGTGTCAAATGCTTTCCGAAAATCCAAGTATATGATGTCATAAGCCCTGCTCTGGTCTTAAGTCCGGGTGGCCTCTTCAAAAAATTCCAGAAGGTTTATTAGGCATGACCTTCCCTTCCGAAAACCATGTTGGCTATCCCTCAAGATACTTTAACGTTCAAGAATTAAGTCCAGCTCATCTTTTATGATAGATTCCAATATTTCACATGAAATGCAAGTTAAACTGACTGGCCTGTAGTTTCCTGGCTCGGTACGGTCCCCTTTCTTATATATTGGTATTATATTGCCCTGTTTCCAATCATTTGGTATTTCTCCAGTTTCTAAAGACTGTCTGAAGATGGCGGATAGCGGCTTAAAGATGAACTCACCAGCTTCCCTGAGCACTCTAGGATATAAGCCATCAGGACCCGCCGCCTTATCTGCCTTTATTTTATGCAACTTGTCTAATACTTCGTTATCCCGAACCTCAATTTCCATTAAATAATCTTGAGCATTTGACATGCCCTCTGGCCAAATAAAGACCCCCTCTGAGGAAAGAATTCTCAACAAAGTAACTGTTTAAGGCATCCGCAATATGCTTGTTATCATATAGCAGCGATCCATTTTTATTCTTTATGCTCTTAACCTGCTCTTTAACTTTCATTTTTCTGCGACAGTACTGAAAGAAGCGCTTAGAATTCGTTTTTGCCCCCTCTGCAATTTGTCTTTCATAGTGTTGTTAGTGTTAGGCAACCTCCTGGGGATTGACTGGTTTTTGTCAAGTGTCTAAAACAGCACACTACATTCAACAACTAGAAATACAGCATTGAGAAAACATATTTGCTACCTTCTGGATTTCTTCTATTTTTGCATGTCACACTTACAGTACATGTTTCAGATCATCAAACTACTTCCAATATTAGACAAAACTAACCTGAGTCAGCATATAATGCAGTTCTTAAATGTTCTTTTAATTTAATGATGGTAAAAAGCTATCCAACCCTACCTGGCCCTCTTTGAAAAAGTGATTGCCAACTTAGTTACAAACCAATTAACCAAACTTAATTGATGACTAGATTTAATTTCACTCGACACAGTCAGGCATGATTATGGCCAGCCCTGTTGCATGTTATCATCACTTAAATAGAACCTGTCTGCCAATATGAACTAAACAAAAAGCAGCACATGATGCTGCAATATAAAGAAATTCAAGAACAGACGAGAAATAAAGTCGCTGAGGTCTATCAGTCCGGAAAACTTTGAAAGGTCATTTTTAAGGCTCTTGGGCTCCAGCCAAATGTTAGAGCTATTATCTCCAAATGTAGAAAACCTAGAACAGTGGTGAACCTTCCCAGTAGTGGTTAGCCAACCAAAAGTCCTCCAAGAGCACATTGATAACTCACCCAGGAGGTCACAAAACAACTCAGACTAACATTTTACGAACTGCAGGCCTCACGCACCACACCTATAAGCTCAGTGATTATGAATCCACAATAACAAAAAGACTTAGCAAAAAATGGAATCCATGGGAGAGCCATACAGTGAAAAACACTGCTGCCCAAAACAAACACAAAGCCTTGTCTTACATTTTCCAAAAAAAACAAACAAACAAACAAACAAAAGAAAAAAACATATTGATGACCCTGAGGCTTTTGAGATAATATTCTGTGGACTGGTGGGTCAAAAGTGGACCTTATTGAAACACATGGATTCCGTTACGTCCGACCTAAAGCTAATGCAGCATTCCACAATAAGACCATCATGTGAACAGTTCAACATGGTGGAGTTATTGTGATGTTCAGGGGCTGCTTTGCTGCTCCAAGACCTTGGCAACCTGTCATGATTTATGGAACCACAAATTCTGCTCTCCACCAGAAATGCAGCTGGACAATGACCCAAAATAAGTCCATTTCTGAATGGCTCAAAAGAAACAAAACAAAAGTTTTGGAGTGGCTAAGTCAAAGTCCTGACTTGAATCTGATCAACATGCTGCGGCCTGACCATTAACAGGCAGTTCATTTTAGAAATCCATCCAATGTGGCTGAATTATAACAATTATGCCAGGAAGAGTGAGCCAGAATTCCTCAGCGACGTAAAAGAAAAAAAACCTCATTGTCAGTCATCGAAAATATTTGATTGTAGTTGTTGCCACCAAGGATGGCACAAACAGTCATTAGATTTAGGGGTGTAATTATATTTTCACATAAGTTATATAGGTTTTGAATAACTCATTACCTTCAACAAATGAAATGATCTCTTAAAAGCTGCATTTTATGTTTACTAGCGCTGTCTTTATCTTATATAAAAATGAGATGGATGGTCTGAATCATTTAAATATGACAGATATGTGGAAATAAAAGAAATTGGGAAGGGGCTAATACTTTTTCATCGCACTGTGTGCAGCCCAGCCCTGTTCCTGAAATCTTCTATCCTGTGGGTTTGCATTTCAACACTAACAAAGCACACACCTCACTCAACTGCGAGACATCATGTTGAGCCGCTAATGAGTAAATTCAGGTGTGCAAGTTTTGGGCTAAATGTAGCACCTACATTTAGGTCTGCAGGCATAGGTTTGGTTAACACTGATCTAAAGGAATTGCATATTATTATTATTATTGTTATTGTTATTAGCGTTATTATTATTGCTTGGGCTAGATTCTACCATGACAGATACTTAATCATAGCAAACTATACTCACGGATAAAATAAAATGGTCAAGTAAAGCAAAAAAATTTTTTTTTCTATTTCTTTTTTTTACTGCACTGATCTGATTGTACTTTTTGCTTGGTGTGACTGGGAATATCTGAATTATTGCTTTACACCTGTGCTGCCTCACCATTCTTGGCCAGTGCTGTGCATTAAACAACATTATCATCATTTCGCAGGCACTCTCCGGATCATACAGCAACCTCAAATAGATAATATCAATTGGCTTTTGATTGTCTCATGTCAATGGAATGCAACAGTCCGATGTCGTGAGCGAGCACCATCCAATACGGTTAAAGCAAGGTTAACGAAACAACAAGCACGAAATAAAGCCGCCGCTCTCAGGCATCAGTCACTTTGAGATATTGGTAATAACTTCTTGAATACAGAAGTCGTCTGAGGAGTGAATACAGCGCTACATAGGATAAATAATTAAGGCCGGGCGGCTTGAATAGCGGCAGGGATTATAGGACACAGATTAATTTGGTTTGGTGATCCATACAGCAAGAGAGGACGCACATCAAAGAGAGACAGATGGCAGAATTACTGCGAATGGAGGATGAGCAACTGGGGAAAAAAAAAATGGAAATGAAAAAAATGAGGGAGAAAACGAGTGATGTAGCCTGCAGGAGCGAAAAAATTGCTTGCATTGTTGTTTTCATTATGTAGCCTCTGTCATTTCATAAGGTTTGTGTCTTTGAAATAAAAAAAGAGGGAGGGCGAGGGAGGGGAAGACGAAGGAGGAGAAGAAGAAGCGGGAAAAAACTGTGAAATTAATCTTTTGTGCAGAGTCCTGATGGAGCACAGACATGCTCAGACAAAAGATAGACTAGGAGAGGCTGCAGTGATTGATGAATAAAGTAAAGGTGTCAGAAGTGTATTATGTAAATTGGGGAGTGTGTGCGCGTGCATGTGTGTGTATGTGAGGGGAGGTTCGGGGGGGGGGTGAGAGAGAGGACATCGGTGCACGTGTCATCAAGGCTATCTCCATCCAGCACCGAATCTGAGCCATCATTCATCCCTGTAGAGTCCCTCTGCTCACAATCTGCATGGCGCTAATAACCTGAGTCTGAAATGAACAGTACTCCTCCCTGATTGATTGATTGATTTCCAGCCAGGCTGACTGACGGACCTCCTGCTGGATTCGTCACACCTTCCTTAATTCCTTTACACTTGTCGTTTACAACTGAGCGTATAGATAAAACCGATCTATATAGTCATATCATGGAATAATTAAAAGATAATTTAAAAAGACGATGATTAGAAAACTTAGAAAAAAAAGAACCCCTGCTCTCATTAAGAAGGATGATTTGTCGTTATGAAAAGTGGCTTTGGTGCTTAAATTCTGTCCTGCAGCAGAATCACTAATTAGCTACCTTTGTGAAGACTGGAATGAATCCTTATGACTAAATACATGACGGACCACACAAAACAGATAGTTCTAAATGCTTAATTGATTATTGTGTTACCTGATGTTTGTATTGACACTTGAATTGGAGGCATCAGAGTTCTGGTGAGGAGGTATGTTTGTGCATGGATGTTATTCAAATATTTTGTTTGAGCAACTGTATAAGAAATTACAATATTCGAAAAATATGGGCTATATATAAATACTTTCTTCCCCCCAATACCGTGAAAAAAAAATAATAATAATGGAGCGATAAACACATTTTCAAAATAAGATTCCATATACAGACAGGTGACAGATTAATGGAAAAATCTACAGAAATATTCTTAGTAATGTTCTGGGCTCCCACAAGCAGCCAGATCAGCTTCAACACAACTTGGCGATAAGTTCACAAATGAAGAACTTTACTGCAGCGATGGCCTACCTTTCATTCAAGAGATATTCCCTCATTTAGTCTTTTGATGTTGGTGGAGGCGAACACTATTTGATATGTTCCAAAATCTGCCGCATCAGTTCAGAAAGGTTCTGATCTAGTGACTGTGAAGGTGGTGGCAAGTGCTGAAGATCATCTCTATACTCATAAAACCATTCGGTGACCCCTTGTGCCCTGTGGGGCTCGGTCCAATGTCATCACGGCGGACACCATTCCCATCGTTGTATGAATGGTGCATCATAAGACATAGCGGTGATCATAGAAAGTTACTTTCTGTTGATTTGCAGTGACCTTTTTCCACCTTTAAGGGAACCCAAGTGGACCCAAATCAGGCCGGGAAAAGAACAGAAGTGCCTGCATTTTTTATTTGTCTTTTGTCGTCTGTCCACAAATTTACTTTGGTTTTTACCAGCCGTGACAGCGATGCTGTTATTGGTTCCAGCTGATCTGTGTGCGTCAGAAGCGGCGGGTGACATGATAATTGAGGAGGCCTGGAACATCCCTTGAAAATTGCAACCCCCGTTCCGAAATAGTTGGGACAAAGTGTAAATTGTGAATAAAATCAAAACGCAACGACTTTCAAATCACACCAGCCAGTATTTTATTAACAATAAAACAGAGGTAACATAGCAAATGTTGAAACTGAGAAATTTTACAATTTTATCCACAAAATGAGCTCATTTCAAATTTGATGGCTGCTATGGGTCTCAAAAAAGTTGGGACCGGGGCCTGTTTATCATGGTGTAACATCCCCTCTTCTTTTTAACACAGAGTGGAGGCGTCTGGGCATTGAGGAGACAAGTTTTTTGAGTTTAGCCATTGGAATTTGATCCCACTCTTGTTTAATTCAGGCTTCCAGCTGCTGGAGAGTTTTGGGCCTCCTTTGATGGACTTTTCCTTTAACTATGCGCTGAATAGGTGAAAGATCAGGACTGCAGACAGGCTAGTTCAGCACACCGACTCTTCTACTATGAAGCCATGCTGTTGTAATAGCTGCAGTATGTGGTTTTGCATTGTCCTGCTGAAATACACAAGGCCTTCCCTGGAATAGATGTTGTCTGGAGGGGAGCATATGTTGCTCTAAAACCTTTATATACCTTTCAGCATTCATGGTGCTTTTTAAAACATGCAAGTGTCCCACAACATATGCACTAATGCATCCCCATACCATCAGAGATACAGGCTTTTGGACTGAACGCTGTAAACATTTTTTCTCTTTTTTAGCCCGGAGGACACGATACCCATGATTTCCAACAAGAATTTCAAATTTGGACTCGTCTGACCACAGGACACTTTGCCACTTTTTTCAACAGTCCATTTTAAATGAGCCTTGGCCCACAGAACACGGCGGCGCTTCTGGATCATGCTCAACCATGGCTTCCTTTTTGTATAATAGAGTTTTAGGTGGAATCTGAGGACGGCACAGCGGACAGTGTTTACTGACAGTGGTTTCTTGAAGTATTCCTGGGCCCATTTAGTAATGTCAATGACAGAATCAGGCTGGTGAGTGATGCAGTGGCATCTGAGGGCCCGAAGATCACAGGCATCCAGTAAAGGCCTTCAGCCTTGTCCCTTACGCACAGAGATTTTTCCAGTTTCTCTGAACCTTTTGATGATGTTATGCACTGTCGCTGATGAGACCTTCAAAGCCTTTGCAATTTGACATTGAGGAAAATTGTGTTTAAAGTATTCCACAAATTTTTTACGTAAGCCTTCACGGGTCGGAGAACCTCTGGCCATCTTTACTTCTGAGAGACTCAGCGTCTCTAAGACATCCCTTTCATAGCCAATCATGTCACACACCTGATGCCGGTTAATGTAATTACTTGCAAAATGTTCTTTCAGCTGATTCTCTTATATATTACATAGCTTTTTCAGCCCTTTTTTGCCTGTGTCACAACTTCTTTGAGTCCTGTTGCAGCTAGAAAATTTGAAATAAGCTCATTTTGCGGATAAAAATGTAAAATGTCTCAGTTTCAACATTTGAAATGTTATTTATGTTCTATTGTAAATAAAATATTGGCTCATGTGATCTGAAAGTCATTGCATTTTGATTTTATTCACAATTTACACTTTGTCCCAACTATTTCGGAATTGGGGTTGTATCATTGCTCTTGACCTGTTTTCAATCATCTATATAAATTAACATTTTGTGAGTTACGAAATCACTCCAGACTCTCACGTGTAGTCAGTTCTCCTTGTTAAAGTAAGATAAGAAATAACAAGTCTTAATCTACATTCAGTGACTCTCTTTCAGTCCTCAGTATCCAACAACGAGAAGAAGTCATCAGCAGTTAGATTCACAGCTTACTTCTTAATGCAATGTTGCAACGATTAGATACAAATGTTTCATTCAGTTTACGAAAAAGATAACCTGCTATGTTAACTTCTGTGTTTGCTTTGAGCACGTCCTGCGCTATCTAACTTTAGCCTCACGATTGTTTAATTACAACATCATCAAAAACAGCAAAAGAAGAGAAAATAGGCAGCAAATATTTGCAAAAAAAATCATTTTGGGCAATATTGCGTTAAAAAATCAGGCTTTGTGGTCGCGGCTGGTGTGATCCGAGATGGTCGCTAGTTTCCTGAAATTTGTCATTTGTCAGTGTTTTCAATATATAGTTCTCTGACACCAACAATCTTTAATGCTGCTATATGCACATACGTATATACTGTATGATGCCTATGTGAGCATCCGCATGCATGCTGCGTTTACCAATATCTGTTGAGCCCATATCATGTGGTCCATTCCATCTGCGTTAGAACCCCAACATTATTACTCTGAATTTTTCTGCCATGATACTTTAATGCCATTTCCTCTCAAAAAAAATGATGCAATGCGCTGAGGTTAATGATTAGATTAATAACACTTTATCATGATATAACATAATGCGAGCAACATAAGCAATATTTCTTATAATTATTCTTTTTCTCACAAACCCAACCCACATCTGACACTCCAGAGATATCTGGAATCACAGACAAACACATTATCAAACTCAAAAGCTGAGAAAAATGTTTATTGGGTGTAAAATTTTGCTGCAAAGTTTTGTACTGTTAACATTCATTTTGTTTTCAGTATTATCTCGATGAACTTTCCAGACTTTCCGAAGGAACAAATGTATTAACACAGACTTCAGTTTGCCACCATCTGGTTTTTGTTTTTGGAATTGAATTATATTAATTGCGAGGGTGCTTGTCCTACTCTTGTTAGGATCTGTCTTTGATTATCACCCAATGTGCATCCTGAAATCAGAAGGCTAAGTCCCTTTCATATGGTTACAACTTATGATTCCAGCAATGATAGGAAATAAATTGCACAGAAAAAAATAATGATCCAAATCCAACGGAATTATTTGGAATGCAATAAACATGAGCTTGTCGCTCTCCAACGAAATCAACACTGACATGAATACGGGCAATGAGTGCCAAATAAAAAAAAAAAGAATAATAATTGTTCAGTCCAATGAATCTAACATCTTTTCCGGGGACAAAAAAAAAAAAAAATTCAGTGACATCCAACAAATTAAAAATGATTAAACATTTGTTGACATTTACATACAGTGAAGGGTAACAAAGTATGAGCAAAGCCTTTCAATTTTTCAAGCACAATTTTGCGATGTTTTAGTAATTGAAACACATCATACCCAAAGATCACTTAGAAATCACTTAGCAAGGGAGGCTAATTGTTTTAGCATGTAGGCTTGTAGCATTTTGTAAGTCGCAGAGGCTAACTAGCATCTTATCCCTCCAGTACATTACATTTTCAGGAGCAGTACTGCTGAGGGGGCTGCTTTCATCACGTCTCCTTATTATCGCCTTCATAAATAAACAGGCCCTCAAATTTCCCTCGGTTAGCATTTATTAGCGGTTCCCTCGCTCTACAAACTGTTATCCCTTACTTTAATGAGTAAAACAGGCCCTGGGTAATTGAAATCTATTAAGGCCCTGTTTCGGCTGCGCGGAGGGGGATGAAGTGTGTCAATTGTGATCCACCGTACAGCTCTCTTTATTAGGCTCACCACTGGGATGGAACTGAGTTTACGCACATTTTCGCATGTTCACAAACGACAGTGTTGCGTTTTCATGTGTCATGCTTTAAACATGATATACTGTTACGCAGTTCACTTCATATATATTTGGACATTGACAACACAATTGCAACTTTGGCTGCCGACAATAGGGTAGTATAGTTCAAATTAAATAATGAATATGCATTCAAAGTTCAGATCTTCAGTTTCACTTTGGCAATAACCCCCCCCCCACCTCTTTTATAACTGCCCAAAAGTAGCCATTTGATCGTGGAAATGGAAGCGGGCAGTAGAAACACTTTTTTCAAGCCAGAGAAGTCAAATGTTCGACAGTAGACAAGTTGTTCATATGACCTGAGTACAAATGAATCAAATCTTCAGACAAGACATTTAGCATTTTTGATGTCTGTAGGTTCAGGCAATCAACAACTGTAAAGGATGCATTACAAAGTATAAAAAATTCAAATTTAATTTTTGATTATGTTAGTCTGTCAAAATACTTTTGAGCCCGTAAAACGGTGGGGACTCTGCAATGAAATGGATGTAATTCCTTCATGATACAAACAATATTTTTGGATAAATCCATAAATTTAACCTGGAGATTTACCCTTCAACCTCATTTCAAATCCATTGGGTGGTAAAAGACCAAAAATGATGAAAATGTGGTCACTGTCCAAACACTTATGCACCCGACTGTATATGTCTATGCAGGTGCCAGTGAGCATGTGTATGTATTCAAGCTTGTGCATACATTTCTGTGTGTGCGTGTGTGTGTGTGTGTGTGTGTGTGTGTGTGCGTGCGTTTGTGTGTCTGCAGACCAGTCTCATGCCACTGTGGCGTATAGTGATGCAACTTGACCAAGCGTCGATATACAACGCTAAAGGAGGCTTTTTGCATCCTTATTTGACACCAGTTTAAAAGGACCCATACCCCCTAACCCCTAACTCTTAATTTGAACACTAACTCTATGCATCAATTAAGGACAATAAAAGCCTCCTTTAGCATCGAATATCAATGCTTGGTCAGGTAGCGTCACTACATGACGTGTCAGAATGAGATTGTGTTGGCATCTACACGCACAGAGGGTGAACAAAATATCAGAAGCTCCCTGATACTCCACACAAGTGCTTGTGATGTTAATTAGCACCATGTTTCTGTTTAAAAGAAGTCAAACCAGAGGTTTTTTGCAAAGTAAGTCTCAAAAGCAAGATACGGATACTGAAAATTTTCAGTGGTAGTTGGTGTCCAAATTGGGCACTAAAATGGCAATATTCTTTCAGGTGGCATATTTAAGAGCAACTGACACAAAAATCATGAGATTTATGGCAAACAGCAATTTAAAAAAATAAATGTAAAAAATCAGCTGAAAGAAATTTAGCCTTTAGCCGCCATTACCCTTTCCAGAAAGACAGACAGACAGTTGGTCAGATAGTTGCTTTGCTTGGAACCACAGACATCAGCTCCAGAAATCACCAAGAATTGAATGAATCTATACCTGAATCACTCTCAACAAAACCAGTACTTTGTGAACGTCTCAGAAGCTGGTATTTATGTCAGTGTTGCCGATGATTTTGCCTTATCTGCCAACAGAACCCGACCACATGCTAATAACGTACCAAAGAAGTTTGAATTTTCAAAATGCGCTTTCCCTCCAGAAAGGCTAAGTACAGAGTCGGCACTTTATTTTGCATGGGAGATGGTTCTGGAAAGGGCTGATAATAGAGGGATTCTGCAGTCCCTCTTCGTGTGAGTCCTGACCTCGTCCTCACAGAACGAAGGGGTCATCTCTTGTTCCGGGTTCCTCTATCCTGCCATCTTGCTTTTCCTCGCCTCTTCGGGGTGTTCCAAACGGCTGAGGTAGTCAAATTGACCCGCCGGGCTATTTTTCAAAGGAGACATCTCCCTATTCCTCCCAGAAAGTAGCACACTCGCCCTCAACCTCATTTGTATCTCCGGATGACATTTCACCCAAACTACCCCCTTCAGGAGCAGCTCCCTGCTTTTCAAGCCCCCCCATGCCCCCCCAAACACACCCCCTCGTTCATATTCAGACTATTCTTTGCACATCAATGTGCGGATTTACATGACGGGCCTGCGAATGAAGATATGTGCATGTGACATAAAATTACACCAAGAAACAAGTCGCCATGCAGGTAGGAGCACATTAAAGGTACGGTATGCAGATGCGGTCGTTTCGCGTCTGAAGCCGGCGCTTCAGTACTTCATCTCTGTAAGGGCGACTCCCCTGAGACCGTTATTACTCCGGCATCAGAGTAAAGAGAAGAGACACAGGCCTGCATTAAATTCCCCTCAGTAGCATAGATAAGTGCAAGCCTGACTTTGTAGCGTGCTCATTATTTAAAGCGCGGGCTCCAAACGTCACTATGCTAGATTCCGCTTGTCTACCTTTCCCTATTGTGCATTGTTCTATGATTAAATCGCCATGCCACTGGAAGTCGATCAGTTGTTTGGACATTTTTATTTTATGGTGACGTCGCATCTTTTGTTTCTATATCTGACTTTCATGGGATAATGATTTATTATTGAAAAATCAGTATTTTAGCTTTTTGTACAACTGTATTTTTTTACTGATTTATGTTCGTAAAATTTAGACTTCAGGACTAGATATAGTTCCCTATATGTTTTTGATAGATAAAATACAATAATATTCATATTTTTGTCTGACCCGTCCATTCTGAAGGAGTGGCTCACTGTCTTTATGGTACTATAGATTACAGTGACGACTCTCAGCAAATTTGTTAAAATCAAAGAAACCAACAAATGTAAATTCGCAGATTTTTCATGTTCGACTATAACACTTATGACATTTTACTGCGAATACGCAATATTTATTTCACAAAATGTTCTTCGAAGTCAATCATGAGTATCAACCACTCAAAACCATGAAAATTTGAGTTGAATTAATAAGAGCGAAAATCTGATATTTTTTATGCTCAGTCGGGGAAATAAAAAGAAAATAGGAGAGAGAGAGAAAAAAAAAACAGGACAAGCACTTGAGATGTGACCTGACATTGTGTCAGTCTGGACATCTAGACAGTGGGCGGAATTTCCTTTAATCACATGCACATTATCGTCATACAGCTTTTTCCTAATTGCAATTTCCCCTCTGGCTGTTACTTGGCAGTGAGTAGGCGTGTCCAAAAAACGTCTGACTGTTTTACGCGCACAGACTCGTTGAAGGTCTCTGACCAGATGCTGACATGTGTCTGCATAAACAAGGATTGATCTGCCCGCAAATGAAGGTACATACACAAACTGGGATGCCATGTTGGAAAAAAAATTGTATGAATATCAATATCAAAATTTTTATCAACAGTATCCATTTTTAAAAAATCAGCGCAGTTAAGAAGGATATTCGAAAAGCTTGTTTCATAGAGCCAACGGTAGTTGCGCTGAAAACTCAGTCACAGATTTGGCACCATTTGCCTTCAAGTGTGAATCACAGTCAAATCTCACTTTTTAAATACATTTATAATTTCATCTTTCAACATTTTTGCCGCATATGTACTAAACATAAGGTGTTGTTTTTCTTCATAAAGTCAGTGTTGAGGACTTATACGACTGTGGGTCCAAACTGGCATCTGAATCCATTCAGGATAGAGGAAGGGTTTTGGGCTCCTTTGAGGTGAACAGAGCAGTGAAGCAATTATTGAAAACAGACTAAAAAACATTTTTTATGCCACATCTCCTCATGATCTAATGAGCTTAACACCTTCTCTGTGTGCTTGCGCTGTTGCGAATCCCACTTCTTTTGTCTATCGCTGCAAACAGACAGTGGAGGTGACACAGAAGGTGTAAGAGTCACAAGTTACAAGATATCCTCGATGAAACGAAGAGGCGTCGTGCAAATGTACCTTTTCTCATTTATTTATTACTCTTCTTTCTGGTGGTGATGTAATTCAATTCGAAGTCTTAATTCTGGGTAATTAACCAACCGCTGAGGGGAGAAGCCATTATAAAGAAGAGAAGGACGAAGCAAAAAGACCTCAGTGTATCGTCTATGTTTTCACTTTTTTTTGTCAGCAATTCATTAGCGCAAAACTGGGTCATTAGCAGCGAGAGTCAGAATACATGCTCCTGGAGCCGTCAGTTACCTCCTCCACTCTCCCAAACTCCATCTGTCGCTGATTCTCTTTCTCATGCCATTTTCACATTTTTTTTGTTGTCCACTACTCTCTATTCTAATACTTCTGTGTGAACATTTTAAACAGTCGGCCGTTAATGACTACAGTACGTGTGATCGGCCTGTACTACCGCTAGACCTGCAGCCATGTTTGTTTGTGAAATCCTGGGGCCCAAATCATTCCCGCCTTGTGATGACATGCAAAATATTTATTTCTTCCTCAGAGAGGGCTGAATGATTTTAAATTGGAGACATCGGTTATGACTTCAACCTTTCGTGCAAGATGAAGTCGTCGTGTCGCCTGAGACAAGATAGGGAATCATCCGCTTCTTTCCATATTGAGTTAATGATGTCGCCACCCCCATTAAGTTTTTTTTTTTTTTAAGTTCTCCATTGTTTTCAAACGTATTATAATCAGTTTCAAAGGGCACTTTCTTTTTTACCAGCATGTTTGTTCTCATTGTATTGCATGAACAGATTTTTATGAACAAGAAGACCCATGAATAGTAAGCAAGGAAACTCACAAAATTTTTCCTTATTTTTTTTTAAAGCAGGATATTATTTGTGTACATTCACTCCTGTATGACATCATCATCCCACCTGGATATGAAAAAAAAAAAAAATATATATATATATATAATGGCAGTTGGGCACAGAAATATTATTTCATGAAAAAGTCATAACAAGGGCATGTACTGCGTAAAGTTCTTCACTTAAAGTTTTGTTGCTAACTCTGCTTGTGCATGTGTTTGGAGCAATGAAACCAAATAAATTGAAACCTGGAATTATATACACAATGCTGTCAGTAAATCTAATTTTAGGAACCCCAAGGGCAATGGGGCTTTTTTAATACTTCTGTGCTTATGGACTTATACTTCCTTCTTTCATTTAGGGGATATCTACACTTAACCATTTTTAAAGTGGTAGGCAACCCATTAGTCACGTAACCCAAACTTGGGCAGAAATATCTGCACATTAAGAAGTTACAGCCCTACCCACTACAGTTATTGCAGCTTTTTACCATCCTGTAACTGTGGAAAAAAACTAATATCCAGAGCAAATATTGCTTATTCATGCATTCAGATTAAAAAAAGGATAAGTACTAAACCTTTCTTTGCATAATGGCTGGTGGAATCAAATTAGTCGGATATGAATTTCAAAGAAACACCTCAAATATTTTATTTTAATACAATAAAAATGCAAAGTTATAAATTATAAGCTCATATTTATATGCAAAAGGTATTGGCCAAGGAGTTGTGTATTACAACATTCCGTGGAAAAATTCGTCGCTATGGGAGAGGCTGTTGCTAAGATACGGGGAAGGAAGCAGACCATTGGCGGTGATGAATTAACTCTGGAAGTCTGGTGACAGTAATCTCTGTCACTCTACACACGCGCTGTCAAAGTCCTGTCATTTTATGCAATTCAGGCAAAACAGATGCACCCATATACTGTAAAAAGTAAAACTCACCTGATTTAAAAGTAATAGTAATGCATGACCAGACCATGCTGCTGCCAAGCCCCAACGTTTTTATCCATTATTTTATCAGAATTCAGGAAACACACTTGTAGGAGAAGACATACAGTATCCAAGTATTTCAGCTTAAATCCAACTTGTCTTACCTTCATTGTTTTATTTATCTATGTAGAAAATCTGGTTCTAAACTACAGTCACAACAATACAGTCATTTGGCAGCTCAAATGCAGGTTTTGCTTAAAAATGAGTCAGCCATCTGCTTGCTAATCAATCTGAAAATGTCCATAATTTACAACAATCTAAAATATACAGCACTCTTTCAAGAATTGGCACTGCACTCTATAATTACAAGCTTTCCTTATATATAGCTAGTTTATAATTTATTGACGTAACACAACGATGTCCATGCTCATCTTCACACTGCTTTAAAGAAAAGTTTGATTAACTAAGGCCATCACATCTGGCCTTTTCCTCATGAAAGCATGAAACACCAAGAGTACCTTTGTTGACATCGTGGTCTTAATCTGTCCTATTTAAAGTTTTTCACAGCTATTATCGGCCAATCCTAATTGCTCAAATTTGTAATATACTGTTTATGTCATATTAAAAAAAAATTTGCGTGCATATTAATCGCATTTTAGGACTACACTGCCCTCATCTTGGAATTGGATCAGTAAAAATAGAAGTTTAATTCAATGGAATGTACCGGAATAACAAATTGGTGTGCGGTAAGGCATATTTTATGTAGAATATGGTGGCACTGGTCTCTGAGGTATGGAGACAAACAGCGTACCTATTTTGAGATATCGCTGAAGACCCAGCCACACAAGGCAACGGGAAGAGACAAAATCAGCTCCTAGATGGATGCAAATTCTCCGGCTTTCCAGACCTTGTTCGCACGAGGAAGGCAACAGTTCATCTCTTTAACGTGGAGAGGAGGAGAGGAGGAGAGGAGATATCTAACGGGGAAGCTGGCAAGCCCAGGAGTCGGCACCTCGGCAAACCCCGGATTTGCATTTCGGCAAAGATTTATGAGACGGGGCCGCTGAAATAAGTTGAAACTGCAAGATTTCCGGGGACGCGGGGCGAGGGGGTGGGGGGCTGGGGCGATGGGATGGGGGCATTATTCAAAACAGTGATTATTTTCGGAGGCGATTATGCATGCGCACCTGATCCGGGTGTCAGCTCGAGCCTTCTTGTCCGGCATGATGGAACGGGCCAATTTCCCCCCAGCAATTTTTACCTGCCTTGCATAAAAGGGAGCTCTGGCGAGTGCACAGAGGGGCCCAACCCCCATGTCAAGGGATGGGGGGCGCCCGCTCCTTAAACCCTGCATGTCTACCTGCAAAGAAGGTACGCCGCTTACAGGCTTTTTTATTCTTCTTCTTGCTTCATTTTTTGAGGCTGATGCTCTTGTCCGGAGACACACACTAGGCTTCTCTTCCAAATCCCCAAAGTGTGCTCTGTAAGTTTTGGGACTGTGACACAATTTTAAAGGGCTGTACGTCCTACCCCTGATGTGCGTGTTCATCCTTATAAATTCAACCGCAGACTTTTCCCATATACAAATATGTGAGCCATATGTAAGGAATTATAGGTCTTAAAATGTGTCAAAAAGCTATTGACTTCACTGTATGGTCTATATACACAGATGGGTACTTCCTGAAGCAATTTGGATTGTCTGAAGGAGAAACCTAGTTCACAACCTTTCCTCTACACTTGTTCTATTCCTACTACTGATGACAGGATGCCAATATAGGCTAACTCAGCGTTTAAAAATGTTCTGCGTCAAACCAAATTTTACAGAGCATACAGTACACTGGCCTAATTGATTATTTATTGATTACACAGAGATTAATCGGCGTTGAGTATTTTGCTGTGTTTGGGTTTCACTAAGGTGTGGGACTCACTCCTCTTATTATGCTGTGGCTAAACCTTTTTACTAACCCCCCCTCCCCCCATTCTCAACAGAAATAGTTGGGATGATATTAAAAATGCACATAAAAGCAGAAAGCAGTGATTCTAAAAAAAAAAAAAAAAAAGCAGTGATTCTAAAAATGCACATAAAAGCAGAAAGCAGTGATTTGACCCACATTTCATTTCTGACGCTGCAAAGGCAAGATATATAATGTCTTGTCTGGGCAACTTCATTTTTTTAAAACTATACAGTCATTCTTGCTATTCCAGCCAGCAACACATTCCAACTGTTGGGATGTGGACAATGTAGGATTCATAATGAATTTTGAATAATGATTTGAATAATGACTTTAAACAGCTGATGTCTGTGGGTGATCGTTATAATGATTCTGTACAAAACCAGCTCCCAGAGCAAAAAGGGTCGAGGGCCCCCGATTTGCCCAAAAATGCGCAAGAAAACAGATGGCACTGCAACAAGAACTGAGATTTATCTAAGTGATACAACCACATGGGTCCAAGATTACTTCAGCCAACTTTTGTCAAGTACAACACTATGTAGTTACACCCACAAATGCCAATTAAAACTTTATTGTGCAACCATAAAAAAAAAAGCTTGATGTTAACAGTGTCCAGAAGAACTTCACCGGGCTTGGGGGCATCTGTCGTGGATCATCACTCAGTGGAAACATGTATTGTGGTCAGAAAAATCAATATTTCAGATTTTTAGGAAGAAATGGAAGACATGCAGTTTGAACCAAAGCAGAAATGGACCATCCAGGCAACTGAAAGCAATAAGTCGGAAGGCCATGCTCTGTGATGTTATGGAGTTGTTTCAGAGACCTCGGCAACTGTAACTTGTGCGCCTTTGACGGCCCCTTAATGCTGAAAAGTAAACTGAGACTGTGGAACAACATATGCTGGCGTCAAGATGCCATCTTCCCCTGGGATGCCCATGCATATTTGAACAAAACAACACAAAACCACATTTTGCGCACATTACAAAGGCATGGCCACATAAGAAGACAGTGCAGGTGCTGGACTGGCCTGCCTGCAGTCCAAACTTTTTTAAACTTTTTTTTTAAACTTTTTTGAAATGCAAAATGCGACAACTCAGATCCCATGCTATTGCAGATAATAAGACTTTTAGGAGTGGGACAAAATTATAACTGAAGCACGTCATCACTAGCTGTCTTCAGTCCCTAGACATGTATTAATTAACGACAACATTACGTAAAAGTAAATACTGTCACAACTTTAAAAAAAAAAAAAAACATTGCAAGAATCAAATTTTAAACTTGTCTACTTTGGAAAAAAAAATCACCAAAAATTTTATCACTGCTGTCCATTTTAATATAAATTTAACATCCTGTCCCAACCTTTTCTGATTTGGGGCTGTTGCTTATTATGCTATAATATGCATTATACAGGGTGTTGACCTGGTAAAAGAGAGGACAGAGTACACACTCTCATCTGCTTGTTTGATGAAAACCCCTTCGCTGTCCAATGTACACAGTGTTCCTTGAATCAGGGCAAAAACACACCTCAGCACATATCTGTGCATTCATATTTCCATGAACATATCCGATCCGCTGATATTAATATATCTGTCCCATGACATGCCACAAGTCATGTGCTGCCAATAGTGCTGGCCCATGCGGGGACTGAGGGGTCAGTATTGTGTGATCATGGATGAAACCCCATCGGTCCGTGTCCTGCCTTGATACTCATGTTGTTCAGATGTTGACAAAATGGCGACACGCACCCCTTTCCCCCGTTTGTAATCCTACCTCGTATCCTTATACCACACATATAAAATGTCAGTTAACCTCAACTGGGCTGTCAACGGCAAATGTTCTACTGCAAGTGAAAAATGGTTTCGGCTAAAAGCATGATGGACTCCCAGTTTTGAAGCTCAGCCACTAAAATCTAGGGCTAAGTGTAACTGGGCAGATCATTATTTTTATAATGGAGACTCAATAGATATTTGGGCAGCTTGCAGACTGCTGAAAACCATCAGAGACTAGCTAAAGTGTGTTTTTGTGTCAGGCAATTTTGCCAATTTAATGAGTAATGAAGTTCTAAAATACTGTTGTGGCAAGTTCTACGATTATTCTATTTTTACTATTAATGTTGAGGTTTACATAATGTGGCGTAGCCATTCTGAGCAACTGTGATTGATGGCTTTTAGAATATAAGTGTATAGATGAACACCTGCACACAAACACACACACACACACACACACACACACACACACATGCACACACACGCGTGCACGCACACACACACACACACACACGCACTCCAGGCACACTTTCTGGTCCCAACGCAGTACCTAGGCAGTAATTGTTGGCAAGTTAATAAGGTGGAAATATGGCACTGGCCTTTACTGTTTAATTGCCCCTGTTTGCATGAACTAAGAGGAAGAGAAACAGTGAGATAGATAGATGAAGAGAGAGAGAGAGAGAGACAGAGTGAAGTGAAACCAGAGAGGATATCCAGCTTTAAGTCACGTAGTGAAACAGGTGCTACCATCACCATAGCTGAAAGACAAAGATTGCTGAGACATTTATTTTTCACAATTTAGAAGCTCTTGGTCCACAATTCATGTCCTTCTATCCTTCCCTTTGCCTGATTTGGAACATGATTGAGTCCTGCCATCAGTGGGGGGACTCCAATTCATAAAATCAGTGAGGAAACAGACAGGAGAATATTATAGTGTACAAATCAGCCATCTCTAGATCCATGTTATTCAGTACAAAACATGAACTTATGATGTAGCATTTTAACATGCCGTGAACTTTTCTTGGTACTTGGAATGAAACTTAACAACTGTATAATTACGTTTTTTTTTAATACTTCTAACTCATAGCAGAAGACATACTGGTACAATGACCTTCGACCTCAAAGGGCACTGCACTGGGGCTGCCCAGTGCTCGAAATCAGCCCTCTGCAATAAATATATATGAAAAATTATCAAACAGTATTAAGCATAATTTATCCTTTTGTAGAAGCCTAATAATGTTATTTGAGAGAAGCAAAACAATCTGAAGGCGGCAGATCATTTAGTCTTCGGCCAAAAACAAATATATTCACAAGCTTAACAAATCATCTGCCTCACATAAGTGCACCAAACTCTTGGACAGGAAATGATGTCACTTTACAGGTCAGTCACATCAGTGGCGTCGCTGCCCTCCACAGTCCCCACCAGCACTGTTTGACCATACTGCACCTTCGTCTCTCCCTCATCAGCGGCGCGAGGAAGGAGATGTTTGGGGTGTGTCTGTATTAAGCTGTCCCTGACATCCTGTTGGCTAATCATTCCCTATAAGAACTCTGCGCCCTGATACATGAGCCCGAGTCAAAGCCGCAAGTCAATAAATCCACTCCTCCCGGCCTCTCTGACTCGGCGTCGGCTAGCGTTCAGCCAACGGCACTCCATCATCGCAAGGTCGTCTGCTGTCTGGACAGAAAACCAAAAAAACTGCAGCTGAGGAAAGACAAATTAAAGCGAAGAAACTTTTTTTTCCCCCAGACCGTGTGGTTGGGCTTCCTGACCTGTGCTAATCCACATTCAGTCCATCTCTTTCTGTATGAACTCAAACGCAATGGCCAAAACCCTTGTGTGTGCAAGATTTCTTGCATTATCTGCACAATAAATTAATATAATGATATATATATATACACTGCCTGGCCAAAAAAAAGTCGCATACTCAAATATTTAGTTGGAACCCCTGTAGCTTTGATTAAAGTGCATATTCGTCTTGTCATTGTTTTGACAACTATATGCAATGCCAGAACATTTATTTTCGATCAGAAATGCCATAATTATTGGCCGAGATCTTGTCTTCTCAACATAATGGTTGAACCACTGGTGGTCTTTCTTGACCACATCCCAATAACTTTTATTGTGTTTAAGGTCAGGACATTGTGGTGGCAAATTTGGTTGTGAAAATGATTCCTCAGGCTTGTTTTTGTCATTCATGGTTTTCTTTGCTGAATACAGGCCAATAACTTGCCCGTTCTGAAATACTGTAATATGTTTTCCACCATCAAGGGATGTGTCTTCCGACATGATTTTTTAAGAAATGAGTAGCGATGCACTTCATCAGTCAGGGTTAAAATGATAATTGCCAGCTGAAACATATTAATAACCACAGTAATGATCCAATTATGGAATTTGTTCATTAATTTCCAAACGGTGACTTTTTTTTTGGCCGGGCAGTGTATATTTGCTCTTGAAATGAGATCTCATGTTTTGTTATTAGGGTGACATTTAAGTGGTTGTCGAATACGGGCACGTTTTATTTATAATAGAGTAATGTTAACTAGATAGCTTCTTCACTCACTTTTGGTTGGTGACCATAGCTGTTTGAGGCTAGAACCCTACATATCGATACTGGCGGGGTCCTCTTTTTCCAGGCTGTTTTCTACGGCTCTGGTACATTTTTCATGAGGTAAGACTTCACTCTTTCGCAATGTTTGCATGATCTCACATTATAAATGCCAATTGCACAGCTGTCACAACCTATTACTTCATATATAACATCACTTTTAGTCAGTGTAAGATTTGGCACTGTATCCATCTAATTCCTGTTCTAACACTGCTCTCCGCCATGAGAACCCTGACGGTCTCCTACTTCCGGTCATTGCTCGCTATACTGAAGAGAGATCAGCAGACAGAGTGCATTCATGCTCCACTTGTTCCACTGTTGGTTGTACCAATTACTCAAAGAACATAAAAGTCTAGAAACAGAGTGCTATATCTACAAGGTGATTAGGAAAGATTTCCCTTGCCCAGCACCCTACTGTATGTCAGTGAGTTGGCGCTTGGAGTGGCTAGCCGTGCTAAGACTGAAGTATCCACCCAAGAGGACATACATATGTTTACACCATTTTGTAAAAAAAGTGCCCGACGGATGATCATCCTGATCCCACTGTATTATACGTTATAAATTCCCCTGATCTGATAATTCAAAGATCTGTCCCACAAGTATCCTTTTTTTGAAATCCGACAAAAAGCAGTATTTTCAGCCAGTGGTCAGTTAAGTTTTCTGGTGAAGTAACCAGTGCGTTCCATGGAATTAGTGGCCATCTATGGTCACATGCGGGATGCATATTGAAACCCACACATTTAGTTATACAGGCTAACATTAGCACTTTTGAGCAAGTTGACATTGAGCAGGGGGGCTTACCAGTAGTGTAAGTGCATGTTGAAGTGTGCATAATTGTAATCCTGGCTTTTGTCAAAAAAAAAAAACTTTAGCTTTAGCCTCATTCTTGTGGCAAATACCTTCAGGGCTGCCAACTCTCACGCATTCGCCGTGGGTCTCACGGCTCTTAGAGGCATTAATGTTCCATGCGGCAGTCAGCAATTATTCAATTGAGGAGTATTTAAGAGATTCTCACGCAGAATTTAATCCTTGAGCATGGAAGTTAACCAGTTTCACATGCATTAGGGTGGATTTCACCACTAGAGACGTGGAAATCACTTATGAAATCACTCATGTTTGTCTTTACACAGGGGTTGGAAGCAATGGAATGGCATAAAGACGTTTCAAATGGTCTTATTTCATCTAAACAATTTAAACGATCATGAAACACACACATTGCTTCCAACCTCTGAGTGAGGAAGAGCTCACAACGTTTGGAGTCACAATCGCTCCCATGTTACTCGTGGTGAAATCCACCGTAACGCAAGTGAAACTGAAACTTCTACTCACAAGGACTTTAATTACACGTAAGAATCTCATTAATATTCGTTGGTTGATAATTGCTGACTACGGTGAATACGCCTTCAAAATGCAAGAAACTTACACCGTATGCATGAGATTGTGTAGAAAGTTGGCAGCCCTGTATTTAGCTTGTCAGCTACAGCAGTTGTGAAGGATTGGACTGAGATCTTTATTTCGTTCCATGCACAGTTAATTTTTTTTTAGCATGTGAAGTGAAGCTTGGGGACTGTACTTTCGCGCTCTGAATAACAATTGTTGCCCAGAGCTAATGTGATATCACTCAGTAGTGGAGCAGGTGATAGCTGGGTTTTTATAGCCTAGTATACCAGAGTCTGCTATTTTGTTATGCTTCGTTCACAGAGTCTGGCCAGTCATGATTGACAAGTGTGTACTTCCTGGTTGATGGGCGCTTGTCAGAAGTTTAAAATCATTGGTGTACCCGTAAACTAATGACTAACGTTTGTCGATGACTTATGTTATGCGCTGACTCAGCTGCCTAGTTCTTCCGCTGTAAACTACGGACCTCATACCAGGAATGCAACGAAAACAAACTGATCAGTGAATTAAAGTTAATACTCTACTCATACATATGCCAATCTACCTCATTTTAGCCTCAACTCATTCACTTAAAAGAACCAAAGGTGCTCTTTCTGTTCTCCTTACAAGAAACAAACTGTTGAGCTATTGTTTTTCGTGCCGATACTGCTGCTATAAAAAAAAAAGCAAAAGACTGGAAATTAATGGAAGAATCGGTGAGAATAATGCATCATTGACATTAGGACGAAATCTGTGTGGACACAAAATCTGAACCGTTACCCATACTTGCGCTAACATCATTCCGAGCTCGCTGTCTAACTTTATAGTAACATAGTTTGGCTCTAAGCCTTTGGCTGTATCAGACAACTATTTCATTCATGGATAATGACAACATAACACTGAGACAGCGAGTAGGTCTTGTGACATGAACAAAAACATGGCTTTTAAAAAGTTTGCTGCTAACTTAAATAGTGTGAAATTTGCGGGAAATATAACACTAGAAGCTACAAGCTAGCTGAGGTGGTTCAGCTGTCTCTCACAGAGATGAACGGGGTGCCCATTACATTTGTTTCACGATGGGTATTCAGTAGATATGACAACATTTCTCAAAATTTGTAGGGAGTAGCGCTACAACATCATTGCCATTCAAGAAACTAACTAAAAATTCATCTTGTTCTGGCTATAAGTCACTGATACCGGGTATTTTCACCACGACAGAGCGAATGGCCTCCCGTGTATCTATGTCTGTAGCCATTGTTGATTTTGGAGACTAGAATTTCAAACTCGGCGCAGCAGCTACATCATGGCTCTTGGCCACGCCTTCAGTTCGTTGGTTGGTCCGGCATATTTTCTGCCGAGGTAAATGAAGCAGAGCTCTGAGTGATCAGACTAAATTCTGAAGCAAAGTGAAACTAAGCGGAAGTACGTAGGCTAGCAGAGTCAGCCCAGAGTTTTTACCCTTCTGTAAAACTAAGAAACTGCTCACCAGACTATTTGCTGAATCAAAAGCATTTTGATATGCAGTTTGTTAGCTAATCACTGCCTGCATATGAATTGCAACTTGCCGTCTTTCACGCTTTTTTTTTTTTTTTTTTTACTTTGGCTTTAGGAGCATGTGTCGCCACCCAAATAGATATCACGTCTTCATCAAGCTAAAGAATGTTTTGGCCGAATAAAAAAATAGGTTAGCTAGCCCCTACATTTGAATACACACTGTGTGTATGTGTATATACACATCCCACTGTACCACAGACACTAGCCATAGGCTACTACTCGGTTCGATAAAAATTGATGTAAGCAACAGTTCGACAGGAAGAAGGAGACCAGCGAGTCCGTTGAACCACAATGAATCATGGGAGATAGAACGTTCAGCGGTTAAGGCGGTCCAACGTTTTGAATGCTCACTGTACCCTTGCCCTGTCAGGGTCAAGCTGAAAGCGATGTCATGCCATCTTTTCTGACTGGACCCATTTGTACTAATTTGAGATATACTGTGCGTTATTTTCACTTATTATTTCATAAGGAACCCACGCCATGTAATGCCAGTGAATGTCCCTATTAAGCTCTCTACTAAACATCCTGGAGTGGGCGAGCAAGTGAGTGAGTGAGTGATTGACCACAATGTGCAATACACAGACAGTGGTAGCAATTTGTTTTATTATTATTATTATTATTTGGAGACTCTGAGTTGTCCACAGGTATGAGAGTGTGAGTGACAGCTGTGTGTGAAACGGACCCTCAATTCTGAAATGAATAAACAGGGTAAGATAATGGATCGAATGGATAAAAAAAGTTCTGCATATTTAAGATATACTCACACTTGAATTGCATTACATACACAGAAAAAAGCGATCATGCACAGCTATTTATATAAAGAGAGACTTCTTTCTAAGCTACTGAAATAAGTTTTCTGTGTTTCCAAAAGAAAAATTGATTTAAAAAAAAAATTTGACTGAGAAAACTTGACACAATTATATAGAATAAATTGATGCAATATTTTCACTTTGATCTAGAATTTAGAATTTCAGCAAGGAAACGTTATTTATCTGAATAACAAACCAATACTATAATATGCATCTGATTTCTCAACACTTATAAAGGCAAAAAAAAAAAAAGTTTGAATTTACATTATATTTCTCATAACATCCTGTTTATCTCAACTTCTCTATGTCCCAAAAATATATACGCCTTCCTGCATGGATCCTCAATTTTAAATTGTATGTCATTTATATTGACTTGCATGGCGTGGGCTTGTTTACGTGAAACTGTATCACCATTTAATCTGACATTTCTCTCCGGTTCAATAAATAAGAGTTTAATGTCAGAGTTTCGTTGTGTGCTGGAATCCTGTGGCTTCCACTGAAATCCACATCTCCCTTTAATTCTGTTTGATATGTTAACTGCCTGGTCCATATAAATACATATAAATCTGTTTTGGCAGATGGAATTTTATCTATGGTATTCTCATGCCAGACTGGTAAGGTCATATGACTGTAATCCGTGCAGGGACAGTTGTCAAGGAAATAACTGTATTTCCAGCAATTGTACGCCAGTGTAATTACCTTTATCATCTTCCCAGAAATTGTATCATGTCTGATAAATTAGTGAGACGCCACACATGCACTTTTTCCTCAGCTTCAAATTCAGCATGCATGTAAACATGTGTATTCAATGAAGAGAGAGGAGGAGAGAGACCGGAGAGAGAATGAACGAGAGAGAGGCAGACACAGGGAGGCAGGATGTGAGGTGAGGATGACACAGCTTAGATAATGGTTGGATAGATCCTAAATGCTCCAACTAACCATGGCCAAAAAGCTGGGACACATCCTGGAAAGCTCGCCAATGCATCGCAGGGCGCGCGCACCATTTACACTCCATTCACTCTCACACTCATACCTATGACCATACTGCCTCCAAAAAGCCTGATGTGCACATCTTTGGACTGCGGGAGGAAACAAGAGTACCTGGAGTAAACGCACACGAACACGAACACGAGGAGAACACACAGACACTCGATGCAGAGAGGCCCCCTGCGGGATTCAGCAAGGCCACAGCTCCGCCCACCTGGAGGATCGACTGTATGGATAAACTGAGATGCAATAATTTTTCCATGTGTAATACTGGGTGGTGAAAAAGAATGGGCAAATATATTGTGGCACGCCGAATAACTTTTTTTTGTTAAAGTTATTTGAAAAGATGCAGAGTTGAACTGCATATATATTTTTAAGTGTGTGTCTGTGTCTGCGTGTGTGTGTGTGTGTGTGCGTGTGAATGCACGTGTGTGAGTGTGTACATGTCCAGCTTGTGGTAACTAAAAAATGTCTTGTGAGCATTATGAAGTATTTTGAAGAAATGGCACCACATGGGGGCATTTTTGGGACCTGATTAGGAAAGCCTTCATTCTGGGCCAAGGGTGAGATTTAATTCTAGGGTTACAAATGGACTTATGGTGAAGACTAGGTCGAGTTTAAGAATGAGGTATTAGAAGTATGCTCTAGGTTGGGGCAATTCAACATGTTCAGAAAGGGCTGGTGTGGGAGCAGCTTTCATTCCAACCAAGCACTTACACACCTGATACTATTAATCAAGCTCTTTAGCAAAGACTTTTGGGGTTGATTAGTAGAGTCAGGGGTGTTACTGCTTGGTTAGAATGAGAGCTGCATCCTCACTGGCCCTTTTTGGACGTGTTGAATAGCCCTGCTCCAGGTTAGGGTGAGACGTAAAATTAATGAGTTAAAAATGAGTTTTGAGGGGTTTGTTGGTCAGAGTTAACATAAGGGTTGTGATTGTGTTAAGTTAGGGATTAAGGTTATGATTAGGGAAAGGGTTACGATCAGAGTTGATTTTATGGTTTGGGGGTACAAAAATAAGATTTCGAAGCAAAAATATTATATTGCTGCCCACATGTATTAAAACACAAATGTGTGAATTTCAATAATAGTTTGCTCAGTTATTATAGGAATGAGGCTTCCCACAACATCTGACCTCGTTTACGTTTGAGTGCCAGCCGCACCAAAGACTCACACTGATAGTCATAAATAAATGCAAGACAGGATGTTGGAATATTGGCACGATAAGTTTATTTTGATTTAAAAAAAAAAAAATACAAACTGGGGGACAGACAGGCAACTTTCTGTCATGGTTTTGCCCCCGCCGGCTGAAGACCAAGCCGGCGGGCACTGGGACCATGTACCCATAAGCAAATGATGGAACCCAAATGCACAGGCTGAGTAAAAACATGAAAGGTCTTTTAATTAAATATATAAAAGAACACAATAGGGGCGCAGCAGCAGCATAAATACCCGCCAGGGACTTCCTTCACAAAATGCTGCTGCACAGAACTAAGGTGCAGCCACCCCTTAAATAACAAACCTTCACCTCCACCTTAACGAGCCACACCTGTTGCCCGTTAAGGTGGAGGCGAAGAATGCAGCAGGGGGAGGGACTACAAGGACAAACCCTTACACTTTCGTTTCATACCCTTTGCAGTTTTAGAACTCACCTTTAGCGTGATAATTATTCTGAACTTGGGGTATTTTTAAAGTTGCAGAAGCCAGTATTTAATCACCATTATTGCACATCCTTTTTATATCTGATCCCTGATAATTACATATGGCTCTGCCTTTGACACCTCTGTGTTAACAAAGATTCTTCTTTTCTTTTTTTTTTTACCGTTCATTGATTTAATTAAAATTATTGCGAACATGAAATATTCTCATTTAATATCACATCAAGTTGGAAATTTTACCAAAAATGTTGGAACGAGCTTTCTAAAACAAGCGGGTCACTGAAAGCTAGTCAATTCAAATACAGCACCTTATAAGCAAACTATCTTTTTGCTACAAAACCTAAAATAACTGGCTGTTCAATAATGCTGTATTTTCCAAAAACAAACAAACACAAATAAATAAATAAATAGAAATTAATAAAACTAGTCATGACTCTGCGGACGTGTATTTTCAAAATGTTGCTAATTGCTCAATGAAAATAGTCGAGCTGAAGCATGCCAGAGTTGACCCTTGAGGGGATGCAGAGGAGACAGGAGTGTGTGAAGGAATCATTCAAGCACAAGTTTCCTCTAATCGCTGTCAGGCCCAATCACAGCAGGCTGGTCATTCCTTCTGTGCCACAAGGCCTCTGCACAATCTCACCCCAAGGTGTACGAAAAAAAACACATACCAATGCATTTACAGGGTCCATACACTTATAGTCCTCTTACGAGTGGAGCTCTGCACTGCATTAAAAAAATCCAATTTATTTGACCAATAATAGATAGATATGAAATAAAAAATGCATTTTTTTTATCTGCAAATTTATCTCATATACTAAAAATATAAACTAATTAAAAAGTTTAGAAAATGTAAAAAGGCAGCTAAAGCAAAACGTCGCTCCACTAATGTAACAGATATAAAAATAGTGCTCTCATTTTTCAAGAATGTGTTCATTAATATCTTTTCACTCTACGCAGGTATAATATTCCCATAGTGCTGTGCAGAAATCAACAAATCACTCCATTTAAAGCTATAGTCATATTGACTTACAGAAAGTACACAGGTTTGTACATCAGGTATTTTCTCTCTCATATTGCTGTGATGTTAAAGCGCACACAGAATAGCAGAACTGCGATTTCTGCTGCGAGAACGAGTATTAATTCACCCGTAAGATGTAGTCTGAGGTAAAATGGAGGAGGAGAGGAGAAAAATGAGCTTTAATCTCCTCCTAGTGTCTCCAGACAAAAATTGTTTTGCGTCGTCTTTTGCCAGAATTGAAGCGGCAGCCTAGATCTCTCTGACAGTTAGCATATCAGCAAATACGGCTCGCCGCAGCACGGAATCTGGGAATGGTATCACTGCTAATTGGATTATGAATACATATATGATGTGGGCATCAATAAGTAAAGACCCAAGGTTTTTTTTTTATTCATGAGCCGGAAAACTCGATGTAGTAAGGCATCAATCATTTAACATAAAGTGGTAAGCTTAAGTGTTTCTGATACACAGCTAAAATTAGACATCAAAAAGACGGTGCATCAACGTTCATTTTTTATTTGAGCGATTATGAAACACTTCAGCGATAATTTATGATGGATCTGTAGATGGAGAGAGGTGACTGTGAAAAGATGCTGTGAATCTGCATGTTAATAGGATCTGGTGATTCAGTCCTTTAGCCGGTATAATTAAGAGCCAGGCAGTGGCACGCAAATCTCGGCGCCCTCTACTGCACATCGCAAACCAATGCGGGAAATTCTGGAAAATACTGCTACTCATTTTAAGTCAAAAAATGTCTTGATAAATAAATTTATTTTGTCCGCTTCGTGAGTCTGCTGATATTGCTTTCCAAGTGGGAGTTCACCCTTATTGCCTGACAAAATCTTAATATTTTACAGTCTTTAACAATTTATCAATTTTGGACATGGATCCGTGACAGTGGAAAAAGATGGCTGATGATACATTGTTAGCTTGGCTAAGCCTGTGCTTTTCTTTTGACTTTCATTTTGTTTTATTGATCGGTTTCGTGTCAGTCCTCCATTTTGGAGCGGAGGTTGGATCGTTGGACTCCGTTTGAAGGCAACGCTGTTGTTATTGCGTCCACCACTTTCAAATGGCTATTTTTTACAATTAACAAAATGCAAATATGTAGGCCAGACTCTCCCAATTCAGGCTGCGCATGCTGGACTAAGGCCCTAATGAGAGAGTGTCTGTCCAGGGGCCTGCACCTGCTGGTCACTGGGGTCAGCCTAAGAGCGCTGTAACAGGGGTGATGCGGGGTGCAGGCGCGGCTGGAGGGCTCTGATGAAACTGAAGCCCTGTTTATGTCCAGCCTCATCCCCTCCCTGCAGGATTTAAGGCTCGCTCTGACGGACATGACCCTCCAGCGTCCTCTTTCTGCACTGACCCAGCCGGACTGACTTCACTGATCGCACTCACACACACCCCAACACAGCCAGCCCACCCATTCCTCCGCCCTCAGGGCACATGCCTTTCCTCAGTCAAAGCACACCATCTTATGTTTTATACTTCACTTTCACTTCACCAAATCAACAAAGCAACAGCTTCATTTACCAGCTGGTTAATGGAATATTCTGTAATGTACGTATATCATTAGCTATGTTAAAATGGACACACATAATCGGAATAAAGGCTCATTCAGATTAAAAATGCTTCATGTAAACACGTCAATCGGAAGATTCTGATCCGATTTGGTCCATTCGGTAAGAAATTTCATTCTGAATGAGAGAGGTGGTTTATGCCGTTCATAATTCCAAACATCGTCCATGAACACCCATTCGGACCCTGTTTTAGTGGTTGGGTTAAAATTGTCTTCACTGCGCATATGTGCTACAAAGAGCGAAGGGGGACGTGTAGACAATGTGGTGAAGTACAGCTTTTTTGTCTTCTACTACTTCTAACATTTCCGGAAAATTAGACAACTCTGCCCACATGATATATTCTGGTTGAACGCATGGTGACGTATACGCAAGTCAGGATCGGATCATTTCATTTTGTGTCCATGTGAATTTGGATTTGGAATTTCTGATCAACCGAAGTTAGGATCAGATTGGTGAAATTTTGCGCATGTAAACACAGCTATTTACACTGAATGTGAAAAATACAATGATAAATACACTTTGTGGAAGTGTAACTTCTTATTATTTCATTAAGTGGCGAGAATTTGTTTATTCGCCAGTTTTTATATCTGCTGCATGTGTTGTGAAATACAGATAATTCATATTTACGGCGCTTGAATGTTTTTAACAGTCTGCTCTCGCTGTATTAGCTCCATAGAGTGCCTTTATTTAATTCACGACAGAAGTATTAATTGAACACATGGTCACGGCCTCTGCTCTGACAGCGTGCATAATGCACACACAGATAATGATTTTTTTTTTTTTCTGGGCCCAAAATGCAGGCGGTTTAATTAGATGATAGAATGAATGCGAAACGACTCTGACGACTGCACTACAGAGGGGCACGGACTGTCCAGAGTTCGTCTGCTTTAATCTAATTACCCCATTAGCGGTTGATGGCCATGCCCTGCGGCCTGCATTCTGACCAGGCCTGACCACAGCTCTCCGTCAGACCGCATCCCATTTAACCAGGTCATGCGAACCCGAAATGATGAGGCCCTGATGTCCGATGGCTGCAAATATCCCCGGTCAGCCTTAGCCAAAGCAAATAAATAATTAAGTGGAGGTATTTACAATCATGCATAAAATGTGACCTCCTTTGAAATATTCATGTGATTGTTTAATAAGGAATACTCAACTCTTCAGTATCCCTGATAAAGGTGAGCCCCAGCTTTCAGGCCAAACAAATTAGTGGTGGCAAAGTAAGAAAAGCCTTCTTATCATTTCTGGGGCTTTTTGCTTACCAAAATCATTCTCTTTGTCACATGATTTTCGCCTTGTATCCTCAATGCCCCGCAGTCGACACATTACTATCATTCATTATGACTGCAACAGCAGTTCGTGACATTTTGTATTGAGGCAGGAATAGCGACTGGGTCACATATTGCGGGATGAGTAAATGTGTGCGTTATCCCGACTTTTGTCCCAGGTTATGACAGGATTTATAATACCGTCCTTTATAAATCTGTGAAACCTGTGCAGAATTTAAACGTAGGCCACTGCAAACCCGCAGCATTGTTAACCATCTTTGGAAGTTCATTACCAGTGGCTCCCAGGAATGACCTGATTTTCCATTATTTCACACTTCGAGGACATCATTTCGTTCAATTGCCCTAGATGGGTGCCCTCCATAATGGGGCCAGTTGATTATATTACTACGCTTATTTTATTTAATGCCCAAAACAGGAGATAATTTTAAAAATCTGGGGCAACTAATCATTTTTTTTTCCTTTACATGTTCATCTTTTTATATTTTTTTTTCTTCGTGCTCAGACGCAACCGCGGGGAAAAACTCGGCATCTGACCGCTGACACACTTTGTAGAGGCAGCGGTGTGTAATGCGCGCGGCTGCCCGTTCGTTATTCGAGATCAGCGGTCGCCCCTCAGACACAAAGATCACCAGGGACGACACAGCTGCAGCCAACCAGAATCACCCGAGGGTCGCATTAACTAGCCTCGAAATTACGATTTTTCAAACGTGACAAAAACAGAAGTTAAACGGAATTATCGCTTCGGTTTTGATTTACGTGCACCGCTGACGTGGCCCGGAGCTGAGTGTTGCCAACACGTGTTAGCGCATCGACCGTTCTGCGCTGCTCGCCACAGGTGAATTTCACATCTCTTCCGTCTGGTTTGGCACAGTACGAGCGCCCGGGCGGCCTGGGAATTTCACAGCACCGTTTCACACTTCTGATCTCTGCTTTCTTTAAAGAACACCGTTTCTGTTCCTTTTTTTTTTTTTATCCAGGGAGTGCAATGCGAGCGCAGTTTTTCGCACAAATTGGGTGTTTCAAGGCATAATCAATGCAACACGTTTAGTTCTTTTAGGTTTGGCCGACCACCCGATGACCCAGTTTCAAAGGAGTCTCAAAATCTTTAACTCCTTTGAGTACATTGAAAAGAATGATGTGATTCATGGTTTTTCGCATAGAAATTTTTAAAGATGAGTTCAGTTATGTCTCTGTGTTTTTTAGGCCTTCTTTCTCTCTCTATCTCTCTCTCTCTCTCAGTAGCAGTCTGATTTTGATCGCAGGATTTTAATTTGAAGGGCCTGAAATTCCATTTTCTATCCATCTGTACCATTTTCCTTTATTTCGGCAGTCTGGTGCATTCTTAAAAATAAATAAATAAATATCACATCACTCACCAGAAAGAGAGAGAAACACCGTCAGCTGTTCAGAAAATTTGTGCCAGGCACTATCAGTGATGGACTGAACACACAAACATCAGCAGCACTGCCTCCTTTGGAATTCCCCCTGAGTAATATGACTGCCATCTACAACACAATACTTAACAATATCTGTACCGCACGACAACATGTAAGCACAGTCGGTAAGATGCTTTGTTCTTACACCCAAAACACAACAAGATGAAAATCCGCAGCAGTCAAAATATTCAGCTGTCTCTTTGTTTCAGTTCAGGAATGCTCACGCTCATAGTTATAACGTTGCCATGCAGTCACACTTCGGCTCACCGATGTCCGCGCAGAGTCAGGGACAGGAGTGGGGTCAGGGTTCAGAGCAGAATTGACGTGACCTTGCGGTGAGATGAAAGAAGGGGATAAGGCTGGATTCAGCTCGTTTTCTTGGAACAGCTGTTCTTGGAAGATGCTGCTAAATCGTGGGGGCCGCAGACAGGGGCTTCGCCCTGCGGCATTCTGTGAATTGGCCACTGTCCTCAGTGAACTGCTGCCCGGCCCAGACGGGGGGCCGGGGCAGTGTTCCCTGTTGTGACCGCACCATCTCAGGGTCATGGGCCCGAGGACACACCATGTGATGGGCATGCCATGGACAAACAAAGCAAACTTCACCTAAAGTAGACCTCTATACAAGACAACGGTCTATAGATCCACATAGCATGTCTCCTCATGGTCCGACATTAAACATTTTTTCTACCTTCCACGGGTAAATATTGTACTAATATAATGTTCAACTCTCCGTGCTCTTGTTACTGCAATTTTAGTGAGCATTTTTTGAGGAGGAAGCAGGAGATGGAGGAAACCAGTAATATGTAGCATCTTTATTCATGGAAAAACCTGGATACAGTTGTGTGAAGAGTTAGGGTTTGGGCCGGGGTTTTGGAGGTTATTAGTTATCAGGGTTGGGGCGGTGTAGTGATCATGATGTTTCCAGTGCACTGTGTACCTGGATAATCCCAATATTATATTGGGGTTGAATATGTCAATCTCAGACTGTGTCTTTACTTTCAATCCTTCTGTATTTCTTCCTTGTGTTGGGTTTACTCCACATGTAAGTGTTTGCACTGTCATATGACCTTCCCTGTACACTGGACTTTAACCTTAGCGTTCTTCAGCCTGGAGGACACAACGCCCATGATTTCTAACAAGAATGTCAAATTTGGACTTGTCTGACCACAGGACACTTTGCCACTTTGCTACAGTCCATTTTAAATGAGTCTTGGCCCACAGAACACAGCAGCGCTTCCGGATCATGCTGAACAATGGCTTCGTTTTTGCATGACAGTTTTAGGTGGCATCTGTGGATGGCACGGCGGACTGTGTTTGCAGACAGAGGTTTCTTGAAGTATTCCTGGGTCCATCTAGTAATGTCAATGACAGAATCATGCCAGTGAGTGATGCACTGGCGTCTGAGGGCCCGAAGATCACGGGCATCCAGTAAAGGTCTTCGGCCTTGTCCCTTACGCACAGAGATTTTTCCAGTTTCTCTGAATCTTTTGATGATGTTATGCACTGTTAATGATGGAGCGTTCGAAGCCTTTGTAATTTGACATTGAGGAAAATTGTTTTCAAAGTGTTCCACAATTTTTTATGCAAGCCTTCGCAGGTTGGAGAACCTCTGGCCATCTTTACTTCTGAGAGACTCAGCCTCTCTAAGACATCCCTTTTATAGCCAATCATGTTACACACCTGATGCCAATTAATGTAATTACTTGTAATATGTTCTTTCAGCTGATTTTCTTATTATTAATTGCATTTCCAGCCCTTTTTTGCCTGAGTCCCAGCTTTTTTGAGACCTGGCTTTTATGGCTTATGTGATCTGCAAGCCATTGCATTTTGATTTTATTCACAATTTACACTTCGTCCCAACTATGTCGGAATTGGGTTATGACACCCTACATGACGTAGTCAAAGTATCTTACATTTTTTAACGTTACAGATGTGTTATGGGTGACACAAACTTTGAGCAAATAGAGCCCAGTCTCATCTCGACATCGTATAGTGAGGCTACCTGACCAAGCATCGAAATAAGATGCAAAACGAGGCTTTTGGCGTTAAATAACAATGCCAAAAGCCTTCTTTTTTGCAGTATATCGACGCTTGGTCAGGTTGCGCCACTGTACGACGAGTCGGAGCGAGACTGTAATGGCAAATAAAATATTTTTCAAAAATATTTGCATTTATTTTTAAAAATGTACAGTATGTTAATAAATGTGTTTGCAGTCTAGGTTCATGCTTCACAGAAATATGTGGTTTTTGAGAAAGATGGAGACTTTTTTGTCCTGCAGATGAATAAATTGCAAGGGGTACGACGGGTTTCCATCCTTACCATTGTGACAGTGTTCTTATGCATTTAGCGGCCCCGCTATCTCCTCCTCTATTCTCCTTCATTCTCTATGCAGAGCACCATCTTTCTTCCCCTGAGTGCTAATTGTGCCATCAGGGTGCAAATTAAAGCTTTATAGTCACTCCAAGGCTTGCATTAAATCAACATTTGTCCTTCAGTTTAATTCCATTTATTTTTAAGTCAAAGTTAAGGGCAAGCACAACCTGAATCAAGGCCGCTGTCTATTTTCTGACACATATTCACTTGAAGATGAGCACGTTCGCCAAAATGAAGTGATGCTTTCCACCAAATTCAAGTCATTAGTCTCACTCTCACCATTTTTTATTCATATATAGAGGTCATACCTGGAGCTGAGCATTGTAGTCAGGTGTAGGAGCACTTTATCGCTGTCTGCTGGCTGATTTAACACTACAGCCCCTGAGACTGATTAACACGATTTTGTGTTCGCTACAAATTTCAGCAGAGTGTAATGCATTCAGCTGTTTTACTTCCTCTCCGCTGTGTATGAATATCATCTTTTCCCATATATGTTTGGTCGTTATTGCGTGACGATTGTGGGGGGGGGGGGGGGGGGGGGGGAAGAAGAACAAACAGAACAAGACTGTTGTATCGAGAGCATCTATCCATTCTTGACTTCTGAAATTCTAAATAAAAGTTTAAGAATGTTCTTGTTTTTTTTCATGGAAAGTTTCTTCTTTTTTTTCTGGCAACAATTTTTAAAAAATATATGAAAACTACGTAATTGATTTCTGTTAAGAAAAAAAAAAAAAAACTTGTTTGGCTCTGTTGCTGGGGGTCAGACTGCTGGTGGTTCCAGCGCATGCCTGCCCAGATTTTCGATGTTTAAAGTAAATCACATTCATGTGGTCGTTTTCTCATATAATTCCTTCTCTCTCTCTCTCTCTCTCTCTCTCTCTCTTTTCCTGGCAAAAGGTAATGACTTTGAGGCCGAAATGCCGACAGGCTCTCCGTTGATGTGGTAAGCAGCAATCTCAGACAGAAGGGGTTAGGATTACAAGTACACATGGCATAAGCTCGTTTGGAATATTACCGCTAACCACAAGTTTGAAAAGTTAGCCCTGGATTTACATAAGTCGGCTGAAGGGAGGTGTGGAAAAGCTTTTAAAGTTTCATCGAGGGTTGATTAAAACCTCATGTGGTTCAAACGGGACACCCGGGTCTCAAGCGAAGATTTACGCTGCGCTACACTGTCTGTCTCCTTGAAAATCAGCTGATTTCGGCAAATGTTTGCTAAATGACCAGCGTCGGAATGATTTAGCGCCCTTGTTGTTTAGCTTTGCTTCCCAACTGACCTTGATAATGGGCGAAGAAGGGATTCGGGGTATGGGACATGAAATTCAGCTCAAGCTTAGGAAAGATGAAGGCCAGGCGAAGAGGGCGGTGGGGCATGCAGAAGGAAGCTTAAGGAGACGCGTAGCAGCGCAGCCAGGCCATAATAGCAGCTATTACCCACAATCAAGCAGCAACTTTTCACAGACATTCTTGAGCCTGTGCAGCCTTCTGACCACCAGAGCTATGGGGAGTGATTGGTGCCAAGTGAGAGCAGAGGGATGAACAGTAATTCAATGCAGAGGGACCCCACAGCCTGCAAATACAGTCTTCCCCAGGCCCACTTTTCAGCTCCCAGTGAACATTTTTTTTTTGCTGAAAACTCACAGCATTGGTGTTCAGGTGATCTGGCCCCATTTGTTCAAAAATTTTAAATTTGCAGCTGTCGAAGATGTGTAGAAACGGGTTGTTTCCATGTCTTTAAATTGATTAGCATCCCATTGGCACCCGTTCTACATTACGCTCACTGAGTTCTCCAAAGTCAGACCCCCTAGTGGCTGCAGACTATTCTGCAGAAGTAAATGACTTTCTTTATTTGGGTGGATGGGTAACTTGTGTTGCTAAGAGATAATGTGCAGTAGTTCCGTGAACCACCACTCTGTCCCTGCATGTCGGAACGCAGAAGAAATATCCTTCTCCTGCTCCTGAGGTGGCGAACATCTCCCAAAAAAGTCCCCCCCCCCTCTCTCTTTCTCTCTCTCCAGAGCCATGCCTGTAATCGAGGCTCAATATTTAACAGGTAATAAGAGCCCCTCCAAGAAAATGAAAGCAACATGTACCGTTTGTCTGTCTTCTCTCCTTGCTCTCCTAGGTTCATCACCCTGTTGAGATTTGAAACTGATGACGACTGATGGCTAAAGAGGTCTTCAAATGCACCTAAGACACGACCACTCTTAGAAAAACAAAAATGTGTTTATATAAAGACCTCTCCACCTTGCCACTGCTTTTACGATCTCTGTTGAAGTACATTCAGGTGCACTGAAAAAAGTGATTTTGACCCCTAGTAAATGTTCCATATATTAATTAAGCATATTTTAATAGAAATAAGTGTGTTATTTAACTCCACTTAAAAAATATAAGTAATTTCAAATAGTCAACATAATAAAAATATCTAGCTTCAGATAAAAATATTTTGTGCAACCACTTACCTTAAAAAAAATTATGTTCATTCAACAAAACATTTTTTTCAGTGTGGTCCTTTCCTGATGGTGGACAAACCTAGGCCAGTGCATCTCTCTCCATAAGCCCACAAGCAGTAGTGCTGTGCCTGCCACTGTGAGCACGCGCCTGCCTGTCCGCCTGCGTGCCTGAGTCCACAGAGGGGGAGATTTTCAGCGGTAAGCACTCCAGTGCCGTGGGGAATTTACTGGGTGCGTGAGAGGGAAGAAACAGTGGTTGGAGGGAGAGAAGTTCGGGCGGCTGTGCTGTCATTTTACTTAACTTTTCAACCTTTCCAACTGTGTTATTAACTTCGCCGGTAAGGGCTTGGTTTACACCATCTCTCGGTCAATCTCAATCTTTCTCAGTTACAAGAACATTCAGTTTTCTCAAATTAAAACTGAGCAGACTGCCTGAGAGAGAGGGAATCAATCTCCCTATTTTCAGACAATTTCACAACTTGTTTTCAAGGATTTTTATTCCGCATATATTTTGATGTAATCCATTGATCAGTCCACTCAAAACCGTATGTCACATTCCCTTTAAGATTATATATATATATAAGTATTATTTTATAAGCACAGGGTCTTCAATCCAACTTATTCAAGGCTATGGAGTAATACACATCAGTAATTGACGACAAATGACAGTATTTTCTGATTTCTAATTCATGCACATTTAAAAAGAGCAATAAAATAAGGAGGCCTTCGCGAAAAAATATCTTGAGCACTTTAATATCTTTAGCCATCGGTTAAAATTTCCCTTGCAAGAGCGCATTTTATAAAGGATTTGCACCTTTTCTGTTCATTTTTTGACTATATAACACCAAATGAAAAATACTAAGAGTTCTTCCCTGGCATTCACCTATTTCTCCACCCCACATTTCCTTGCATAGGTAGGTGTATATTTGGAAACGGTAATTGATATTTCCCAGCTTTTGATCCACGCGACCAGAAAGAGTGATAATGAGACGCCTCAGAGTCAGAGAGAACCGGGTTCCGTCCGTGCGAGGCGTTTCGCGATGACTTGAGACGTTCACGGGCGGAGTGACAACCTGTGGTGTGCCGACTCCGTCGCATCACCTGTGCTGGCAAGTGTTTCGACACGAGAGTCTGTGTACCTTTCTCGGCACGTCCTGTCAGCGCAGATGTGGCCCCTGTTCAGCCCCTGTCAAACCGCGGCATCTGCGCTCCCTTCGTCTTTGTTTATAAAAAAAAAAAAAGCCGCCCATTTTACCTCCTGTCGTAAGCAAGGCTTGGAGAGGGAGGGGAGGTAATATCCGTTAGCAAACGGCGCTCATTGTCCAGCGCTGGCTGGCCTCTCATTGCCCCGGAGCAAACTGCTTCACACAGCGCAGGGCTAATGTTAGCACAGGCAAACACTAGGGACTTCCCAGAATGTTTGCCCAGCTAACACAAAATGTTCTGTCAAAGTTTCTGCCATGTGATGGCCATATTATAACATTGACAAAATATTGCAGTCCCATAGTAAGGATGTCTTTTTTTAGCAGATGAACACCCAAAATGCGGGGGTCAGAGCCTCAGCCATAGCACTGAATAAATTTGACAGTGAATACTGCTTCAGTGTGTGTATGCTACATGCATAAATGTGTGTGTGCTGTATGAAGATATTTATACTGTAAACTCAACCAAATGTCCAAGCCAAATAAAATGCATTATTCAGTCTCATAATTTCAAATAATTTTAATTGTTGTTACTTCAGTAATTAAAATATGCTTAAATAACTATTATTAATACCTTCATGAACTGTATCCATTCAGTGAGCTGATCTTGCAATAATCCTGCAACATATTTCTAGACAATAGTATGTTACAAATACCTGGCTTTTCCTTGTCACTCTGAACCAATTTTACAGACCTCACATAAGCTGTATATTTGACAACATGTTCATTCAAAGTCACTGATTACATAGTCCTGTTGGCTTAATTAAGCAAACCAGTAAAAGCAAACCCTATTATAACAACAGCAATAATAATAATACATTTATTTGCATATTTTACCTCTGAAAGAAGAAACAATAATAGTAGTTTCTGTCCATAACATTATTTATTATTTTTTATTTCAATTTTTACGGTATTAGTTTGATATGCTGGAGTTGGTATATAGTGCAGTTACGCACTGTCTTGTCTTTTTTGCATCCTGGTCCTTGAATGTGTGAGAAGAGGACTGTGGGAAGTTCATCTTGATGCCCTTGTTTACCCTCTGTGTGTCCCACAAATTGGTCAGCGTATCGCCTTGTGATTCTGAGGTCTGAAAGAGACCGGAGAGTTATATGCCTTCAGAGTAATAAGATTAAGAAATACCCTGCAGAGCCAGGCTGATACTCACAGGGCTCCCAGGATTGGGCGGGGAGCTGCGGCCCCTCTAGCTGGATCCATTTCCCACGTCGAGTTTTCTAAAAACCTGTCAAGACATCGAGCAACATTTTGGACATGAGATGGGGTAAAGGGGGTGGGGGAGGGAGAAAGATGGGGGGGGGGGCTGACGGAGGTGGTGATAATTCTCAGAAAAGAAGAGAGGGCAAAACAGAACAGGAGACAAAAAGGGTCTTAATTCGGTCCCAAGAGAAGATGTCGTTGTCCAGAAGAGCTCAGACGTGGGTGTAGATTCCACAGGACTGTGGGAGCACGAGGCGAGTGACCGACCTTCTTTTTTTTTTACTGAGGTCAAGTCCTCGGTCTTTCAAGGAAAGGAATCGAGTCGAGTGACTGGGCACTTGTTCCTGGTCATCTCTCTTCCTGTCTTGCTGAGCGACTGAGCCCAGGGTCCGACACAAGTGAAGAAAAAAGGAGGCACATCCAGGTTGCTTTTGGGAGTCAACTTTCGGCGAGAAATATAAGCATCTCCAGAAGTCCTTCCTTACAGCGAAACAACCAGCGGTACAGTCCCACCTAAAATGGCAGACGAATTCACAAGCATTCTGTGTCTTGAATTGGATATGACTTTATACACACACACACACACACACACACACACACGCACACACACACACACATTCACTTAAGAAGACCAAGATTGACTGTGACCCATGGGGAGCAACGTCATTATCCCTTGAGATTTCACTCTCTTCTTCATTGAGATTCCTTGCTGCATGTGACTTTTATATTTATAATACGCTGCACCTCTGATGGGCAGGTGGCTGCTGTGTTCCAGACTGTTAGGGGCTTAGGTCACTAAATATTGAAATTTGGAGCATTTTCACCTGTTTTAATAACAACTTGATGATTGGTTGATTTGGTGTGACTAAAGCCTCTGGCACGGCTTTTTCTTGCTTTACTATGATATTTCACCACTCAGGTGGTTATGGGCCACACACTAAATACAGTGGAGCTTATGAACTGTCATCCCCTCAGAGACATACAGACATCCTTGCTTACGCATATACAGTCCATGTTGTCAGATGTGCAGTACATCCTCATGCAAATTCTCATAGTCTAATACATTATCGCACATTGCTGTGAAAATCTTATACACCCTCGATTTTTTTTTTCACAAAATTGATATTATTTGTTTATTTTTCATGTTTTACAGTTGTTTCTAAGTTGAAAAAGTAAATTTGAAATAACGAAATATTGAATTAAAAAAACAAACATGATGATCTCAAGGTCACTAAGGCTGTCTAGAATTACCAGGAGAGTCAGAAACAAGCAATACGACCAGTCTGCAAGTGAATTGTGGCTGATTCTCCGAAATAATTGGTACAACCTATCGGCTATTTTTCTAATAGAAATGAAGCAAACTCCCGAGCTGGTTCAGGCAGCCAACTTGAGTCGTGCTATCATTACTTGGCGTACATCGCTCAATTCAGCTACTGTGCTTCACCCCAATATGGCGGTCTATTTAAAGCAGCAAATCCTGCGAATTAACCAGCAGCTCCTCCGCCCTGCTACTGCAGGCACCTCACTACGTACTGCTGCGATTTAATGAGATGGATTAATATTAAAAAATGCATAATAACACTCACAAATTAAATACCGAACAGTTTAACAAATTAAATACCGAACAGTTTAATATTGGCCCTATTTTATTACCATAAAACTTACTAGAGTCAACCAAAACATTTTCTGTGCATTGAACTACATGATTTTTGACTCCACTTCCAGTATTCTGTTGCATTCTGTATGCTTTTCTTTTCATGACTGAATACTGTATGTCACCATGAGTTGGTTGACTGAAATAAAAGATAGGATTGCAAAAAATTGAAAGTGAAAATTGTTATCTAACATTTTAGAAATGAAGGAATTAATTTATTTATTAATTATTTTTTTATGTGGAATATCTTTATTTCATTATTTTTGAAGAAGTATTTACCTCACTGAATTGTTTTCCATGTGCCAAAGACATTTGTACTGCATTCTCCATTGGAGGTCTGCTCATGACATTTCCCCAGTCCTGCACCCACCGGCTCCCACGAGGATCTATGCAGCGCCCTTACGCTCCCGCAAAAATATGAAATATTTTTTCCTCTATCCCTGGAATCTTTTTTTTTTTTTGCCCTGCATCCGCCCGCACGAAAAGGAGTAACGGTTTCACTTGACCGCCTTTATCTGCAGCGCACTTGTATATGAAAATGCCGGATTCTTCTAGAAGTATTGCCCGGTAATAAACAGAAAGCAGCCAATGGTGGAAAAACAAGGTAAATCACACAGCAAACAGCGTTGTCAAGAAGCATTTGGCCCCTTCCTGACTTATTTGTCGCATAAATTTTTTGTACGTTTTTATAAGTGTCAGATCATCAAATAAATTTAAATATTGGAGAAAGATAACCCAAATAAGACACAGTGTGTTTTTTAAATGAGAACTTAATTTATTGAAGGAAAAAAGGGGGAAAAAGTTCTCCAAACCTTCCTGAATTATTATTCCCCCCCCCTTAACTAGATCAAGCAGTTCAACAAATTCATTTGTTAATTGGGTTCAATTTCAAATGACACATCCAAGCATGGTAACTGCTAGCCCAGTGGAACCAAAACATCATTTAAATAGGACCTGAATGGCAATGTGAAGTAGGTAAAAAGCTGCACATGATGCTGCAATAAAAAAATGTAAAAAAAAAAAAAAAAAAAAATCAAGAACAAGTGGCGTCCATCAATTTAGAATGGATTACCAAGCCATTTTAAGGCTCTGGAACTCCAAACCACGGTGAGAGCCATTCTCTACATATGTAGAAAACTTGGAACAGTAAACCTTCCCAGGAGTGGCCAGGCAACCAAAATTTCTCCAACAGTTCATCGACAACTCATCCAGGAGGACAAAAAACAACCCAGCCTAACAAGTTAACTGCTGGGCTCACTTGCCTTAGTAAAGATCAGTGCTCATGATTCCAAAATCATACAGACACTGGACAAAAATGGCATCCATCGGAGTACTGCCAGGTGAAAGGTGAAAATCACTACTGACCCAAAAGAACACAAAGGCTTGTCTCACATTTGCCAAAAACATCTTGACAACCTTCTAGACTTTTGGCATAATATTCTTTGAACTGATGAGTCAGAAGTGGAACTTGCATTCCACAATATGAACATCAAACCAACAGTCAAACATGGTGGTAGTAGTGTGATGGTCTTCGGCTGCTTTGTTGCTTCAGGACCTGGGCGATTTGCAATAATTGATGGAACTATGAATTCTGCTGTCAACAAGAAAATCCTAGAGGAGAATGTCTGTCCATCTGTTTGTGGCCGTAACTTCGAGTGCAGTTGGGTTATGCAGCAGGACATGGAAGTACACAACTAAGCCCACCACAGAATGGCTCTAAAAAAATAAAATGAAGGTTTTGGGGTGGCTGGTCAAAGTCCAGACTTGAATCCCATTGGGATGCTGTGGCATGACTTTACAAAGGCAGCTCATGCTTAAAAATCCTCCAATCTGGCTGAAATTAAACAATTCTGCAAAGAATTGTCGGCCAAAATTTCTGTAGAGCGAGGTAAAAGACTCCTGGCCAGTAATTGCAAACATCTAATTGCACGTTTTGCCGCCTAAGGTGAAGCACAAACAGTTGCTAGGTTAAGGGTGGCAGTTAGTATTTCAAATGAGTGATTTAGGTTTTGAATAAATTTTTTCCTTCAATAAGTGAAATGATCATTTAAACACTATATCTTTGGTGTTTACTGTCAATTTACGTATTTGTCGTATATTAAAATTAAATTCAAATATGACAAGTACGCAAAAGTAGGAGAAATCAGGAACAGAGTAAATACTTTTCACAGCACTGTATGAACTTTTCATTTCCATTAAAATTCTGATGAATATGTCCTTTGTTTTCCTGAAACATCTGGCTCTTATATGCAGTGAGCAAGCACATCAACAGTACCCTATTGCAGATTAAGCGGGTGCAATGTATTACGAAAGGATAACACTATTTACAGCTCTTCCAATTGGTACATACTGCTATATTTATTTCTATTATTTCAGTAATGCCAGTCAATGCACCTCAGCTCTGTGTACTGTGTGTGAACCCAATCATCAGTGCGAAAATGAACCCAGTCATCAATTAAATTTGATGAATTGATTAGCTTAATAACTTTCTTTCCACACAGGACCTGGTGGGATTAGATCGCCATTTCCTTTGATAGATGAAATCATTATATAAAAATAGCACTTTGTTTTAGTTGGGTTATCTTCATCAAATATTTAAGTGTGACAAATCCAACATTTACAAAAATAAAAGAAATATGGATGGGGGCAAATAGATTTTCACAGTACAGCATACACAGTTGTTACAAACTGAAAGAGTTAATGAAGCCAACAAAAGCATGAGGCAATGAACTCATTGGGTACAATTTAAGGAAAGTAATCATTTCCACTCTGCGAATGTTGATGTCAGCGGTCAGTGGCCACCTGATATTAATCTGGATACACTCCTGTACATTTTATCCCTGAAGTTCAAACTTGTGTCTGCTCCTCTATGTCAAGGCCGATGTGGGTGCAGGTTTTAGTTTTAGCTCAGTGCTACAACACCTGATTCCATTAATTTACTGTCCAATCAGGACCGGTATGAGTAGAATCAGTTGTGTTGGTTTGGGCTGTAACAAGCACCCGCCCTGGCCCTTTGTGGATTGGATTGGACGGCTCTACTTTATGTCTTAGCTTGCAGCACAGGGCGACCCTGAAGCCTATTATCAGTGAGAATACTTTGGCTATACTTTAACTTGTTGCTCCTCCACCAACATACATATCAGTCATTGACAAAATGAATTAAATTAATGTTAGTGGCAAATTATTTTAAGAGAGACATATCATTTCTGCAGCATTTCCACAAGTCGTCTTTTCCTCGCGCTCCAACCGGCATGTTCGTGCTGCCCTGCTCACTCCTGCACTCCACGACGAAACACTGTCCCGCAGGAACTCAGACCTCTGCTGTGCGTGTGTGCATCCCAACACACCAACACAAACACACACCCGCACGCATGCACCCAAACACATGCACACGCGCACACACACAGATGCAAACACAAGCAAAAGCACCTGCACACACATACACTCACAGTCACGCAAACACACACACACAAACGTACGCAAACACACGCATACGCACGCATACACAAACACACGCACACACACATACATTTGTGCTGTTTCTGCAGGGTGCTGTGCCGGCACTGTTGCAGCCGCTAGTGCAAATAACAGAAGTAGTGCACAAACACAGACTCACATCATTTAACTGATCTAACGTTACTCTTTTTCGTTCACAGGCCAAAGGGCTACCGAAGAGCTGCACTCTATTTGAGAGTGAGATGCACCAAATAAAAGCTCTCCCTGAGCAGGTCTGATGAGGTCACAGCAAACACTATCATTTTTTCTCTTTCTTAGAATCATACCTGCTGTAAAGATGGCTGTGTGTGTGCACTTGAAGAAACGACACCAGCTCTGGTGTAAGAAAAGAGATGTTTGTTGATATTGGTCAAGAATGAGAATCAACTGCAAATTCACAATACAGTTTTACTGTATTTTTGCGTCTTTAGCAAACCTTTTTCATCTTTTTCTGAATCACAACTGGAAATATGCTTGTTCTAGCTCAGATGAAATCCAACAGATATGTGATAGATTGCTGTATAAGGCTCAAGTGTAATATGACACAGTAAATCTTGGGGTGCGCGAAGTTTGCACAGTAAACATTCGCCCGATCGTCTAAAATTTCCCAAGCCTGCTCAGATAGAGATGCAAATAAACTGGGTCTACTGGCAGATCAGAAAACAAAGAGCTTTGGAAAATGGATGCCGGGGGGGTCTGAGACCAAGAAACAAATGTAACACTGAGCAGACCTTGGCGAGGCCCTAAACTCCAGTGTTTTAACTTTCTTACGTACACTTTCCACAAATCAGTCCTGAAAGCCAACCTCGGAAATTCCTGGAATTTCAGGGTCAGGTTGTTGGTGAGGATTTTAAAAAATGTGGTTCTCAAGGGTGTTGAAAGCTGCCCAACAAGGAATGGACTTGTGACTGTGACCTTTTGAGCACAGTAATACTCTGTGGCAATGGCCTTGGTATACTCATGGATTAAAAGCAGATGGCAGTTTGCAGAAGATTTGTTATATTTCAGGGCGTGAAAATGAAGTGATATCTACAGATTAATGTTGTATTAAATGCATTACAAAAATATGTAATTATATTGTTTTCAAGGCTGTTTTATTTGGCATGAAAGGCGATCACTTACGTCCCCCTCATATTATTGTTTACTGCAGCAACATTTTATATATTCATTATTTGGTATAATCTTACACTAATATTCATACTGGATGATTTTTGCCGAAATTTCAGCCCTTCACCATAAATAGTCCTCACAATGTCAATGGAGCCCAGAACACAAGCAAAGAGAGAACTGCCACCCTGAGTTGCACTAACACACTTCAACTTTTATATATGACCCTCAACTGGAATATATCTATTTTATTCAAAGATATGCCATTGGTGCTTTAGGTGTTTCTATTATTCTTGTGCAATTAACCACAGTTAGGCGCAGAAATCATTTTCATGGCTTGGTGAAAGAAAGAAAGGCTTCAAGTGATGAGGTTTTCAACACTCCTCCCTGAAGCCTAAAAACCCGCATTTCATTCCCATAACTCAGCGTACTGGCCAACAGTAACTAATAATAGGTATTGACTTGTTCAGTGTAGGATAAATAGGGTGCTGTATTGAAACTCAAATGTGCCGGGGGTCAGGCAGCCAGCTACACTGAGAACATGTCTCATAGGGCCCGACAAAAAAGAGAGAGAACATTTTAAACTTTCATGACTTAGGAGGAACCTCTGCTGTTCGCCTTTCAGGGATTAACTCTTTGTTCTCAAAGAGCTTGGCCGATCAATACTCACCAGAAAACCCAGACATCTCTATTCCAGGACATGGTGCACATGTGTTTATATAAAGACATTGTCCTATTCTTCTTTCTGCTTGTTTGGGTCAGCTTAATAATACCTCTCTACTCTAAAGTGGGCTAGGGATTATGTGAGCCCGCTTTTCAGGGAGCTGTTTTTCTTCTGATTTTTTTAAGAATAAGAACAAGAATAGGGCACAGTTCCAGAATATTCCATTTGAATCAATGATTTTAGAGCAGGTTCAAAACCTTTATTTTTTTGTAGCGATGCGGAACATGAACGATTGAATTTTGACATTCCTCAGGTAACCAGGGGCTGTACAAACATGCCTATTCCGCAACTGTGCATTTTGCAATTATACATATTTGCGTTTATTTAGTGGTTATGCTCATTGTGATATTTTCAGAACATGAAAATGATTTTTGCTAAATTTCCAAAAAGTGAACCGTTGAACTGATAAAAAATTGTCTAGCATATGCTCAACAGTGCTTTTGCTTGCTTGTATCAAATAGATAGACGGCACATCAATTCCGCTTGTGTACAGAGCAGATATGGCAGGACCGAAGCAGTTTTAATCTAATGTGCGCTGAATCTCTGTATGAAAACAATGGGCCTTTATTTTGTCCAGACAGAGCATAATTGGAAGCCATCCCAATTCGATTCACCCCATTTATACCCCGTCTCTCTCATTCATTTCTGTGTTTTCTCCCGCTGTCTGACTGGGGCAAATCGGGGGTTGTCACTATCGATTATCAGCAGGATTACATGTTGTTTCAGCCCCTGTAAGGATCCTGTGACACCAGCCCGAGATGTCCCATTGGCGCGAGCGTTTCAGGCTAAAACGGCGTGGCGAAAATATGCAGAGCCCCAAGCAGCGGGCAGCGGTGCCCGTCGAGCGCTTTAAGAACCGAGGTGCAGGCGACGGCGTTCTGGGGAATGGGCCGACAAGCCTTTGGCGTGCATCATTCGAGAGGCTACGCTGTGGGAACGGCAGTGCGGCCGGGTTCACAGGCTGCGCGGCGAATGGCGAAGCTCGACGCACCTCGAGAAGTCAGAGGAGAAAAGTGAGAGGCATGAAAAATGAAAAAAAAAAGAGATAGTAAGTCTGAGCGACTGGGGCTCCACGCTGCTGCATTGTCACCAGCCAATTTCCTCTTTCTTTCTCTCTCGCCTGCCAGAAATTTGGCCCAGTAGTCACATAAACACCTCCCGCCCCCCCCTCCTCACTTTACAAAAATGGCTCCTTTAGCAGAAGGAATACAGCTTACAGCTAGGCTAATGAGCTCGGCCACTTAAGAGCCCCACCGGTATCTGCTCCATTATCTGTGCGTCTTTCAGAACGGAGGGGGGTGGAGGTTGGGGGGGTGGCCCATTCTTTTATTGCAGGTGAGAATGGGGGGTCAAGAGGGGTTAATGTGGCAGCCATGCTCTGGCGCAGCGAACTCCATTTCCCCACCTTTCTTTTTTCTTTTTTTTTTTGCTTTATTTTAGCCCATTGCCATGGTAGCAAACAGCACAGGTTCTATTAGCGGCGATTACCTTAGCGCTTGCCCGATGTGTACTCTGAGTCATGATTATGAGCTGGGCCCGTCTCCAGATTTGGAGAAAGGTGTTGGAATTGTTCGATCAAAATCAGTGATGATGCGGCAAAATAGACAAGCGTCCAAAAGCCAGCTTTGTGTGCAACATAACATAAAAGTAAATAAAAACTGCTTGATGGTTGGTAAGATAACAAATTACAAATTTCACAGCAACACTAGAGTGACCTTCCATAGTAATTTTCTGTAATGCACATCACATTCTATTGCCTGTAGCTTCAGTAACACTTACGACAACTGATGTGATTGGGGATTTGCAGACTTTGGCTCACCAGTGCAGATATGAATGCCTTCTGGTCGAAAGTGTCGTTTGATGTATCTATTGTGCATTTACTAACATCATTATTCCTGGTCAAGTTTGGGAGGGTAAAGGTGGGGTTTGCAGCAGCGATGAAAGATGATCCACCGCCCCCAAATTCCTACATCGTCTGAGCGCTAAACGAGAGGAAACAGTTTTTATTGCGCACCCACATGCGGTGCTGCTAGTGTGCACGCACACACAGGTAAGTATACCGTAACCACTGATCCCTTTGCTCAGAAAACAAGTTTGTGTTTGGGCCAAGCGCAATTATTCATCTGAACAAACTTAATGGCAAAATGTGCTCAAACAACTGAAGAGAAACACTGCATATGCAGTAATTCACAATGAGCCTTTTTGTTTTGCCCAACTATGAAACAACCGGCGGGAATATTTTGTCAGCTCCTGAAGCAATTACTGTTGCTGGCCCGGCTTAGATTCCCAAAATTTAGTTAAAAAAAAAAAAAAAAAAAACTGTTTTCCAGATGTAGGTAGCCAGCACTTGAATGTGAATATTCACAAACATACAAAGCTAAGTTAGCTATTATTTTCCCACTTTGCAAGAAAATAGTTGTAAGATTAAAGAGATGTGCCATCACAATGTGTTTACAGTTTCCAGCCTCCTTGGGATCTCTGTATCCAAAAGTGTGAATTCTCCTCGAAGAAAAAGGGACAAAAACGAATGTGTGTATTGTTTCACTGATGCTGTGGATTTTACCTCATTTACATAGGTACGCTAATTAGCATTGCCGCAAATCATACTTGCCCTTGCGATACAAAACTGGCCCCATCCATCAGGCTGTGCTAAGCGAATGCATTATCCAATAAGCATAATCCTGACAATGAACTGTGCAAATCACATCTAATATGCAAATGAGATTATCTAAACTTTGGTAAACATTGACCCACATTTAAAAATAAAAACACAGCGAAAGGGCAGATGATTCAAAAGGCAGGATGCTATTTTGTTTTGCCCAGGGCAGTTTTCATTTTTTTTTTATTCGTTTAATCGTTTCTGTATCTCGCTCAAAATCAAAGCCCCTTCTCTCGTTTATTCTGCGCACATGGCAATGTCTGCAGGCTGTGGATAAGTCACGGTGCTTTGCCCACTAAATGGTGCGAAAGAGACATGTATTCTGGACTATAGAGGAGTACTGAGGCTTCTAAGTATTATTTTGAAAATAAGGAGACATATTCCAGAAGAATCTTGGAGAGAAAAGGCCATCAATCAAGAAGGGCTGGAGATTGAGATAAGGATGGGAGCATCGCCATATTCTTGGCATGTTACCTGTCCTATTATACCGAGGAGGTGGAGTCATAAATGACCAAAAATGTTTCACTGCTGATCATGCTAACCTCCGCCCTGTCCCATTGTGGGTAGCCGCAATGACCTGGCAAGTAGAGGCTCCCAGTAAACATCAGCGCTGCCACGGTTCCTCAGATGGTTTGCTTTAGCGGGAATTAGAAGGCGCGCCGGTAGAAGGCAGCCGAATGCTACAGGCACACTGTTTATGTCTGAGTGTGTGTGCAGCCTGTACTCAACTCCCTCCCCCGAAAAATTCATCCACATTTTTGGGGGTTGCTTTCTCATGAAAAAGTTTCCAAGCGAGGGTAAAATGAAAGGAACGACTTGAAACTTGAGCAATACAAGTGAAGTGTCTGGTTGAGTTTTCGTAGTTTACGCTGGAAACCCAGCTTCAGTGTCCAAACTGCAGGAACCGGGCCAATGACGCACTTGTCCACACGTGTAGCTCATTTTGAACAGTTACACAAGGCCCTGGAGCTACCACAGATAAACACTGCCTCTGTACACAGACTCACTGAGAAAGTCTATAGCACTGAGGTGGCCGGTCAATGAATACTCAGTAACAACAACAAAGACAGCAAACAACAATTGCAACACAGCTATGATATTCGTCTGCCAGCCCTGTGGTCGGGTGTTCGAATCCCAGCCATGCCATTACAAGCTACGGCTGGAGGTCTGCATGTGCAAGGCGACAATTGGCGCAGTGTTGCCAGGGATTATAAGGGATAAGCCAGTCAAAATTTGTTAGTCTCATCTCTCCCTGGTGACCACTCCGGAGGGGCGAACTAAAAAGTGAGATTAGTGGGTTAGCGTGGTATATTGAGCCTAAAGCCAAGTTTTTTTTTTCAATGTCACGAAGGTGGCTCTCTTTTAACCAGCCATTGTAACGTATGACATCTGGGATTGCACATTCAGGGTTTATCGAGCCAGCTCACTGAAAGAAAGCCTAGCTAATGTTTAGCTTGCTTTGCAGTGCACCCATCTGGTCACCCAGGCGCATGGAGCTATACAAGCTAATTGTGTGCTGACTGCATGTCGGCATCATCTTCCCACAGCACAGGCAAGCGCGATCGATGTTGTACCGTCACAGCGTAAAGAACCAAAAAAAGTCTTCACGAGTTGGAGGAATCACATGCCACGGCATCTTTCTCCTTAGTCAACTAAAGCAGGTCGCTGTGGTGAACTAACTATTTCGGCTGTGTTCGGGGTCAGGGGTTAAAAGGGATACCCCCCCCCCCCCAAAAAAAAAGATCATGGAATGTGGTTTAGTGGTCTGGACAGAAAAATGTTAACTGCCCTTCGAATTTGCGCGACCGCCTGTGTATTAGCGTGGTCTCATGCAGCTTATATGAAACGTAATATCCACGAAGGTTTTTTTTCCCCTGGTGGTAACGGGCAGGGTGCATTCGCACCCACAAATGCGCCCTAGAATGGCAACGCCAGTGGTGCCGCTTTCACACGAAGGATGATGGAAAGACTGCGTAGAGGAGGATGAAAGAGGGAGTGAGAAGAGAAGGGCGGAGGTGTGTGTGTGTGTTGGGGGGAAAGGTTTGCATATTACAGTGAAAAGGCGATTGAGAGGGTTGAAGAAGAGCTGAAAGCTTGGGGCTGACTGAGGTCTGCTTCTGCTCGTGTGGTGAGAGCTCCCTCAGCGGGTCGGAAAATTAGTGAGGCCCTCATGGTCCACTGGAGCCTTTTATTTGTTGATTCTTTGACTGATAATGGTGTCTCTCTCTCTCTCTCTCTCTCTAATATTCTCTGTCTTTCTTTCCATACCCTCCTCTCTCTTTCTATTTGCATGTTCCTCAGGTTGGGTGGAAACGCACAATCTCTTTGCTCATGCTACCAATGGACGCAGCTTGTATTACCGTGACATCACTATGCATTCTATCCTGGGTACCACTTCTTTACTGCATCACTGGCTGACTTGGTGTTATAAATGAATCAAGATAGAAAATACGCAAAAATTTATGGTTGACTCAGAAAAATGATTATAAGTGAGAAAAAATAAATGCCCCTCTTACCTTTATTCCTGATTGTGCCACCCTCGGGGGCAACGACTACAATCAAACATTTGCGATAACTGGCAAAGAGTCTTTTACTTTGCTGTAAAGGAATTTTGGCCCACTCTTCTTTGTAAAATGGTTGTATTCCAGCAATATTTAAGGATCTTCAAGCAGGCCTTGTCTGTTTAAGGTCATGCCACAGCATCTCTATCGTAGTCAAGTCAGGACAAGCCACTCCAGAACCTTCATCGTGTTTCTTTTAAGCCATTCAGATGTGGATGGCTTGTGTGCTTTTGATAACTTTCCTAATGCATAACTCAACTGCGCTTAAGTCTTAGCTCACAAATCGATGGCCGGATATTCGCCTACAGGATTTTTCTACACATTCTCATCCCGACTCATCATATAGTAACGCTGCCAGGCAAAGCATTGATATAAAACAAAAAAGGAGGCTTTTGGCGTTCGGGTTATAAGGGTTGGGGGTTAGGGGGTAGGGTTTTTTTTTTTTTTTAAACTGGCGTAAAATAAGGTCACCAAAGGCCTCCTTTCTCGTCGTATATCCAAGTTTGGTCAGGTAGCGTCACTATATGACGTGTCAGGATGAAAATGGATACAGAATCACAATATTTGTAGCTGCAGTTGCTCAGCCGCCAAGTTGTGGCCGTATTATTTTCAAGGCTGACGAAGTTCGGTCACAGCGCCAGAAGAAAACGCACAATCTCTTTCTACCCGATGATAACCTGCATTTCAAATGTTGTTCAATTTAGGTCATAGTTTCAGTAATTCTGACTATTTGCAAGCCATCTACAAAGTGTCACCTTTCCAAAGAGGCATTGATTAAATTATGCCAGAAGTCAAAGTGTTTTAGTAACAGTAAACACATTAATTTGGGTGGAAATTTGCCCAAAAATGGCAGAACATTAAAAGGTTAATTGATTGATTTATTAAGGGGGGAATTACTTTTTTACATTGGGCCAGATGGGGTTGGTTGGCTGTTTTCCTTCAATACATGAAATTATCAATTTGTCTGACCTTACAGTTAGTTTGATGATCTGAAACATTTAAGTGTGAAAAGAAATTGCAAAAATAGAAGAAATCTGAGAGGGGCACATACTTTTTGGCAGCATTGAGCCTATATTTTCCTGCTCATTTCCCAATTGTACATGTAACCTTGTGGACTGAAGTGGACTTCAGCCTGACATATATCGTATAACTTTATTTCAGGGTATATATTTTTACTGTGATATATCTTTGATCGCCCATGTTTTCTATCATAATTATTTCATATTATATTTGCTTCATTTTTATCTCTTTTTTTTTTTTTTACTTTTTGTGAGAAAAAAAAATGTTTTCAATGCTCTGTATCAGGTATAATTTGACTGATGTGTTGATCTCGATTGATTGATAGACAGTTGTCATTGAAATTGAATTGTGGGCAGTACGTCTGTACGCATCTTAGCACTTAACAGATGTAGAGCTGCATTCCCATGTCACAGCATCCAGCGTCACTCTGTGTTTATTTCTCTTTGCTTTTGATGACTCAGTCATGTGTGAGAGGGTGTCAGATGCTCACTCAGTTGTGAAAATTTAAAGCGTATCACCCCGGACAATGTGCGGTCAACATAGCCCCAAACGAGCAACTCTCTCCACAGCACTGTTTACTGTACACACAGTTTCATGCCTACAGTATGCGCACATACACGCAAACACATGTACATCCATACGCAAAATGCACATACAAGAGCGCATACACATGCACATGCCTGGTCTGCAAATTCACAATAATGCCTTGAATTTCACATAAGCATATCAAGGGCTGACTGCAATAAACAGTTATGTCCAATATAATAACATCTGGACATAACTGTTTATGGCAGTCAGCCCTCGATATCCACATGTTACCACAACATGCTCTCACCAGTTGCTACTGCTAAGCTGAAAACTGAGCACATACCTTAGAACTAATGATTGGTCTCAACCTGTTTCATTCATGTAAATTAACATTATATAAACGTTGAGAAAATTCTAAATGATCAGGTGTGGCCAGTTTTTATCATGCAGGCAACACAGGGAATAAAATGACGCAGCATCATTTCAACGCAACATTCCATTACCACAGACATTATTCATTTGTGGATACTTGTTACTTATCATTGTTTTGAGCTGGCTACACCTGGTAGCACTGAGTGTTTTCAGAGTATAAATAATTGAATACAGGTCGAGACCGATCATTAGCTTCAGGACGTTATGTGCCTCCTCTACCTTCAGTTCACCAGCCGCCACTCAGTCTTACACAACCCTGTAAAAATATTTGGCATACAATACCGATACATATGAGGATTTCAAAAACGTGCTCTGTCCAAAATGATAAAAATTGAGATAACAGTCTTATAGTATATAATACTATACTCTTATAGTATTATATTGGCAAGTGTATTGAATTATGTGCTAAGCCCAGTCGTATCACGCATATAAACTTCTCCCATTTTTCCAAAATGTGCTCAGTCCACCAGCCCTGATCATTCAATGCGCACTCAGTCCAAGCGGCATCAGCCGTGTCGTTGGTGGGTGCTTCTTCCGTCTCGCTGCGTCATGGTGACCCGGCAGTTTAAGGCTCCCGATCATGAAAAGATATAAGAGCCGCAGAAGCTCTTCAAATTTGTTGTGGTTCCTGATGATTCTGCGGCTTTTCATGAAGCGCTGCGCTCTGCCATTGACAGAGTAAATGGCATCACAGCAGACCTCTACGACGAGGAAGAGCCATTTCTCTGAAGCTTTAGAATGAAAAAATGTTGAAATTTTATGTTTTCGTACTGTGCCAAGAATTAAAAAAAAAAACTGAACAAAATGTTTTCTTTTTAGACATTACAAACTGATGCTCATATCTGTATGCAGCTTCAGTTGATTCATAAGTAGTTTACCAATATGTAAACACTAGTACAATGACAGAATAATTCTAATTAAATGATGGTTGGATTAAAGAGAGTTGATTAAAAAGAAAAAAAAACTTACATGAAGCTTTGTTGAAAATGTAATGAAATGGTTCTGTTATATGTAGTTTGTCAAAGTCCTGAGGCTATCAAAAATGCAATGAATAAACTTGGCAAAATTGCAAGACAAAACATTTGGTGAATATGCATTTATTAATGTAAAGATTTTTTGTTTTTAAAATACTCATACTCAGACACAAAGACGCACACAAACACATGGCCATGCACACTCACACAAAATGCACGCAAATTCACACAAGTAATCATACAGTCCTACTCACAAATGCTCATGCAGACAAACACTGTCACACAGTCCTATGTACCCACTCACAAATGCACATGCAGACATACAAATGCATAGTCCTGCATACTCACACGCAAATGCACATCCAGACATACACTAACACATATGCTTACTCACCTACTTATCCTCCTGTTTCACTACTACCGTTCCTGTCTAAAACTCTTGAGCGTGCCGTTACCAATCAATTATCCACTTTTCGCCCAAAGAATCGCCTGCTTGATCCCCACCAGCCTGGCTTCCGAGCTGGTCACTCAACGGACACTGTTCTTCTGTCTGTGAAGGATGCACTCGCCACTGCTGGTGCTTCATCACTCCCCTCTGTCCTCATTCTTCTAGACCTGTCTGCTGCTTTTGACACCATCAACCACCAACTCCTGATCGCCACTCTGGCTGAGACGGGGGTCTCCAAGACTGCTCTCCCTTGGTTTGTTTTGTATCTGGCTGGCAGGAAATACCAGGGGTCTGGATGGGATCTGTCTCTTCCACTCAGCCCCTCACCAGGGCGTCCCTCAGGGATCTGTCCTCGGGCCCCTGCTGTTCTCTATTTACATGGATCTCGTGGATCTGCTATCACATCCCATGGTTTCTGTTACCACTGTTATGCTGATGGCACTCAACTTTTCCTCTGTTTTCCGCCTTCTGACACACAGGTGCAGGGAAGAATTTCAGCATGCCTGGCAGACATCTCTATTTGGATGGCCAGACATCATCTGAAGTTCAACCCTGAGAAGACGGAGCTCCTCTTTATCCCGCACCCAACCTCCCCTGCACAACAGCTTGCCATCACCATTGATGGCACTGCAATAGCTGCTACCTGCTTTGTGAAGAACCTGGGGGTTGTCCTAGACAACTAGCTGGACTTAAAGTAGCACGTCACAGCTCTAACAGGGTCCTGCTGACTTTTTCTGTACAACGTCAGAAGGATTCGACCTTACCTGACCACCAACTCGGCTCAGCTCTTTATCCAACCCACCGTGATCTCCCTTATAGATTACTGCAACTCCTTGCTGCCTGGGCTACCATCCAGTGCCCTCCGACCCCTGCAGCTCATCCAGAATGCAGATGCTCATCTGGTCTTCAACCTCTCAAAGGTCTCCCATGTGACTCCCCTGCTGAGATCCCTGCGCTGGCTGCCAGTTGCAGCCAAAATGAGATTCAAAGTCCTGACTCTGGCCTATGATGCAGCAAACAAGACGGGTCCTTCCTATCTGCAATCATCCCATACACACCAGCTCAGCCACTTTGTTCAGCTGTAGCAGGACGACCCTTGGTTGGAAAGCTGGTCATTTTACCAGATCACTCAGCTTCTCCCATCTTGCACTGCAGTGGTGGAATGACCTTCCCACCTCTCTATGAACTGCTCCATCCCTGTCGCTCTTCCGCCGCAACCTAAAGACTGACTTCTTTAGACAGTTTCTGACCTGATCGCCACCTTCCCCTGCTTTTACTAAAAAAAAAAAAACGCTGAATGTTTGCCTCCATTTGCTTTGTTTCTTTTTCCTGTGTGCCGTCCTTTTTTCTGCCTTCTGTATCGTTTTTGCTCTTCATGTTCTTGACTTCAGGTGACTAATGCTTGATGTGAATTGTACCTCGTTCAGTCGGTTGGGCTACAGTGTCAGTGACCTTACAGTATGCACTTGCAGTCACTTGCTTTGGAGAAAAGAATCTACTAAATAAATGCAATATATTGTAATGTATTGTAATGTACTTACCCCCACAGAAATGCACACACACACGCACAAGCACACACGTGCGCACACTCGCACTAACACGCAAACACGCACGCACACGCAAACACGCAAATACATAGCCCAACAGAAATGGACATCCTGACATACCGTACACTACGGAGTGTAGTGAAGTGAACACACAAACACACACAGCCCTATATACCCAAGCACAAATGCATAAACAGATTGCGGGGTTCAGCAGGGCGAGGCCGCGGGTGCAGGATGTGGCAGTGTGTGCTCTCTGCCCAGTATCACGGGGCCACTGCCCCTCCAGGAGCCCTCAGTGGGGCAGAAAATTGGCATCTGCTTGTGGTCCAGTGCAGCCGCGCCAGGGCACCGCTGCCACTGCTGCAGCCACTGCGGGCCCTGCCAGATGTGGCCTGAGCGCCTCTTTTTCATCTTCATTATTTCAGCTTCACGTTCTGCCCATCCCCTTACCGCCCATCCCCCTCACACACACACACACACACGCACACACACACACACACACTCACACACACATCCACCTCATCCACCTTAATCAACTGCCAAACCAGGTCGAGCAGAAGACGCCATTTTATCGTGCACAGACACAAAAGGCCAAAAAAAAAAAACATCACGTCCATCCTCTAACGAGAACCCCCCGCCTCGTCAAAATAGCAAAGCAACATCAACAAACAACGATAACGAAGACTCGATACGAGAAGGGTGGAGGAGGAAGGTGATCAGCCGAGGGTGAAGATGCTTCCTGTTAGCACGTTAGCATACTCCAGTAATCCCTGCCCACCAGCACCGAGTGTAGCCCTCACTGCCCAGAGACGCTGGTGGACATAATCAAGAACGTATCACGAGTGGCTCATCTGTAGGCTCGCATTTTCCAGGTCAGTATGCTTGTAAAGGAGTGATATCGCCTTGTCCCAGTATGCTAGCACACATACGCACAAGTACATGCGTACTGAAAAACCAGCTTGACCTGTCTAAGGAGTAATTCTATTCATGGCACTCGTAATGTTGGTGTGTAGTCAGGCGAACTGGTCTCAATTACAGGAAAACGAGAAAAGAAAAAAAAAAGCTTACTAAAACGCCAACATGCCCTTAGTGTAACTAGAGTCATGCTGCAGACGCAATGGTCAGTTTTTTTGCTATGGCTTTACGATTAAAAACTTTTAAACCTTAGCATCATTGACCCTTCAATTCATGATATTTTGATAGCATGTTGCCATATTATGTTGACACTTTTATTTTACTTTCTTCCTGACTTTAGTTTTTATGTTAACAGCTTCACTACTATATCGATTTTCCTAAGTAAAACTTCATAAACGGCAATATTTCTCTGCACACACATTTATCAATACATCAGTGGAACGATTTACATTTTAATTACTGCACCTGTAATTCATTCCTCCAGTGGCAAGAATATGATATAAACCCATAATGGAGCCTCCTATTGAACAAGCCTTGAGAATAACTCATTTCATCCACGAAATAATCTTAATGATTGTTTTAATGATTACCAATCCTCCTCCACTGCACCTCAATCCACAGAGCAGTTCTCATGGCTATTGACAGATGCAGTCATAAACACAAAAGTGGGCAAATGCAGTATTCATGGTAATATATATCAATAATGCATTGTCGTTTATCAGCTGATGATTTCTGGCCTATAATTAAGTGAAAGGAAGTTGTAACTAAGGCCCAATAAGTGGGTGTAATATAAACCGATATACAGGTTTTCCCTCAATCCAGATGTTCTGCTCTCTTTTTTTAAGCACCAGTTTGTGACAGTGCAGTGCCAAGCCAAGCCAGACATTTTGATCAAGATGGCATTGATTATTTTAATCATCATTGAATAACTACTTTAAGCTCAGATTGAGTAAATGGAATCAGAATCCTGGAAAGGATTGGTCATTAATGTGAACCCCTATCACTAAGCAACAGTCACAGTATGTTGGAATTATACGTAATTGCTTATTTCAGGCATGTTGCACTTTAGAGGAAAGGAGTCAAAAGTTCGTAAAATGAACACTATACTGACTCACTCGCTTTCACCGAGCCGATGTTTTGTTGTCATTTAGCGCTTTCTAAAGCAAAAACTCTTCATCACACAGCAGCAATGTTAGATGGAGTAGAAATGACCACAACTAGTGTCCCCTGACAATGCTGCTTCTCAAATTTGATTCTATCTGTGTGCAACTTCTGTAGTTGTTCTCAACTTAAAGAGCTGACCACCTTCTGGATCTATTTTCCCCAAGTCTTTTTTTTTTCTTTGCATTTTGAAACCATCAAAACCAACCAATCAAAAATGATTAAACTGCACCAAAAATTGTGATTAGACTCTCAATTATTTACAGGCTAGAAAATGAGGCTGCCAAAATCCGGGGCATAATTACACCCGCCTCTTTATTCAGTTGTACCAACATCAATACCACTTGTAGGACAACACACTATTCTGGGCAGTTTTCATCAGAGGGAAGAAAATCTGAACAGGGAGTAAATTAATAATAATAAAATAATAATAACAACAACAGCAGTTTCACTGAATTAAACAAAGTATCTCAAAGTCCCAGTCTGCGTGGGGCACCAAAGTTGCATTCCTTTTGTTGCCCAAGGTTAGGCCTTCATGCATGTTCCAGGCTGGTTTAGCGTTCCCTCTCTCTTTTCCCTGGAAGCCAGCTGCAGTTGTCCTCTCCACTATCCACCCTGAACTGTCACCTTCATCTCCACTGCCATTGGTAATTCATCAGCCAATCATCATTAACCCGGCACGCCCTGCCATGTTTCCCTTCTCTCAGAAGACAATCACAAATTTCTAATTCCCTCGGCCACCTCCTACCTCCGGCTGTTTACCCCTGTGCTGCCAGACTGCATGGGTGGTCCTGGCTATGATTTTTGTGAATGTGTGTCATCCTACCCCGTGGTGTGTTGTCATTACATATTTCTCCGGTTCGGTCCAGGGTTGTGTTGTTTAATGACCACGCCGAGGAAGGGACATGGTGGATGGGGGCTCCTAAACATTTGGCTACTCATTTTTGCACCTATTGTGCAGCAAACCTAGCAGAGGAGCAATTATCAGTTGCCATTGCATTGTTCGTTTGATTAGTTTGAGTAGTTAGACTTCATTTTTTTTCTGCTTTACATAGTTAACTACTGTAAAATCGGATGCAGTTGACTGCCTAATCTCGCTCCCTAGTCTAGTTTGATTTTGTTGTTTTTGTTTAATTGGCAATGCTTGTAGTCTCGAGCCTTGGTCGCGTGCCTGGGTGAATTTTTTTACCATGTGAATTTTGTAAATATAGCATTTATCACTGTGTATATTTAATACTTTTTTCACTATTAAAACACTTGTCATTATTGAGCCAGAATCCCGGACTATATAGGCTATTATTGTCTGCCTTTGCAGCTGTTTCTTTCCTCTCTCATCTGCACTCCTGCAGGTTGTTCCTGGTCATTTTTTCATTTGTTGAGCACCTACTTTAACACCCCTAGACAGCCGGGGTCAAGACACTCCGGCATAGAAATACTGTCCTCTCCACCTGGGCTATGTTAGGTTGTTAATTGAACAATATAGCAAATTAGCAAGTGATCGTGTGCTACCCAGGGTGGGTAAATTCTGATGTAGTATACATATTGGAACTGAATAGAGGTGAATCGGTACGATGCAATCAATATTCACAGGTCACATGGCGGATAATAAATGTCTGAGGAATTTTAACTGCGATCAGTAATCAATGATCAACCGCTGGTGGAGACGAACAGGAAGATGCAACCTCATTACTGTGACAAAGCAACTTAAACAAAACGAACCAAAAAATCTTCCTGCCACATTCACTGTTATAACAACAGTTAAAAAGACAAACAAAAAGTATTTTAGATGTTTGTTCATGTTATGTGTTCAATGAATAGCCATGTTGATGTTCCATGTCCCCTAAGAAAATGGTTTAGCATTAACTTGTGCTAAAGGGGGGGTGCCCAGCCCTTGGAGACCTCCCATCCTGAATGTTTTGGTTACACTTTACTTGAAGGTACCGTCATAAGAGTGACATGACACTGTCATAACTGTTACATGTGTCATGTAACAGTTATGACAGTGTCATGTCACTCTTATGACGAAGTTGTCATAATCAAGAAAACCCAAACAATGTCAACTTGTCATCTCAAAAACCGAATGACACTTAATGACAATGTTTATGACATTGATATAATATTTATGACACGTTCATGACTGTGTCATGTCACTCTTATGACGATACCTTCAAGTAAAGTGTTACCAATGTTTTCACTCCAATGACCAAATTTCACTACTCCTAACTGATATTTCAAGAGGCCCCTTGTCTCTCTCCACCTTCTGCCTTCCTTATGTTGCTCTTACATCAGCCTGCTGGCGAGGAAACGGTATGTGAAAAGAAAGTGATGGGGACTCAAATACACATAAGAAAAATAGGATTTCCTCTCTCTTCCAAGATCAGTCTGAAGTCATGTTACTCATATCCCCTCCACATTTCTTCAGAAACTGCTCATTTTTATTTTCTAACACATTTAAGGGACCTGTATCATGGAAAATAATTTTTCTCTATGTAGTTGACCTATACAGTGGCCTCAACTATCTAACATTCCAGAGAGTGTTAACTTTTTAAGACCCCCATTTTAGCCCGCTCAACGCACTTAGCATTGCTCCCTCCTGCCGCCTAGTCCAACTACCGTCAACCCCCAACACCTCTCACTGCTCCAAAATAAATATATACTGTATAGACATTATTTAATTTTACTCTGTTCACCATACTAGCCATTCAGTGCTCATAACTATTGAGGGCATGCCCATTCAAAACTGTCTGTTTTTCAGAGGTGAGGGAGTTGTAGAAGTGAATGTCCAAGAAATTATGAATTCTTACGAGGCTTTCGTAAACCTTCCTCGTGGACTTCCAAGAATGAATCCCGGTAAAACAGCCTGATATAGGACCTTAAATGGATTTATGAAGCGACGCTACACAAGGGTCAGGGAAGGAATGAAAGCAGGGATAAATTCAGCCATTGGCATAAGCTGTTGATTGAGATGTGCTTGGATAAGGGCAGAGTGAGAACTAGCAGGGCACCGAGACGTCCACACACAGGGCTGGACTGAAGTATCTATGTAGAATTTATACAGCATTCAGCCCAGCAGGTATCACTTGCAGTCTGTCAGTGTGTAAAATGTTATCCATTAGAGCTGATTTAATTGATTTTACTGTGCTCTTACCGTATGGTAGGAGCCTTTCACCATCTAGTTATTTTTCCGAGTGCAGCTTTATGTGTCATCTGTTTTAGCCTTGAGACAATTTGCGCTGCCTCTGTCTGGCTTTTGTTCTGGGCGCTTCTATGAGGAAGTGTGATGTCTCTTTTTCTCTCAGCTCTTCCTGGCTGTGGAGACGGAGGCGGCTGCTTGACAGATCAGGGCATTCAGGCCCCAGACATTCCTCCGGGCGAGCGGATATATCCCAGGCTTCAAGTGAAAAATGTGGATCTCCCAAGCTTCTCACACGGAGATGAATGGAGCTATCCGTCTTGTCATGGAGGGTCAGCGGAGGAGGTCACTGCCAGAGTCTACCTGGGCATCTGTGCTGATGTGAGCAAGCTTCTCCCTGAAAGGGAATATGAGAGAGAGAAGGGGTGAGAGAGAGAGAGAGAAAGAGAGAGAGAGAGAGAATGATCAGTAGGGAAGGAGAGATAGGGAAAGAGAGGAATGGAGGGGGAGGCCGTGATGGAGATAAAGTGCCTGAGAGGGAGGTAAAAACAGATAGAGAAGGAGAGAAAGAGGGGGAGAGATAGAGAAGGAGTGAAAGAAAGAGAAAGGGAGAGTGAAAGAAAGGGAGTGGCTGGAGGAAGGAGAAAGAGAGATCAAGGGAAAGAGAGAGGATGATAGATCAGGGAGAGAGGGAGAGAAAGAGAAGGAGGGAGGCAGAAACAGAGAGATAAAAAGCAATAGAGAGAACTAGAAGAGCGAGTGAGAAACAGGGGAAGAGAGTACAGCTCTATCAGGCCCTACCTTACCCCCCCCCCCATACCTCTTCTCCAAATCTATCTTGCAAGCCATCATCTCACACCTCCAGCGTGGTGAGCCGAGGCTCAGGGCTCTGACATGTCTATATGTTTCTCCCTTTGACCTTTCCACCGTCCTTACTGCCAGCTCACGTAAACCGCAAGCTGATGTATGAGGGCAATTTTTCCCCGTGCCAGTCGGATCAGAGTGATTGCGCACCCTCTACATTTTCCATCCTGCCATCTTGCCACCTCTCCGAGATCACCCCTGTCATCCGCTTGGAGACGGAGAGCGGGCGGGGGCATGGGACTGGGGGGTGGGAGGGGAGGGGAGGGGCGGGCGGTGGTGGAGGGGGCCGGGGGAAGGAGTAGTTCCCAGAACCCCTTGCGGCAGCCATTCTGAGCTTCATCAGTTCTGTGTCTCTTGGCTCTCTTGACCACGTCAGTGTCGGACAGAAACCAGAGGCCACCAATACGAGACGTCTCACCTCAGCAGTACGAGGTTTTATCGAGAGGACTGTGGGACTTCGCTGCCAGAAACTCCTGTTCACTTTTTAAGAGCCAGAATGTGTTTGCAGACCTGCGTTCCCACGGTCTAAAGAGAGGAATTTGAAAAAATTAACATATGCACCATAATTTACAATATATATGGTATAATTAGCATTTCGATTCTGAGTTGGTTTTAGCTGTTTTTCTGTCATTTTTATGTAACTTTTGACTTTCATTTGATTGCTTCTCTCACACAGTTGTTTGCCTCGCGGACTGTGACAAGGTTCTATCAGCCTGGCAGATCAGGGGGATGTGCAGAGCTGTTCTTGGGCTAATTTTGCATCAAACAGGGGAAAATTTTGAGAGGATGGAGACAACAGGGGTATTATTCTGACCTGAATGATGAACCTCACACTTCCTCCTGCCTCTCAATACCTGTGGTCAGCTTTTCTCACAACACTCTGTGGAGACGAGTGCTGAACTGTTTGGTCCATCGCTTACTGCCTGGCTGTGATAAAAGAGAGTAAGGCAAGGATTGATAATAATAATCATAATAATAATAATAATTACAATTCTTGTCATTCGCCTTTTGATATTTAATAACTGGCAATAAAATAATCTAACCATAAAATGTCACTTTTTTGTGCATATTTGAAGAATGAGATAAAGAAATAATTCAAGTTGTGGAAAAAGGTACTTCGAATACGTGTGCATGCATGTGTAAATGCATGTGCGTATATGTGTGTGCGTGTGTGTTTGTGAGTGAGTGAGTGCTTGTGTGTGTGTGTGTGAGTGAGTGCATATGTGTGAGTGTGTGTTTGTGAGTGAGTGAGTGCATGTGTGTGTTTGTGAGTGAGTGAGTGCATGTGTGAGTGCATTTTCGTTTGTGCGTGTGTGTGTGTGTGTGTACGTGCATGACTGCATGTGTGTGTGTGCGCGTGCATGTGTGCGTGCGTGTGAGTGTGTGGATGTGTGTGTGTGTATGAGTCCGTGCGTGCGTGTGAGTGCGTGTGTGTGCATGAGGGTGTGTGTGTGTTTGTGTGTGTGTGTATGTGTGCGTGCGTGTGAGTGTGTGGATGTGTGTGTGTGTTTGAGTGCGTGCGTGCATGTGAGTGTGTGCATGTGTGTGTGTGTGCGTGAGTGCATGTGTGTGTGCATGACTGTGTGTGAGTGTGTGAATGTGTGTGTGCGCGTGTGTGTACATGAGTGCGTGCGTTCGTGTGTGTGTGTGTGTGCGTGTATGTACATGAGTGCGTGCGTTTGTGTGTGTGTGTGTGTGCGTGTGTGTGCATGAGTGCGTGCGTGTGTGCGTGCGTGTGTGTGTGTGTGTGTGCGTGTGCATTGTGTGTACATGAGTGCGTGCGTTCGTGTGTGTGTGTGTGCGTGTGTGTGTGCATGAGTGCGTGCGTGTGTGTGCGTGTGTGAGTGTGTGTGTGTGCCTGCGTGCGTGCGTGTGTGTGTGTGCCTGCGTGTGTGTGTGTGTGTGTGTGTGCGAGGGCACAGCTGGGGGAAGTGAAGCAGAGTCTCATGGCTCTTGCCTGGGGAGTACGCCCTGCTTTCACTGGACAGTCACCGTCTGACCCCAGCTCTCGCTCTCTCTCTCTCACACACTCTCTCTCTCTCTCTCACTATCGCTCTCTCTCTCTCCTCTCTTATTCTCAAATCAATTTTAATTGCAAATCCCTTCATTGCCATGTTATGCTGTATACATACACTCATTTGGCAATACACACTGCTAAACACAATGGGATTAACATTATCAATCCAATAATAGAAACATCAAAACAAAAATATCAGTAACCGCAAATTTAAACACGACAATATAGCAGACACACCATGTGTATTTCTGCCAATAGTCATTTCAACAATACTAATGGCAGTAAATGCACAACTGATCTACTCTTTAATATATGACAGAAATATAAGCTACATGTTGTGCTGGCAGATTGATTGTTGCTGCCTGATATAATTTGTCGCGAATGGGGGACTCTTGTGTTTGGCAGCAGATGTGTGGACAAGAACTTAAAGTTTTGAGCTCTACACTCCCTCCGCAGTAATGTGGTGCAAACAAAGCCACAGAAATTAATTTGTTCTGTTCCCATTCTATTTAGCCCATGTCCTGTTATCCCATATCTTACATTTTATTGATTCAAGAGATAAGAAAATGTTAGTCATGTCATCATCTTAGTTTATAAGTAGTCCATAATGCATTTTCTATTGCAAAAGAGGCCTGGTAGATTATATCTTCCTTATCTGACAGCTTTTCATGATCTCAGTCTGTTTCTGTGCTGGTTTAGGAAGTGACACTTTGCCACCTCCATTCCGGCTCTAATCTTTACATTGCAGGGCTCTGACTGGCCCATATTTTTTGATGGCTGCCTCAGTGGAGGCAGTGTGAGGGGGTGCAGAAGTTGGGTATGAGGACAGGCAGGGGGCTATGGGGGCAGAGGGGTGTGGGGAGGGCTGGGGGCGCTAGAGTGGGTTGTGTGAGGGTAGGGAGTTGGGGGGGGGGGGGTGTAGAGGGGTAAAACTGAGATAAGAGCCAGTACTTCCTTCTCCCTCTGTGCTGCCAGATGGCCAGGGATCAGAACCTCCTGGGGAAGAAGCAGGCAGTCATGCCCGCTTGCACTTTCTCACGCACTCTGAAATGCACACGCATACACGGACACACACGCATACGTCCTTTACCGCATGTACCGACATGTTTTCTCTCTCTCTCTTTCTAACACACACTCAAACACATACACAGACACGCACACACATCCCAGGACATTATTCATTACTTGGACAGGCATTTCAGAAGCTGAGGGAGTTTGAAAGGAGCTCCAGTACAAGGCCTCTGTCATTGTTTATTAGCGCAGGTGCTAGCCTGCAGCGACTGTGAATATCCATTATGACAAGCGCACTATAGGTCAGTTGATAAACCTGTTCTCACATTATCCAGTAAATATTTGGTCAATCTTCTCGAAAGTGAGACACGTAGCCTAGCATTGTAACCAGAAAAGAGAAAAGGATGAAATTTTCACTTGAATTTATGAGTCCTTGAGAAAAAGAGAGAGTGTGTGTGTGCATGTGTACATTTGTGGCTAGGGCTGTCTTATTTACATATCATCAATCCTTAAAACACCTCAGGAATGAAAGAGATAAGTACATCAGGAGATCTTAACCTAGTTTATATTCCACCAGTATGCATTTGAAGGGGGGAGGGGGCTAAATGCAGTGGCCTGTTTCTTTTTGGGTAGTAGATAGCGGAATTCCGGCGTCCTGCAGGAGCCTGTCCTGGGTCCACCGTGATAAGTCATACAGAAATTGGCGGGAGATTACTGTGCAGGCCAGTGAGGCTTTACTGGGGTGGCGGTGGCGATATAGATAGTCTCCGTTGTTAAGTCCTAAAAGGGCCCCCACTACATCTGTCAAGCGTTCCCCCCTCCCTCCTCGCCCGCTTAAAAACCCCCACCTCTCCCAAGTTCAGATGTTATCGCCGTTCCGCCTGCATCAAAAGATTTACTGTCCACCGAGCTGCTCGCCAGGCGACAAGAGGGGAGAAGGCAGAGAAGAGGGATGATAACAGAGAAATAACAACACACACAAAGGAGTGCGCGCGCACACACACACACACACACACACACACTCACGCTCGCACACAAACGTACGCTGGCACATACACATACACACACAAAGGTATTTCCGACTCTCTGTTTCCCGCTCTCTTTTTCATAAGGAGATGGAAACAAAGACAAGAGAAGAAAGCTCGGGCGAATCAGCACAGGTTGAGGTGGTAGAGACAGAATGAGAAGTTACAGCTACAGCTGTAATGCAGTCACACTCCAACCCTCTGGACTCCAGGAGTTCCCCACTAATCTGTTACCACTCCAGATCATTACAGTTATGGGCCCTCTGGGAGCAGCGGAAAACAGACATGATACTTCTTCTTCTTCTCTTTCTGGGTCTTCTTCATTGACGCTCTGTCTGAAGAGCAAGGAGACTCACCCTATGGCTTTTAGAACCCTTGAAATTAGTGGACCAATGTGAGGAGAGGTGGACGCCACCATGTGGACTCCTGGTTCAGATGCTCGGACAAGCGCCCCGAAGATGTGCCCCTGGGTTTGGGTGTAAGGCAGCGCAGGGCCATTGACGAGAGAGAGAGAGAGAGAGAGAGAGAGAGAGTCTTAGAAAGAATATACAAAAGAGACTGAGTGACAGAAAAAAACGTGACCTTTGGCTAACATATACGGACAAGACTGAGAGAGACATAGACTTAAAGACATAATAGGAATATGAAAGATAAAACAAGAAGATAAAGTACATTAAGATAAAACACAAAAAGAAAGAGAGAAAATGAGAGGGGATGAGAAGTGAGAAACAGCTGTTGCTATGCTATTGTGTTTGTGCATTATTCAACTCGCCATTATTATTATTATTATTATTATTGCAGCTTTGTTAGCACATTATTTAATCAGACTTTGGCATAACGAGAGCAAAATTTTGTTGAGCCAATAAAGCATTTTGCGTGGTATTGAGACGCAATATGAGGGAAAATGAGTGAGTTTAGGCAAATGAGAAAATAAGAGAATGAGAGAGATGAGGCGGAGAGAGAGAATCAGGGAGAAAGAATGACTGAGAGCGGGAAAGAAAATGAGGGGAATTAAAATTGAGGAAGAGAATACATGCGCGAGGAGGAGAACGAGGGAGGAAAAATGAGAGGAGGAAAAAATGGGGATAGCGAAGGCGAGGGCAGGCAAATGAGAGAGAGAGAACGAGCGAGCCGGACTGAGCGATAGAAAGGGAGAGGAAAAAGAGAAAAATGAGAGTGAGAATAGGCAAATGACAGAGAGAAGGAGTGAGCGAGGAAGGAGGGAGAGAAAATGAGAGAGAATCAGGAGACATTTAGGGATTAGGAGGGAAAATGCCAGCCCCGTGGGTCAGCCGCTAATCAGAATCCTCCCGAGATTTCGCAGAGATTTCTCTTTTCCCTCCACTCCATCCCTATGAATAATTTCACTGAAGGCGTGGAAAACGGGGCCCATTATTTAGAGAGAGGCAAAGACTTTTGATGCATTTCCCCTGGACGAGAGTCGGGTGCTGGAGGATTTCTGCACAAGGGGGACCGGCTTATTAAATGCGGCTGCCTGGATGCCTGCGAGCGAGTCGAGATTAATATCGCCGTAACCTGTTACTTAATTCATTATGGGGATACGGGCTAATTTGATTTGATATTATTTTAATAAAGTTCTGTGATATATAAGATTGTTTCAGGCTATCAAAATCATTTTCCAGCTATCACAGTTATTCGAGCGAGTCCTTTGATAGCAGCAGTTGGCGCTCGTCTGTCCTGAATACATTAGCCCAGATGATTCATAGCAGGGCGAAGAGCTACGCGCTAGGCTCCGTGAAGCATTGTGTTGATGCTCGCATTTATTGTACGGGCCTTTAAAAAATGATCGCGAGAATCAGGGGCAGCGGGAGAGAGGAAACCGTTTTGCATGTTTGAAACTTTGGCGTTTGCCGCAGCCCCATTTTGTTATTATTATATCATCAACTAATCTCATGAGTAAAAAGAGTCCAACTGCAGAGAGAATGGAGGTTTAGAACCCTAAAAACCACACACAGTATATTGCTTGTTTATATATATTACTTTGAGGGACAATGTAGCTGATGTTACACAGGTAGACGTTCTCTGCAGAATCATACAATACTGTGCCAGGCCATTGTGTTTGGCATGTAAAGTTAAAAGTTCATAGTTTATTTTTCTTCAAAATTTTCCATGTATCGAGTTGGCTTCGTACTTTGATAGTTTTTTCCTCAGTTTGAGAGTGGGCAAGTTAAGCAAAAACATCAACGTGGATAATTCTGTTTTCATAGCGCAACATGGACTGACGCTTGTCCGAAAAAATACGGTAGTATATTACCTTTTCTTTTTTTTCTGAACCGCTGGGGCCTGTGGTTTGTCACTCCGCTGTCAGTGAACTGTATATTTTTCCCTTCCCAAAAGAGCCCCCCCCCCAATCAAAGAAGCGAGGCTTTTGAACAGGGGAAGGGAATTACCTGGTTTGTGGAGAGAGGCAGATGGGGGGAGCGAGACGGACGGGGGGAGAGCACTTTATTCATTAGGAGCCTGAAGGACGAAGGCGGGGTCACACAATGTGAGTGTTGTTCCACAGACCCCCAGGTCCGCGTAGACGCCTTTAATGGCGGCCATTTCCTCTCTGTCGCTCGCTGCTCACTGAAGAGTTTAAGTGCTTCGCCCCTGCCGACCCACCCAGAGCTCAAGCAGGGCTCCCAGCGCAGAACAGGCCTGTCTTTTACCCACATGATCTGGCCTATTCCCCACCCCCCCACCCCCTCACCCCCCACCCAAAATAGCACTCAGCCTGTGTCTCTGTGCGTTTCCCTGTTCCCCCATACGACCAAAGACAGCACTCAGTCTCCCTGTCTGTCAGTCAGTCTGTCTATCTCTCTGCCCCAAAACCATGTCTGTCTGTCTGTCTGTCCCCTTACGCCCAGAAATACAGCACAACCTGTCTGTCTGACTGTCTGCTCCTCAACCTGCCTGTAGTACAGCCGCACTGAGGTTAGAAAGCTATTTTACTAGATGCAGTAACAAAAGAAAAAAATAAAAATATGTACTATAACTCATGGCTATACATAAACATGCTAGTCCTTTTGTTTTCTATTTTTTTTTTTTTGAGTGGGGTTGTTGGCTTGGATCAGTGCACACAAAAAAAAAGGCACAAACAGCAGTTGTGCAATTACTGACACAATAAAAGAATCGCAATCCTAAAGCAAACACTTCCGAAAAGGGCCGGCGGAGAACTTCCGTCTCGCTTCCATTCACGATAGCACGGCACACCTACATTGCGCAAGACGCATGGTTTATATCCCTGTGGGTTTTATCCGGACGTTTGGACGGGCTCCAGCAGGTAACTGGCTACAGAGCTGCGCTGTGATTGATTTTCTGTTTGTTCCGTTTGTCGTCTCACCTGCTTCATTGGGTAATCCTCTCACCTGGACTGACTTCGGGGGGAAGAGGTGAACACCTGTCTGGCTGAGCTCATTTGTAAACAAACTGACCAACACGGGCGGGGCTGTTCCGAAATCCTGCCCAGGCTTCTGTTATAGTAGGAAATTCAGCGACTGCATGGGTGTCTTTTGAGGGCGACTTAGTAGCAGGAAAAAGTTCTGAATCAACTGTAATAGGCACTACCTGGAAGAAAGTACAAAAAAGTGCATCGAAAGGGACTGTGCTCGTCACTGAACTGTTACTCAAAATTCTAATTCTTATAAGAAGATTATTAATTCCCTTCAGCTTGAGAAAGCTGCATATATGTGTCTTCACAAGTGCATTATTGAAAAAGAGAAAATAAAAAAAAATATTTGGCTACCGCACTGTGGGTAAACTTCATTAAGTGTGCCAGTCTTCAATACTGAAATTGTTTAAAAAAAGAAGAATCCAACCAGGTGCTCAACGGGAGATAAAACAGGAGTGAAGTCGGTGCTCTTGGATCAAACGGGATAAAAATCTAAAAAGACTAGAAACAGGGTAGATCCAGGCACTCGACAAAAAGTAAAACTAAAAAGCCTTTATTAATTCCGGCGAGTAGTTGTCAACAACTACTAGCCAGAAATAATAAAGGCTTTTTAGTTTTACCTTTTGTCGAGTGCCGGGATCTACTCTGTTTGTAGTCTACTGAAATTGTTTAATTACTATAAAAATACTCTCATAAAAATAGTTAGAATAGATGGTGTGGTACTACTGTTGACTGATCTGGGTAAAACCATGTTCCCTTCAATAATCTTTATTTGCACAGCCTGATTTACATTACATAAAATAAGGCCTATATCCAGGAGCAGCAAAGCTCAACATTTCACCCATAATGGCGTACTCACCCAACACTAACAGTGTAAATCTGGAATACTTCCCCAGCAGAAAAGGGGTATAAAATGTCCATTCTCCCGGCTACATACAGTGACAGGTGATAAAATTATTTTACAAGATGCTGTAAACCGCCCCACCTACACAGCATGGATATGAATGGACAGCAACACTTTTTTGTGTGCCGTCTGAACATAATGTCTAGTTTGCATTTATGTCTCCGCTTCCTCTCCTTGTTCTGAAGCGAGGTTATAGCAGGCAAAAAACACTGTCACTTTAAGTTACACGATCTGAGCTTCCTTGTACGTGTAATTTCACAAATGAGAAGAGCGTGAACCATGAGGGGAACAGAGAACTATTTGAGGATACAGGGTTAAGTATGTCTTCATAAATATGCGCCTGCGGATTTACATCTGTAAATACATAAATGGTTATTCATTGATGCAATATGCTTTTTATTTTAATCAGAAAATGCGTCATTATCCAAGTTAATGTCGTAAAAAAATAGAGGAATGCACAAATGATTACAAGTCATTTCATACATACATGAATACATATGTCTATATATGTACGTTGTAGAAAGACGCCTGAAAATGAAAGCTAGAGGAGCCATGCATTTATCTCCTCTATGTGCAGTATTTCTTTAAAAACCAAGTAAAGTTTATGAAAAATCTATTTTCAAGGCGAGGACACTGTTCAATATTTTAATGCAGTTTAGCTTTTTTCTTATTTTACAAAAAATGTGTTTTAACACCAGATGATATTGCTCGGAGTGATAGTGTAGCAATAAAGAAGTTATTGACTAAATGATATTGATCGCCGAGTCCTCAGGCAAAGACCACTGACCTTGGAATCCCACGATGCCTTTTTTTCCTCGGCAAGCCTCCTCTGCAGCCACTCAATAATATATTATTTTATATATTTCTCCGAAACAACAAATAGCTGTGCGCTACAAGGTGAGGAATTGCTAGTAAATTTTTCATGGCTATTTGCCTTCAGAAATTTGGCAGCCGCATCTGAAGGGTGATTAAAGTTGGTCTTCAGTCAAGACTTGATTAAGGGTTGCCATTCAGCGAGGCAAAAAAAAAAAGAAAAAAGAAAGAAAGAAACAGAAAAAGAAAACAAGAATAGAAAACATTATTTTCTTTTTCTAGATTTGGATTCTGACCTTGAGAGCCATGCTGGAGGGCTTTGCTTCAAGTCTCCATCTTGATTTTGTAAAAGTCAGAAGTTTATGTCGGCGTTTAATAATTAAATAAAGCACCTGAAGTGCATCAATACGCTACAACAAACAGATTACCACTGCCTAAGAAAGAAGCCTTTATTCATACTGATAAAAACGCAATTGGCTATGTAAAAGGTAGTTGGACCATCTATTGGATCAACACTTAAAACAAGCAAATGACCAACAACACACGAGGAACGCTAAAGGCATTTTTTGTCCAGCCTTAACCTTGAAGATTGTGGGGGAAGGTTTTTAGAGCTGTGAACCTACTGAAATTGCGAGCTGATTAATGCCCAAGGTTAGAGAAAGAAAAACAATGGCGATTGATTTGGCCTGGTAATTGCTGCATACTGAGACAGGCCAATGCCTTGAAGCATGTCCTAAGAAGAGCTGCGGGAGTTAGCGAGGAGTTCCGTGGCTCCTTTAATTCGGTTACTGCACTCGAGGTTCAGGGGTGCAAGCAAAGCAGAATCGACACGCTAATGGTGATTTGTGTGAGGGTTGTTCAGGTTCAAAGCTAAACCCTGAAGCCAGGGAGATAGGACCAGCCTAAACAATGGATGGTGTCATTTAGCTTTTCCTGACACTGAGGCTAGCATTCTGCTTTTAAAATGGTGCTGGTGGCTACACAACAAATACATTGATTCAATCCTAAATATAAACAAATGACAACAATTAAGAACACCTTTTTAATGACAAGGACCAAAAAAAAAAAAAAATTGCAGTTCAAGTGCTTCAATAGAATGAAATATACTTAATGCTCACAATATTTGTGGTATCACTTTTGGAATTTTGGTTGTTTATCGTTAGCTAACAAACTATCCGCAATTTTCGAGTCAACAGGAAGTATAACATGGTGCTGAGTAGTGTTTGGAACGGTGGGTGCAAATGAAATTGGCAATACCAGTGTTATGGTACCTTGCAGTGCCTAGTGAAATGTATTGACTCTTAATGAGTAATTTGCGTGGGGGTGACGTTGTTCAAAAGTGGACTTTTGTCGCTCAAATAATCAGTTTAATCTGATTTTCAATTTTACCCCCGAAACAGTCGGTTATCCGTGGCTGTCTTCCTCGACTGTCTGTGGCATCTCCCAGAGCCACATACCCCATCACAAACCCAGTGCCAAATTGATATCCCTCAGAGTGAGACTGACTGTTTCTTTCAGGACAAATAGTAATGGGAAAAAGGTAATGTCAAGCCCTGAAATACTTGTTATCAACATAATTTATGATGTCCTTCTAAAAAAAATTGCTTGATGAGTTTGACATCTTCATTGAAAGTTGTAGTCGAAGAGGCATCATCTCTCTTACTATCGGCATGTTCTCTGACTGGGTTGTAAGACGAAGCAGGCTCAGGTCCTGGGCGGTCATTAGCTTAACTGCTAGTTAAAAGCGCTGATGCAGCTTTGTTATCATTAGCATGGCTAACAACAACAATGTTGCACAGTGGGGTCGTTTGAAATTTTGAAAACACAGTTTTGTTTTAATAGTTTGCTTCATCTTTCCTATTAATTTCGTTATATTATGTTGTGTTTTAATTTGGGATGAACCAACAGGGCTGGTAGGAGAAGATGGAGGATTTGAGGAAGAGTATAGTTCTAATGAGCAACAGAGACATTTCAGCCTCATCATTTTTATTGGGTGTTTTTTATGGAACATTTGCAGTTATTCACATGTCACTAGATAAGCTACTTACGTGCTGGACAGTCTCTCATGATTTAGCTATTGCAGGACACTACTTAAAGATAGATATCACAGAGACTTTAGAGGTGGGTACACGCAATGGTGACTGAAAAATAAGTAGCCATACTCTGTATTCCCTGTTGTACATCACCGACGGCACCCAACTCCAAAATGGAGGTCGCAGAGGACGATGAATTCCCTGTTTCTTGATTTGTTGGAAAGTAGTGACCCTATTCCTGCTACCTCCACTGGCCAGTCTGCTTTGACCCAGTCTTTTCCGCTTCATCGATATCCGTGTTTAAGAGGCCCTTGGTTAAGAGTTTTGAAATATTCATCCAGTTTCCTGTCCAGTCAGCCGAAACATTTACTTAAGAGATATTTAAAGAGACGTCATGTATTATTGAGATGTGTGCATGTTATCAACTTATCCAGGTCAATAAAGAATACGTCAATTTGTCTCAGATGGGAATATTTTCTATAGCTCTCATCTACACTTCCTGTTATAAGTGGGAAAATGACGGTTCAGTCACATTTTATCTATGCTGTAATTTCCATGGAGAGACTATCAGAAAGATCCTTTACAACATACCAAAGAGGGGAAGCGCCAAGAAATTCAAAACTAGTAATGAGTTAAAACAAAATACCCAGTGAGATTGAAAGAGCATCAAACTGAGGTGAGAGTAGAAAAGAAGGATTTCTACAAGCTATCATGGAGGAGCCCATCCTCTGCAGGTCAACAAGTTGTAATATTGATGTTCTCAATAAAAACCATTACAAACATAGAGGGGATAGCATACCAAAGCACGTGGAACACGGGTTCTAAGAAAGGGCATTGGTTGGTGAATATGAACCAATATGAATGAATGAATGAATGAATGAATGTTACATTTACTGTATAGAGCACTTTCTCATAGATTCTTAAAGGAATTTACACTCGCCGGGAATCGCTCCTCGCTACTATCAATGTGTAGCACTACAACTATTTTGCGCTAGAAAACTCATCACATATCAGCTGAGGGGTAAAATTTGCATTGCCAATTAAATTAAAGGATGATGAGATGGCAGGTTGAAAGAGTCAGGTTGGGAGTTCAACCAGGACAATGAAAAACCCCTTACTGCTGTCAAAGTGTGTCATCAGATCTTTAATGACCACAGTGAGTCAGTGAGTTGCACACTGTCCCCAACCCTAGGGCATTAGATATTACTTGACCAGAGGGAAGGCCACCACACCAGCACCACTTTCTGTTGCAATTTAGGTTTTCCCAGGTGGTTACCTGTTCAGGTACTGACCAACCACACACCTGCTTAGCTTCTGCTTCTCAGCCAGAACAGGAAACATGGTAGTGTGGCTGCTGGCCAACAGAGATTCAATTCTAAGAGTCTGTCGAACAGATATCCTCCTCTTTCTCTCCCTCTCTCTCTATTTGACTCCACGACCAGTAGGCTTTGTGTAAAAATCCACATATCAGACCATTTCAGACAGCCAGCTCTGGAAGCAGTGGTGCATTTTACTCACAGGGAGGATATTTTTTGAATTCATATATCTTTTCTAAATCTCTAAAAGCACCTGGACATCATCTGTTCTCTGTGAAAGCTCTGGTCAACTTACAGACAAGGCCCAAAGCCAATGCCTGCCCTTCCAGCACCTACAGAGGGCTCTACGGGCTGTCAGGTGCGGTGAAGGAAGGGAATGTTAGACTAATTCGCCAAAGGGTTTAACAAGTAGCCTTGACTCAAAAGCGTGGTACATACATGGCTGCTTTATTGTCAGGGAGCCTGACTCTCCATGGACCCTGTGTAACCCCGCTCCCCAAACACAGTCACGCACACAGAGCACCTAACTCACTCCCTGGTGTATGTCCATTACAGAGAAAAGATCCCTGCTATATGCAGGTAACTTTGTGTTCACAGTATTTTACCTGGCTCAGCCTCCTCTCATTAGCTCACAGGCTGTATAGGGAATGTGCATAATTATTTCCTCTTTTAATATTAATATAAAAAAATATGCACTATCCAGATTTCTGTCCTGTCAATGTTTTGGGCCCAATATTAAGGGTCTACAATTTTTCACAGAGTGCATTTGCATCATAAGTATTTTTTTGATCTAACTATCATGCCAGGGGATCGAGTAAACCGCACTACGGAGACAAATTGGCAACAAGACGAGACACAATATCAACTGGCACTTTCTCTCCTAAAGTGGCACTGTGCCCAACCACAGGTTACCCAACTGAACCCCAAAACAACTCCTTGCACCCCAAAGATGATGCATTATTCAAACATTTATCTCTACACGGCCCTCCATAATTATTGGCACCCCTGGTTAAGATGTGTTCTTTAGCTTCTAATAAATTCAGTTTTTTTCTAAATAATATAGGACCACAATGAAAAAAAAGAGGAAAATCCAACTTATAATCCAAGTGCATTTATCCAGTGGGAAAAAATCCCACATTAAGAAATGATTCTTTTACATCAAATCATGTGTGCCACAATTATTATCACCCCTGATGTTAATACTTTGTACAACCCCCTTTTGCCAACAAAACAGCACCTAATCTTCTCCTATAATGTTTCACAAGATGGGAGAATGAAGAAAGAGGGATCTTCGACCATTCCTTTTAGCATAATCTCTCTAAATCATCCAGCGACCTGGGTCCTCTCCTCTGCACTCTCCTCTTCAGCTCACTCCACAGGTTTTCAATGGGGTTGAGGTCTGGGGACTGAGATGGCCATGGGAGGAGCTTGATTCTGTGTCTGGTGAACCATTTCTGTGTAGATTTGGTCACATGTTTAGGGTCATTATCTTGCTGAAAGACCCAGTGACGACCCATCTTCAGCTTTCGGGCAGAGGCCACCAGTTTTGATTTAAAATGTCCTGGTAATTCCAAGCATTCATGATGCCATGCACCCTAACAAGGTTCCCAGGGCCTCTGGAAGAGAAACAGGCCAACAGCATCACCAATCCTCCCCAATACTTCACAGTGAAGATGAATGAGTATGAAGTGCTTACTCATTTTTTGTGTTCTGCTGGACCCACTTAGAGTGTTTTTTTGCCAAAAAGCTCAATCTTGGTCTCATCTGACCAAAGCACACGGTCCCAGTTGAAGTCCCAGTACCACTTGGCGAACTCCAGACATTTGAATTTATGATTGTGAGTGAGAAAAGGTTTTTTCATGCATGCCTCCCAAACAGCTTGTTGGCATGTAGATAGCGCCTGATGGTTGTTTTGGGGACTTTGTGACCCCAAGATGCTACCATTTGTTGCAATTCTTTAACAGTGAGCTTTGGAGAACTTTCATTTCTCTTACCATCCTCCTCACTGTGCGTGGTGGCAAAATAACCTTGCGTCCTCGTCCAGGCTTGTTTACCACTGTTCCAGTTGTTTTAAACTTCTTAATGATTCCTCTGACAGTAGATATGGGCAGGTGCAGGCGAGTAGCCATTGCCTGACTTGTGAAGGTCGACACACATCTGCCTTACTTGAATGGTGTGCTCCTTTGTCTTTCCCGTGTTGCAGAGTGGATAAGAGAAATGGCCTCTGTGTCACATCATATTTATACCCCAGGGAAACAGGAAATGATGAATTACCAATTAAATGTTCCTAGATACTCTGATCAACTTTGTAAACTACTGTAGAAATGACAGAAATACTTCAATTACATGTATTTCCTAAGAATTGTTAGGGGTGCCAATAATTGTGGAACAGATGATTTAATGAAAAATAATTATTTTTTTCCCCCCTTAAAATCCACTTGAGTTGAAGGTTACATTTTTCTACAATTTTTCAGTGTGAGAGTATGCTTCTGCATTAAAAATTAATTTTATTTTACGACTTTTAACACATCTTAACCAGGGGTGGCAATAATTATGGAGGGCACTGTATGCTTAACAGCTATTTTATCATTTGTTTTGATTTGTCTACATTGAAAAAATTGAGACTTTGGATCAAAGTAAAAAAATGTGTCAACTTGTTGCAGCTAATTTTTTTTTTTGTTTGTTTTTCTAAATGGAAAAAAAATTACCTTTTAAAATTTTTTAAATTTTTAAAAATTAAAAAATTGAAAATTTTCAATTGAGAAAAACTAACAAAATGCTGTAATAAGTTGATGTCTTCAACATCCGCGTGGGACCATAAAATTACTGTTCTGTACTGAAAGACAGCAGCGAGTAAAATCCACAGCAGAATTAGCGAAGGGGAGGAAGTAACTGAAATGCGACTCAGAAGAAGTTGGGACGGTGTGGATGATGCACATAAAACAGTATTCTGTTAAAGACAGTATGAAGGCCAGATATTTAGTGTTTTGTCTGATCAACTTCATTTCATTTGCAAATATTCATTCTTGCCATTCAGGCCCGCGCAGCCTTCAAAAAATATATAGTTGTAGTTGTTCATATAAAAATAATAATGATAATAATAATAAAAAATCCTGGTGATGAAACATTAAATATAGTGCTGCTGTGCAGTTTTCAAAGTAACACGTTTACAAAAAACAGCTTTCAGTTGTAATTTTAGGCTTGTTTAACCCACCGTCCCAAATCTTTTCTGATTTGGGGTTGTATTTGGTGCACGGTCACAAGTTGGATAGTTTGACATCACAAGGAGAAACTTCTGGTTAATTTTCTAAGGTTGGCCTCAAAATGGAACCTAAATGAGTCTGATGTATTCATATGTTTTTTTTAATCTTTCTCTCTTCCGCCTCACCTTCTCTGGGCTTGTTTAGAAGGTGTCGCCAGCATCTGGCATCTTTGCATAATGTGCAGGGTGACTGCGAAAGGGGGGGCGTCACGGACGAGACAAATTGCTTGGTGACCTGGTAATTAACTGAAGAAGGCAGTATGACAGACTCAGTAATGAAGTTACATGGCCAAAAAATTAATGCAGATGCATAAATTATCATTTAGAATATTACTCTAATAGTCAAAAGATAATTGCTCCTCCACATATAGAAATGCATTCCTGTGCAAAGCAGTTTATATTTATTTAAATACTTTTTCATTGATCCTGAGGGTGAGCGGGAGATTTTCTATCTCTCGCTTTTTTTTGTTCTTTTTTTTTGCCTATTTGGAGCAAGTATTTCTTTAAGCATTTAACTGCAGTGTGTTAAAACGGTTTGACCTTAAACAGAGCACCACAGGACAGCCAAAGTGTGTTCACCACCGGGAGCATCGTGCAAACTTGCTGAATACATTATGCATTGGCAAAACATTAGGCTCCATCTGACAATTTTGTCTAAATAGAGTAATGCATATTATTAATCGGGTAATGTTCACTACGGATGTGGCGATTTTTGTGATAAAAATGAAGTGTGAGAGACCGCATTTAAAAAATCTAGCAATAAATGGAGACGTCACTGTCTGCGTGTCGGTGTGTACATCTGTCCTTTGGTTGTCTAGAAAAGCATTCATCAAATTGACATAAAAGTTATCGAGGGCATTGCTGAGGACACAAGAAGTGCCCTTCTGAGTCCGAAGTTGTTGGGCTGTAGCCTGACAAGCCGGACTATAACATCAAAATGTATAGTCTGGCCACGGCCGATAGACAGGGCTCAATCCTAGGGGTGGAATCAGTGGTTCTCTTTCAAACCGCCTCTGCTCGCAATAGGATAGCGCTACGACCAATCACAGCAACGAACAAGGTTACGTATTCAGAACGACGGAAAAGAGTCATCGGGGAAGTAAACACAGGAGTGATACGGCTAGTAATGGAGAAGTCCATCCATCTACACTAGTTTCCATCCCCATGGTCCTAATATATAAGCTACTAAACAAAGTTTAACCCCGGCCGCAGAGGAGGTTTAAAGATGAGCATTCCGACTTTCAGTCTGCTGCAATTAGAATATCACAATGGGGCCGTGTGTGACACAACTTAGCTGTAGGTTCAGTATACATTACTTGTAAATATTGAATATTGACTTTATCGCTATAACGTAGTTTACTTGATGCCTCTTACCATTTGTAAAACTCAAAAAATATTTTTTGCAACTTTCCTCTGATTTTGTGGGAGCAGGTCTCATATTTGCTGAAAACCCGGTGTTGAGACAGGACTAAAGTGGTGGATATGCTAATTAACATGTAAATGGAATATTCCCATTGCTCAGCGCATATAATCAATTTATTTGGAATATTACCTTAACCCGAATATGGACCTTGATCGGAATATGCTATGCATACTTTGCTCCCAGCGGAGTCAGCTGGTGAATTTAACGTTTGCCGTATCCCATCAGCAAAACAGCAAATACATCAGTCTTTGAAACGAATGATTCAGTGGCTTATTCTACTCATCTTTCAAAGAAAAGCCCAAGTCTAACTCTTCCTAAGTCAATGCCAAGGCCGATTCCGACGACCGGTGTTTTTTCGCCACAGCCATCTTGTTTTGCACCGTCCCAGAGTTATCGTCATCATACTAAACCAGCCCAATGACTCTCTAGAAATATAGAGCGTTGTGATTGGTCCGACCACACCTTATTCGTACAAATCACTTGGTAGTACTGGGGCCCTATGGCTCGTGGCTAGACGTACCAGCTGAGCAAAACTATTTGCTGCCGCTAGGGTACGTGTTGATTTCAGGGCTAGCTGGGCCGAGCAGTTGTCCAGAAATCACTAGAAAGCTGCAAGAAGCAATACAAAACAAGCAATGATACCAGAGGCTATGTCATTGGCCTATTCTGGGCAAGCACATTTTGCACAGGCACTGCAATCTTGTAGGCAATGAATGGTTGTGATATGGACATTGAACTTGTTTGCAATATCTTTGACGAGCTGACCAGCATGCAAAGGACCAATAGCCTGCTCACGTTGTTGCCACGTAAGTCTTGGTACATATCTGTCTTCACTACTTTGGATGAATGAAAGAGAATAAATTAGCTTGACATTGATGTCGGGAATTGCACGTGCATAATGGTTTTCATGAAACGTCCTCAGAAGTGCAAGCCACATGCAGATGTTAGGGAGGTGATGTGGTGACACATTAAAGACTAGCTCGTGACAATATTCGACCAAAAGTTTGGTAATGACATGACAAAACCTGTTTGAACTCAGAAACAATAAGACCAGTGAATACTATTGACTAAATTATGTTTGTAAAATCTGTGTGGTAAAATATTTGCATTTCTATAGTAGCTGTTCAGTACATATTTACCCATAATGTTGACCAGATAAATCATTGTAACTTTATTTAAAAAAAAAAAAAAGTGTGTCATATTTGGTATCATCCGCGACGACGTGCAATACTATCTCAATCAAAATTATACACCCGGAAATAATAATGGAATAGAGTAATCATGAATGTAAAATGGGCTTTTAGCAACCCCCAATGTCGTCCATGAACAGCACTATGAATCAGGCCGAGAGGTGCGACGTGGGAATAATTGAGGCACATAGGCTATCATATGTGTATTTCACATTGGCCATATTCGATTGGTAGTTGCCAAGAAGTAAAAAATGTTCTCTGCCCACCTGTGCAGTGACAGATTGTTAATGTCAGCAAGTCTGCCCATCAGATTGGTCTTTGAGACCTAGGCGGTGGTGCTCCTTCAATGGAGGAAGCTCCCAAGAAAGAGGAAGTAGTGAAAACATGTTGTGGCGCCGTAACAGAACAAGAAGCAAAGAAAAGGGGAAGGTTTTTGTGTTTTTCCTGGTTTGCTGCAATGAGTGCACCTACCCAAAGATCCTGTGAAGCCAGTTCAACAAATATGTGTTGCACCTCAAAGTAGACATGCCGTGTACAAAGCGTTCCGATATGGATGAAAATTGCCTTATTTACAGGGGGACATCCCCTCAGTCTATGCTCCAGCCTTGTTGTCAGTGAATACTTTCAAAAACGAAGGGCTCTAATTTCTTGGCGCAGAGCAGGGTGGCGCAGCGTGGCGCAGCCCATGCAGTGGTAATTTCGTCCGGTGCAGTCTGTGCAGTGGTAATTTCGTGCGGTGCAACACTGTGCACAGCCACTTTGGTAATTTGGTAGACGTGCGCCGAGATGGGTGTGGCGGCATAGTAGTGGGAGGTGTCACATATTCATCATGCCACAGTGACAATTTCGTGGATAAAAGCTCCACCGAAAGTGCGCTGAGAGCTCGCCAGCTCGAATCTGGTTTACTTTCTGTGCAGTAGTAATTTGGCTGACCGGCGCACAATGCGCATACGTCACCGAAACCTCACAGGCAGGTTTCCTGAATGTCAGGCACATTTCAATGCAATAAATTATTACAGCAACCACTATTTAATGTAACTATCAGAATCAGGACATAAATTATAGTATCTATATAGATTGTCCTGATGTCAGATTAAAGGCGGTTGGCACGCATAATGGAAACTTGACCTGGCTTAATCAACGCAGCGGAATCTGTGATGCAAACAAAAGACTTCACATCTTTCCTAGCCAACCACAAACTGCCTCAGCTTCAGGCAGCGTGTAATATATATATATATTAGGGCTGGGTATCGATTAAAATTTCAAGAATCGATTCGATTCCGATTCACAAGATTCAGAATTGATTATCACGATACGATCCGATATTTATTCGGTTAATGTCATTAAAACTGTCTTTTATTTTAATTTTGTCATGGCCATTTGGCCCACAAACAGCTGTGAACAACACATGTGGGGTCAAAGTAAACTTTATGCTGCATGTTGTGCAGACTCTCCAGTCAGAGTAGCAGCATCAGTGTGAAAACCAGCATGACTGACTAACCACTATCTCCACTGCTTCCAATCCAATGCAGTCACTTATCAACATAAAGGACAATAACATAGATACAGACAGATACAGTGTTAATGTAAACAAAGTGCTGGTTACTGGCTTCAAAGTAACCAAACTATCATTATAACTGCTTTCCATTTTGTTAAGCGGGGGGTGCGTGGTAACTGTTTTTGCGCAAGTTCTGCGTCTTCCAGCATGATTTTTAAAAATCATTATTTTAACATGCGCACACATTATCAACAGCCGGTGATTGCGCAATGACTCAGAATTCAAGGGAATCAATTTGCGGCGGGAAAAATATATAGGCTATATTAAAAGACCAATCTCTGGACGTATGAATTGATACTTAGGAATTAAAATGAGCATCGATCCAGAATCAACGTTTAGAAACTCGTTTTTTCTACACAGGCCATATATATGTCAGGGATAATTAACGAGAAGGTGTGCATTAAACGGTTTTAATGCACGACGCGGAGGCAAATAACGGTCATTTGCCTGTAATATCAAATCGCAGCATTCAGAAAGTTTTGGTGAAAGTTTTGCACGAAAAAAAAAAAAAAAAACTTAATGCGCGTTAATGTAGACTGTAGCTAGCTTGCTACCCACATTTACAATGAACTAATGACGGTTTCCGCAGTCAGAGAGCTGAAATCAATCTGCTGGCATAGCACGTAGCTGGTGAACTGTCAGTAGTCGCTGATACATGAAGTGGACACGTTCGCTTCATTTGTAACCGTACAGAGTTAAATTGTTTAATGAATAAAGCCTGATTACTTTGCTGCTACAATATTTACGGTCATTATCGCTTGAGTACCTATTGTTAACCGCCCCGCAGGACGCAACTTATATGACGCCGCTAAATTTACCGGAGATAAATGAGCAGCTTGGTTTCTGTTGTAGGCCTGCCCAGCTGAATACTAGGTGTAATATCGCTAGGGTTACAAGTTGGCTAGTGGATGAATTTCGAATGGTGAAACGATCGTAGCCGAACTACCTGTGCGGTTCCACGGTTTTAATGCATACCTGCCAGCCAATCAGAAAAAAGTATTCATCCAGACCATGGTATAAATATATATAAAAGACTTTTTATGAAAAGAAAAAGAACTAAAAAGAAAAGACTTTTTATGCGAACAGTACCTTGAGCTAGTTTCCAGTCGTCTCCATCTTGAAAGTCACAATAAGTCAATTGACGAGCACGAACGAATAGGAAGGATGGAGAACAGATTGCAATCTATTCGTTAGTGCTCGATATTCGACTTATTGTGACTTTCAAGATGGAGGCGACAGGAGACTAGCTCAAGGTACTGTTTGCATAAAAAGTCTTTTTTAATTAACTACCGGTGCAGTTTCAAAGTTCTCAGTGCTTCGTTTTAAATGTCAGGGCCCTCGAAATTCTACCGATGAAGTGTGGAGCTACTTTGAGCCTTGTTAATGAAAAAAAAATAGCGATTTCTTTGCATGGCAAAGCTATGCCTGATTCACTACCATTGTAAGCTTGTTGGGGGCTCTGCTAAAAAGCCATTTATCTGGAAATGTTGCGTGCGTACGGAGGTGGGGTATTCAACAAAAGTTAGTACTCGTTATCATGTTTCAATACACCCCAAGTCAATTTCACACTTTAAGATCTCATATTGAAAATAAATGTGTTGCGAATCTTGCATTGTTGTCCATGCATGTTAATCCCAAAATTTTAAGCAGCAACAGGGTGTAATAATAGGAACAGGATATCCATCGTTTCTCTTCCCAATGATGCAGGCAGGAGAAATAAAAGAGTAACAATCGTATTTCATTCCAACTTCATAAGTTTGAATGATCTGATATAGTTTTGTTTTGAACTTCCATTGAAGTTCGCGAATGGTAATAACTCTAGCTAGCCAGCTTACATCGTAATGCTTAATATAGATGTAAGTGGTGCAGAAAACATGCCTGAAGCAGCAAGGTAAAATGCAACATTAATGCATCATGCAGATATAGGACAGAGATTTCTTTATTCCAATATTTAAAGGTGAGGAGAGGAGCTCATTTGATTGGTTCGACTCGGCTTTGTTAAACCCACTCACACCTTCTCTCCTCCCTCTTTGCCACTTGCGCCGGCAGGAGGAACAAAGGCGGGACAGAGGAGATCTTGTGCCGGGCTCGAAATTGCAAAATACGCCTGGATACACCATGTTGGCGCGGCGCTACCCCCATTCGCTGCACCTGCACCTGGTCAACAAATTTAGAGCCCCAAGTGCTAAAGTATAAGAATTGTCACTACCCCCTGAACATACATACATATATAATAACAGTGGCGGCTCGTGAACTGGCAGCTGGGGAGGCTCAAAACAGTCCCTTGAAATTAATGATTAGTCATGACCTGTTTTCAATCATTCATTTAAATTACCATTACAGAAACTCCGAAAACTTTCAACATTATCGGGTGTGGCCAGTTTTCATTTATAATTAATACCGAATATGACTCTGGACTTTTATTTACTCCGCAGTTGGAAGCAATGCATGTGTTTCACGATCGTTTAAATGAAATTATATCATTTGAAATGTCTTAATGCAATTACATTGTTTCCAACCCTTCCATGCACAAGGACTTCAATTCCGCACAAGAATCTCTAACATAGACATTCAATCAATGTGTCGATTGAATAATTCCTGACTACAGCAGAGAAACGAAAATATGCCACGAACACTCACACCGAATGCGTGAGAGTCGACAGGGATGGGTTATAAATGAAAACTGGCTGGTTTTCAGAGAAAGAAAATAAAGCTGCCTGAATTGTCCCGGCAATCACTCGACTTGAATCCAGTTGAAAATCTTTTGAATTGGAAGTGAAGATCAGAGTTCAGAGAAGAGGCCCCCGGAACCTTCAAGATTTGAGGACAGTTTGTATGGAAGAATGAGCCAAAATCACACCTGAGCAATGCATGTGACTAGTTTCTCCACACAGGAGGCGTCTTGAAGCTGTCATCACAAACAAAGGCTTTTCTTCCAAGTATTAAAGGTACAGACCGAAATCGACCATGAGGCTTCCATATGAAAGAAAAACAATAGAATTGGCCGATTTTCTTTTAATTTAAAACTTACGGGTCACGCCCTTAAAGAAACGAAAATATTTGGCGATCTTCGGGTGATGAAGTTAACTGCGGAACACAGCTTCGGCTACCAAAGGAGTCCACCATTCCGCGCTTTCAATAGAGTTCACTGTGTTGCTCCTTTTGTCCTCGAAAATGGCCAACAGATGTGTCGTTTCCGGGTGCAGTGCTACTGCGGATCAGGACAAGGGTGTGTCTTTGCACACATTCCCAAAAGATGTCAGAATTCAAATCCGAAAAAAGCTACTATTTCCATTGTTAACGAGAAACTTGTCATATTGAGGTCAAAACTACCATAAGTCAATGACTTTATTAAGATGCTAAACGGACGAGCGCTGAGTAAACATTTTTTTTTTTTTTTTTCTATTTCTGAGGTGAGAGTTTTGTCATTAAATCTCTCAGAAATGCACTGTATGCAAATACCTCAACCACATAAGTCTAATGTTACAAAATTTCAAGTTAGAGAAGCTGACTCACAATGAAAACAAAGAAAGTTCATGGAGCATCAATGTCTTGTAGCCGTGCCGTCAGGCATCATGTAGGTTACAGAAATAGCAGTTACTAATAACAAAAACAACACTAAATTGGAAAAAAAACATCACTGAAAAGTTTTTATCAGACATTATTATTTTTATTATTAGTAGTAGTAGTAGTAATAGTTGTTAGTAGTAGTAGCAGTATAATCACTGGTAGCAGTGGGATATTTGCCATTTTTTAAGTGCACTGCTTTTTAATATTAAAGAAATACATTGAGAATTACAACTTTATTAATGTGTATATTCATAGAATTTGAAAGAGCCTGGGGAATGTGATGTGGCCTACACTTATTTTTCATGATTGTTAGTCCTTTAATGAAATAATTAATTTTGTGTGTGCATCTACATTTTCTTGTGTCAGGGCCATAAAGTATTCCTTTAGCCTACTGGAAAGATACAGAATTGAACAGCTTGTTAGCAGATTGAAGAATCTGGAATGCAAGACCTGCCTCTGAAACACATCTATTCATTTTCCTCATTTGCATTTTTCACCTCTTCTCCTACAAATGGGGCTGTTGAATATCATGACTATAAATGCGTTAGGTTGGGACAACACTTCAAGCAAGGCATGTTAATCCAATATTACATCATCTATGTCACAACCTATGTGAATTCCTTTTGTGTCTCCTATTCAGCCACTTGCAGGTCAATTAGGTGGATGTCTTTTGATTGGATAATGTTATGCACATCCCACTACACCTGACTTCACCTGGTTATCCTTTAATAGCCAGGTGACAGGTATTTATGCTCCTCTCTCAGTGCTGCAAGTTGCTGGATTGCAATGTGCTTCGAACCAGTCAGTGTTGCCCGTGGGAAGTCTTCATCTTTGTTATATGCATAGAGAAATATATAACAACTAAAGTGCGGACTTGCAATTCGCCCCGTGCAATTGCTCTGTGAGGGCAGGGAGCGAGGTCTGCCATTACTAAGCGGAGGACCTCTCCGGATGTGCCGTTCAACGCTGTGCAGTTTCTAAGCTTTGAAGCAGAACTTTTCCATTTGAATTTTCATCAAGTTCTTAATGGAAATGGTATAGATTATTATTGATTTGTATTATTCGTAATAACTTAAATTTAGACCAATGTCAGACTTAGTGCAAATCATTTTTTTCTTGCTATTGTAAGTAGGGATGTAACAATATGGAATCGTGACGATCGTAAAGCGAAATGAGACAACCTGCCACTATGAGGTGTTTACACCGTCACATCCCATGTTTTCTTGACACACACAAACGGTCCGAAATAAACGACCGTCATTTGGGCCTCGTTTATACGTACACGATTATTTTGACTAACGGAGACATTTCCCTGCGTTTGTGCCCTTTGTTGACACGCAAACGGAGAATTCGCCTCTGAAAACTATTCTTTCTAAAAACTCCAGCCAGAGTGGAGATTTTGGAAAACTTCGGTTGCACGTTTGCATGTAAACTGAGAAAAACAGAGTTTTAGGCAGCCGACGTCACAGTATGCGCCAGAACTTGCAAAGTGTGACCAATGTTTACATTTTCATTTGGCTGTGGTGATTGGATTTGTTTCTGTTGTTGCTATTTTCCGGATTCTGATTGGCTAACGTGGGCTCGATCTTATCGTTACACTGCCACCTACAGGTTTGATACGCTCTTGACGGCATATATATACGGGTAATATATACGGGTACGTGCAAACGATAACTTTTCTGAAAACTGATACGTGTGCATGATATTATTTTTGAAAACGGACACGGTGAAATGTTCGTTTATGAAAATAGCCGGGCTTATGTAAACGGAGCGTTAAAATGTATCTTGGAAGATTACTCAGATTAGAACTCCACTAATTGTCAGCAACGCTGGGGAGCCTCCACTACCTTTTAAGGCTCAACTGGCCAACCCTAAATCTGCTCCCGTATACTGAGCCTAAATGACAAACAAGCAATTTAGCTGATAATTATTATGAAGTGATAGAGGACAGCTAACGAGTACGTAACTCTTGCACCATGGACTTGCCATCGAAGCGCACGTCTCCAAACCTGTTTCCATTTACGTTTCATAATTAGCAACTTGGTGTTAATTCATTCAGACGCAAGAATCAGTTGGTAGAGTCCAGAATCAAGGTTTTGTTCGTTCACCGCAGGCGCTGCATTCATCAAATGCTTTTCTCTTTGCCCGTGACCCTGTTGGTAGCGAAATTAGAAGAGCTGGTGTTGTGTCTTGACCACTTGACTTTAATTTTAGAAAAAGCTTTTTTAAATTTTAGCTTTAGCCACTGTCATTACATTATAAGAAGTACTTACTTGTGGAAGAGTATGCCATTTTTTTTGCTGTAGTGGTTAGAACAGCGGTATGCTAAGCAATATTTTGGCGTATTGGCACCGAAACCAAGGCTGAGTCCACCCAATTAATAATGGTGGACAGCGATCCATGTCATCACAGAAATTGCGCATAGTTCGCCATATATACATATAGACATGTAGACACACTGATGCACTCATACTTTTGCAAACACTTATTTCTTACAAATACACACAAACATGGTTGCATGCAGACTTGCTGTCACACACAAACACACATGCTAACTGACAATTACCTGCATAGAGACACATTGCAAGCATATGCACACAGGTACAAAGATAGGCACACAGATTCACATACGTTCGTACGCAGTTGCACACCTGTACCGTAGCGAACGCATGTGCATCCACTGGCGCACTCACACACAGCACACGCATGTTGACCCACATTCAGTCTGCACATACAGTGGGCACACTATGCCACAATCATGCGCTCATACACCCATAGACACATTTGAGCATGTTCACATGCAGACACACATACACACACTCGCTCTCACACACGTGCACAGTATTTATTCAACGTGTCGAGCTGGAGGTAGGGGGTCCGTGTACAGCAGGTTCGACACAGGAAGCGTTTAAGGACGGTGCGGGAGAACAGCTGCTATCGCGGTGATGTAAAACAGGAGAGCAATTAGGGATGTCACAATCTCCATTCATCACCATCCATTAAGTGCTCTGCAGTGAAAGTTGAGGGCACGGAGCTCCAGCTCCATGTCCAGAGACTGTCCTGATATAAGCTGCCCTGATTCAAGCGCTAAGGTTGGGCAGGACACTGTTCAAGCCGGGTATTGGAACACATAAAGAGGGACTGATGGCACTGATCTCTATTCTTAGTTCAGGTGGGCAGCAGGTTTTCCTGGTTTTTACTGTCACCTTAATCTCAGAAGCCTCTTCCGACCCAAGAAGCGAGAAGGATGTTCAATGCAGCAAGATCAACATAGTCAGGCTTTCTTTGGGTTAGCTGGCCCTGCAAGCCCCAAACTTTCACGAATAGATACCTTAAGTTAATATGGCACGTTTAAAGAGAGCCACCTATGTGACATTGAGGACCCCAGCATTAGGCTTAATATAGCTCACGCACCCTATAATCTCACTTCATAGTACACCCCAGACAGCAAGCACCTCCGCTCCAGATCTGCCCCCGCTCTGAGCAGGATCAGCTGGAGTCGGCACAGAACCGGGGCAGATCCGGAGCGGGGGTGCTTGCTGTCTGGGACCCTTCAGGTGAGGTGAATTGGCTCCTTAATTTTTATTTAAATTCCAAGAATTTTATTGTTATGTTCCTCACCAAAGCATTCTAATGCTGCTTTAACAATGAGAGGATTGGAATCGTAGAACACTAACTTAAAATGCCCGGGAAAAATTAGCATTTTTCATTATCTTCTTCTTTATACTTTTACTCCTTATCTTCTTCATGGTCTTTGCGGCACGGTGGTGCAGTTGGTGGAATGGCAAGAAAGTTGTGGGCTCCAATCTGGCCCGTGACCTGTCTGTGTGGAGTTTGCATGTTCTCCAAATATTTACGTGGGTTTTCTCCAGGTAGTCTGGTTTCCTCCCACAGTCCAAAGATAAGCACGTCTGGCTAACTGGAGACTCTATTTTGCCCGTAGGTGGGAGTATTTGAATGAGTGGTGTATGAGTCCAGCGATGGATTGGTGAGCAGCCAGGCCGTGTCCCTGCCTTTCGCCCATGAGCTGCTGGGATTTGCTCCAGTTCCTCCCCGACCCAGCGAGGAAGAAACAGCAAAAACAATGGATGGACGGATATTTTTTGTTAAATATAATTCCCACTTTTTTTAATAACAGTAACCCAAAGAGCAAGACAGCTAAACTCAATAGTTGATTTGGTAGAAGTTGAAGCATTCCTATCTGGATGCCATTACACAACTAATAGCATTACAACTATCTAAAAAACTAAAATGTTTTTCGACTGGACGTGAAGGTAAGTGTATGGGGATGTTCAATAATGGCTCTGATTCCATTGGCCTCCTTGAATAGGTGTCATCAGAAGTCTATTACTCCTAAAGATGTGCAAGGACTCATTGAGTGTCATAGACTGCATTTGTGCTATCATATATCATATCAGGTGAGATTGGACGCTTAGAGCAGTGAATCCGGAAACTGTCAGGGGAGGTGATCATGTTCGAGCCAAATCTCCACAGCTCTCTGCAAATGCAGTGCATGCTATCCACAAACCAGTCCAGCTATAAGGTGGATGGAATCATGGGACTTTTTTCTCTAAAATTAATAATTGCATACAAAAGATGACAAAATATGTCAAAGTATATGGACTTTAATTGATTAAAATATTGGGTAAAATTACAGGAAACAGGCCATCATACTTATATAACTGAAGCACATTTCTCTTCACTTATCTGAAACGAGTTTTAAAGCAAACTAGCATAAATTTATCTGCCACAATTCAGCATGTATTATGTTAATGAAGCCGTCGGGAATTACCGACAATTAACAAACTTCTCCAATGGTGGGCATCTCTGCTCAAAGTGGCGGATTTCGTGAATTTACCGTACAGATCGTGTGATCAGACGTCGCATCATGTGTTATAATTGGCTGCGGGTCGCCATTGCCGTCTATCCAATCTAAGTTACCGTTGCTCACTTCTCGGAGTAATAGACTTGTGGTGTTACAGTATGTTCATTTATCAAGCAATGAATTTCTCTCCTGTTCACAATAAATTTAGCAGTTTCTGAGATCAACCGTACATGCTATTCCAGAGATCAAGCATTATGTGCATTACATCATGTTGGAAGGAAATATGAATATTTTATTTATAATAATCGGCAGTCTCTTTGATCTGCACGTGCTGTCATTTCCTTATACTTTTTTGCATAACTAATTGAATGCTGGAATGGTAAAGGTTTTCCTGCAGGCAGTGTTGCTTGCGTCATTAAAAAGCCCCCCATGTAAGTTCATCCTGGGTGCCTAAGGCTGAAATCAATGGCCACATGTGGTGTCTGTAGGCTTGTAGTTGCATAACCTCAGCTTATGAACAAAGACATCAATGTTCTATTGCAAGCTTGGTTATTTTAATGTATGCACTTAATTGATGCAAACAACCTTTATGACAGGTCAAGTGCACTCAGCTATTGCCCTCAACCAAGGCTTTCACCTCCGCGGTGGAATTGTTCCCTGGGTGCTTTACTTCGGTTGTCCACTGCTACTAAGCAACTAGGATGGGTTAAATGCAGCGAACAAACTACCCCAAGAGGTTCAGTAAAGTACACCTCACCTTAACCCACTGACAAGATTTTCTGTCAATTATGACAGAATGCTCCCCCCCCCATTGAGGAGATACTCTGGCAATCAACGTTTTCACTGTATGATGAAAGGCGCGGTTGCAGATCTTTGGACAAAAATGGGCAACCAAGCGTCAATGAATATTATCAAACATGCAGGCAGTGGCTGGCAACTGAAAAAAAAATACACAGGTGGGGAAAGTGTTAATCAAAAATAAAAGATGCTTAATAAATGAACAGCACATAGATGAACAAAAACACGCATGGCCATTTTGTGTGTCTCTACCCCATTGGGAGGTGTTCAGAAGGGTTACGCTAGCTGTGCTAATTGTTTTTAAGGCTTTTAGCTGGAATTAAACTCTTCACCTGTCCTGACAGTGATGAATTCGGTGCGCTCCTTTTCCGATGCGGCTGCCCTCCTTAAGTAGGGTTCAGGAGGTGCACCTGGCCCTCCTCTCCATGGCGACTGCGTGAGCTGGTCCGGCCGCTGCATCCTCCGCTCGCGGGCAGCGCTGCAATTTGTCACCTCGTGCCAGCGCCAATTAAACTGATTGTGTTAGACGCAGCAGCTTCGGTTAGCCCTGACCCGGGACCTGGGGGACGTTAGAGTGTCTCTGCTGCTCTTCTCTCTCTCTCTCTCTCTCTCTCTCTCTCTCTCATTCCCCTCTTTCCGCTGCATCTCTGCCTCTCTCTCTCTCTCTCTCTCTCACTCTTCCTAATACTCTCTCTCTCTATCACTCCACCAGTCTCCCACGTTCAGTCAAATAATTCTGAGTACATTTTGAGATGGACATGTTTGTATAGGACTCAATGTATACATTAAAACACTCCTAAACATAGTAGTTATAGCAAATTCTTCTGCTAATTCTTCTTCTTGTTCTCATTGTTATTATTATTATTATTATGATTTCAGTCCCTCTTTTCAGCTCTCAGTCCCTCCATCTCTCCCTCTCTCCCTTCCTCCCCTCGGTGCCTCTCAAATCACTGTTGGTTAAGGAGGCTTTGAAAAGTTCAGCCGGGGTTTTAGCTTTCAAAGGACGAGCCCCATTGATCCGACACGGCCGAGGGCAGGGCTGTTAGGCCGGATTTGTGGTTAAGGCCCCTGTCTCCTCTTCAGAGTGGAGAAGCCCCGAGTGCAGCCCGATAACGGCAGGATTTAGAGATGCTGGGAGTTACGTAAGGGCTAACGATCTCGCTGCTGTCCAGAAACTCCCTCGCTCAGAAGATAAAGAAAAAAGGTAAAGGGAGAAAATCATACACTCCTTCGTTTGATAACGTTTTTAGCAAGTCTCTTTCGACGCCCGGCTAGGTTTAGGGTCATGTTAAGCCTAGATTATTAAAGGATTTACATTCATAAACTTGTGCTGCTTCTAATTTAACGATACCTTCAGGGATTTTAAAATCAGGACGGAATGTGAGAACCAGATGTGATCTCATTCATAGAAAAGAGACTCAACATCGCCACCTTTAAACTGGGACGAAGTCAGCTGCCGAAAGAACTTAATTGGTGTGTGTGTATGTGTGTGCGCGCGTGTGTGTGTGTGTACATACATGACTGTGCGTGTGTGTGTGTGTGTGTGTGTGTGCGCAGACAGCAAAGAAACAGACCCTGGGCTGGTACACTCAGTAGTTTAAAGGTTTAATACAGTTAATTGAGTTTTAGCACATTTAAAGCCAGTATAAACCACTACAGCAAGTAGTCTGATATTGTGTTTTTACTAAGTTGTATCACCATTTTAATTTGGAGCATCTGAATTGTTTTTGCTGGTCTGCAATTATGGGCCCTCTCCTCTTGTTAATGTACTTAGGAAGCGGGGGTGCTAGCGGTATTGTACCCTCTGGTAATTACTGCCAGTGCTGTTATTTTGGTCTTATCTGCTGTAGATGCCCTACTTATTGATTAGGAGCCACTACTGATAAAGGAGGCTGAACTGCGCAGGGCCATCGACTGATGGCTAGGCTAAGGGATTGAGACAATAATATATAACTGTGGCAGTTGCCCTCTTGTACACTAGAGGAAGGGAGGGAAAAAAACCTATTTTTCCTGTGGAAGACTCCAGGAAATGAACAGCGGGAAAGTTCAGGCTAAAAACATCTCCATTTAGGAGTAAAAGCTCGGTGAAAAATCTCCCGGGCTACGGCGGCTCAGGGTGTGTGCACCTCATCATAAATCCCGGGAAAAACAGACCGCGGTGATTCTGTTCGGGAACTCAGCTGAATGGAACGGTGCTCTCGTACTCTGCCCGGGCGGCCGCTGTAAGCTGAATCGCAGTGGCGGCAGTGGCTCATGCACACTGCTGTAGATGCTGTATATTACCAGTCTTGTTTGATTTGAGGTGGACAAGCACAGCAGCCTCTGTTCCGCGGCCAGTTGGACTTGTGATTGGTCATCCAGCTCTGTTCTGAAAGGATGTGTACGTATACACACATGTATGGACATACACACACACACACACACACACACACACACACACGCACTCAGGCATACCCACACGCATATACACATACACACACATGTACACCCACATGCACACTCGCACATGCGCGCGCGCACACACACACACACACACACGTATACACACACAAAGAAGCACAGGATCAATGTGTTCAAGCAATACACAGGTTTGTAACTTAACCATTTGAGCACACTCAAGTATGAATGTACATGCATGCATGTCTGCAGAAAATCAAATGCACACACGGACATGCACACATACAGACACATGCATGCACATGTGCGCACACACCTCTCTGCATGTGCATACTTGAATGTACCTTTTGCATGCTACGTGTCCAAACACTATCGCTCACATATGAGCAAACACACGTGATCTAATATGCTCAATCAGCACATTCTCATCCCAACTCGTCATATATTGACATTACCTGAGCAAGTGTCAATATACAATGGAAAAGGAGGCTTTTGATGTCCTTATTTGATGCTTAGGGTTAGGGTTCAGGTTAAGCGTTAAGAGCTAGGGAATAGGGTTCATTTTAAACTAGCCTCAACTAAGGATGCCAGAAGCTTCCTTTTTGGTTGTATTTTGACACTTGGTCACGTGGCGTCACCACATGACGAGTCGGGATGAGACTGGGCTCACTCAATCAACATACAGGTGTGTAATTCAAACACAGAAACATAGTCATTCTCATGAATGCATACACTCTCTCTCTTTCTCTCTCTCTCTCCTTTCTCTCTCTCTCTGTCACACACACACGCACACACACACGATACGTACACATACGCATTTATAAAGTCACAGACTCAACGCTCACGCTTGTACGTGTTTGCTCATACACTCATGGAAACTCCTCCCTCTTTCAATGATTGACAGCTTATTTAAACAGTCCTATGCATAGTTCACAGTCAGGAGATGTCCAGTGAAAGAAAAAAAAACATCCAATAAAAACCCCAAATCACATTTCAAAGAACAAAAACAGAAATGCAAAAAACAGATCACAGCAGCCCCTCAGGTTATTAACCTCGAGATTACAAACAGCATCAAGCTGTTTTCGCTGCTCCACGCGTTCATTTCGCCAAATCGGCAGCTGCTGAACCCTCTCGCCGCGGGCTCAGCCCATACGCTGCTTCCCAGCTTCAGTCCTGGGACTTGAACTCATGCCCACCAGTGAGTGATAGGACTGGGATCATACCGGGGCCCTGGGAAAGACGGGGACTCGTCACCTTTACGCCTCTCTGACAGGGGTTTGAGACCCAGAGGGACTCAACCCCAGCTCAGGGACACACACCTGCGCCCGTGCCCACTTTGGCACAGGACTGTCTCGGGCACTCCTCACGCATCAGGCGGCATGACACGGCGTGCCCAGACTGCCAAAGGCCCAGCCAAGTCCAGCAGCTCGGGGACCGTACACTGGCACAGACAGCCTGTTAAACGCTTGGCACCAGCAGCGCCCAGGCCAGCTCAGAGGAAACCACTGTCTGCTAAAACGCTAAAAAAACCAATTACCAGCTTGGCTTTTTTTTCCAGGACAAGCTAATTTGCCAGTTAAACATCCAGAAAAAAATGTGTCCTAATGTCTCTACTGATTTGTCCCTTTTAACTGAACGCGAGGCTTTGTAAATAATCCACAATTAGGCTTGAAAGGGAACCATAATTGGGATCAGAGACAAGTCTGAAAATAAAGATGAAATGGAACAAATAGAGACACAAATACACACTTTTAAATGAGATGAAAATTGATGAAGCTCTCTTAGTCTCTATCCGTATATGTACAGCGCACTAGATCTACCGTACATTTGTACTCACAGTGTGGACATATGCACAGGGTAAATGGACAGAATGATGAATTATATTCTGAGAGAAGAATGTACAATTATTTTATTGCAGTTATGTTAATTCTTAATTTCATGTTATGATGAACGTACATTTCTGTTCCTGTTTTCAAGAGTTGCTTCACTGAACCGAGGGCCGTGGGTGACAGCGGCTGGAGCCTGATTCGCATGTAATCACCGCTCTCCACTGACCACAGAGGAAGAGTGTAATTTCACTGTGGGAGAGCGGCCTTTAACACAAGCGTGAGAAGGCTATCTGAACAGGGCTCAGCTTGCGCGCATATGTGCGTGCGGACTTTTTATTTATTTACTGCTCGTCTGGACACACCGTAATTGTCAAGGCAAACTTAGACAATCTTTCTTTCTCGAGGAGCAGTAAAATCTGGATTTAAAAAATGTAAAAAATCTTTAAATAGTCGCCTCGGTTTCATTGATCGTTACATTACAGGCCCATTCACTCATTTCAGGTGCGGCTTTCTTTAGGCTCTAACTTGAAAAGCTCCTTCAGAGTACCGCAAAATGATGAGCTGATGGTCGGTACACAAATAGCCAAAAATGAGGGTTCGCTGTAATTATGAAAACAAGCAGTTTGTATTTGCTGCAATTTTATTGTAATTGTCAACCGCAGGACCACGTTTCCTCCGTACAGCGCGTGTTCTCCATTACCCACTCTTCATTAGCGGGAGAAAAGACTCCTGATTCCTGGTTCTTCATCATCTGAGTCCTTTCTCTCCCATGCCAAGCGGGCCCCTCTTGCAGCCCACTTCCCTTCACTGGGAGCATAAAAACCATGTCCGCTCTCATCCCAGAACCATTATTCCCCAACGGGGCTCCCTCTTCTACCTCGTGCCGTGTCAGAATTAGGGAATAAACAAAGGTCCCAAATTCCCCTGTCCGCATTAATCATTCAAATGATGTATTGACATTCCTCTGACTTCAGCCTCCAAATTAACACCTCCAGGTTCAAGGGAATAGAAATTACCGGAATTATCTGGCTGTTGCAGATGTCCTGGCGCACGGGCCCCTCTCTCTGATTTAATATGCCCCCGGAACTGCCATGATGCAGAAAGACTGCTAATGGTCAAAAAAAAAGAGACGGCAATTTGATGACACGCTTTGACGATAGGCTAAGCGTTCCCTAATGTGGCGAGCCAACGGGGGAAGAAATATCTAATTCTTCTTTGTTGTGAGTTCGTTCTGGTTAAAGTGTTCTGGGAAGGGGTTCTCACGAAAACGTGGAGAGGGAAATCGATAATAGTACAAACTTTGAACAATAGTACAATCTTTACTTATGCTTTAATGATTTTTAGACTGAAACATCCTGGCCATGACTTCCCATGAGAAATATCTTTTATATTTTCACTGGGTACACAAGCTACAGTCATACACTCATACAGTTTGTCCAATCAGTGAGCAGACCACCAGTGTTTACCTGGGAGGGATGCATTTATTTGTGCTGATGCGCTAAAATGTGTTGACTTCTTGTCGAACGTCTAAGCTGGCATCACATGCAAAGACATCGTCCCTCCTGTCGCCATCAACTTTTAGCACAATAGAGCAATGCAGGGGGCGACACTTTCCTCTGTAAACGCCAATTTGCCAATCAATTTCTGCATCTAATGACTCCTCAACTGTTCTTTACAACTGAGCGACATCCCAGGCTGACTTTACAGCCAGACAAGCACAGAAAGCTTTTTTTGTGATGTACAGCGATCAGTTCAAATTTTTGAGGTGCCTTTCGCGGCGATCCGCATGAATGCCATTTTTTTTATACAAGAGTTGTACAGTTGTGTAGTATAGAATGTGAATTTGTTTAGCAGTTTTGTATCGTTCACTCACAGGTGTTTTCTTCTGTGATGGACTTCAGTGTGTAGTCTGTATTCATCAGGACATATTTAAAAGGACAAGCCTGGATAAGTTATGGCCCCTCGGATCAAGACCAGTTGAAGTATGGAGAAATGTTCTGTGGATGAGCCAGGGTCAGGTTACATCAAATTATGTTGCATGATTCATGGAGGTGCATGTTGGTGTATATTTTACAGGCAAACTGAAATGCCTGGAATTTTGAATCAGCCATTTTATGAAATGCCAAAAATGTTGCATTTCAAGATATGACTCAATTGAAACCCAGGCATTTCAGTTTGCCTGTGACATATATTTCAGAATAAGCTTCTCATTAATACAAGGTTCTTGTTCAGGTGAGGGGTCAGAATGTTTCCAGCCAATGGACAAAGTGGTTCATTAAAAGGAGAACAGTGCATCTCTAGTCCAGATCTCGGCAGCTATTTCAAAGCTGGATAACACCAGCTCACTGTCCCAACTGCTGCCTTATAAGGATCTAAACAGGCTTGACGGGGTCAGATTTATAAGGACAAACCTGGATAAGTTATGTTTCCTAAGATCAAGACCAGGCCAGGAGAGAAAAAGACCATCTGATGCTCAATTTTTAAAGAGTAACTGGACTCTTGGCTGTTTGTTCCTATAAGTACTGGAGATCTAAAGCACTATAAATGCGAGACATTCCTTATAGACATAATCACTCTTTTCTTCAGTGTAATAGCTCTGAATTTAAACAGTTGGCTCCGTCTCACAGGGTTGTGGACGGAGAGCTCCGAATGAGCCGAGGAACTTCTATCAGATTCTCTCAGTTCTGTCAGAGCCTTTTTCCATCATGGTCCTGGCATCCATAATCCCTGGTCTAAATATGAACAGATTTCAGGCTCGGTCCTTCGATATTTGCAGATACAAAATCTCATGGTCTTGTTTCAATTATGACTCTGGCATTATTCCTGTTAAGTGCGGCATTTTATGTGACTTATTTTTTCTGCTGTGTGTAAAATAAATTAGTTTTTTTTTTTTTTTCAAAATGGCTTTCTTAAAATTCCATCTGAGAGGAAGAAAATATTTTCTGTAAGTCACCCATTTCTTTTCTGGAGTCTACAGTTTATTCCGTGGACTTTGTCTCTCATGCGAAAGGCATCCAGTTGTGAAATGTCATGGAAATAAATGTCAATCTGAGGAAATGAACGAAAGTGTCCTGTAAAAAGCACATCCAGGTTACAGAGGACTTTTCCTTGACACATAAAGTCAGCAACTGTTTCTCTCGAGCCATTTGCAGCTTTTAAAATTACAACTTGCCACTGCCATTCATGTTATCATCGCAACACGGTACAGTCCCCTCTGCTTCTCTGCAGGAATATGGAAAAACATTTTTTTTTTTTTTGATGCACAAGACTGGCTTTTGGGGGTGCATTAAATCCTGGAACACTTTTTTTCAGACATCCCTTGGAAGCTCCTCAGAGCTAATGAAACCGTAACAAGAATCAGGAGGTGAATATCCAAAGGCTTTGAAGAAACTTGTAAGTGCGGTGACCACCACACATTACGCAGCTACAGTGACAAACCAAGATACAATTTCCGAATGCGCATTAAAGTTGAGAACGCACCATGAACATTCAATGCCTATGATAGATACAGCTGGGCCGTAATTAGAATGACTACCAAAAAAAAAAAAATACAACAACAATAATCACTAAAATAAAGAAAATTATGCACAACCGTATAATATGCAATCGCGTAAAGATATCTTAAAAAGGCATCATTAAAGTCGGCAGGCATGCACAATGTTCATAAAATGTGTACCAAAGATGTACAAAAATCTTGATAGATTACTTAGTTTTTTGGGGTTTTTTTTATGACAGTGTATTTTCTGATGCAAATCTGCCCTCAAACATGCAAGAATTCCATCAGGCTGCACATCAATAATTATGTATCTGGTTTTGAGGGTAAGAATGAATAAATGATGCAGTTGAAAGAAGGCCGGCGCGCTCACAACCCCCCCGAAGCGTCCTGGATTGTCCCGGGGTACGCTCTGGACCTTAGGCGAATGCAGCAATCAAAGGCCACAGCTCCGAATGTTGCTCTCGCTGGCGGGCCGGAGGGAGACTAACTGCAGCTCAGCTCAGAGAGGAAGCTGAGTGCGTGTTAACAAGTTAGCGACACCCAAAGCACAGCACCACAGGGCTCAATGGCAGGGGCTTCAGACCTGCTTGCGCCCAGTGAGCAGGGGCCAGGATATGTAACTGCAGTGGCCCCTGCTCGTGACCTACTGTTCTGAGCATGGTTACACAATGAAACGAGGCTGTCTTATTAAGTGTCCAGTCTTATGGTTTGACTGAATATTTTTTTTTCTCCCAAGTTGCAGATATTGTCATATTTGAAATGAAATCTTGTCTGACATTTTAATTTCTTACACCGGTGAGTGGCAAATGAACACCACCTCATTACAAAGATTCTGTTGTAAAACAAACATACAACTAAGTTTGTCAGTCTAAATTTAAAAGTAAAATATTTGGTGAGATTTGCCAAACTCATTGTCATGTCCTTTTTTATTCCACTCTGCTATAAGTGTAAGTGGAGAGCAAAGGATTTTGGGATAGTGGAGGGAGGAATTGCTTCTGCTACCACTGGTCTGTTTTCAACTCGCGTCCCTCTGAGGAGACCCCACGGCAAACTGAGAGCCTCCCCCTGGCCAGCAAGGAAGCCACGAATATTGCTTCAAGGAGGATCTTGAGGCATTGCCAGCTCGGCTACAGCTCGATATCCCCCCCGGTACCATCGAGACAGGCCCGAGGAGAACCACAATTTGCATTCGGTATTCAGGACACGTCACGTCTTTATTGTTTTTAATCAGAGCCGAATGTCAACAGAACAAATGAAGTTGCGTGGGGGAAGTAAAAATTTTATCACATCGAGGACAGGAGTTTTCTCCCCGTTCGTCAGGGGCCATCTTGAGATGGGGAAGATTTTTCTAGAAAGGAGGTAATCAATGGGCGGGCTCCATATGGCGGGGATCAAAGGTGTCACATAGTGTATGCTTCTGTTTTATTGCCAGCCAGCGCTGTTAATTGGACAACAAGATCAGAGGCAATATTAAAATCCAATTAAATTGATATGAACAGATTGCCAAGCGATGTACACTAATGTATAATTGAGTATCAAGCAAATGCGACTCGCTTTCTCCGGCTCCTAACTCCTGAATAAATGATGCACCCGTAGAGGACAGAAACAAGTTTGCACATTAGCACTTCAACACCGGTCTTTCATCTGTACTTTCTTGGAGGTTGATTTTAGTTGGGGACTTTTACAGGGTCTGGTCTGCTCCAGTTTTGATGTGCGAGTTTGTAGGCTAGGGAACGCAGTCCCATGTGAAGATGAAATGAGAAGTTTCATCGCTCATAGATGGGTTTTTAATTTCATCATAAAATGAAGCAATGCATCATTTCTGCGGGATAATCAGAATGCAGTGCAGCGATGAAGTCAAATTAGGCCCAAGCACATTTACAGGCGGCACACGTATGTCGGAAATTAACATCACCTGTATGAAACACTCAGAATTAATTTCACAAGATGAGAAGTGCTATCACGATCTAATATGTTCTCCAATGTTGATTTCATTTGCACATGCAAGAAGAAAAAACAGACTATTTTCATACATAGAAGAAAATGTATATCTACAACGTAACATTTATTTACTTCTTAGCTTTTAATGGGGCGTAGCTCACGGAGCTAGTTCTGACAGACGACTGGAGGCATGCCCACATTCTCATAGACAGTCCCATGCATATCTAACATTTCTCTGCCCTTCTGGTAGGTGGGCTACTCGTGCTGCTGTCCTGCTTACAGGTATGTCCACTTCCAGGACATAAGATGTCTCTACCTGCTGCTGCGCTGCATCACTCTAGCCTGCTGCTCATTAATATTCCACACTGTCACAAACTGGCACCTTTTTTCCAGTTATTTTAACTGGCACTGTTTTAGCAAGTTATTTCAACTGTAATTTTACAATCAGTGTGCAACAGAGCTTCCGTGTATGTCAATTGTAAACCACAGTTAAATGAGCGCAGGACTCTACTTACAGTTGAAGTAACAAGCAGACTGTGCGTTAATTTAATTGTCGAATTCAGTCAATTTATAACAGTGCACCTACACCTAAGCATCTATCTATGGGATGCAAGGTGGGGGGGGTATGCTGATACTTCCTTCTTTTTTATCTTCAAGCTGCAGGGTATTCAGGGTCAGAGCCGAGACAACTAACTATCATTGTGTGTAATTGTTAGTACAGCAACAAACAGTTTACATGTGAGTTGGCTGGCAGGGATACTGCTTCATGTGACTGTACGCCAGTATTTCGACCTGCAAAACATTTCAGTGAGATACTTTCCTGGCACCTCTCGGAGTGTTTTAAAACTTCTATCACATACAGAATCCAATACATGTCAAATACATCTGCCCAAAGTCTCATCATCAGTGAAAAGCAGAACTCTTCCCCAACCAGGGCTAGCACTCCTGTAGTATTGTTGTAGACACACTCTCAAGAAATTCCATTGGAGAATTATGCACTTTTAAGCTGCAGTTTTCCCAGCATGCACCACTGGGAGGCTCAGCAATGAACTGAGAAGTGTAAAGCTAGTATTTCCAAACCCTTGTTCCTCTACAACACACTTTCCAAACTTAAGAAACCTCAAGGCACACCAGCCTTAAAAGTGAGCGCAGTACTTTTGAAGACATGACATGGCAACAGTTGGCATAAAGGGGGTTCAGTTAAACGATATGCATCTGAGAAATGGAACTGGATGGTGTTTAGTAGTAATCACTCGAAATGCCTCATGGAAAAAAAACCCCACTTTTTTCACAATGCATTATTACCTTTGAAAGTATGTTGTACAGCAGAACCAACGCACAGCAGTTGGAACATGATACACAATACCAGTTACACATGATAAACTAACTACGAATAAAAAATAATGGATACATTATTTTAAACTAGTGTTTCAAGCAGCTATGGTTTTAGTGCATTTTTTTCACTCGCATATTTAGCAAAAGCTGAGAACAAGCTTGTTAGAGATGGTGGGGTTAGGCGATGGTGTGATGTATGCACCAGGAAGCCAGCTTCTCACACGCAGCAGTGCCCAAACGCAGGCCCCTCTGGAGCAGGTGTTAACAAGGTCACTGCGCCTCCAAACCATCTGGGTACCCACTGTCATCCAGGCCTCCACTGCACCAATGTCTGCTGACGCAAGCCCCATCAATCGAGCCTGTTTCGCTCTAAGGTCTGCTAATTCCTTCCACAAAGTCAGCGGAAAATAGAGATTAGTGATTTGATATGAGGGTTGACCAAAGGAAGGGTGATAAGTATTCACTTTATAGGCTGTTTTGCTTGAGTTTGAGTGTAACTTTGAATTTTGAAAATTATATTCAGTGATTTGATATTGACTTGAGTGTTTGGTTGAAATCAGCTGCAATGGGTTCACCAAACAAAAAAATAAAATTATATTATATTATATTATATTAAAAATAAAAATTTTTTTATTGAACTTCTGAACCATGTCATCATGTACCATGTTTATTAATAGTTCTCATTTTGTTAGGAACGTTTAATATCAAGCTGATAAAACCATTTTAGTGTGTTTTTTTTTTTTGTTGGGCTGTTAAGGATTTAGGGGTCTGTGGATCCCCAAACAGAACATGAGTCAGATCATAATGACCAAATTCAGGTTGTCTGAAATTCTAATTTCTTTTACATCAGAAGTTTCTTTGATTATTTGGAAGTAAACCTCAGAATTGGTGATCCATGAACAGACTGCCCTGTGCTGAATGCAGCATTCCAAGAGTAGGCATGTGGACTGGACATGATCTAGTTTCCTTGCTCAGTCTTTTATTGCTATTGTTTATTGCATGAAGGAAGGGTTGTCGACGAAGGTACTCTAGTGTCAACAGGACGCTGTTTTGACTCGCCGGGCTGTTTGGGCAATGGGCCCTCATTTGCAGAAATGGTTTGCCTGTGCTTACAGCCACTCCAGACCAGACTCAATGCATTCCATTCATATAGTGTGAGAGCCAGCCCAGCCGTGCTGAAGTGCTGCTTCGGTCCGTATGTCAGTACACTTTGTGGATATGGGGGAGGGAGGATTCTGGGCACTCTAACGAAGGTAATCCTTGGATAGCTTTTTCGTAGCGCGTTATTCAGGCCTTGTGCACTGTAGCACTGGCACTGGTTTTCCCTCGTAATTCAACTGTTTTAGGGAAAGTACACTGTTCTGTGCTTCGACAAAAGTGCCTAACAGATGTTTTGCCCTTTGACAAAAGTACCTAATAGAGGAAGACTTCAATAGATCATTATGACGACATGGTTGCACTGTGGTTAGCATTGCTATCTCGCGAGAAAGTGCTTTGAGTACTGACATCCCTGCATGAAGTATGCATGTTCACCCCATTTTTTTTTTTGGTGTTTCCTTTGCATACTTCAGAATCCTCGCACAGCTCAATCATGTAACCTCAGATCTGCGGATGAAAATGAGTCTCCCTGGCCAATGAGCATTGACCTTGTCAAATAAATTAATAAAGCTACTGATAAGCGGAATCAACATTAATGAGGTATGAGTGGCTTGTCACTACCTGTCAGTCATCTGAATTCCGCTGCTTGATGGAAGGCTTTCTGCGGAAAATGTTGCACCCAAATCTAATCTCTCCCTCCCTCTCTCTCCCTCTCTCTGTATTTTTTATCTACTGCTTCAGTTGTGTACTTTGACAGAATAATATAATATGCCTTACTGCAGTTTGTGAGTTTCTTTGTTAGGTTAAAATTCCCCTCTATCTTTTTCCCCCTTGTTTCTTTTACCCCACCCTATTCCTTTCCTTCATCCGTCTTCCTCTCTGGGAGATTGGAAAGGGCCATGTCATTATTTATTTGGATATGTGCGACAGATCCATATATCGCGAAGTTTAATTTGTTTGGGGAATATGGTTGTGCCAGCGCAGCTTATTGAATCACACCTGCATGCCGTATTTGCTTAATCATGCATAAAAGAAAGGGTGCGCTTAGCAACCACCGTGTATTTCAGCAAAAGAATGAAAAAATCTTTTTTTTTTTGTTGCAAAATAACCCAGTTTAACCCTATCAGAGCCAGTGAGCAGGAAAATCATGGCATCAACTATGGGTCAAAGTGCTACTCAAGATGATTAATGGGTAATATTGAAATTATTCAGGGTTCTTTAGCATCTGTTCCAATAGCATGCTGAGAGGGTAACTATGCCAGCGGCGGGTGTCAATAATGGTGAGGAAAAAAATTTCTGCTTGATGGTTTGCCCCTGTTTTTATTTGTTTGTTGTTTGAGTATATTTAAATTTATTTTAGCCTAATGTCAGTAACACAATTAAATCAAGTTAAATAGGAGATGGGTTTGCTACTGTCTACCCCTTGCTAATCACAAAATTACAGGTTTCTGGATCAGTACCGAGTTCCAGTGCGCAAGGAAGAAGACTTCATGTCTGATTTGTACCTATTTCATGATTTATGAACCGAACTGTAGAAGCATGCAGACCGTGTACAAAAGCCAAGTGCTACAACTTCCACTTCAAAGCCGCTTCTCTTTCCATTGAATTGTCCAGGTGATAAAGTGATAAGGCGTAAGTTAACCTCGCTCATGGCTGAGTAAGTTTGTTGTTATGAGATACTCCTCATTTTTACACTTTAAAAATAACTTAATGGTGGAATTTTTTAGGACTGCTGCAGTCCTTTTTTCCCTGATTTTATTTAATCTTCTGTTTTGGCCTCTCTCTGGTTTTCTGACTGTCCCAATGGTCTCCTTACTGTTAAGACATGAAATTATGGTTTATTAAAAATTTGAAGTTGTATTGGACTTCAGTGCTCCATTTGGAGGCCAACAGCCCACTCCGAATTAAAATTAATTTTTGGTTATAATCGCTCTGTTTATGTTAAAGATGTGGGAGTGCTGTTTTGTGGTTAACTGTGCAGCGTGAGGGCAAACAGAAAATAAAATGTTTCAATAAAAGATATTACTAATTTCACTGTCAGCCGGCTCATCTGTTTCAAGGCAAAAATGTACACTGAAACATGCACAAACACAGTATGTCTCCGAGCACTCACACTCACACAGGCAAACACACATACACACACGTACATGCGCATGCACACACACACACACACATACAGACACGCTCACACAAACACACAAACATACACACACAAACTAAGAGAAGGGCTAAAAAGCACCAGATACATTCAAGTTCAACTTGGACAAATTCTACTTTTTGAGGGTTGATTAACAACAGAAAATTTCATTGTGCACTCTCATATTTCTTAACATTTCAGGATTGCCGAATACACTTTCATATTGTACATTAATTACGCTGATTCCGTCTGTCTTTATCAATTGTCAATGTTACCATTTCTCAGCAACTTCTTGCGTCCAAAAATGCTACTACATGACTGTTTTATCACTCGCCTCGGCTAATTAAAGGCTTTCTCTTTAATTAACGGTGGAAGCAGGCCACCAGAATACTTTGAGGAGCTTGTTTCTGTTTTGCGTTTCTTGCAGCATGATTTCAAAGGACTAATTACCAGAGCTCACAGAGACAGGTGCATGGTAGTTTATCAGCTCTCTGAAGTCTGTGCCTTGGGAGGAAATGACATTGAAGGTCGGGACACGGGTAAGAAAGTCACTTTTGGCAGCAGCCGTTGACTCAAATTGTATCCCTACATGCAGCAAGCCACCTAATTCTGGCAAGAGAGTGTCAAGAAAATTTTTCAGCAGTGCTGCCAGGAAGATAAAATGAGGCCTGCACAGAACCACAGCTGCTGGACCTAAACTATCTAGGTGGACTTTCATGATTGGTCACCCGTGTCTTAGTCAATGTTTCTATTGTTTCCTAATTTTGCAAATAAGACAAACTTATGCTTGTGGGCAATGGCCAGACTGCTACTCAAATGAATTAGATTTTGGGCGCAAATTTCATAATGTGATTTTTAATTTTTTTTTGTTAGTGCCCGTCCTCTCCGAGGATTAATGGAGTTGAGACTATACACCCCTTCTACCACATTACAAGTGGAATTAACTGTATAAATGAATTGTCTATTGCTCCATATATCATTGTGAAATATAATCATTTTAACAGTTTTAATGCAAGACATTTTGAAGACACCCCCCAGCCCCATTTCCTTTGTTATACTCTGTACTTTTTTCTCCATGTCTTCAAGGCATTTTACAGCAAATCCTTCTTATAACTCAGGCCATCCAACACACCCCGTGAACATGTCATCAGTCGTGATACCTAATAAATTCAAGTACAAAGCACTTTATTTGTCACTATTAATTATGTCGCAGGTGATGGATAAATTTAGCTTGGTGGCTAGCTCAAGGTATTTATAGAAGCAGCACTGTGTTGACAGTGTAGAGGCGAGTGCTGTTAATTGTGATTACTTCTCCATGAGTCACCAGGCTTGAGTGCCTAACAAATTTGGCTGATGGTGTGTCTGTGTGTGTGTGTGTGTGTGTGTGTGCGTGTGTCTGCGTGAGTGTGCGTGTGTGTGTGTGTGTGTGTTGGGGGGGGGTTGGTTGCAATCAAGTGTGGCGTGCGCTGACAGCAAAAACCCTTCCCCCTCCTTCAAAGATGAATTTAAACTGTCGCCAGTGGTCCTGGTCATTCTGTTTGCTAACAGCATGCAAGGATACCGCAGTACTGTGGAAATTTATAAGGACTCACACGCATGCCAGCACACTCAGGAATGCCTGCACATACATGTAAACAAACACATGCGCCTCCACCGCAGACACAGAAAATATTCCTGTGGACAAGATTTTGGTCTGTAAATGTATACTGTTGAGTTTGTTCATTTGATCATTCAGTGGATACATTAGGGCTGTCGGAATAGAAGTGCTATCAACAGGACACCTTGCCTGATTAAATGCCCAGGGACCATTCCCCTCCTGTGATTGGGTAATTTTATTCATGGTCACAGGACGGTTTACATCAGGAACAGGGCTACTTCTATTTACAATTGAAAATAGAGCCGTGAAGATGCATTTATACAGGCTAAATGTTCAATCATGACCATCAATCTGAGAGGTCGTTGTATTTTTAATAACCTGGTCATTTAAGTCTTTGGTTAAGCCTTTTTAACATCAAAGCGAAGAATAATTGTACTGGTTATCAAGTAATTTATTGTGTTGTTATCAATAAATTCTGAAGAGCACAGGTTTTAGTAGTGCATTGAATTTGATAAAATCCACATGTATGTCTGCTCTTTGGCACTTGTTAAGGGTGAAATGGAAGGAACAAAATTAGTGTGAACTGAGTCTGCTGAACTCATGAAAAATAACTGAAAAAAAAAAGCCAGAACATTCATGTTGCGGTCTCAGTGGTATATTGTCCTCTTCTCTGTCATTGCCCGACCTTAGCTTGTTTTATGTAGAATGTCCATAAGAGCATCGAGTGAAAAACGTGAATTTCGGGCATGTTTCTCTTGTGACATCACCTTGGGAAATGAGATTTGCCGTGCGAGCTCTGCCAGGATTGCAATGTCCGTCTGAAAGGTCACATTTGAGAGCGCGCCTGGCACTCCAGCTATGTTCAGATTAAGACCGCTAGTCTCAACACCTCAGGATATTTTCCCAAAAAATAAACAAGTGCATTTTTTGTAGAGCATATGAGATTATTGCGCATGTTTGGGTTTGAGGCTGAGTGAACGAGCTTGCCGAATGAGAGAACTAATGTATCAATGAATGATCACCATTTTTCTAATGCACTGATGAAAACACCGAAACCCAAAAGTAATAGTTGATAGCATGTACTTTAACCTACCGTTAGTTCTTTTCAAATGCAATATACCGGAGTTCTGAGCCAAAAAGCACAAGCTACAGAATGTCACTATTTTTTTCACTGCATGGATTAAAAAAAATGTACATTTCTAGTGTGTTAAATCAGCATTATTAAATCATACACATTGGGTTTTGAAATGAAATCAAATATTTTTTTATGGCTTTTGGCTTTTAGTGTTCTCAGAGGTGGTTCTGCATTAACATCACCACTCAGAACAGGGACTCTTCACGGGGAGCCTTGTAAAACAGTCAGTGAATTGACTCCCCTACGCAGGCCGGTGGTCAGTGCTCTTTGATATGCACTGTCTGCAGGGGCTAATGGTGTTTCTCCTTGTTGGAGGACACCTCTTTACACATTACTTCTCTATTAAACGAGAGCCGCCTCTTCCTGCGGCTAAACCAACAAGCCCACGGCTCCACCCTCGCCTCGTGTGTCTTTTGTCATCTTCCGAAAACAAACACGCCTGTGGACTGCAGTCGGCGGGCGCGAGCATCCCTGCTCAGCCTCTTCGTGTCTCACCGCTACGTTGCCGCTCCAATGGAGATTTTGGCTCCGATTCAGCTTTGTCATTAGCTATAAATCACAATTTTTATGGCAATCATTTTTTTTTTTTTTTTTTAAATCTCTGTCTTCGCGCAGCTTGTGTACAGTTCAGCAGTCAGGTTTCACTCGCCAGACTGTCTCTGTGATGAGAAAAACGCGTAAATAAATAAATAAAAATGAAACATAACACCTGATTATCGGGATTGTGATTTCGCTTACAAACATTTGAATTTATTCAGAGTCAAAGTTAAATGTTGATTTAACCCAGTTTACTTTGTGTTTGTGTTAATTCTGCGCAGCACACAACTGTTGTCTCAACAGAGTCTGAAATTTATTCAACAGAAGCCTGAAAGCATTTTATGTGTGATTTTTGGCAAAAATATTGTATCTTCTGAAATTAATCTCCTGCAGAACAAAAACAAAAGCAGCAAACAAGAAGCAGGAGCCCACTCACACTACAGAAGAGCCGAAAATTTCCAGAAACACTGCTGTCTCCGTAAGAGGGCAGAGAGTGTACTGTCTTACTCCAGAACTTGACCAAAATATTATCATAAACAGAACATCATTTCAGCTCCGTTACACAGCGCTCTCCCCTTGTTTCCCTTAACTTTCTGTTTCACATCCAGTCCCTAATTTTGTGGTCATCTGTCATGTGCATAGTCTCTTTTATTTGTTTCATATTTATTTTAATTCACTTTGCAGAATCATTTGTTTTGATGTGATTGTATATTATTCATTTTTTGCTGGTTTGAGAGTTTGCCAGAGCGTGACCCTCCTTTTCAAAGTGCCTTTCATGAAAGTTGTTATCCTTGGAAGAATGAGGTCACTGTTAGATATGTGCAGAGCATGGAACAGTGGGTGTGTTTCTCGGCGCCTGTGTGTTACTCTCTCTGGCTCCTCTCCCATCAAAAAGTGCCACTAATTACAGACCGCACCACTCCGGTGTACCAGAGACACTTTACAAGAGCCGGATGCCAGAAAACACAAGTGCTGAATGTGAAATGCTTTCCGAGAGGGGGCCGCTTTCTCCATCACTGTCACTGGGCTGCACCCAGCCGGAGAGTTTGCGCTGCGTGTATGCGGCGTTTTATGCTGGATTTATTGCTGTTGTCATTGCTATGGTTTGCCAAAGCAGATAGGGCTGTTTCCTGTTTTGTTTCTGGGTCTTGGTAACATTTTGAAACATCAGAAACCTCAGTGGTTTGGGAGTGGCTAAAAGGGTTTCCCTCATGCTATTCCCCCCTCTTTCTCTCTCTCTCTCTCTCTCTCTCTCTCTCTCTCTCTCTCTTTCAGTTCTTTAATTTTATCTTTGACTGCAGAGCATTACCAAATTCGCTTCTGGCTCCTGGCTTACAGTTAGCGATTAGCATGCAGTTGATGCCGGTGGCCTTTTTGGGGTGACCTTTTTTTTATTTTACAATCTGTGGACTTGAGTGTCGACGTGGTACAAACGATAACCAGACAGACCCCACGATAAAGGGGGGAATCCCACACTGGGCCAGAGAGAGAAAAGAATCGGGGTTTCCGGCTTTTTTCGGGGGGCAAGTAATTGCGTCTCAGGAGGTGCGGAGTGGGAGGGAGTAATCGTGAAGAGGAGATGTGAAAGGAGCGATCTGTCCGACAGCGCTAACCCTCGCTAGCACCGGGGAATGCTGAGAGAGCAGGTTTATCACCATTCTAACTTCTTGCGTAGCGTTTATGTGAGACGAGCATGATTCCAGTCCCAGAGGCCTGTGGCTGCGCTGGATTTTGGTTTGTTTCAGCACTTAAAAGTACTCAGTGTAAGTCGTGCAACCTAGTTTCCGAGGCCTAAATTGGCTACTAATCGAAAGACAACTGCGGAATCGAGCAAACGCTGCAGTCCTCCAGGACAGCTGTGGAGTGGATGGGGTTTAAGAGGTCTTCTTTGTATTTTGTTCTTCAAAGCTGCGCCCCTGACATGTCCCAAAGCACATGCATTTTGGTGTCTTTTTGCTCTCTTTTAAGCGCCTTTCTTCACTGGCACCTAAACGCACGTCAGAATTATGCAGAAACCCCGAAGACTCGCTGTGTGGAAGATGCACGAGTGCAAAACTGCCTGCACTAAAGATACAGTGCTTTGGTAGCTGAAAAGCGTCAAATATGAATTTGTTTAGCTGACCAGGACGATCCCATCGACCCAAAATCGCAGCTCAAAATACCTGAGGGGGGACGAGGGAGGGAGGTGCAGCGGGGGGTTCGAGAAATTGAGCTTTTTCCAGGAATTCCATCAAGGCTGCCTGGCAAATGTGGGCACTTTGTTTTAAGTGTAGCGGTCGGGCTCATGGCTTCCACGGGGTGTAATTACCGTAATTAGAAGGCCGGCTTGTTGAGAAGGAGCCAGAGGAAGGCCAGACTGCGCAGGGTCATTGCGGCCCAAACGGCTCAAGGACTCCCGGCGCTCTTCCGCAGAAACGAGTCACAATAGCGCTGACCCCCTTTTGGAAACGGACCGGCGTACTCCATTAAAAGCCATTAAAATTTTCGGCCGGTGGTGTGACAGCATCACAGGGGGAGAGACGGCGAGGGAAAGGCGATTAATCTTTACGGCGTGGGTTAACGGGCGGCCTCGGAATCAAGTGGCCACGGAACGGCCCAAATTGCGCCTGGTCATTAACGAGTGAGGTAGAGTCTGTCTCATTAGAGCAGTACATGTTGAAAAAACGTGGCGAAGGCAGAGGAGCGACTCATTTCTCCCACACACGCTCGTAAATGGCAGTCAGCATCGACTGTGGAGTACCTGATATTTTTAGTATTTTATGTACACATAATAAAGCAACACTGAGAACACAAATGATTTACAGTACATACAGTATGACTCAATATGCAGCTCACTAAAAAGCTTGTTTTTTGTGCAAGGGGTTCCTGTTTATTTTGAACTCAGGTATACTGTAAGACTTTTCCAGTTTCAAGCCATAATACATTGTACATCGCATTGTGCCTCATTTGCCTGATTTTGCTCTGGGTTCTGCTGTCAGCTGAATACATGGGTGGGGGGGGATGTGCTAATGTAAATACATTTAAGACTGACAAGTTACAAAATAAAAATAATTAATAGTGTTAATTTGCCTTTTAAAATGACTAGACTCTCTGCAAAAAATATTCATTATAAATATAAGTTCTGCATTCAAACATTGCTTTCTTTGTGAACCTTTCTTACCCGAACAGCAAGGTGTCGAATTGCTGTTTTCAGTTTTTCTACGCCCGTCAAAATGACCTCCTTCTGGAAAACAGTTGCACACATGCTGAGTATAGAGGCAATTAATGAAGAAGGATCCATAAAAAAAAAGGAAACAAGAACCAATAACAACAAAAGATTTCAAACCTCCCTTGATTACTTTTTGGTCCATGCATTTATATTTCGGAACATAAATAATCATCCCATCATCTGAGAGAATTGCACGGTCTCTGTTGTAGTACACAGTCATGAATTAATGATAAATAGAATGTGCAATGAAAAAAACTTTGGGTTGGACGGCTAAGAGATTAAATAATTGAACGAGGCAGAAACCGTTCTGCTTCCAAAGGGGCTGCTGTTTTTTTCCCCATGATGGAGAGCCGGGTGCGGCTATCTTAAAAGCTCACAGCCTGGCACTTACTGCAGTGCCTGATGCGCACAGAGTCAGTTTGGGGTCCCAGGGATATACGGTATTATACTGCAGAACAGCTGGGCAATGCAGAAAAACTAAAGTGTGATTACACCCTGGTCCTGCGGCCGCCCCTGAAGCATTTGCAGTTTGCATGGAATTTGAATTATTCCCGTGTCCTCTGGCTAATGGAGAGCAGCGTGTGAACAAGAGAGAGAGAGAGAGAGAGACTGAAAAAGAAAGAGAGGGATGGGACATTCAGTGTCCTCTCCTCGCACTCCTCCCTCGAGCTGTTGGCAAGACTTTAAAGGAAATATTGTAATGAACTGCCCCAAGTGCTGAGGCTTCGCCATTTTAAGTTGGAGGGTTTATGCTCGGTTCCAGAACTTTCTTCAGGGGCAACTAGTGGAGATCGCTCAGCAAATAGCGGGGCCGTGCTATTGCTAACATTCATATCAGCCAAGAACAATGTGGAATTTTCGGTGGAAACATTTTGATGGTACCTGAGATGGCCAATCAAATTACAGAGGTGGCCTCTGCCATAACAACCACCCGGCTGCACACATGCTTGGGTGATTTGGAGAATGGTGGGAAGCAGTGGGTGAAAATGTGTCCAGCTGCGGTTCTATTGTAGATCCATCATCTCTCCTGTCGAAGAGGAGACTCGTTTGTGTTGAAGCGCTCTATCCTCTTTGAGGCTCGTCTGTGAGTCACAGTTATGCTGCTTCTGCTGACTCAGTGATGGCAATAATATTGCCTGCCCATTTGGAAAAAAAAAATACCGTGTGACGCTGTTCAGAGGCTCAGGAAACTGCTGACGGTTGTGTCCATAGCTTGTATATCTATTTGGACCCAAAAGGCACTGAGTCACGCTCGGTATCAGATTGGAAGCTCAATTTCTTCTACGCAAAAGTAATGTATGTAGGGGGCACAGCAGGTATATTCTCAGCAGAATTTCCTCACAAAGCAGGCTACATATTTTCTTATTTAGTTTTTTTTTCGCCATTTCCAATGCCACCCAAATCTAGATTGTCTAATTAACGAACTATACACACACATATTTGTATGTTGCCATCTCAGGAGACAGTTCTTATCTGAAACGTGCCGGTCATGCGCTACTGCTTGTTTTCGCTTATAGTTTCACACTTTGCACGCGCTGAACAAGGACGGAAGAAACCCGAGCTTGTATTTGCTTAAATGCATCTAACAGGCACCCACGTAGCCAGTAGGAGGTGCTTGAGCAACAAAGTATGTATGTTAAACTAAACCAATTGTATCCCTCCCAAATCCCCGAGCAGCACAAAGCCAATTATGTGCTGCTCTCAAGAGGCTGCTGGCCTCAGTCGGCACGGGCACAGCTGGATTTGATTTGCTGTCGTGGTGGTCACATTTGATGCCAAGTGATCAAACCCAGCATGCTCTACTTTCATACTTTCTTAATGGGAAATATCTATCTTTCATTTGAATAAAGCATGTATAAGTATTAAACTTCAAGTTGTAAAAAATGGCATATGCTCAGACCTTGGAAAGGCCCTGTCTGGTTTTAAGAGGAACTTGCAGGTTGAATTGAAGACTATATTTATACTTGATCTGGTTTGAAAATGTCTTTTAAAAACATCTATGTATAAATGACCATGTTTCGCAAAACCCACGAGTAGATATTTACATAAAATGTGCCCATTTTCAGTTAGTTCTGAGCCACGCCTTCCCTGACGAGTGACGTAAGAAAAGGCGTAATAAGCCTGCTCGGCACCATTTTTCCCGTAGTGTGTGTAGATACAGGGCGCTCAAATCTCACGGAGGAAAAAAAAACTTTAAAATGAAAACTATTTCCAACAGTTGGCCAATGCGCTGCAGCACCGCTATAACTGTGGAAACTGCAGGAATTCAACACGACTCCCCTGGTGTTCTCGGTGGCAGCCTGAGAATGGAGAGGGGCTACACAATAGCCAATCAGATAATAGCACTCTCGTATCTGGGAAAGATTTAAAGTGCCAGTAAATACCTTGCATGTCTTCGATGATATCTCAATTGTGACAACATATAAAAATGGTATCAGTAGGTAGGGAAATCATTCATCTTCACATCGATATGCTATACAAATTTTTACGACATCGAAAAATATGGATTTTGATGTTAAAAACTCACTAAACCCTCAAACTGTCGCGCGAGCGAAAATGTGATGTCATTAGAGTAAGTTCCCTTTCTTGTGTGACGTAGCACACACAACAGCTATGGCGAAAAGAATGAAGTTGACAGCCTCGGAGAGAAAACGCCGGAAAATTGCCCTCGATGCCAAAAGAAGACGATCCCTAGTATATATTGTGAGTGCTATTGATCGGTGGAAGAGTCTGAGAGAGCGACTGGGCATTGACCATGATGAGTGGGCCCTAACTTTGATGGATTAGTAAGTTGAAATACCGTGTTGGTTTTTCTTAACAGCATTTCTCGCGCTACTCGAGTTCATAAAAGTATACAACGTAAATGGTAGTGTGCCTCGAATGGGAGAATTATGTTTTGCTTATCGTGTTTGCCTCCACATTCTCCAAAAACGTTCCTGTCTGTCCGCGCGACGCCATCTTTGTTTACAGTGCTTTTGAAAAATTGCATTTCCTAAAGATATTTTTGGTCAAATATTTTTAATTATTTTTTCTTGGGCCATATTACAGATAGCTTGACTTTTTGAATTTTTTTTTAAAAACACATGCAAGGTATTTACTGGCACTTTAATGCGAAGACGCGAATACACGCATTTCTCATTGACTTTGAATGTAATCTGTCGTGCGAAAAATTCGTTTTGTGTCCGGTGTAAAAGTGGCTTTATCCTGAAATTATTTACATGATCCTGCTACAACAACCTTCTGAAAGCTGCATTATTCATTCACCCACGGCGGAAAACGGGAGTATCGTGCGCCCTGTAGATGCGCAGTTACAGCAGTTGCGACAGATTGGCTGAGGGACATATTTCTTCACCCAAAGGGTAATTTCAATGTGGAATAGCTTGCCTGACCATATTGTTGAGGCAGAGACCTTGGGGGTTATTCAAGACCAGGCTTGACTTAAAGCTAGATACCAGTGAGTCATTCAGTATCTGAAGGGATATGTTCACAGTAGTATAAAGAAACTGGTGAGCTTAGTTGGGCTGAAAGGCCTGTTCTTGCCATTCATGTTATGTTATGTTATGTTATGTTATGTTATGTTAAGGGGTAAAATGATGTCTGAACTTATTCCGTTCCTCTTCAAAGTGGGACAACTCTGGTCAGACTGTGAAGTTTCCGTGCATCGGGTTTTCAGTACAATACTACACAGAGAGGAGGAGACTGGACTCTTGAGCAGGTTTTCCATAATTTTTTGCCCTGACATTGATTTCTTCATGGCTAGCTAGCTACAATGTTAATAGCCCATCACTTGACAGTTAGCCCATCGCTAACTGTTTCTCATCTCCCGCCGCCATCTCCCACCTCACAGCAATAGCTATTTTCCTGTCATAATGTATCTATTAATCTATTGTATCTATTGATAAATCTCCCACACTTAGCTACTGAAATGTTCATTATTTTGGCTGGTAGAGGCTCTCTTCACATGTCCTGTTTTTGAAATAATTTTCAGAATTCATTACTGACATTGGACGTTTCTCAATGTGGTCTTCACTGTACTTCTGTTCTTTTGAACTTGAAAAACGTCATCCGTCTGAGACTGTCTGAATTCAAAGTTCGCATCTCGACGAGAACAGTTACCAGTCCCGGAAGTGTTCTTGACACGCTCTTTTTTCCGAGGATGCAATCGGATGGTAACTTGTGTAATCTTGACTGCTCGCATATCCCAGAATTCTTTTCGGCATCCAAGCAGGAGCGGGACGCCTGTAAGAATGACCAAAGAAGGCCAGGATTGGTAAAGCTGCCTTCACACCGGACGCAAAACAAAACACGCATTTGCGTCTTTGCATTGACTTTGAATGTAATCCGTCATGCAAAAAATTTGTTTTGTGTGCAAGCGGCATAAGTCTTTTGTTCTTGCAATATTCGTTCGCTATTTCTTGGCTAAATACTCTTCTGGTAATTTTAAGGCGAGGAAATATTATCTGAGTACATTTGGAATATTGGCTCCTTTACGATGTTTTATGTCGAATATGCTCCAATGTTTTCGGAGTAGAGAAACTGCAACAGCCGGCAAAACGTAGCTAAGCTAAGCACCATAACTAGCTTACGCTCACAGACCCCTCTTCCCCCACAGATAACATTACTGGTAAAAAATAAGGATGATGGCGGAGGAAGTCGCGGCTCACTGGTTGATGTATTGCGTAATACCAACTAGAATGCATCGTCTCATACCGTCAGCAGCGTCCTGAGTGCTCGTAGCCTTGGAAGGGCACTCTTCCTAGAACGACTAGCGAGAATGTTCTTCCCAAGAATGCAAGTACGTTCTTAGCATTCTTGGTATTGAGAAACGGCCACTGTGTGGAACTTGCTCAGAGTGCCTTATGCTACGTCACTCCCTGGTTACGACCTGTTTTTCGATGTGAATGTTATTTTCTTACTATTTAATGTAAAAAAAATGCTCATGGTGCTGTTTAATGTCTCATTCTCTCTCGGAAAATTGTTATTCTATCATGTATCTACATTATGGTTTATAGGGGTGCCTAACCTGCAAGTTGCTCTTTAAAGTGATGCATGATAGACAAGTCATAGGTACACACAGATCAGGCACTGAGGGAAGAGGTTTTGGGTAGAAATGTGCTTTTTTAGTGCAGTTTATTATATTTTTAAATATAACAGCTTTTTACCTGCACCTGTAACAGACCCTTGGGGATCACCAAGAGTTACTAATAGTCAGAAAGCACTGGGCTGCACCACCCCCTAAAAAGTTTTAAATATTTTTAGCTGGTCCATCAGTGCCCTTAAAATCATTTTACCTCCCCATTAGACATCCCGCCTGTGGCACCCCAGTGCATGTGCCTCGTGTCTGTCACGCACGTTATGTGCAGGCAGGATGTTAGCCCTCGGCACACAGATCATGGAACAGACATCTCATCCATGCAAGCCTAAGAGGACAGACCCGTGCGTCGGGCGGTGAAGGCAACTAGGTGGCCCTACCTGCTGTAGTTTTTGCAGTGAGGCTCACTGCACCACCCAAGAAGAACCAGCGCAAAAAGAAAAAAAGACAACGAGAAAGAGAGAGAGAGATGGAGAGAGAGAGAGAGAGAGGAAAGGCAAACACTGGCGGTTGGAGCGGCACAGTGTCAGCTGACGGATATAATTACAGGAACGGCTCTCTCTCCCCAAACCATTATTTATTTTAGCAGCTCCGGCCCACTGCAGCAGCTTCGCCACCCTGCGCTCCCGCCAAAAAAGTGGCTTTTTAACTGAAAGCTCTCCAAACAAGCTGCACTGCTACACTTGGCCCCAGGCCAGCGAGCCTTTCTTTTTTTCATCCGTGAGCCGGGAATATTTTACAGAAATTCTGTATGTGTCTGAACTTGAGCAGCTCGGCTTTGAGTACACGTGTGTGTGTGTGTGTGTGAGAGAGAGAGAGAGAGAGAGAGAGAGAGAAAGAGAGAGAGAGTAAGGGAAGGAATAAAGACTTTTTGAGCGGCAGCTTAGTGGCAGCTAATGCAAAATGAAAATAACATTTAAAAACCTTTGCAGTGGCTGCAAAGCACAGTAGATCCCCCAAAGAGCCTGTTTTCTTGTTTGCTTTTTCTTTTTCTTTCGTTTGTCTTTTTGTTTTAAAGCCTGTCAACAGAGACCAAATCACTCAAAACTGCAATTTATCTTTGTCCAGTACATTCTATAATCAGTTTTGAACTGAAAATGAGGGCGGCCCTGAAAGGTTGGAGGAATTAGAATAGGTGCGAATTGTTTGAAGAGGCTTTTGTCAGCGAAGTGGTAAATGTCATTCAGCTCATAATTAAGGGAGTGGGCGCTGAAAACGCCACCCTCCGCCCGAGCACCACCTCTCTTCCCCTCCCCCCCACCATGGGTGCGAGAGAGAGGGCCAGAACAGAGCCCCGACGGGACCGGTGGGCAGATGGAGGAGGTCGACCCCGTTTTCGTGAATTTTCCCGGCTCTGCAACCGCCACTAAACCTGCCGCCGCATCGTTTAATTGAACGCGGCAGGCTGATGCAGTCCATTGAGGATTTGACAAGGTTAATTTTCAACACGATCAACAAAGATCATGTGACTGTGTGTGCGTGTGTATGTTTTTGCTAGTGTATGCGTGTGTGTTCTAGAGAGAGGGGGACATATGCCCTTACGCGCTGTATTACTGAATAAGATATACAGTACATCACTGTATATTATGTACATTCTTTATTGTCCTTTTTGTTTGTATACGCCATCAGCTAATTAATGCCGCATTTGTAGATACCTTAGAGACTTTTCTTTGAGGAAATAAAGCCCTGGAAATGTGCGGAGTTGGACATATGAGAAAAAATTTACTGAGTGTTGACTGAGTAATGCCAAGTTCTGAAAATCTCGCAAAATCTTAAGGAGATTAAGAGGAATTATTGGCTTTTGTGTTGAAGTGTTTTAGCTGACCACTCAGCATGGCACAGAAATCATCAGTGGAGATTATGAGCAATAAACAAATAACAGTAATAAAAGACATTGTATCTCAGATCAGCACATGCTTTCATATGATGTATTTAATCATGATGCATTTCTCACAAGGAAAGGTTAACTTGCATTAAGAAAAAATGCACTTTGCACTTCGAGTAGAAAACAGGAAACTTCTGTCACGTTTGTGGAAACAATTACATTTTTTCTCCCACAGGTCCTCAAGTCTGCTATAAGCTCTTACTTTTGCTTAAACTGAGGCCGTGTGCATGATGTAAACTAATTAGAATAACTGTATGTTAAATAGCAGCACAAACAATGAAGCACAGAAAAAGTAACACCTTCATGCTATTAAAAAAATAAAAAAACAAAGCAGTAATTATTACTCTTTTTCTTTCACATTACACAAGTATCATCTGGGAGCAAAGTAAAAGCATAGTTTAACTCTGAAAGGGGACGTGAGGGCAAGTTGTCACGTTTCATAATGGAAAACTGGATGCTATCAGAATCTCGCTAGCTATGCTTAGGGAGCGAAAATAATGAAGATGGCAAATAAAGACAGGGCTAACCAGGGGCAGGCTAGCCATCACAGCGAGTGTGTTTCTGGTCTTATTAGAATAACCCTGCAACCCTGTGTGCCTTTAATTGGAAGTGGCCTGGACAAGGCCATGCAAATGAGCCCTGGCCCCTCGGAGGAGTGAGTTGGTGATACTGGGGGGGTGGGGGGTGTGTTTTGGTGCTAAAGATGGCTGACCCATGTTCCGCTAACACCCCCACCTCTTTTCCGAAGCAGCCCCGTCACCTCCGACATTGCATCGTTAGCATTACCCTAGCTGTTGTTTGTTTGTATTTTTTTTGGATGTACATTATTAATGTAGTACACCCGCAGTGGAAGCTTTCCTGTAGCACTTAAATAAGTTTGAATGCTTGATTTTTTTTGTTCTCGGTACAATAAGGAAACGACATTGCACAGTGTAATGTGAATATCCAATCCTGTTATTTCCTCGTTACGGAAAGGAAATATGGCTGCATTTACACTGCAGGTCTTGATGCGCAGCTCTAAATTCTGCATAAATCTTATTTTTTGATCACTTTTTTACTTCTACTTTTAAAAGTGACCCATATCCTATACCTTCGTTCATATTAATTTGAAACAACCCACATGCATACGTGAAGGTTTGGTCATCGAAACGAAAACAAACAAATGGCCAGCACTTTTTCACTATTTGCCATGGCTGCTAATGAGACCGATATAAAAAGTAAAACTACTGCCTTCCTAACCATCCCTATACAAAATATTGGCCCAATTTTAAGGCAGAGACAAAAAAAAAAACAAGAACCCTGATTGCTGCAGTTGTGCCAGTTGTGCATGTGAAAGTGATATTATACATCATGATAATGGGGGAAAGACACATTTTCAATGACATGCAAGTCGCAATAACAAGGAATATCTGATCTGTCCATCCAGAGATCAGTCGTTATTGCAGATATCTAGCTGAAATCAGATTTATTTACACATATGATGGAGGCAGGAAACAAATTTGAGAATATTCACTTTCATGAGCTTTTTTTCCTGTTCACACGCTCATAATAAATAATCAATCACTAGTGGAAAAAAAAATCCTAAGTGGGTCACTTTTGCCAGGCAGTGTAAATGCGGCCTATGCTCTGAAAAGCTCCCAAGCAATATTATTTCATGTGTTGCTCAATCAGTGTTATATGAGGGTGTAATATAGCAATATCCTTGGCAAAACACCCATGCATTTTAAGTGGAGTGAAAGAAAATTTAGGATACAGTGATCATTTGTAATCCAGGCCTGATTTGCTCTTGTTTGGGGATCATAGTTATGGTTCTCGTCTCACCAACCCACTGAGGGGAGCGTGGAGGACCCCAGAGGGGGTGTCCAGTCCCAACCGGAAACTGCAGATGCGAAGCCACTGAGCCTGCAGCTGTGTGTGTGTGTGTGTGTGTGTGTGCATGCGTGTGTGTGTGTGTGTGTGTGTGTGTGTCCAGCGTGAGTGCGTGTGTGAATGCGTATATATGTGTGTGTGTGTGTGTGTGTGGCGTGAGTGTGTGTCTGTGTGTGTGCAGCGTGAGTGCATGCGCGTGTGTGTGCAGCGTGAGTACGGGTCTGTGTGTGTGTGCCTGCATATGTGTGTATATGCGTGTGTGTGTGTGCAGCGTGAGTACGGGTCTGTGTGTGTGTGTCTGCATGTGTGTGTATATGCGTGTGTGTGGGTGCAGCGTGAGCACGGGTCTGTGTGTGTGTGTGTGTGCGCGCGCGTGTGTGTGTGTTTGTGTCTGTGGAGTGTGAGTGCGTGTCTGTGTGTTTGTGTGTGTGTGTGGCGTGAGTGCATGTCTCTGTGTGTGTGTGCTTGTGCGGGTGCACATGTGTGTGTGTGTGTCTGTTTATGTGTGTGTGTATGTGCCCGCATGTGTGTGCGGTGTGCGTGTGCGTGTGTGTGCGTGTGCATGTGCGCGCGTGTGTGTGCATGCGTGTATGTGTGTGTGGGTGTGGCGTGAGTGTGTGTCTGTGTGTGTGCAGCGTGAGTGCATGTGTGTGTATGCGTGTGTGCGTGTGTGTGTGCGGAGTGAATACGGGTTTGTGTGCCTGGCTTTGCATGTGTGTGTGTGTGTGTGTAGCGTGAGTGCGTGTCTGTGTGTGTGTGTGGCGTGAGTGTGTGTCTGTGTGTGTGTACTTGAGCGAGCGCGCATGTGTGTGCGGTGTGTGTGTGTGTGTGTGTTTGAGAATGCTCATTAGCATGTCATTTGGAATACTACTTTTTGGAGTATTTTTGTATAGGAACAGTGTATAGCTGTCAGTGTGCCAAGTACATGTGTGATAAATAGAGGATCTTGCACGAAAGGGTGCGGCAGATGAAAGAAACGAAACTCCTTGAGCAAATTTTGCATTTTTGCCAACTTCACCAAAATTTTAATCAAGGAGTTTCATTACTTTCATACGACATGACCAAGAATATAAAATTCTGTTTATCACATAACTGAATTACGTAATTTATATCAAATGTAATTTCTATTTTATGCCCATTATACTTTGGCTTTGAACTAACTCTCTCATGCTGCTAACTTGGTGACTGAGTCACAGGCATTGAAGTGTAAACTAGTGGTTTCGTACAGTCAACTGAGCAGCAAGCCAATGTTAGCTCCCTACCCAACAAACTACTGTTATACACGCTTTTGAGAAAGTACTGTGTGCGTGCTGACTAGCTTGCTAGGTACAGTAAATTTAGTTACATGACAGGCCCTTAGCTAGCTTGCTACAGTGCTGAGCTATTCTAATTCAACGAACATCGCTCTTTGGTTTCAGTTTGGCTAAATAGTGACAGTGCAACGAAACGCAGAGCAAACCCCCCCACGCTCACAGACAATGAAATTTTTGTCAAAAGTGATACTGCCGTATGTCATGAGCTGGGCCTTGGGAGAAGTACTGTAGTTATGTGATAAAGAGCGTATATGTACCTGCGTTTTCATTGTAAGGCAAAGGCAGAGAGTTAGAGTTAGAGAGAGAGAGAGAGAGAGAGAGAGAGAGAGAAGGACTAGCAAAAGCTGCCAGTGATAGCCACAGGCCAAAACGCAGCCACTTATAGCCTATAATGTCGGCATTTGTATAAGCCTCCAGTGTACGGGCTCTTCATCATCTTATGAATCATAAATAAACGCAATCAGAAGTGTGTTCACTTCTCACGGAAAACGGGAAAAACAAGGGGAGGGAAAACGGGACCAATGGGATGCGAACAAGTTCCTTGATTAATTTCCTCTTTCTGTGTGGTCAGCACTCCCCTCCAGTCAGTCAGGCGAGTTTGTTTGTGCAGACTCCAGAGGAAGATAGCACGGTGCGTTCGGACGGTCGAGATACAAGTTACCGCTGATGTTATCTCGCGACCCAAGGTTGGTTTGGGTGTCTACGCTAACGCGGGACGGGGACTGGGGAAGGAGCTATGGCCACCGCGATAACGACAAAGTAGAGCAATTCTGTGTTCTGGTGGAGGCAGGAGGAGATAAAGTCAGATACCACTCGGAGAAGAGGGCATGTTGCGTTCTGCTGATTGGCTGTAATACCTAATGCCTCGGACAGTTTGACTCTGCAGTACAGGCCTGCACATGCTGCAAAAAACATGAGCCGAAGGGTGATTTGGGCGCTATTAAATAGCTTCTCTGGGAAATAGGGAGAATAATTTGAACGGTTCCTGTCACCTCAGTGAAATGCGGCTTCTTTTACCGAAGACCATATGGCAAAGAAGTGGTCATTTGCATAATGTCAGATTTTGTTTGATTAGCATCCCTTAATCCAATCAAATTCTGCTGAAGTTTCTCACATGATGAGCTAAGTGGTAACATGATACCTGACACTTGGATGGGCCTCCGAGTTAAATATTGACCTGATCTCAAGTGCAATTGAAAGATTATCCGCTTTGTTTTGAAATATAGGAGTACTGCTGTTGCTGCGAGGTGGAAGTTTATTTTATTGTCTTTCAAAAACTGTCTTAGATCAGAAAAGGACCAGATTGACCCCTCTTCCTGGAAAAAAAAAATCTTAAATTTTCAATTAACGTGTCACACCATACAAAAATGCATTTGGGTGTACATGTGTGCGTGCTGGTGTTTGTTAGGGAGAGAGAGCGGAAGAGAGAGTGAGTTTAACTGACTGTGTACGGGATATTTTTAACATATCATAATATATATCATATTTGTTTAAATGAAACTATTAGAGGTCATGCAGGTGTCCATTCTGACACAAATAAGGAACTGGAGCCAACTGCATAGAGCAGTCTGCTCAGCCAAGTGGCAACACGGTACAATGGAGCTCAAAGGAAGCGTGTGTGTGTGCGTGTGTGCGTTGGTGTAAGTGTGGGTGTGAGTGTGTGTGTGTGTGTGTGTGGGGAAGAGAGACTGTGTTCTGTCAGTGTTACTCTGAGAGAAGGAAGGAAACAGGGTCCAAAGCGCACATTACATGTAAAGATGTCGTTTAAAACCAAGCTTCCTTTTCAATTGTCAAACACAACATATATTTTCCCGTCAGAAGGTTGGCATGACCGAAATTCTGCAAAAAAAGCGTTTTTTCTTTTCTTTTTTTTTTTCACAGTTGTTTGGGGGGGTGACAAGTTTTAACCATAGACTGCACGAGATTTTAACGCATTCAGTTTTAAAAAAAAGGTAGTCTCCAGTAAATTGTCTACTGTGTCAATACAATGTATTAATTTCATCTCCGCAGTTTCAGCTATGATCGGGCATAAGCAAAAGCCAGAAATTCATATTTATAAGTTTCAGATTTTCTTTCAGGCCACCAACCTCGTTTTATTTTAACCCTGCTTGAGAGCAGCTAGTGGGTACAAAATATAACAACAATAAAGCAACATCTGGATTTCTGTCTCACGCTAGAGTTTGAGAACCTCTAAAGCCAGTCAACATCTGATTCATGGCCTGTCACTTGGCCAATTTTTTATTTCCCTAGACTGAATTTATGCCCTCCTCCAATAGAGTTTTCTTTTGAGGAATACTGATTGAATTTACGTCTTTGTGTTTTTTTTTTTTTCCATCAAAGACGCACGTTATTCTGATAAATATTTTGAGTTAGCTGTTAGCCAATTTCTGTTGGCATCATTATCTTCGTTTCAGAGCAAGTAATAAAGAGTGTAAGGACGTCATCAGTATTTATGTGTTTGAAAATATATAAAAGTGCACTATATTTAACCACATTTGAAGTACCAGTATTTTACTCAGGTGTTGTTATTTTTGTGATTTAGCATGGCTTTCTGCACAGATTTTTGTCTACTTTTTTCATCTATGATGTATCTTGTATCCTTTAATAATCCCACTCTGTCCGGTCAGGGTGATGACTGTGGAAACTAAGGCATCTCAAAGGTCCAATGGCACATATACTGTACACTGTCTGGCTAAATTAAAAAAGTTAAATGCTGTAATACTTTGTTAAGCATTCTAAAGCCTTGCTTACTGTGCACATTTCCCTATCATTGTTTTGACAACCTTATGCAATGTTACAATATTTATTTACATCCAGAGTGGCACTAATTTTTGGCCGAGATCTTGGATTGATGAGTCAAACCCCTGGATATAGTCTTCATTGGCACATTCCAAGGACTTTTAATGAGGTTTATCGTACATCGGACAGTTCTTTCCGAAACACCAGTGATTTCAGCAATCTGCTTGGCTGTTTTCCTTGCTTGACGGAGGCCGGCAATTGGCCGCTTCTGAAAAACAGTAGCATCTTTTCTACAACCAGAGGACACATCTTTTGACGTGGTTGTTTAAGAAATGAGAAGCTACAAACTGCATCGCTCAGGGTTAAAAGAGTTGTTGCCTTTTGAAATTTTGTAATCACTGCAACAATGATTCGATCACAGGCTCTTGTTTAAATCCAGAAAGTAACTCTTTATTCCGCCAGGCCATGTGAGTTTTTTTTAATGCTAGGAAAACAGGAATATACAGTATGCCCTCACAGCAGATTTTTTTTTTTTTTTACAGCGCAAACTACCATTGTAGTCTATGCATTGCAAACTTGTGTCTTCCCTTTCACGTCTATTTTTCGCCCTTCTTTTTTTATGACCCCTGCAATTCTGTCTTATCTTGAGCACTGAACTTGGCCCTCGTTTCCTTATCGCTGACACGGCTGACCATGGCCTCTTGAATAACCAGGTGAAGGACAGAAGACACAAAAATGGATAGAGAGGTAATGCCAAAAAGGCCCCAGACACCCACTGCCCTGTTTATCTTTGTCTAACTGCGGATCCATCTCTCTCTCTCTCTCTCTCTCTCTCTCTCTCTCTCTCTTTACAACTGGCAACATATAGACCGGCTGTATCAACAAGCTCTCTGTTGTCTGGAGTAGTCACAAACTACTGTTGTGGCCTTCACAGTCAGCGAGACCCTGTGTCAGTATTACTGAATTAGCAGAACAAACTGCTCTGAGGAAAGCACAGAGCCCTGCTAAAACTGGAAATGGACTTCGTAAACAGAACTGTTCCCTGTTTTACAAGAAGACTTTGCGGAGTCATCCAGCGTTCTCGGGAAATACCCCTTAGATCTTCACCAAAAGCTGCTCTTGTGGAATTTAATGGCATTGCCCTAAGGTAGTATGTGATACTTCTTCCAACTAACCATGAGTTGAACAAATTCCTTGCGGAAGACTGATGTCATATTGACCATTTAGGATTTTATCAGCAGTCTCCTCAGTCTTGGCACATTCAAACAACGCTGGTAGACTGAGGCTTTGTTTATTGAGATTATGTTTGAGTTCCTAGTTTTCACTGGTCCACTTCCTGCACCCAAAGGACAAATTTTTCTCATTTTTCCCCGTGGCCCCCTAGTGGCATAGTGGACTAAGCACAGTGGTGAGCACTGCACTGCCACTAATTGTCCTGCCTGACTTGCGTAAGAATAGCAGCATGCCTGATTTCTCTCAACTTTGTGATGGCTGAATAAAGTTTTCATGAATTACACGTTTTTGGCAGCTTGCTTAAAAGAAGCTGTGCAGGTCATGGTGGAATTGTAGACGTGATCTTTAATATCCATAACTGTACAGGATCTGCTGACTGTACTGACACTGACTGACATGAATACTGTTGCTGAGACATTGCAAGATAACAATATAAATTTGAATTAATTTCATTGCCAGATTCCCCTAATCTGTAAAAGGTCTCAGTTTATTCAGTGCTCCATGCTCAAATATAGCATAATTAGTGCAACTAATTTAATCAAGAATTATGTCATTATAATTCAGCCCAGATATGGGCTTCACAATTATTGAAAATATTATAAACAAGTTCTCTTAAAGACCATAATGAGATATTTTTTGATAAAGAGTGCAAAAATATTGATACAATTATTATTACGGTTTTTGTATAAAACTTTTTGTGCAAGTAGCAGAGCCTGAGTAAGCCTTTTGAACATAGAAATCTGATGTCATAAATACATACTCAGTAAGATAACTGATAAAAACATTTGCTTTGGTTGCAGTATTGGGTCTGTTTGCTTACTTATTAGCTTTGTTTAACATAAAAGTTTGAATACAGATATACTTTCTTATAAGTGTTTGACTCCAACATGTCTTCTTAATTTTGCAGTGCCAAATTTGTGTAAGAAAACAAGACCCTGTCACTGCGGGGGCATGTAGTGATGTGCATGTGCAGGCATTTTTGATCCTAACCTGACACCGTCCCAGCGGTGCATGTTTCAATTCAATGTGCTCATGCCAGTTCACACCACCATTAAACACTTCTTACTTAAGTTCAAAGGGCAGCAAATGGACAGCACTTCCTGGAACATTATGATATTGTAGTATCTTAACCAGACAATATGTGCATGTTTACTGTGTCTGTTTTTTTTTTTCCTTTTCTTTTTTGGGTAACTAAATCCCTTTATTCTGAGTGCTGCATCTTTGTGTTTTTAACAGGATCTATTGCCTACATGATTCAGAGGTAAATTAAAAATATCCCTGCTTATGAAGCTTTTAATCCTCTAATAACAATTTCAGCAGCCAAAAATATGGCTTTTGTCATTAGTCAGTTTACTGCGCAAATTATTAGAATAGGGTGATGAAATATACATATGCAAAAGCTTCACCGCCCACCCACCCCAGCGAGACTCCACTTCTCAAAAGTTCCAGTCTTTCACAGGGCAGAAAAAACTTCTACAACCTGCATGCGCTTAAAAACAGTAGCAGTGATAAGCGCAGAAATTGCATCAGTTACATCAGCATCTTTGAAACAGTTTTTTTTTTTATTATTTTGGTAGTGAATTCGTCCAGAATCCTAGCGTGCTGGCGCTAGCTTTCTTAATCCCGAAACGGCCTAATTAGAAATAATGTAATAATTATGCAGGAAGCAGAAGGGGTAGCAGCACTTTGACGATGCGGAGCGAGCCGCCGCGGGAATAAGCGCGAACGCGGAACCGTCCGTGTTTCGACATCGCAGCTTTTTATCAGCGCCTGTGGACTCCGACGGCTGCCGAGCTCTGAGCAGCTGTTGCCCAAACCAATCTGGTTCCGTCGCCCCGGAGAGAAGTCTTCACACATGTAGGGCGTCATTGTCGGGAGCATGCAGCGTTTTCTGACTGAGAATTTGTCCGAGGGAATGCGTGGCGTGTCAACGTTTCATTCTGTGTGATTCTCCAACATGATATAATATTCCTGGAGGACCCAGCTAACTGCAAAAAGCCTTTTCCTCCTCAGTTAATAACTGCACCAATCTGTTTAGCATAAGCATTAAAGTATTTAGGACTGAAACTGTGGACCGTAGTTTATATTCAAAAGCAGGTGCTTGATGCTTGTATTTCTGGGCAAGACTCATAACTCGAATGGTTTCGGTGAATATACACCTGTAAAAATGAATATGTATTAATGTATTGAATGCTGATTATGCACATAAATATCGAATGGAGTGTGTCACAGAGTATGCAATTGGCTTCAAATGCCAAATTAATCTAGTAGAAACAGGATGGAAACACACTTCCATCACGTATATTCCTCAGCATTCTCCATTTTTCTTCTGAGGCAAATTATAAGAATAACTCTCACATTTGCACAAATGCGCACGGCCGCACATGCGCTCTCACACACACACGCGCGCGCGCACACACACACACGGACAGACACACGCGCACATGCACACACACACACACACACACACACACACAGGGGGCGTACATGCTGCTTTTTTTTCCAGCCACAGTTGCCATTTGGTTCCCCACCCCCCTTCCTGGTCATCAGGGGCTGGTCGGGGAGAGAGAAAGGGTCGAGGAGCGTAACGATTTATTGATCCTAACGCTGACACAAGACCTTGGCCTTTCAGCCTAACCCTGCCGCTCAGGCCGTTTGGCTGCTCTGGCTTGTCTGCCGCATTTCCCTCGGGTGACCGTGACGGCCAAAGTCACACAGTTGGTCGGGGGAGGGGCGGGCTGGAGCTGTGGCCAGACAGAGTCCTATCAGAGCAATGGGTATCGATCAGGGATCACGATCAGGCTCGAATCTGAATTAGCCGCGCAAATCAAGGGGAAGGGGTAGGAAACAGGAGAGGGGATCGATACTAAGCGTCTCTCCCTTTCTTCATACAGAATTCCTATTTACATTGACCTCTCCTTCCACCGTAGTCTCAGAGCGCCATAATTATTTGACCAGAAACCACAGTTTAGGCCTGTTTAAGTTGTCTCAAACTGACATTAGCTTCTCTGTTTTGAGGCTTTTTATTCTTCAGTGTCAGTGGGTCTGCAGCAGCAGTTTTTTTGGATCATTAATCATTTTCTCGAGGACTGAATACGATGAGGGTGACCAAAGGTTGAGCAGGGTTAGATCTCAGCAGATGGCGTAATAGCGGGTAAGCAGTTAGTTCGGAATGCTAGTACTAGTGTCAGAAAACTACGAGGATGCTCGTTCACCGAATATAGAATTTCTAGCCCTCACAACACAGCAGTCAAACACAGCTTTTTTTCTCATCTGAATACAGAAAGAAAAGAAGCAATTGAAGTGCTATCATGTGTCCATGGAACTAACATAATGATAAGAGAAATCAAACTTAAGATATAGTCGTATGAACAAATTTCGTTCCACATAGTATCGGTTTGCTGAACAGAAGGGCAAAGGTGTTGTGGTTTGATTTCAGGGCACAGAGATATCCAGCCTTCTGTGGTCCATGTATCTCAGTGATTTTGCGGGATCTTACAGACCAGAAAAAAGGGAAAACAATGACAAACATTACCCGATGTCTTCCGCCAGAAAATCAGCTGGAATTCCTTGGCAAATGTTCGGAGTGCGAAGCCGTATCTTCCATTCATAATTTCACGGGCTTCTGACATACAGGTTCACTGGAAAAGCAGGCGCAGACAATAGGTACTCATGACCGACCAGTAAAGTACATGGACTGTTTTGTCTGGGGGGTAACGATAACAAAGGGAGATTCAGAGCATCTGAACATACGTGAGTCTATGCATGTGTATGTGTGAGTCTGCTCGTTTGTTTTAAGTGTGTGCGTGTGTGTGTGTGGTTCTGTGCGCGTGTGTTTGAGTGTGTACGCGTCGAGTGTGCGCACATTTGAGTCTATGCGCATACACACATTTTTAGCATTGTTACGTTCAAGGGGAAAAAATCCTATTTTTTTCCAGCGAAGTCCATCAATACTTTTTATTTTTGGTTGAATTTATTTACTTACTTACTTACTTGCTTTTGCATTTATTTCATTATATTTAGCGGGCAGAAGTGGCGAGCCTTGTAGCATGACAGAAGGACCATTCGCTTTGAAGCCATTTTGCCCTCTTAGATAAATTGATTTTCGAAGGTTGGAGGCAGACAGCCTCGAGACTTTTGCATACAGAAATTCTGCCTGTGACACGACAGAGGAAGAGGAGGAGCCAGAGTACTCTGAGGAAGAGGAGAGATGGAGGGAGGATAAACAAAACCTGCGCTGGCAAACACAGGCTCACAGAGGGGCAGCGGGAACTGCCCCCCGGTTCAAAGTCTACCCTCCAAAACCCCCTCCTCCCCTCCCCCCATTCCCATCCAGCCCCCCTTCTCTGCCCCTGTCTGGTTCGAAAGGTCAGTGCTTGTCTGGGAAAGTAGGCCCGGGATCCCTGCTTTCATTAAAGGTCACTATTATTCAACGGCACTTAACACATACCTCCTGCACCAATGAGAGAGGGCCCAGCCTGGGGCCCAGAAAAGGGGGGGGGTACAAGGGGGGTGTCGGAGGGGTATGTATAGGAGGGTGACGGGAGGGACCTCCACACACCCCCCTCTCCCTCCCTTCCTCCCACCAGTGGAGATTTATGTGGGCTGGTCAACTGAAGGTAGCCAGACAGGGGTCCCAGCCCAGAGATGGCCTCTTGTAGACAGAGGGGTGGCCCCCTTCTTTTGGGGGCTTTTGGTATGTGAGGGATATACGGGAGGGGGGTGAGAGAATAGGCTGAGATCTCATTCACATGTAAAACACAGCCTTTGTGTTACAAGCTTTATTATTTACCGTTTATATTTTACTGTTTCCATCCCCCTTACATTATAATTTTTATTATTATTATTGTTGTTGTTGTTTTTGTAACACAGTTTCAACATTTTGAGTTCCGACTGTGCATAATTGTACATATTCTGCACTTCAAACCGACAGCTATGGCTACTTAAGATTATACACCCACATCTGAGGAAGAGGCACTGATTTCAGTTGGGTTTTAAGTTTGAAAGGTTGGATGCAGCCATATTCTGGTAAAGCTCATTATCCAAATCTTTAACTTGTCCTTCCATGTTATGTTCATTTTCTATTTTATTATGTCATGTAGATCAATGGGAATTTTTTTTTTCCATTTTACTTTGAGAAAGTGGCAAGCTTATTCAACATTTTCCTCTTTACTTTGATATTTCAGTTTGCTGTATTTATAATCTTTTCAATGTGAGTATAATTTTTATGTTGTACTTTAAATTTTTACTATGAAGGCCATGGAAATGGCCATTTTACATGATCATCCTAGTTGCCCTCATAACTGATATTCTGTTATGCCCAGTATGTGCCACTGTCTGCAAACAATACAAGTATCTCCATGATAACTAACGCCTGAGAGATGGTCCCCAGCAGTCAGGTAAGATCCCAGCATTACCTGCCAGGCTATGAGGTGAAGGTAAGACCTCCAGGTGTTTTTAAGACCAGGTTTGTTACTGTGCTAGTTATCTCACGTAGCTTTATTGGCAGGATACTAAACACTGTAAATGCAATGGCAGAACTCCAGCCCTGACCCAACACCCTACCGCATTTAGAAAACCCATTAAAGGAAATAAAAAATACAAATGATCCTGACTAAAAAGTGAAGTAGGTATTCAGTCTTCTATACGAGCACTTACACGTGCCAAAATCTGAGCCATTTCTGGTCCGACAACATCACAAAATTAATAATTAAATTTTTTTGTAAAGCGTACAATGGAAGGAAAAATTTGAGAGGGTCAGCTTCTTCTTAATAGAGATCCGCTCTGCAAATTCTTTGACCAGAAGTGTGATTAAATCTCCGCAAATAGAAGATCAGGAAGACCAGTATCGCTTGTTCGCCCCCATCCACACCACTCCTACTCCATGCCCATAGACCTCCATTGAGTATTCAGGCTATTTCCACCTAAACATAAAAAAATTGAGGATTCCACCTTCAACAGAAGCTTTCCTTAAATCGTTTTTAATTGTTGACCTTGCCTAAGTCTCTCTTTGTACTGGGTGGACTTAGGTTAGCTGGTGCAAGGCAAAGGGGCTGCCGCAGGAACCTTTTCCTTTGTAGCTACTTAATAACCTCTCCCTGATCCCTGCCACCACTTCCTCTTTATTTATTTTTTCTCCTTCGGCCTTTGCACCTTCACCAGCTGACCTGATCCACTGCTCAATCCCCTTCCCTTCTCTCCGTACCCTCTAGTTCCTTCCCTCTAGGTGTTCCTGCATTGACTTCCATACCGCAGCCATGAGGCCCCTGTAAGACATGACTTATGTGAGAAGAGAGAGAGAGAGAGAGAGCAGGAGAGATGGAGAGAGATTATGTGGGTAATCATATATTTGTCTGTTGTCTTTCCCCGAAGTTCATGTGTGCAGTTGAGCGTAGTCTTCATACGTTTTTTCGTGCTTCAGTTAACAATGAAGTGTCCTCTCATATCGGTAAAACGTTTCTGAATTTGAATTTGAACTTGAAAGAGGGAAAGAGAGAGGGTGGGAGACAGGCAGACTCTGATTAGGGCGAGTGACCGTAAGCGAGAGAGAGGGAGAGAGGGAGAAAGAGAGAGGATGCGTGGCGTGTTTACACTGAGAGGGGCTGGTGATAGCCATCAGCTCAGGAGACAACAGGCTGTCTGAACCTGGTTTATTTGTTGACTTTAGGCTTCGGTGTGGACTCTGGGGCTGGGTGAGTGCGGGCAGGTGTGGGGTGAGGGGCGGGGGGGGGGGGGGGATTGGGTGGAGGGGGGTGTCCAGCTGGCCAGGGGGACGCCCCATTCTCTTTCCCTTGAGTAATGTCGGAATACCCCCAGGGCTACTACAGCTCTCCATGGGGACTGGGCCTCGCTCTTTCTCTCTCTCTGTCTCCTCTCTCCCTCTCTCTCTCTCTCTCTCTCTCACACACACACACACACACACACACACACACACAAACACCACACACATTGTATTGAAATTTGGCTGTATCTGTCAGTTTTCCTTTCCACTGTCCTGAAAAAAAAAATCTGAGATTGAAAATGGTGAAACTGAGACCTCTTCATGTGTATTTATGTCTCAGGATGAGTGCAGACGTGCATACCTAAGCACATGCATGTGCATTTCTCGGCGTGCAAGTGAAGTCCTGCTTTCAGAAACGATTTCAGAGAGGAGAGGGCGGCATTGTGGGATCGCATGCAAATACACCTCTTATTCTTATGAGTTTCTTGCTAAAAGCCTAAATGTAAATTCAGATGAAAACAGGCCTGCTGCACCTTGTCTGTGTAAAAGACACTGATGTTTTAGTGTGTAATGCAGATCCCTCCTCCTGAGTTATCTGTACACACAAGCGCATCTCTAAGCGCCTGAGTGTGTGAGTGTACATTTGTGAATCTCTTATATACTGTATGTACTATGTGCATATGTGCGTGTAGGTGCGCATTAGATTGAGTGCTAGAGTGAGTGTGAGTGTGTACACCAGTGCACGTGTGACAGTGCATATGTGTGTGTGTGTTTGTTTGTATGTTGGCATGTGTGTGTCTGTGCATGTGTGTGTGTGTGTGTGTGCGTATGGGTGTGCATGAGTGTGTCTGTGCATATGTGGGTGTGTATGTCTGCGTGCATGTGTGTATGTTTTGGCACTTGGCCATTCCATATGAGCTGTGTGTCTAGCAGGTCAGCTGGTGGTAGAGGGTTATCCTGGGTGGGGGAGGGGCGTCTCGGACGGACGGTAGATCGGGGCCAACCGTGACCCTGTTACCCTCCCCAGGCGAGACACGCCCGCCTCCCCCCCTCCCTCCATCCCAGGTCAGAGCATCCAAAAAGAGGTCTGACTCGCCACAGTCTGCCTCTCGTCCCGCTGTCCTGCGTCCGCCAATTTCCCCCCCTCACCCGCGAGATTTTTCCTTAAAGATTAGCCGCGATACCCGGCAGGCTGCTCTCATATTCAAAAGAATATCAGCGACATATTTGCATGTAAAATCCTCTGATGCCACCCTCTCTTTTTTTTCCTAAAACCGCCTGACCCCCCCTCCCCCCCACTTCCCAATCCCGCCAAAGGATTATTTTGTATAATGATGAATAATTTATGAAAATCTACCCCCTGGCTCTCTACAGTGCCTCTCAATTGCCATTGGCACGAAGCCATCCTGCCTTCTATCTGTGCTGGGAGTCGGTCATAAGCGACCGCACAATAAAATCTCGCCCCCCATCCTACTCTCCACCCTTCCTAACAGTAAATGATGCCATGACAAAAAATAGAAGAGTCTTATGAATAATTTCTAAATCCAGGACTGAGAGTAGCTCGCTTTGTTGCCTTCAGTTAGGGAAGAGGCTAAAATGTTTTGGTTGACTCCTTCCTGTAAAATCTTGGGGAGAGATTTTTTTTTTATTACAAACCAGGACTGGTGTGTTTAAAAGCCCAAGCCGGTGTTGTGCGCAATCTTCCCCGCGGTGGGTCCATGGGTTCGCTTTGTGGCGCCGCAGCGCAATACGACAGGAGCAGAGGACTGGTTTTTCTGTCACGGCTGTGACACGATACAGAACCCTGAATGGTCCTCGTGTCACTATTTCTCCGAGCGCCCCTTGAGTCTAAGGGCTGCAGACACACGGCAGCCTGTCAGACCGAGGAAATTTTGTGACGGCGCCGATTTCCGGCGATGTTTCTGGTCGCTTTAGCGTGGTTTTGGCGGTCGGAAGGGAAGGCGCACCAGGAGCAGGGAGCCTATTAGGAGTGAAAATGGGGGAATATCAGATGCTCTCCGGATCGGCGCGGGAGAAATCGATAGATCGCTGGAGCACAGTGGCGTAACCTTGTCACTGCTCGGCGAGGGTGCGACGGCTGATGGGGAGGTGACCGGACAGGAGGGCGATATTGTGCGGCCGCTCCTCACTCGTTTACGCCGAGGGACCGGTAATCAGGCCTCGACCTTCTAGCACTTTCTAAAAGCTGCTTGGCCAAGCCTGCCGCTGAAGCTAGTGCGCCCCAGAGAACCAGACCCACCCCGACACCCCCTTACCCACCCCTCATAAGTGTGAGACATTCTGTGAGGCGTGACCTGGCCTGGAAGTGAAAGGGCAGGAAGAGGGAGAGAGTCTGTAACCACTGCAACTACTGCTACTGTCGTGCACTGGAATACAGGCTTACAACTCACACATACACATACAGGCTCATTCATGCACTCCCGTATACATAAACTGTGTACAATCATACATGCACACGCACCTACATACACGTGTACACACATGCAAACATGACTACACTCTCACACGTGCACATACAGACTCATACGTGCGCTCCGTTACACTTACACACATTCATACGTGCGCACATACTTACAGTACATACACGTGTATACACGCATACATGCCCACACATGCACATACACATATACAGACGCATATATGCACCCCTCTGCACTTACACACGATCACGCATGTACAAACAGCTTGCATACCTGTATACACGCATGCGTACGACTATCAATCACACATGCGCATACACATAGTCACACACGTACTCACACGTACATACTCATACTCACACACAGGCTTAAACACTCATATCCAGATGCATACTATAGATGCCCACACAAACATACCGTACTGGCGATGTTCTGTCCACTCTGATATGTAGGCTACATGCGTACATGCCACACACACACACACACACACACACACTGGCGCGCACACTCACTCTCAGACACGCACAGATACACAGCAGGGCAGTACACAGAATAGCTTATGACAGCCCAAATTGCCAGACTTTTGTCCCCATTGTAGCCAGGCCGGGCAGTAGAGCTTCACTCTGGAGGCTGGTTTTTATTCATCCCAGCCTTTCCCTCCATTTTGTCTCTTTGTTTTTCTCTCAGAGGCACTCAGAGAGCAGCACAAAGGCGGGGCGTCAGCCCCCCATTGGCAGGAAGGTCCACACCTGTGTAAGAGGGGCCAAATGAAAGGGCCCAGTCCAGCCAGCATCACCGTCCTATCAACCCAAGGCCTCGGACCATTGTCCCCACAACACTTCCCCCTCCTAAATGCACTTGGGCGCATTCACCTCCTCCCAATAGAAGAGCATTACAACACAATTAAAGAAGCCCCTTCTTTCTTTTTCCCTTTGGTCATTTCACTTCTTTTTTTTTCTTAGAGACGCGTATAGTGTCCCCGCCTGTGCTTTCCTGAATTCAAAAAAAAAGAGAAAGAGAGTGAGAGAGAGATTGGTTCGACACGGCAGCTGTGTGGTGAATAACACAACAAATTCGCTCCCTGAATGACAACGGCTTTGTTTACAAGCCAATTCAATTAGCTGCCGCGGTCGGTCGGAGTGTCGGCGGCGTCGCATGCATAAAGAATGGCGAATCAGGGCTCCGCGTTAGCCTGAGTGGCCCTTAGACCCGGCTGGCCCCACGGCATGAGAGGGAAAGGAGAGAATGAATTAGGGGACGGATGATGGTAATTAATGGCCGACTGTTACGGAGTCACTCCGGCAAGGCAAGGGCGACTGTGGCTTTAACCCTTTCAAGAGCAGGTTTTTTGGAACGCTTTCCCAATACTCTAAATCGATGTTCTAGGGCTCCATTTTTTTTCAGTCACCCATCGTGTTTGTGGCAGTAGCTGTAGAATTTGCATTTAAGGCCATTCTTGTACCATAATTGTGATCTCGGGTGAGGTGTGAGGGTAACCTAGGCCTGACTGGATGGAGAGGTATGGCCACAGGGAGGTGATTTGGAGCTGATTGTTCACAGAGGTGAAGATGGACAGGAGTTAGTTACAGTAGAGGCTGGCTTTTCTCATATTAATGAGCCAGGATCACTCACTGACTCAACGTGCCTTGTGTGAAAGAGTCGGACACCTGAGTTAGCTGCACAAGTGCACTAAATTAACCCTGTACCCGAGTGAAACTGGAGCTTGGACTGAATTAGAGAGAACTTCACTGAATTCTACCCTGTGTATTTGCTCAGCTAACTCAGAAATCTTGCTTTGAAATATATCGCAGGTCTTGCTCTCCCTCGTTCTGGTTCAACATCTATCATAGGCAGCGTATTCTCTTAATTCACATTGTATATTTGAGTCTTTTTTTCCTAAACACATCTGTAGATTTTTCCCCTCTCTCGCCTGTGGTTGTCTTGTTCAGGATATAATGTGACTGCGCTTCGCAAATGGCTGGCAAAAGTTGCTAAAAGGCCACTGTTGCAGACATCAAATACTTTAAGAAATTGTTTACAAGATCTCCTTCCAAAATCAATGTCTAGTAGGATTTTTTACTGAAGTTAAAGACCTGGGGATTCCAAAGAAAATACACACCATACAATATTTAGATTAGGGCCAAATTATGCTATATTCCATAATCTGTAGCATATGCTACCAGGCTATAGCCAAACGTGCTCCGTTGTTGGTGAGTGTGCTAGACTTGAGCCCACAGTGAGGGTTAGGATTACAATTTATGACCACAAGAACAACCTTACCCTTCCAAATCCCTGAACCCTGACCCACAATCCATCACTCTACGTCCCATTCAAGTAAGCATGTCCGATGTTGACAATGTTTGATAAAACCAACAGACTGCGGTTGTCACTGAGGCATTCCAGAATATTCTCTGTGTTCACGATGGTTTGAAGAGGCAGCCCCTAAGGAGCTTGTATTCAATCTTTCTGTCCCGTCAAACAACTAAATCTTCTTGAACTTTATCTTTCTCAAGCAACAAAGGGACACTTTTTATTACCACATTAAAAACAAATTCCCAGTGGCTAAGAAACTTTGCTATTAACTGGTTATGCTTCAAGATAACCAATCACACAAATTCTGATGAAAACATGACTATAAAAAGGAAGGACAAAGAACTGCCCGCTGGTCTGACTATTCTGGCCCTGCCGGTCACAGTAATTATGAGTATTGATTGGAATGATTGCCTTCACCGAAACCCACTGATGCTCTTTCATAATGTCAAGCCAGTGAAGCCCTTTGAAAATGTCAGAATGGCAAGAATCAAATTCTTCTCTTACAGATGAAAGAACAAATAGCAAAATGCTCAACTTTTTACAAAAAAAAAAAAAGATGTCAGATTCAATATAATGATGTTTATCAAAGGTGTAAAATCCAGGTTCATACAGTAAAAATCCTCTCCTGTATTTGTTCCTACTGCCTGTATTTGAAAACTGGTGCAATCTGTCAGCCAGCAGTTAGAAATCTGGGCACCTGGTTGAATTCAGCGTTGGAGGAAAAACACACATAGCAGGGCTTTTAATTTCTGAGCGCTGATTTTTCACCTCTGGCTCTGACAAATGTCTAAAGGATGGAAATAAACTGTGCATACATATTGTAAACCGCAAAAATTTTGCAATTTCTCAATTCATAATACGGTATTTTGAGGATATTCAATTTCAGATTCAAACTCCACTGAACATCTTCTCTTCTGTGTTCCCGTACCTCTTGCTTTTGTTCCATTCTTTTTAGTTCCTGCACCAGGCAATCAATTTCTGCCCTCAATGAGGTGTGGAGGCCCCAAACACCGCCTGTCCCAGCATCTCCTAACCCAACCCCACCCCCCCACCTCAGATTCCAGGCCAGACGAGGCGATCTGCCCTTTTCACCGTCTCTTTCATTAAGGAGTCTGACATTCAAACCATAAACCCCCAGGACATAGTAGCGGACCATCAACCCCCCTGTCAGCAGCGCGGCCCTGTCAGTCATCCACCAGGGAGGCCCAGGGAATCGGGGGAATGGACAGACACTGGACACTGCTTTGGATAGGCTGTGTTCTGCACTTTAAATACTGACAAGCACCTCTGACTGCAGGCTGGCTCAGATGCAGACTGTTCACACAACAGACAGTGCAGCTGAACTTGAATTTGTTACTCAAAGGCAGAACAACACGTCTTGTTTGTCGCAAGGCATTTTTTTTTTCCTGATTGAGATGTTACAATCATTTAAAATATCACAGTCTGGTCACTTAGATGGTATCTATTTGTTGTTACATGACACTGCATTATTTCTTATGAGCATGGGTGGTTTTATGCGTTTGTGTGTGTGTATGTGTGTGCACGTGTGTGCGTGCGCGAACTTGTTTTATCCATGCACTATGACATAAGCTTCAGCTCTCTTAGTTGTGATAGCTGCTTGTTAGCAGAGCAGCTATAATAACTGAAATACTTTGATAAGAGAGGGAACAAGAACGGACTCCCATAAATGTCTCAAACTTTACACAGATATTTTATGAGTCCTGTACATAAAAAAAAAAAAAATCTTTGGGCTTTGAGTCGAACATGTCCCGCGTGTCCGTGTCCATTTTCCCATCCTTTGAAAACCTGAGCGATGCGATCCGGTTTCAGGGAATAAGAAAGCAGATGTTTGAGCCGTGCAGCGCTGCATAGGGGAGTACTGCCCTGAGGATACTCTCGGCTAACGCAGAGGATGGCGGAATACCATCATGAAACATCTCGCTCCGACCGCGTATGTGAGGTTTGGAAGTGCACCAGCCCCTTTGAACACCAGGCTACGCAGTGACTGTGGCTGAATTCGGAATAACTTTGGTTTGACCCTAACTTGGGCTAAATCATTCCAATTATTATTTTCAAACTTCAGAAACAGGTGAAAAACAAATCTACTTTCTTTATTTATAAGTTTAAGTGCAGAAGTTTATTAAATGAAGGCATAAAACAAAGTACTTAGAGTGGTAAGAACTGATTAGCAGGATGAAAACATACATGTGTTGGGTGAGGATAAATCAAGCGTTGTCTCTCACCTTCTTTTCAGCTGATATTTGTGCTCCCCTTGGCATTGCATTTGTGTGAGACATTACATATTATGTATTTATTCAATTCAATTTTATTTGCTTAGTGTTTTTCACTTTTGAGATTGACTCAAGTCGGTTTACACAAGACAGAACAGGGCCTGAACCCCCGAGGAGCAAACCAAAAGGCAACAAAGACAAGAAAAACCCTTTAATAGGAACAAACCGTGGGCAGGCCTCGGCTCCAAAAAAAGGGGGAAACCAGACTGCCTGAGGTTGACACTGGAGAAATGAGAGGAGAAGCGGAAGGAGGAATATGGGGAATGGAGTGGACAAACGGGGATGGGGAGACAGTAAAATAGGGGCGACATTTCACAGGAGAGGGTGGAGGGCGAGCATAGCGGAACGGTCAATGCATTATATGGCCGACATGCACGCCAGCTTAAGAAAGTTTACACAGCTGAAAATACAAAATGAGGGGCAGTGCAGACTGGGGCAAAGGTTTTGGGTTTGTCTGGGACAAACGGGGCCAGAGGCAACGGTGGTTCAGACTGAATTGAGGCTCAAACGGGGCTCGGAGCATTAATTGTCCATGATGAGTCGAAGCTCAGGTTGGGGACTTCTGGGGCAGAGAGTTTAGGGGTAAGCAGAGTTAGGCTAATCCAGGGAGTGTCCAGGAGTCTTGAGGACATCACAGAAGTGTCGCACGGTTGTGTTGTTCCTGATGCTCCGTACGCAAAATGGCGGAGCCTCGTGGTCATGATGCTCCCAAGCAGTAGGAAAGAAACGGTTGGTGGGGTGTGGAGAGAGATCAGTGTAAGTGAGAAGCCATGAACTGTTGGTTTACAGACACATTGGGACAAATGGTTTCTCGTGGGGCTGACCCAGAAAAATCGAAGTTTCAAAGCTTCAATCGTAGCCATGGAGATCGATCATCAAGTCCGTGATCGATTTTTTTTTTTCTTTTTTGGTCCGCGCGCTACTGGGCAGCGGGCCTCAGCGGCCATAAAAAAATATCTAAAGGCTGCATGTGGAATGGCCCACATGGTTATTTCTTTTCCCCTCAACAGCTTCATCTGGATTTGTGTTTTCAATAGCTAAGGCTGTAATATATGTACATTATTGTTGATAATGCCACCTAACCTCAGCTCTGGCACCACATTGTCAGAAGTTTGACTTCCTTAGAGTAAGGTCCAGATTTCTGTACAGTAGAGCTGCACCCGCCCACGACGGGTAGCTGCAGCCTCTTTTCAAGAGCCCAGGCAAGCTCCGAAAACTTTGCCAGTTGTCTAAGTAGCCCACGTTATTTTTCGGACATCATTCTGACAGCCAACAATTCAGTGATGACAATCTGCTAATCTGCAGTATTGTTTCTTGCAATTGAAACCAGCGACACTGAAGAAAATCCTGGCATTCAGAATTCAGAAATGCAATACATTTGCTAAATCTCGGCGTGCCTGGTTTCTGTTACAGTATAATTTTTAGTATTTTTCCCCAACATACCAGTTTGAAGGCCACAATATTCTCCAGCCTTTTGGAATGAGAAATAAATTTGGCATTGACTTTGATGTCAATCAAGATTATGACGACCTTTAATGATACCTTTATTTATACAGCACAATTCTAACAATGCTTATGAACAGTTTTATGATTGCAGTGAAATAAAGATCATGATCATGACCATGATCAGTGATCATCATCTGAGATAGAAAATTCCTTTGGGTCAGTTCACACAGAATGGCTACGAAGTTTTGTCTACATCAAATAAAACTGGGTGCGCCCTACCCTGCCTCTGTGTGGATCTGTCACCCCTTTTCTGTTTCTATCTCTCTCTTTCTCTCTCCTACTTTCCTGATATGTGTTTATCTCTCCATCTCTGACCTCCCACACTCATCTCTTTCTCCATCACCCTCTCACTTCTCATTCTCCCACTCTCTTTCCCTCTGTCTCTCTCTCGATCACTCTTTTCATGTATATCTTTGTATTGCTGACATCTCACACCCCTTTCTTTCTCTTTTTACTTTCTCTCTCCCTCACACATTTCCTCCCTCTTTCTTGTTTACTCAGTCTCTCCTAATCTGCCACTCCTTTCTAATATATGTCTCTCTCTTTCTTTTGACCTCTTGTTCCCCCCTTTCTCTCACTCTCTCTCTCTCTCCCTTTGACTCTATCACACACAGAGTCAAGTTCACAGTGTGCAGGAGCACCGTTGCGTGAGAGCTTATTTGCTAACCTGGCTCCCATGCTCAGGTATCGCTCCGCACAAAGCCTGAGGTCGACGGGCTGAATGGCAGGTATGCGGTGGGTGTGGTTCGGCCAGTTAAACGGGTCAAGCATGTGACCGCGTGGCTCGCGGGGCGAGGGCGTGGGGGCGGGGGAGATAAGAACGGCCTGGTCTAGGTCCGGGCACAGGAGAGAGAACAAAGTCCGCCTCGGGGAACGGGCTCAGGTGGGAACAAGCGGATCCGCGCGTACCTGCCGGGCACGCTAGCACGATTAGCGCAGAAACAGAGTGATTAATGTCCCTGCCCGGAGAGGAGAGGAGAGGAGAGGGGGAGATGAGAGAGGAGTATAAGGGTTCAGGACAGAACATTCTCATAACGTCTAACCTCTCAACCCCTCTCTATTTCATTTTTTCATACATACAATGTATGTAATTTTTGTATGGTTTGGTGAAATTTCTTTTTTTTTTTTTTTTAAATAATAAAGCATAAAGCATTATAAAGCATTTTTATCCAAGTTCTTAAAATGTGATTTTTTAAATTTTCTGTGATGTTTTATTTATTTATTCATTTATATATTTTTTTAGTTCAGTTCCCAATATGAGTAGGACACAGGGGTTTTGTGTGTGAGGCTAGGGAAAGGGCCAATATATTAAGTACATGTTTCAGCTTTTCAACCCCTCCCAAACCCCCCTCCCTAATTGTGACTATCTTCCCAAACTCCCCTCCTCCCTAAATGTGACTATCCTCCCAAACTCCCTCCTCCCTAACTATGACTATCCTCCCAAACCCCCCCTCCCTAACTGTGACTATCCTCCCAATCCCCCCTCCTCCCTAACTGTGACTATCCTCCCAAACCCCCCTCCTCCCTAACTGTGACTATCCTCCCAAACCCTCCTCCCTAACTGTGACTATCTTCCCAAACTCCCCTCCTCCCTAAATGTGACTATCCTCCCAAACCCTCCTCCCTAACTGTGACTATCTTCCCAAACTCCCCTCCTCCCTAAATGTGACTATCCTCCCAAACTCCCTCCTCCCTAACTATGACTATCCTCCCAAACCCCCCCTCCCTAACTGTGACTATCCTCCCAATCCCCCCTCCTCCCTAACTGTGACTATCCTCCCAAACCCCCCTCCTCCCTAACTGTGACTATCCTCCCAAACCCTCCTCCCTAACTGTGACTATCTTCCCAAACTCCCCTCCTCCCTAACTGTGATTATCCTCCCAAACTCCCTCCACCCTAACTATGACTATCCTCCCGAACCCCCTCCACCCTAACTGTGACTATCCTCCCAAACTCCCCTCCTCCCTAACTGTGATTATCCTCCCAAACCCCCCTCCACCCTAACTATGACTATCCTCCCGAACCCCCTCCACCCTAACTGTGACTATCTTCCCAAACTCCCCTCCTCCCTAAATGTGACTATCCTCCCAAACTCCCTCCTCCCTAACTGTGACTATCCTCCCAAACTCCCTCCACCCTAACTATGACTATCCTCCCAAACCCCCCTCCTCCCTAACTGTGACTATCCTCCCAAACCCCCTTCCTCCCTAACGGTGACTAACCTCCCAAACCCCCTCCTCCCTAACTGTGACTATCCTCCCAAACCCCCCTCCTCCCTAACTGTGACTATCCTCCCAAACCGCCTTCCTCCCTAATGGTGACTATCCTCCCAAACCCCCCTCCTCCCTAACTGTGACTATCCTCCCAAACCCCCCTCCTCCCTAACTGTGACTATCCTCCCAAACCCCCCTCCTCCCTAACTGTGACTATCCTCCCAAACTCCCTTCCTCCCTAACGGTGACTATCCTCCCAAACTCCCTCCTCCCTAACTATGACTATCCTCCCAAACCCCCCCTCCCTAACTGTGACTATCCTCCCAATCCCCCCTCGTCCCTAACTGTGACTATCCTCCCAAACCCCCCTCCTCCCTAACTGTGACTATCCTCCCAAACCCTCCTCCCTAACTGTGACTATCTTCCCAAACTCCCCTCCTCCCTAACTGTGATTATCCTCCCAAACTCCCTCCACCCTAACTATGACTATCCTCCCGAACCCCCTCCACCCTAACTGTGACTATCCTCCCAAACTCCCCTCCTCCCTAACTGTGATTATCCTCCCAAACCCCCCTCCACCCTAACTATGACTATCCTCCCGAACCCCCTCCACCCTAACTGTGACTATCTTCCCAAACTCCCCTCCTCCCTAAATGTGACTATCCTCCCAAACTCCCTCCTCCCTAACTGTGACTATCCTCCCAAACTCCCTCCACCCTAACTATGACTATCCTCCCAAACCCCCCTCCTCCCTAACTGTGACTATCCTCCCAAACCCCCTTCCTCCCTAACGGTGACTAACCTCCCAAACCCCCTCCTCCCTAACTGTGATTATCCTCCCAACCCCCCCTCCACCCTAACTATGACTATCCTCCCGAACCCCCTCCACCCTAACTGTGACTATCCTCCCAAACTCCCCTCCTCCCTAACTGTGATTATCCTCCCAAACCCCCCTCCACCCTAACTATGACTATCCTCCCGAACCCCCTCCACCCTAACTGTGACTATCTTCCCAAACTCCCCTCCTCCCTAAATGTGACTATCCTCCCAAACTCCCTCCTCCCTAACTGTGATTATCCTCCCAAACCCCCCTCCACCCTAACTATGACTATCCTCCCGAACCCCCTCCACCCTAACTGTGACTATCCTCCCAAACTCCCCTCCTCCCTAACTGTGATTATCCTCCCAAACCCCCCTCCACCCTATCTATGACTATCCTCCGAACCCCCTCCACCCTAACTGTGACTATCTTCCCAAACTCCCCTCCTCCCTAAATGTGACTATCCTCCCAAACTCCCTCCTCCCTAACTGTGACTATCCTCCCAAACTCCCTCCACCCTAACTATGACTATCCTCCCAATCCCCCCTCCTCCCTAACTGTGACTATCCTCCCAAACCCCCTTCCTCCCTAACGGTGACTATCCTCCCAAACTCCCCTCCTCCCTTACTGTGATTATCCTCCCAAACCCCCCTCCACCCTAACTATGACTATCCTCCCGAACCCCCTCCACCCTAACTGTGACTATCTTCCCAAACTCCCCTCCTCCCTAAATGTGACTATCCTCCCAAACTCCCTCCTCCCTAACTGTGACTATCCTCCCAAACCCCCTTCCTCCCTAACGGTGACTAACCTCCCAAACCCCCTCCTCCCTAACTGTGACTATCCTCCCAAACCCCCCTCCTCCCTAACTGTGACTATCCTCCCAAACCCCCTTCCTCCCTAACGGTGACTATCCTCCCAAACCCCCCTCCTCCCTAACTGTGACTATCCTCCCAAACCCCCCTCCTCCCTAACTGTGACTATCCTCCCAAACCCCCCTCCTCCCTAACTGTGACTATCCTCCCAAACTCCCCTCCTCCCTAAATGTGACTATCCTCCCAAACTCCCTCCTCCCTAACTGTGACTATCCTCCCAAACCCCCCTCCTCCCTAACTGTGACTATCCTCCCAAACTCCCCTCCTCCCTAAATGTGACTATCCTCCCAAACTCCCTCCTCCCTAACTGTGACTATCCTCCCAAACCCCCCTCCTCCCGAACTGTGACTATCCTCCCAAACCCCCCTCCTCCCTTACTGTGACTATCCTCCCAAACCCCCCTCCTCCCTAACGGTGACTATCCTCCCAAACCCCCTTCCTCCCTAACGGTGACTATCCTCCCAAACTCCCCTCCTCCCTAACTGTGACTATCTTCCCAAACCCCCCTCCTCCCTAACTGTGACTATCCTCCCAAACCCTCCTCCCTAACTGCGACTATCTTCCCAAACCCCCCTCCTCCCTAACTGTGATTATCCTCCCAAACTCCCTCCACCCTAACTATGACTATCCTCCCGAACCCCCTCCACCCTAACTGTGACTATCCTCCCAAACTCCCCTCCTCCCTAACTGTGATTATCCTCCCAAACCCCCCTCCACCCTAACTATGACTATCCTCCCGAACCCCCTCCACCCTAACTGTGACTATCTTCCCAAACTCCCCTCCTCCCTAAATGTGACTATCCTCCCAAACTCCCTCCTCCCTAACTGTGACTATCCTCCCAAACTCCCTCCACCCTAACTATGACTATCCTCCCAAACCCCCCTCCTCCCTAACTGTGACTATCCTCCCAAACCCCCTTCCTCCCTAACGGTGACTAACCTCCCAAACCCCCTCCTCCCTAACTGTGATTATCCTCCCAACCCCCCCTCCACCCTAACTATGACTATCCTCCCGAACCCCCTCCACCCTACCTGTGACTATCCTCCCAAACCCCCCTCCTCCCTAACTGTGATTATCCTCCCAAACCCCCCTCCACCCTAACTATGACTATCCTCCCGAACCCCCTCCACCCTAACTGTGACTATCTTCCCAAACTCCCCTCCTCCCTAAATGTGACTATCCTCCCAAACTCCCTCCTCCCTAACTGTGATTATCCTCCCAAACCCCCCTCCACCCTAACTATGACTATCCTCCCGAACCCCCTCCACCCTAACTGTGACTATCCTCCCAAACTCCCCTCCTCCCTAACTGTGATTATCCTCCCAAACCCCCCTCCACCCTATCTATGACTATCCTCCGAACCCCCTCCACCCTAACTGTGACTATCTTCCCAAACTCCCCTCCTCCCTAAATGTGACTATCCTCCCAAACTCCCTCCTCCCTAACTGTGACTATCCTCCCAAACTCCCTCCACCCTAACTATGACTATCCTCCCAATCCCCCCTCCTCCCTAACTGTGACTATCCTCCCAAACCCCCTTCCTCCCTAACGGTGACTATCCTCCCAAACTCCCCTCCTCCCTTACTGTGATTATCCTCCCAAACCCCCCTCCACCCTAACTATGACTATCCTCCCGAACCCCCTCCACCCTAACTGTGACTATCTTCCCAAACTCCCCTCCTCCCTAAATGTGACTATCCTCCCAAACTCCCTCCTCCCTAACTGTGACTATCCTCCCAAACCCCCTTCCTCCCTAACGGTGACTAACCTCCCAAACCCCCTCCTCCCTAACTGTGACTATCCTCCCAAACCCCCCTCCTCCCTAACTGTGACTATCCTCCCAAACCCCCTTCCTCCCTAACGGTGACTATCCTCCCAAACCCCCCTCCTCCCTAACTGTGACTATCCTCCCAAACCCCCCTCCTCCCTAACTGTGACTATCCTCCCAAACCCCCCTCCTCCCTAACTGTGACTATCCTCCCAAACTCCCCTCCTCCCTAAATGTGACTATCCTCCCAAACTCCCTCCTCCCTAACTGTGACTATCCTCCCAAACCCCCCTCCTCCCTAACTGTGACTATCCTCCCAAACTCCCCTCCTCCCTAAATGTGACTATCCTCCCAAACTCCCTCCTCCCTAACTGTGACTATCCTCCCAAACCCCCCTCCTCCCGAACTGTGACTATCCTCCCAAACCCCCCTCCTCCCTAACTGTGACTATCCTCCCAAACCCCCCTCCTCCCTAACGGTGACTATCCTCCCAAACCCCCTTCCTCCCTAACGGTGACTATCCTCCCAAACTCCCCTCCTCCCTAACTGTGACTATCTTCCCAAACCCCCCTCCTCCCTAACTGTGACTATCCTCCCAAACCCTCCTCCCTAACTGCGACTATCTTCCCAAACCCCCCTCCTCCCTAACTGTGACTATCCTCCCAAACCCCCTCCTCCCTAACTGTGACTATCCTCCCAAACCCCCCTCCTCCCTAACTGTGACTATGCCTTCGGTCCAACTTCATTTAAGGCCGACATCAGCTTCCACCCCTCTTCTCTGTTTTTCTCCCGTTTTCTCTGATCAGCTTTCTTTTCTAAGGAGGCCCTGGGGTTCACCTGCGTTTTGACAATCCTCTCAAAATGTTTGCGCTGAAAGAGTGAGTTAAAAAAAAAAATCACCCATTCAGCCAGAAAATGTATTCACACTGCTGTTATTTTTAACCTCTGTCATCAATTTTTAGCAATCTTCAAAATGGGTTTTACGGCGTTGAGTTGTCTATACTAAAAAATAATGAGGTAGTAAAAATCTATTCACCGGGGAAGCTCCAAAAAGATAGTGCTTGATCATTATTTTGAGTCTCTTGTTTCACCCTGGTTTTCTGCTTTTATTCAGAGCTTTTCTGAAAGTTGACTTCCCCAAGTGCCATATTTATACTGAACCCAAATCGCTTAAGGCACAAATCAATAGACACCATACATTAACATACCAGAACTACAGAGACACAAGCACTTAGGAGACAAACGTGTGCTAGAGATATTAAACATCAAAGAAAAACAAATAGATAATTTGTTAGCCACTTGTTATCTGAAACCATCAAGCCAGTGGACTGTACACTTCATACTTATTTTTTAGATGGAATCAGGTGGTGAGTGCTTTGAAATGCGCCCATCTTTCTTCTTTTGCCAGGAAGGCGAGCCCCAGCCTGTCACCCTCTACTCTAACCCTTCACCTCCTCCCTCCCCCAGACCCACTCGCGCAGCCCTTCTACCTAAGACCTAAGCTGTCCTCAGAACACACTGCGCCCTTTGTTAAACAGCTACCTACCTTCCCCACCCTTCCACTGTCAGTCTCTTCCCCGCATCGCCGTTTGTCTTCAATGAAATCAGAGCCTTGCCCACATTGATCCAGGAAGTCTTAACCTAATCCCGAAGTACCTGTTTTCAACATCGCATCAGGACAAGTAGCCACAACTCACAGAGCCTGCTTAACAAAGCAGGACTGTGGTGGTAGCCTGATAACTGCACAAGAGGAAAACTCAAGAATGGTTTTCAAGCAAAACTTCTGCATGTTACAGACATGGAAGGCCGATGAGAGTTGCTCTTCAACCCAGTTATTACAGCTAACTTGTTATCCTGCTTTGTTGGGGAGGCCCCTGCTTTCCAACGTTTATTTAGAAGGGATCGACTAATCTCTTCAGGGATACTTTTCAACAAGCTCAAAAATGGCCATCAGAAACTATCAGGGTCAAGTAGTAAGATGTAATTAAGAAGAGAATGCACACTGTTCATCATCTCTGATGTCAAAAGAAAAATAATGTGCCGATGTGTGTGAACATCTTAACATATCTGTCTGCACCTCCCTTCAGATGTCTGCCAATTCATCAAAACAGGATGACTGTGCTTAGCAATACGAAAGCTCTGTGAAGACGTTTGGTTCTCCTCGGGATTTAAAATGTCTTGTTGCTGTGAATTGCTCACCTTTGAGCCAGAGAAGGAGGAGGCTATGAAGTTGATGAAGCAAAAACCTGCTCCGGATATTTTTCATTTCACGGATATGCTTATTGCTCATTTATAATGAAGTTTCTAAAGATCAGTTTACAGATCTACACAGTTTATAATTTTCAAGCTGTCAACCAGAATAACCTTACAGTGGAATTCAGACAAAATTTTAATTGTCAGATAATAAAGCTGGTAATATTAGAGACCTTTATCTTAAAAGAAAAAGTGGAATGATAAAGTCAACAGCTAATTGTATTTTGCATGGAGTTTTTTGATTGTCTGACAATTAACAATATGCAGGAATTTCACCCTTACTTTCACATATCCCCTGGGGGTTCATCTGGGGAAAAAAGCACTGAATTACAAAATGAATGATTTTCAATAGCAGCTGTATAGAAAAACAGGATGTGACATGCGCAATTAATTTTGGATGTTGACACTATCAGACTATTCAGATCTGAAAAGATTGTAGTCCAGAATCACTGAGGATTTATGAGAGGTGCTTTTCAGCATGTTTCTGGGAAAAAGGTTTTGAATGTATAAGAAAAGCAAATGGAATGCTAAGCATGTTAAAATGCAAGGACTAACATTTCAGGGCGTGATCCTTCTTAACTTGACACTCAAAGTTTTAGCACCTTTAGAGATTTTGACTCTGTAAGCCTTGTTCATAGTAGAACAGATAAAACCTTCCGGAAACAAGTTAATGAGTTGTTGAAGAAGTTTCAGAATCTTTTTGGATGATGTGTACATTCAGGCCAACTAAATACTTACCTTCGCTGATAGTAAACCTGGGCTGAGTTTCCCAAAAGTGTAGTTGCTAACTAAGTTAGTAACTTATATATTTCGTCCATTTACAGTTAATGGGTCCAGCTATGTAAGTTAGCATCTGTGATTTTGGGAAACCCACCCCTGGTTGTATGTTAACAAGGTTGAAGGCAGACAGAGGGCAACAAGGGCGTAGGTTTAATTTGAGAATTGGTAGGGACACATAACGTGAGCATGTACAGCACGCGAGCAGTAAAACTTTTGCGATATTGAGAGCGAATATTGCTTTTCCTGTTCACAGAGATTATCCTGATGAGTGGTTCTTCGATGTTTCTAATGATGCAAAGCCAGGCACAACTGCAGTTTTCATAGAAAGATGCCAGATTCATTAACTTGTGTTACTATTTTGTATCCAATCATGTATGATTTGATTTTTGAATGCAAGTTAACAATTGATATTTACATTATGTGCATTTATTATGAAGCTTAATAATATTGAACAATCAACAAAATTTTTCATGATATATAAGTAAATTAATTACATGATAGTATGTTTTATTATTAGTGACAATCATTATATGGTACAATCATTATCAGTAATTTATTAGCTAGCCAACCTTAGATAGCTCGCTAGCTAGCTGGTCATCTACCCACAGTCTGATGCCAGCCATGCAAGTAACGGCTGTACCGACTTGGAAATGCCAAGCTCGATGCCTCTGTTGCCCAAAGTCCTATAGTTCCTAAATAAGTTAAATAAAAGCTGGAACACTAAGAATATTTCAAAGAGGTACCAATGTCAGTCATTTCAGACTCGTCCGAGTTTAAAAAGCGTAGCAAAACTCAAATTCTTCACATTTAACGCATTTCTTTTAGTTTAAAATCTCCAATTTAGAGTCAACTCTGAACAAGAAGTTGTTGCTAGTTTGGTACTCACATCCAGTTGCCGACTGCCTTCCATAGCGAAATGGTCAAGCTGGAAACAATGACCCAGCAATATGTAAAAAAAATAAATAAATTCAGGTGCCAGAGAGGAGTCGGTCTCAGTAGCAGCACATCACAAGAGGAGACAACACAAGAGATTTACTTTACCATCACCTCATCTTCCTCTCTGTTTTCTTTTTTAAACTAATCAAACTTGCCTACTTGAATATTTGATTGGTCATCATATTTCCATAAATCTACACAAAAAGAAAGCAAGAGGAATGATACTTAAGTTCCCATAATATAAACAATATAAACAGAAAATAAGTAGCAAAAGCACTGTCAATTTCATTAAGAATAAAAAAAAGATCTTACGTATGTCTAACGAAGGCCCCATGCATATTTACATGATTATTAAACACTGACGGATTGACTTTTTAAAAATGTTACTTCCCACCTCTGTGATTTGTTTAGCTCTACTGTCATTTATAATTTAAAAAATGGACACCTATGGAAATGAAGATGAGTACTCTCCTCATCATCAAATCCTCATCAGACATGGGCCTGCCAGCACCCGATTCCTCAGTGTGTTTCGGTAGTCATTGATTGTCTATAGATTGGTTAAGGCCACAAACCATGGAGGTAACTACAGCATCTTGGATTGGAACATGTTAGATTTACTATTTTGAAGTATTTTCATTGTCTCAATTGATCCAAAGTTGGTCGGGATATTTTTGCCTCATTTGAAAGTTGGTCAGGTCACATACCAACCATCCCAGCCCAAATCTATGCCTATGGAGGGCAAGTTCTTAAAAAAAAAAAACACCAGTGATATTTGCTATTATGATATCTTTGTTATTTTGAGGAGTCAAATAATGAACAGTCTCAGACAGTAATTCATGTTAATGTCCAAGGAAATTGTAAAGATTATACTTCTCCATAAATACAAATTAGTTTGTATGGCCAGCATTTTTAATTAAAATCTTTGTAAGCGTTCACGATACTGTAATAATAATTTCTCTGGATTGCTGCTTAATTAACTGAGAAAACACAGTCTCCCAGAAGGCCTTGCTTGTTTACAATGAACATAACTTGTTCTGTTTAATAGTTAACATGTACCTGTAATGACCTTACAAATACAACGATTACCAAAGACAAGGTATAAAATAGCATGTCCAATAGTATTGCATATTCTTACCATAAACTGCTGTTTTAGTCACTGAGGAATTTATGTGAAAACATTGACACACACTCACAGGTGGCCAATTTGACTCAGCTGCCAATTCATTTCATGAATTGCTGGTCAAGTTTATCAGTTTTCTTGCTTGAGTCAGGCAAGATCAGCTTGCAATGTTTTGAAAGGGATGCAGTCAGGTCCATAAATATCTAAGCATTGACGAAGTAATTGGTAATTTAGCTGCAACTCCAGTAAATTGGATATGACATTAAATAATGCATATGAGCTCAAAGTGCAGACTTTTAGCCTAAATTGAGGATTAGGAATATCAGATTTTTTTTTAAATGGGGCCTCCTTTTTCAGGACAAATGGTAACAGCTGTTCTCTGATCAGGTGTTTGTTAGTCCCTCATCATGGCCATACCACTATTCGATCTGCTCCAGTCGCGCTGCTGAAGCTGAGCAGGTGTGGGCTTGGTTAGTACTTGGATGGGAGACCACCTGGGAAAACCAAGTTGCTGCTGGAAGAGGTGTTGGTGGGTCAGTAGGTTGCGATCTTCCCTTTGGTGGAAGAATCCCCAATGCCCGAGTACAGTGACGTGAACACTGTACTGAAGGAGACGCCGTTAAACCTAGGTCCTGACTCACTGTGGTCATTAAAGATCCTATGACACTCATCGATAGGAGTAGGGGATTCCCCGGTGTCATGGCTTAAGTCCCAACCTGGCTCTTTCGACCTGCCACCTAATCATCCCCTGATCTAATTGGTTGTGCAAATTGCCCTCAACCCCCAGGGCTCCCTTGAAAAAAGTGATTTCAATCTCAACGGTTAAACAAGGGTTAAAAAGAAAAAAAAATGTCATCTATATGAAAGCGGACAAAATATTGATTTGAATTGTGGCATTCGCATGGAATCTGTTGCTGTGAACTGTCTATATATAAAGTCCACAGAGCTGTCATCATTGGCCAGGCAGGCTTTCTTTTGACTGAAAGAAAACAGCAGAGACATTTGGCGAAGTCAAATAATCTATTTAAAAGAAAAAAAAATGCACTGCTAACCTCAGTAAAACTAATAGGCCCAAATAACAAGGGAAAAAAACTGTGGTGCACATCACAAGAATTTTTCCAAAATTTAGATGTGGGCACATCTGTGTCAATGAAGAGAAGGCTTCACTAGAGTGAGTACCAAGGATTTACCACACGGATTTGCCCACTAGTATGCATAAAAACAGGAAGTATGCCAAAAATATGACTAAACCTGTACAGGTCTAGAACAATGTTGTAGAAACAGATGATTCATGATTGGAGGAGGAGAGTTTTCAAAAAAAGAAATTGCATTTGATTCAAAGCATATCACCTCATCTGTGACGTGTGGTCATGGGTTTGGGAGCACACCGCCCAGTGACAGAAGTTCCCTTGTACTTAGTAATGATGTCACTTCTTACATAAGCAGCAGAATGGAGTCTGAGTTATACAGGGCTATATAATCATCTCAGATTCAGCCATATGCTGAATCACTGGATGCCCCTTCTCTGTGCCGATGAACAATGACCAGCAGCAAATTGAGAAAGAGAGCAAAGACTTTTTTAGTGCAAGTTACATGTTCCACAAGTCAGTCACCTGTCTTGAATCCAACTGAGCTTGCCAAACAGAGGGCCAAATGCTCCAAGAATAAGCAGGAACTGAGGGCAGTGAAGGCCTGGCAAATCATCATCAGTTAAGGATCCCAACGTCCGATGATGTCAGTGTTTCCAAAACTTCTGTCTGTCATCAACTGCGAAGGATTTGCAACAAATTAATTGGAATTACAATTTAATTTGCGATTACGTCAGCATGTCAAATTACTTTTGAGCTCTGGAAATTGGAGGACTGAATAATTCCAACATGGTTCATAAAATGTTTTTGAAGAAACCCTCTGATTAAAGCTGAAAGTTTACCCTTGACGGACATCTTGCTGATTTATTTTAAATCCACTGTTGTGTACAGAGCCGAAGCAGTGAAAATTCTGTCACAGTTTGAATACATATGGACAGCATTAATGTATTAATATAAAATATTAATGTATTAACAGATTAAGACTGGCAAAGCAGAGGTATAGTGCCCCACATCAGTATCTCTTTTGGGGTGGGGTGTAAGTGGGGGGCACATGGGGTTGGTGGGAGGAGGGATTGAGTCTGAAATTATCTGTATTTATCCTCAGGCACGGCAACCCTTTAATCTCATCTGGGGAAAGAAAAAAAACCCTCTATATTAAAGAAATTAAGAAAACTAATTAGCACTTCTGTCACCGACAGGATTGCAGTCACTCAATATATTATATTATATGTTATTATACCTTAGTTTGTGTATATGTTCTTGCGTTATCATGAATGATGGACTGATGATCTTGTAAATAGATTTCATTCAATTAATTTTTCACAAGCTATTCATTCATGCTTTCTGTAAAGGGAAAAAAAAAACACAATCTGCAATCCTCCTCTCAAGCATACATACACGCGCGCACGTACTCACGAATGCACGCTCCCGTACAGAAACACCGTCCACACGCACACGCCAGTGTTTTTTTTTTTTTTCTTTCGCTGCAGAGGAGGAACAGAGAAGAGAGGCGAGTGGGTGAACTTTGCCTCTTTATTGACTGGGCAGTAAACTGGCTGACTCCTCACAGTCAGATACTGTACATAGAGACACGGAGCACAGGCCAGTGATAAGGTGACCATTTTACACTGCACATAAATCCACCCATGTCTACCTGGGAGGGGGGAGAGGGGGGGGTGGGGGAGGGGGAGATGAGTTGGCCAGATGTCTCTTGGGTGATAGGGGTGGGACATGCAGTTCCTACTGTCGTCCTTCACAGCACCCCCCACCCCCACCCCACACAGGTCGAAGAGGAGACTGCCGGTTTCACAGCCCAGCATTTGTTTTGGCTATGGACTCTGTAACCTATAGCCTATTGGAACATAAGGGTACCCCAGGACAGGATAATCTGGGCCAGCCTAACGTCATTGTGTAAGTGCGGCTCTTGCTCAACGTGTTCCTTACTGTCAATCATCTCACACATGCCCATGCTAAGCCAGAATCAAGGACCCCGTGGGAATCATGCTTAACGTACCAATCTTGATTTGCGTTTCTTTAAAATATGTTTTCAGACATGCATGGGTGCATTTCCCGAAAGCACAGATTCCAACTTACATAGCTGGAACCACAGACTGTGAATGAGCAAATTGTGTTAGTTTCTAATTTAGGTGGCAACTACGCTTCTGGGAGACGCACTCCAGGTAAGGAATATGTATTTAAATGCATATTTTGCCCATAAATATTTGCAGAACTTTTTTATCACTTAATATGACTGGACGGAAGAGAACACACTGCTTTAAGTATAAGTCAAAACTTGTCAAAAATGATTAGATTTACGTTATTTTTCCCTAGCGGGGAAAGTGGTAGCAGCAAAGGGAGCCAAGTGTGTATAAGTGTTTGCCAGATTTCAGGTTTCTCTTTGCTAGGCCAAAAAAAAACAAAAACAAAAAAAAAAGTTGGAAATTATTTGGTAAATATTTGCACTGCTCTCAAAGGTATTTTCATTTCAAAATGGCCAGAGTACTTCTTGCAGATTACAGAGGTAACCAATACTTCATGGCCTTATGCAACCATTTCCTCTCAAAGCAGCCAGAAAATATAACTCAGACAAGTCCACCGCCAGGACACACATTTGAAGTCATGTGATCACAGACATTGATGCTTCCTGTCATGTGATTATACGTGGCTGCCAAAGCAACAGGAGGCAGGCTCACATTGATTACAGTGTGTGCACAGAACTTTTTTATTAATTTTTTTTCTCAGCTGGTGATAGCAGGGGTCAGACCTGGTTCGAATGGTGTTTGATTTAGATTCAAATACTTTTCTGTACTCTTTTGATCTTTCCTGGTGTATTTGAGCTGCTGGGAGGACCAGATGGGCGGGGTTTACACTTTTTGAATGATTTAATTTGTTCCACTACACCAGGTAAGCTTAATCAAATGTAGAAAGAAGAATTTGAATCTGTATTAAATTCTATTTGAACTCAATTGTTGTGGGGGAAGGGTGGATGTATTGAGGGGTCTGGGTTTTGTGGATGCTGGCGGTGGGGGAGGGTTGGCAGAGGGGGTCTGGGGGTGCCTGTGATCCTACCTCCAGACAGACATGCAAAACCTCCCGGACGTTTCCTTTCTGCCCGGCTGTTTTAACAAAGGTGCTCAGTCATGTGAAATATAATCCAGAGCCCTGGAAGGGTGACCTTTCACCCCCTCTGCCTTCACACAACCAGCCATGAGGCCTTCCACAGAGACTGGAGCACTCAAGGGTATATGTGTGTGTGTGTGTGTGTGTGTGTATGTGCGCGTGTGCAGGTTTCCTTTCTTGAGTGTCTGTGTGTGCTTGTGCGTCCATGTATTTCAGTGTGTGAGGGTGTGGGTATGTGTTTTTAGATGCGTGCATTTCTGTGTGTACAGGAGAGCTTTTGTGTCTGCATGCGTGCGTGCATCTGAAAAGGTGTCCGTGTCTTAAAACGTGTCAATGTTTAAACATTTATTGGACAAGTACATAGGGTCATATGAATGCGTGTGTGTGCGTATGTGTCTGTGCATGCGTGTGACTGAGAGAGACTGAGAATGCAGGAGGAGAGAGAGAGAGAGAGAGAGAGAGAGAGAGAAAGGAGGGACCGCGGGGGTCACCTTGATACAAAACACTGAGTCCACTAGACATAACCCAGACTGAGACAGAGGGGCCCTGTGCCCTCCCCCTGCCATTAGTAACTGTCCTGAAAGATGTCTGAGGCTCCAGTTCAGCTGTCCTCCACAATTACCTCTCTGCCATTGTCCTGCAGGTGCTCTGGAGCTTTCTACCACGGCTGCCCCAATTAACCCCGGTAGCCCCGCAAAGCCCTGAAACTTAGAGCCCAGAACGGACGGCCACCGGCGAAGACAGAGCGACTCATCCGCGTGCTTTCTTTTCGCCGGGGCTCCCCACAGTCCCATCTTTGGAGGTTATAAGTTGGTCAAAACAGGAAGCTACTGGCCCGGCTAACTAGGCACCGTTGTGACAATGGTCCGGCATTGAGAAAATGTTTAAGCGGCACTGTAGGAACCTTTTGTGTGTGCTGGTAAAAATTGCGAGAGATAGAGTTGATGTGATAGAGAGAGAGTTTAGAAAGAGAGAGAGAGAGTGAGAAATTGAGAGAAAAGAGGGGTGGCCAGTTTGATATGTTTAGGTGAAGAAAACACCGCAATAAATCATAAACTAACATTCAGGTACAAAGAATATTGGACACTGTTTATTGTGCCGTCAGTACATCTCATCTTATTAAGTGACGCAAGCTATTCTTACAGTGTTTGGATTTATTCATAATGAAATGTCTTGCACTTTTCAGACAATGTTTTGACTCTGGATTTGAATACGTGAGGTAGTTAAGGGAACGAATTGTTTTTCTCTGAAAGCAAACCCAGTGCGATGACCTTTGAACTGTAACTCATGGTAAACCCCCCCCTCCCCCCCCCACTCTCTTGCTCAGACACAGCTTTATCGCAACTGTCCACACCTTGCACTCCACCTCCTTGTGTATCTATGGACTTTAACCTGCCTTACAGGGCAAACAGTGAAGACTAGGGCAAGGCCAGCAGTTTAGCCATCATGCCACCCTGTCGAAGGGGCGAGACAAGAGCGGACGGCATTTATAGAGGTGGTGCGAGGGGCGATAAAGATTAAGGTGACCAGACGAGGGCCGAGACGCAGATAAGAGTGCAAACTTCTAACTCTTGCCCGACCGGCTCGGGTTCAAACGAAGGCGTGTTTGCAATATTTGTTCACTGAGGAGAAAATTCACGTTGAACTATGTTCCCTTGTACAAAATTTGGTGGGCAATTTGAAATAAAAGTTTTTTTATTCTCTTTCAGTGCTCTTTGAGCATTGACCCAGTGGACATTGGTGCAGTGATGAAAAAACCCTCGATCTTCACCTTGTTACTCAGGCAGGTCTTCAAAAAAGTTAAACAAATTTCATTTGAATATGAACATCTGTAAAATTAAAAAAAAAAAATGTGGATCAACTTCTTTAGCATCCTGCTGGAAGCCACTTCTTTGTGGGGGTCAGAACATTTCCAGAAAAAAAGTTAACAAATAAAAAAAAAAAAAAAAGATAATTCTGATCAAAACAAAGACCACTCTGTGTTATACTGCAGGTAAGAGAATGGGTCACACTTTATCTGAAGTGTTGCTCATAAAGGCTTTATGCAGCATGTATAATGCCTTCATAAACGAGAGATAATGTCTTCATAAATCATACATGAGCAAACGTAATGCTTTGTAAAGGGTAAAATAGCACATCCTTATTCAGCATGTGATGCCAAATGTGATATAACTGACGATATCACAGAAATAGAGGCTAAGTGCTATAAAGGTGACATTGTCAGCTAAGTAACATTGTCATTGTCTCATCTGGCATCACATGTTGAATAAGGATGTGCTATTTTACAAAGCATTACGTTTGCTCATGTATGATTTATGAAGACATTATCTCTCGTTTATAAAGGCATTATACATGGTGCATAAAGCCTTTATGAGCAACACCTCAAATAAAGTGTGACCGGAGAAGGTAACCGAAATATACCAATTATTCATCCAAAAACATTACAGCACATTTACTTGTTGCTAGTCAGCTCCTAACCCCCCCCCAAACAGAGTTATCATGGGACAGGGGTCCTAATCTTTGGCCCTGTTTTAGGTTAACACATTGGTGCATCAGACTCTTCAGAAATTTGGGCAGCATGGAGTTAATTAAAGATTTTATTGATGAAACATATAAAAATTCTGTCTGTGTCCAACTGTTTTTATTCACGGTCTGTTTAAGAATATGTCTGACAAGTAAAAAATGTGTTGAATTATTAGCACAGTTAGATTTAAATAAATGAACACTCTGCGAAATAGTTTTAAATCCATAACTCCTGCTGGAGAGCTGGTGGTGGTCATTTATTTGAAGATACTCAAAAAATACTCAAAATTCAGATAAGATTTATGAGAAAACTCAAGAAAAAACATGAAAGGCTTGGTTCTTAAGGATTCTTTCCATCAATTATGGTCCAAGCTCTTCCTTGGATATCGGAAAGCAACTGGCTGTTTCGGATAATGCTTTGAGATGGTGCTGTCAGGGGGCCAGTCATTAAATAGCTGAAAGAGTAGGTTTGTGGAGAGAAAGGTTGGCGGCCAAGCGCTTAGGCCCTAATAATGAGCTGCACGCTGTAATGGAGTGAGGCTTAATTGGGTTCAACCTAGTTGACAGGTACGGTAGGAGGAGCAGAACTGTGCAGGTCTTTGGTGCTGAGAGTTAGTGTTATCGTGGGGGTGGGGGTGGGACTTGAGATGCAAGAACTCTGTCACACTCAGATTAGGAAGTTGAGTGACCAGGAAGTGACCCAAAATGACAGGAAGTTCCGCATCTGGGCAGCAGAAAGCCCAATCATAACTACGAGCCATCACACCGACAAACTCCGGGGAGACTGGGACTTCAACAGGAGGTCGCCATTTGTAAAAACTGGGCTTTTTGTGGCCTTGAATGCACATGCGAGGCACTATTTTCAAGGCACATAACTCTGACATTTCCTGGTGATAACACAACTCTTGTTGACACATTTTGTAAAAAAAAATATTTCTTTCTGTCAATATTAACTATCAGATAATTTCGTTTTTATGTGTTTTGTTAGTAAATGTCCAAACATTCATAATTTATGTGGTAAGTATACAGAAGTTGGAGTGGTCTTCTTTCCAGTTTGAATTGTTCAGCTTGCCTGTACGTCTGTAAAGCATTATTTGATTGAGAGGGAATATTCTCCTCATGGCGGTCTTGCATTGAGGTCCGAGTAAATGTTGACGGTCATAGAACGTTATGGATATTCCGGCTGCCGAGAGCCCTGTAAATTCAGTCATTTTGTATGTCCACCAGACACCCCTTGCCAAACTTTTGGTAACTCTCAGCCCTTTCAGAACAGTAGCAGGAACTCTCTCTCTCTTAAGACTTTAATCTGTTGGGGCAGATATTGCTGGCGCGCAGCCTTCTTCTCCGTGATAATGTTGAAGTCTCCCGCCAGCCTTTCAGGGAGAGAGTATGCACTTCACTGTCAATGATTTTACATCCAGGTTTATCCCCCATTTAACAACTGTGTGACGTTTTCATGAAGATTTGTAGGATTGCTGTGCATGTCTGGGGGTGGGGGTGTTTGTTTCATTAATGCTTTTATCCTCTGCAACTGCAGAGGTACTTGGGCTCTCAGGTAATCCAATTTGGGTGGGCCTTCACACAGTTCCAGTAAACCCAGTCATATGCTCGATGTTTGGGAGTTACGAGGTAATGACTACAGTACCCCATGGAAGAGAAGGAGGAGATGAATGAGTTGATTTAAAATTAGCTATATTTATTGAAAGACATAAAATTCCTACTTGAACAGCGTGCTTCTGAGGGTGACGCGTCATCTAGAAGCAGCAGCTCAACGGAACATCATTATTTTGCTCTATGAGTTAAGGGGGCAAAGTGAACAGTAGCCTATTATGGCTGGATTACGAACAGAACAATTAAACGCAAAACTGTAAGACCAGGGCCTATTCAAAATAAAATGTTTCTTTAAAACATGCTCTGAAGTATCATTAAGAAAAGAATGCAGGAACCGAATATCAGTGTCGGTAGAATGTGTGTCAATTGATTTTAATTGCTATTAAAATCAATCGACACATATTCTACCCCCCTTTGATACGATTTCCCTGTAAATGAGTTTTTGTGGAGACCTCAGTGGAGCTTTACAGTAATGAGGTTATTGCTGAACAATAACTGCGTGGCGATTTGTTTCCTTTACCGCCGTCATGGCCTACAACTTTATAATCTTAGAATATGGGAGAGAAATTATCGGTAAAAAAAGGAACAAAAAGCTTTTCCTTCAAGTGGAGAAGCTCCTTGGCACGAGGCTTCTGAGTTCACACCTCACACCTGTTACGTACAAGAAGGCCTCACGGAGACAAGTGGCTGCCTTTCTATTGGGTGGAGCACCGAGCAGTCTCTTAACGAGTTGCACCCATTCACGGGGTCTTGCTTAAAGACAAAGACCGATGAGTCAATGGCCACAAAGGATGCACGGTTGTTCGCACTTGGTATTGAGCGAACGCATCTGCTGCGAGACAGATTTTTTTCATTGGCACCTTGCAGACACACGACCTAAGACGGTACAGCTAATGCTCTGGACCGGGGTCTGGGGAAACTGCTGGGCTGATTGACAAGGTGTCTCAAGACACTTGATCCTTATAATACAACAACAGCAAATATAAAAAGGGAATACCAGATATTGTGTGAGTCTATGAGGTTAGTTAGAGGAAGTGTGACACATTTAACATGTGTCTGTCCTCCCAGTGCAACCATTGAGGGCTGCATGATGGAACACTGGTTAACACTGTCATCACAGCGCAAGTAGGACATGGGTTTGAATCCTGGCCTAAGTCTTCCTGCATGTTTGCCCTGTGTTCACATGGGTCTCTACTGGGTTTCTAGTTTCTTCCAAGACATAGATTAGGCGACTAAGGAGATGCATTGCAGTTAGAATGCTTGTGTTCTCAGCCTAACTAGCCTGTATTAATAAAAGAAAATATACCGACATACACACATTCACTTGTACTTTCAATGACACTGTGTCTGTCTATGTTTGAAGCCACAAAACCACTCCCACCACCAAATAAAAATAAAATTGCAACAAATACACTTTCATATTTTTTTATTTATTTTTTTTTGTTTGTTTCAATAAAGGACAAAATGGGTGTGTGAACAGGGTAATCACAGAGACAGTGGTATCTCCAATAGTTCTTAAACACAGACCAGAAAAAAAGAGCAAGTCAATGTCAATGACCTTAGGTCATCATTTAAAAAAAAAAAAAAACGATAAACCAAAAAAAAGGTAAATCAAAATTTAAAAAATACAACAAAAAGATCAATTTATGTGCCGCTGTTTTTAACAGCGCACAGAAGTAATAATAAATAGTGACTCCCATTGAAAAAGCTAAAGTTCAAGTTCAGTTTTACAACAAACAGCTTTCAATACAGGATTAGAAAAGGCTGATAACAAAATATTCCGCATTGCCATTTACAAAAAAGTATCAACTCAAGCGGCCTGTTCCGTTGTTTCGGTTTCATTTTATTTATTCATTTTTTAAATATGCCTTGCATATGAAATTCTTTCCCAATCTAAATATAAAGCACCATTTAGTATTTGGCAATGAAAAAAAAACTGCAAAACCTTTTTTTTTTCTTCTTATTTTAAATGTTATTTATTTGTGTATTTAGGTATTCATTTATGAACTGTCTGATTTACTGCATATGACAATAGTTTTTTTTTTTCTTTTTTTTTTTCAGATGCTGGAATGTAGTCAGACGAGAGCAGAGCAGGAACAGAACAGAAGACCATGAAAGAACCCAACGTCAGCTTTTATTACCAGGAACAGAGTGGCGGCAGAAGAGGAATAAAAAAGATATGTACAACCATCTGTTTTTTTTTTTGTCGTTTCGCTATTGTGGACATTCTGAATGGACAGCCTGATGTGACCATTACATGGCCTCTTATCTATACAATGCCACATAATATCATTTTTTTTGTTTCATTTTCATTTTTTAAAACATACAAATAATTCGCACTATATTATCCTGCCAAATTAAAAAAATATACTGTGGCAGCTTGTTTTTTGTCATTTTATTATTTTTTTTTATCCACTACCGAAGAAGGTACGCCGATACCTTGAAGAGAACAAGCAACAGTTAAAAATACAAGCTTCAATATAAATACTATAGTGCCTACGCTAGGTGAACATTTAATTCAAATACCATTCTAGAAATACAGAAAGAAAAGAGGACCATAGATGTGTTTTAGCATAGGAATTGACAAGAGTGTGCATTTTCCTATATTTAAGATCTCTCTATATATTTATATATAATCTTAAAACCTTTCCCCGATGCAAGTTTGCAAGTTTTGTTCAACCTGAAGAGCTGTGAAAAGCCAAGGCAAAATAAAACAAAATACAAAATAAAAACGAACCAAATTCACCAAAAATAAACAGAGAGGGGCAAAACAATTGTACAATTTTCTAAAAAGAAAGAAGCATTTTGAAAAAAAAAGTCATATTAACACGTAATTCCAAAAATTGAACAAATAAAAATAAATTCTTGCTGACTTTCCAGCAAGTTTGGATCATTCATTCACTAAAAACAGAAAAAGCCCAGTCACTGTACTGCGAACCCACGGCACATACTTCATGGCCTTCTGGGAAAAAAATGGCTGGCGACAGGTTCTCCTTTTTACTCAATTCTACACTACGCAAGAATGACACCACATTGAGCTGTTATTGTTATAGCAAGTTTTCCCTTGAGTGTAAATACCTGTAAACAGGGAAAATTGATCAGTGCAGTTAATTGTCCTATAAACGAGCAGTTTCTATTTTATACTCAACCACTGTACCTCTGATTAGAGAGGCAGATACAGGCTACCAGGAAGAGTGTCACAAGTGCTATTCTGAACATCAACCAGGGCTGACGCAATGAGAGAGGAGTCTTCGTTCATTTCAACACAAACAACACGCCATGTATGAAAAGTGAAACAAAATAAAAAAATTTGGAAAAGCAAAAAAGTTTTAAGGAGCACAAGCATACTCACTGAAATTTCAGAGCAAAATGTATTTCATTAGGGAAATTTTGTTGGCCATTCATATAATAATCACTGAGAGAAGACTCAGTTATGATTTAGAAATGCAATGCTTGTAAGTAATGGTCCAGAGATGATCAGGCAGTCATCTGCCCTTCATGTCTGGCGTTTGGCGGTTCCGAATTTATCATAACTTTATCAGAAATGAAACGCCCTCAGATTTTAATGAATACTGCCGGGCCATTCTCCAAACCACCGAGCAGCCACATCATACTTTTGTGCCACTTAAATGAACTGCAAAACCTTTATTAAAACTAACCAAGTAAAAGTCGTAAGAGCTTAAGATTTGTAAGAGCTTAGGTAAATCAAAATCACAGTACCATTCAGTATGGTACCTCAAAATCAAAATATAAACAAAGTTCAAAACCCCCACACAATACAGCATGTACCATACCAGTTAATGATAGTGGTAATTTAAAGAATATACACATTATAGGTAGCTATATGATGATTAACTACACATTTTGTATGCTTATTTTTCACTGTTCTTTTCTCATAAGTCACAGTTGACTCTAGCAGTCAGGTACTTGATGCAAGAACCTTATTTTAGGATCCAGTGGACCCCTTTCCAGTATAGCAGAGATTCCAAGCTTATAGCAAACAAAGGGATTTACCAATGCAGTTTCAACAAGATATCCAAGGCACTCTTTTTTTGTTTTAGCAAATGATAGTACTAATTCAAATGTTATGACTTTTCTTCTTCTTTTGTTTAGAACGCGAAGACTGTCACTGTTTTCCATGTCGCAAATAGTCCAATTGATAAAATTATTCCAAAGTGGACAAAAATCTTTTATAAAGACTAGTTTAAGTGCGATTTCCAGCCTGACTGAAGGGTTAAGCTACAGACTGTTTACCTCCATGTTACAACACAAAGCTGTGCATGATATGCGTGGCATGATGTGTTAGCATGGTCTGCGCTCGCTCGCTCTCTGTGTTTTTAAAAAATAGAAAATAACAAGAAAACAGCAACACATTACTCAACAACTCACCAATCAAAGACAATTTCTTTTTTAAAAAGTAGGCAAAATATACCGAACATGCTTTCTAAAATTTAGAAAATAAAAAAAGGAAAGAAAAGTACACAACATGTAAATTATTGCACAAGAGAAAGGCTCGAAGTTTTGCGTCAATGCAATAGTATTGCCCCAATACAGATCATGCATTCAACGGTAAAATGGAGACAGGGGGAGGAATGGGCGAGGATAGGGGTGTGCTGGTATCAAGCACATTTTATCATCCTCCACTGGGCTAACAATATAGGGAGGTGAAAGAGCAGGACTTCCATGGGGATAACTGTTGATGAGTGGGGTTGGGGTCGATTCAAAGCTCCTCCTACTCGGTTTTAATATCATTGCTCAACACACGGTCGCTGTGCCACTTTTTCATGTGTTTCTCCAGGGTGCTGTACACGCTAAAAGGCATCTGGCAGATTTCGCACTTGTAAACGTCCTTGCCCATCTGACCATGCGTCTTCATGTGGCGGGTGAGCTTGCTGCTCTGGGCGCAGGCGTAGTTACACAGCTCACACTTGTAGGGCCGCTCGCCCGTGTGGCTGCGCCGGTGGACTGTCAGGTTGCTGCAGTTCTTGAAAACCTTGCCGCAGAACTCGCAGGTGTCGCTGCGCCGGCCGTCCTTGGAGCTGGGCCGTCCACCTAGGTGGGGCGTGCTGCCCCCGCTCCCGGTCCCACTGCGCCCCGACACCCCCCCATCAAGTTCCCCGGGAGGGGTGGAGAAGCGCAGGCTCCCATTTTCGGAGGAGTGCTCAGAGGACGAGGCAAAAGGTGATTGTCTGGAGTCTCCGAAGTTCAGGAAGGGGTCCTTGAGCTGGCGTGACGCGGCGTAGCCCGCCAGCCACTGGGAGTAGACGTTGTCCGAGTTGGGGATGGTTGGGGTGGGGAGGTCGAAGTCCTTCTCGGTTTTGATGCGCTTGGAGAAGGGGCTGAGCGAGCTGGGACTACCCAGTAGGAGCTTTTTGGACAGGCCCACGGAGGCCGACTCGCTGGGGGACGAGCCGCGCCCGTTTACGGCCGAGCCCTCGTCGGCGCGGTCCGAGCGCGAGTCGTCATCGTTGCACATGTCCCGCGACGACCGCTCCCTCTCGACCATCAGGGCGCCCCTCTTGTGCTGGGCAAAGGCCTCGCTGTAGTGCTGCATGCTGGCGGCCAAGGACACGCCCTGAAGGCCCTCGGGAAGAGAGCGAGGCACCCCATCCTCCATCCCAACCAAATGCCCCCCTCCATTGTTCTCGTGGTGCCGAGCTGCTTCCAAACTCAAGCTGAATCGATAGTCGTTCCTTCCCCCCTCGCTCTCCATCTCCTCCTCTTCTCCTTCCTCCTCCTCCTCTTCTTCCTCCTCCTCCTCTTCCTCCTCCTCCTCCTCTTCTTCCTCCTCCTCTTCCTCCTCGCCGTTCTCGCAGTTGTTCTCGCTCTTGAACTTAGCCACCACTGACTTGAGGGCATTGGTGGCACTGTTGCCCAGCAGGTCGCTGGTACCCGGTTCAGGAGAGCTAGCGGTGGATAGGCCGTCTTCAGAGCGGACTGTGGCGGGTGACGACTTGTGCAAGTGGGTCTTCATGTGCCTCTTGAGCTTGCTGGCCTGGGTGCAGGCGTGGTCGCACAAGTGGCACTTGTAGGGCTTCTCGCCCGTGTGGCTCCGCCGGTGGACAATCAGGTTGCTCTGGAACTTAAAGGACTTCCCGCAAAACTCACAAGACTTGCTCTTTAGGGGCAAGGCTGCTTGCTGCTGTTGCTTGTTGGGTGTGGACTGGGAGCCGGCAGAAGGGGATTGGTTGGTGGGCAGAGGAGGCGTGGCCAGAAAGGACGGCTTGCCCCCCGGCTGGAATGGTTGCAGCAGCCGTTGCATAGGGCCTGGCCGGCCGGGCGAGAGGGGTGGTGAGGCGGCCCCAGATGGGTTTCCGGCAAGCTCCCGCAGTCTCCGCGAAAAGTCCATGGCCGGTGGAGGGTCGAGGGGGAGAGGGTTGAGGCGCAGCACCCTGTCGAAGGCACTCGGGTGGTGGTGGGAGGTCAGCGCCAAGTCCTCTGGGCTCAGGTGGTGCCGGGGCGGCGGGCTGAAGAGGGGAGGGGTCGGAGGGTAGCGGGCGCTCCCGTCACGGCCAGACGCCGAGCCCGGGATTCGGAGGAGGTTGAAGGGGCTGCCGTCGGGCAGGTGGAGCCCGTGGAGAGGTGGAGGTTGCGAGGCGCAGTCGGCACCCAGTCCGGGAGGGACAGCCACGCGAGGAGTGAGGGGGCTCCCGTGCTCACTCTCCAGGTAGATGCGGAATCCGTGCGTGTTCTGGGCGTGTTGGAGCAGGAACCAGGCGGTGCCAAACGGCTGTTTGCAGGTGGTGCAGGTGTAGCTGCTGGGCTCATCTTTACCTGAGACAGACAGAGAGAAGAGCGAGAAAAACATTAGCAAACTCTCAGCATCCTGTTCCCCTCATTCCATTTGTTGCCTTCACTATCCATGCTCAAACTTCTGTTCCACAGAGAAGCACAAATTAGCAATTTAAGGGTGAAATTAAGCTGCTGTGCTCATCTTTACTCGAGACAGACTGGATGTAGGAAAATCCCATCAAATCAAAAACTACTAACATCGTACAACTTATCCTGACTATCTGTGTGTTTAAATCAGTCGTTAATGCTGGGAGCCACAGAGTTCAGTTGCTGGGTCCAGGGCCTAACAATACTCAAATTTAAAGAGTATTTCCCCTTCACAATTGATGAGATCTAACTGGAATTAAAATTTAGGAGTACATCAAGTAGATGCAATGCATGTGCACTCAGAGAAGACAAAAGGTATTTCAGAACCCTTGGATCTTTATGAACAGTCAGAAACTTGGTCATCATACAGGTGGGCATGTGGGTGATGAATGTATGAATTGCATTGCAGTACCAGGGGAATGCGCACGGTAAACCCGCACAGACCCCGGGATTTAAACGGCACACTGTGCAGTGGTGCAGCGCACAAGGTTGGGGATGCAACAGAACAGGGGTAAGGGTGCAGCTCTTTTCTCCTCCACAGTCTTGAGGCCCATCTCTCCCAGACTGGAGCAATTTGGATCCCCCGGCCACCCGCAATGTATTTTTACTGCCCAGTGGTGGCCAGCAGACCCGTGAAACAGGAATCACAGATCACAAACACAGGCCAGAAAACCGCCACAAGGCCCGAAGGAGTGGAGTGTTTACAAAAGTCTCACGAGAAGCAACTGCATTTGATACTGGCTGTGACCAGTTATTCCAGGATGTGACATTTCCATCAAAAAGAAAACCTTAAAAACACTGATACCAATATAACAAAGCCTCTTATCGGTATAGAATATCATATCTATTTGACACTATGACTGAACAAGGACTTACAAGCGCAAAATCATATTAATGCTGTATGTCCTTGCGCACACATGCAGGTATATAAAACACGCATATATACACAAACATACATACATCTATCCACCGTAGCCTTAGTGAGCTGCATTTAAAATGATAATTGACTTTGAATGGGAGTTGCATGCTAGCCTCCAATTAGCTTCACAAAGCGTCCTCAATCTCATTAAATGCGGCCGGCTGCTATCCGCCCGCTCGATTACGACATTATATGACAAACAGTCCGAACGGACGAAAGATGGTCCTCGGCAGGCGTTAGCGGCAAACTGAGCAGCTCCCTGGGCCCAGTAACTCTCCGTAAACAGAGCGGGGCTCACCCCCAAACACATGCCAGGTACACTCTCCCTGCTGGAGCAACTTTGACGGGCTCCTCGCCACCCTCCTCTCTTTCCGGAGCATTCCAGCTACTGTCCAGGAATTACGGGCTCGGATCAGTCGGGATGGCTTTAGACACCAATTAAACGGTCCCACAGTAAAGTGATGCAATATGAATGGATTGGTTTGAAAGCACTGTGAAAGAGAGCACTTATTTTCATAAAGTTCCTCATATTAAATTGAAGTCACCATAAATAATTGCACTCAAAGATGCAGAGGCAAAGCATCATGGGAAAAGACACATGAAACCTTTCCTAAATAAAGCACTCAGCAATTACAGCTGAAATATTGGCCTAATGCTGTGAAAAAAAGAAAATAAATATCATAAATAAATCTGGTCTTAATCAAATTATTCAACTGACCATTGAGCTGGACCTGTGCCCTGCATTTAAAATAAATGGGCCCAATAAAATTAATCCCAATAGCCAATGATTCAATAGCCATTTGCGCTTTTCAGCCTTGGTCATTTTTTTTCTCAGGCAGCGCGACATAGCTGTAAACAGGGAAATCAATGCAAAAGGCCGTCTGACGGGCACAGTTGCGGTAATTATGCCAGTTTAAAGCCCAAAATAAAATGCATTTTCTGCTAAGTGCCGTAAACTGCATTACCTCGACAGGTAAACAGAATGAGAGTCACTGCAGTCGAGCGGACCTCGCAGATTTATCGGAATCAGAGGTTGGTAAGAGGCGGCTCGCTCACAACGGCGAGGTGAGTGAAATGGATATTCATCATTGAGTAATGAAATGGTGGCCAGGAATCAACAAATTAGCAATGCTGCTGAAGAGGAGCTATGCATCAACGCCTTTCATTTCACCATGATTACAATTTCCTCTCAAAACAAAAGGTCAAGCAGTCATTTTTTCTTTTAAAATACAGTATGTGCACTTTCACACGCACGCGCGCGCGCACACACACACACACATACGCGCACACGCACACACACCCTTGAGGGGAAACTAGATTTCGAAACTGCAGGAAATATACATTTTTTTTTCTTTTCACAAAATGTAAAATATAAGATGCAAACACATACTAAAAGGAGGAGAAGGTATGCACCGAAGCCACAAGACCAAAAAGTGCAGGACACTCTGCATTGTGCAAACTCTCATCTCTTTCAAGGATTCTTGCTTAAGTGGAGTGGGATTTCTCAGAAACCTTCAACAGACAGCAAGGCTGGGAACAAGACAAGCTCTTCCTGACTAGGCCTGTAACTGAGGCGGGCTGGGATAGCTGGGGTTTTTCGAGATAATCCCATTTACGCAGACAAATGGAGAATGACATAGGGATGCCACTGAACGTACGGGGCTCACACATCGTAACGAAAACTTATTCTAGCAATTTAGCTTAAAATCGAAGCTCTATTGCTTCTCTGCTTAATGGGACAAACATACTGCCAATGAAGTCAGATCATTTGACCTCTTTTGAGATTTGTCAGTGGGATACAAAAATTTCCCCTGTCAGTCAAACTTAAACTAATGTTTCATACTTGAGAGAGAATGAAAAAAAATAGTCTTACAATACAGGTAATACTATGTGGCTAAAATGTTTTTGCAGAATACTGTATGTGGGAGAGATGAGCGTGAAATGAGTGTGCTGTGTGCTGCGTAACGCTCTTACACTATGGGCAACATATAATGAAACAAGCAAAGGAGATGAAGAAGAGAGGAACATAAATGAAATGTGGACCATTGAACACATGCAAAAGTGCTAGCACTTTCCTCACATTATAGCGGGTTTAGCAGTAGTATGGAGGATATGCAGCCATATTCAGTATCTAAAGAACAAAGGCAGCCAAATATTTTTGCAATGTCACTCTGCTCCAAAAAATAAAAAAAATAAAAAAAATGTTCTACGACTAAATTTCCTACTAACCAATTCCAAACATCTAGAGAGATCCACAAGAATTTTGACACTGACGTAAGTTTAAAGAAATTCCTGCATAGTTCATGCCATGTGACAGCTGACAGTCCACACTTTGACATAAGGGAATTTCAATCTTCGTGTGCATCACCAGGTTACAGGCCCATAGAACTGTATCACTTCCCAAATAAGTATGAACGTCTTAAGATATCATGAATGGCCTGGTTTGTTCAAGGACGAAAAAAAAAAGAGGGATAATTTAGGTTGCAGAAAACCTAAATACAAGATACAAAAACCCAACCCCGGAGAAACCCCAGGAGCTCTGTTTCGGAGCGGAATCTGATGTTGCTAAACTGAGGTGGGAAGCGATTATGGCGAGTGATACTGGAGTCATGGAAGCGTGGAATCATGTGGCATTCTGGGATACACCTCCACAGCTCTTGAAATCGCCCTCCATTGCTGATGTGATAGTTTGGCTGAAGCCTCAATGCAAAGCCAACCAGCTTAAGTGTGGCGGCAAAAATCACAGAACCATTTTATTCCTTTCTTTCCATACCAGGGGATGGGGAGAGTGTTGGGGGGGGGATAAGCGCTCGGGGGGAGGGGGGTTCTTGCTGGAAAAGGCCATCATTGGTTGGTAAATTATGGATCATTACAATCTACAAAATTACAGTTAATTGCTGCCACCTGCATGGGGTTTGACCCGAGATGTATTTTTCCCCGATTATTATTCAAAGGACGGTTGCCGATTTCCCTCATTCCAACAGTTCTATGAAATTTATTTGCAGGAATGAACAACAATTTAGTATGTTTATTTAAAATAAAACCTAAATGTAAAATTACAGACACGTTGAGTAGAATTAAACTAGACTCAGAAATGCCTTCAAGGAGTTACATGTAAATATACCAATGCATATGTAAGAGTGTATAATGCACTGAACTGTCCGCGTGGACATTCATTAATAATGTAACATCCTCCATTTTTCTCTTTTTTAATCCTGTAGCTAAAATCTTTAAAATTAAGATGATGAACCATGTATGGAGTGCAGGCTTAGTGCCAGAAACATCTCCGCACTACAGTCCTCTTTCAAGGACTGAGGACAAGACAGTTTCCTGTCTTGAGGGGGGGGGGCATTTGCACAAGTATGAAAAGATCTTTTCACACTGGAGACATTTTTGAGGTGAATGAAAGCAGTGCGACACAGTGCACCGTGAAGGTGGCATTTTTCATCAGGCACTGCCGAAGACAGCTCTGAAGGACAGGTCACCACAACACTACACTTAACCGGGGGGCCAGTTCATTTGATTAGACACGGCGAGGCTTTCTCCAATATGTAATCATCTTTTTCAGATGACATTTTGAATATCCGGCTCGGCGAATAATTGTGGCAATAATTGATAGCTTGGCACGCGCTAAGGGGTTATTGATTGGCACCCTCCCTGCCGAAAAAAATTCTCGCCATTCACGCGCCGCGGCAGAAATGCATAAATCTGGATTTTGCTGACAAAATGCGACTGTGCCATGCGATTTAATGATCATATTTTAGGAGTCAGGCACAGTGGGGGAAGGGACAGACACCCCAGTCCTCTCCGTGGCTCCAGAAATATAAGAAAAGCTGTGATGGGGGCCCTGAAAGCTTCTTATTTCTCCATTTATAAAGCACCCCTCTCTAAAGGCTGAAATTCTTCTTCTGCTTTTTTGAAGAAAAAAAAAATCCAGATTCAGGAGAAAACTTGCAATATGGAATACAAATCAAATTCACAGCTGCTAAGTATTCATGACTGTGAACAGAAAAGAGAGAATTATAAAAGAGGACGCGTGAGACACAAAGAGAGATAGAGAGGGAGAAAGACGGGGAGAGTGAGAGAGAGAGAGAGAGAGAGAGAGAGAGAGAGAGAGAAACATGCCCTCTGTGTCGAACAATTCTCACGGTGACAGCCGGATCGCGGAGTTAGCAACGATAACGCGCGGTTTGACAGAACAAGCCTGTCAGGGAGCTGGGAAAAGCGGGTCTGGGCTAATTCGCGGAGTCGCATTTAATTATAAAGCCCTCCGACGCGCGGAGAACGCGGGTCAGCGGCGGCTGCAGAGCCACCAGCGGCAGTCGCTAGAGCCGTTTCCCAGCTGGCCGGATCCCGTCTGGCATGGCGGGCGCGTTTCTGTTGGCTCCAACAGGAAACTTCACACTGCGATGTTTTGGCACTCGCCGCGCTAGAAAGCAGAGCACCCATTCCACTCAACACCAACCCTGTTCACATCATCTCACAACGCCAGCCATTACACCCAAGTCCTCAGCCTGCACAATAATGAAAAGCCAAGCCCATACAGTATCGATGGGTTACTGGATAACATTAAAAAGATGATTTGTAAGGAAATCAGAGCCATCATTTTAACTTGTTCCAAAAAAAAAGGGATAAATAAATTTAAAAAACTGCTTCAGGTTTTTTAATGGACCTTATGGGAGCTAGTGTAGGTGGTCCACTTCGTTGCTCTATGTGACAGATAAATAATTGAATGTGAGAAGGAGTAATGTGGAGACAATTGCCGATTCGAGACACTAATCTGGGTGTCACTCAGAGGTGGTGTAAATAAAAAAAAAAAAACACTGAAATGTTGCTGCCTTGAGTCCTGCTAACAAAATATTAACATGCATTTTCTCCTTACCACTGAAACAACTGACTTATCTTCAAATTCATAGTTTTTATACAAATATCAGAATAATTGAATAAAATAATTTGAATGCTTGTGTAATAATTTGGGCAAAAAGATTTAGCGGGTGAACTGAGTTTGCATCTGTCCGGTCTGAGTGGTGAGATTTGGGGAGAGGCGGCGAATGAAATTTGAATGTGTTCAGAACGAGCCGTTAGATTTGGGGGTTGAAGTGAATTTGCAAGTGTTCGGTTTAAGCAGTAATGGGGGAGGTGGGGTGCTGGGGGACGATAATAATGCTGGTCTGGTATGAGCGTGTGATAACCCGAATCAGTTCAGACAGTGGACAAAGAGCCCTCCTGATTAAAACAACCAGGCAGCCGGGGCTTTGGAAATACAGATTGTTCCATTGTTTGGCCGGCTACACCACTCACCCCCCCACAAAAAAAACCTCCACCATGTCGCCTCCCCAGTTCACGTCCAGGAAACCTAGGGTACCGTCTCACTGGGCCGCGGCAGACAGTGGGGGGTGGGGAAGGTGTTGCCACCGACTCAAACCTTCCCCTGCGGCCACTGAGAGGATCCCGCCATTTCCCTTTCGCCCTTGACGATGCCGCTAAGATTCGGCTGCTTTCAGAGATATTAGTAATTGAAGTAATGGAGCGGCGCTGTAACAGGATTAGTGAACACGGATTGACAGTAAGGACGCTGTAACGTAATATCATATTGGAATTTTATCAGCAGGTCCTGCTTTTTAGCATGCATGCTACAGCGTTACTGAGTTCGATTTTTTATGATTTTGTTTTTGATCCCTGCATCTCTTCTTGTCCGCCAATTTGGACACAAGTAAATTAATCTGCCCATTACCGACCCCTCCTAACGCATCACGTGCGATGCCAGTCTAAATACAATCACTTTTTAAACCATTCACGTTAATTCCCTTATTACAGCTTAACTGTAGGCCTACTATCATTCTAGCGGTTATCGTTGCTTTTGCTAGATCAAACCTGGTTGCTATGACCACCACTGCTAACGTTATAGTGGCTACTACTGATAGGTACAGGGGCAAGATTAGTCATTAGCCATTTGCCGTTACCTTCCCCTGGTTGTACATCAGTCTTCTCCGATGGGCCTTTGCTAAAGTCAGAACTCAGGCACTTTCCTCTTTGTCCTATGGCTCAGATGGTTTTCTACAATGCTGGGCGACCGACCACAAACAAATGGCTTCTTTGACTAGCAACTGTTCTGGGACAATCCTCTTGGACGCGGAAAGTGTGGCAAAACGGGAGGCATCGTTGACGCTCAAACAGCATTCCGAGTGTCAGAACACCATAGAACACCATTTTGGGATAGCAAGACACCAGTTTTAACAGTTTGTCATATACCAGTGGCAAATCTGCCCCCATTATACAAACGCGGCAACAGAAAGATTAGGAGGAAGAGGTGACATATGATTGGTGGAAACTGTTCCATTCCGCTTACTACGGCTTGGCATTAGTGAAGAGAGATGTGTCAGTAATGAACTGGCACAGAGACAAAAGTCACACCGCTACTATTGCCCCCCTCATTCTCAATTCCCCAAACTCAATGGAGCGAAACCCACAAGGTTTTTTTTTTTTTTTTTTTTTAAATCAGGCTTTGCATTCTGAGCATACTAGAAAAGCAACTATTTTCGTCAAGGTCAAGCTGACTTGAGGGCACAGAGCATAGATGGTGAAACAAACTAACTAGGGATCTGTTCCATGCACTAAAATATTAGCTGATAGTAGTACAAGATAAAACCTGAAACAGGATTTTTGTACTTCAGCCCATGAGTTTGGAGAAATCCAGGTTTTAATCGAGTCAGTGCAGCTCTCCTGCAAACCCAATGATACGTGAAACTAGAGGTCCCCGGCTGAGATGTACAGTGACTCGGCCTCGTTGGCTTCAGATCTTTAAACTGAGAAATTGCGGGTGATAGACTGGATAGACGGTAGAAAAATGGATGTAGTTTGACTAAGTGAATAATAAAAAGAGAAATGATGAGTAATTAACTCAGTCTTTTCGCCGGTGTCCCCGCTAAGCAGGGTCAACTGCAGCCGTATGTGAGAGGAGGGAAAATCCGAGGGACTTCCACAGGAACGCCTCTTCACCATTATCCTTGTAATCCCTACAATATCCGCATCCTCTGAGCGGCAGAGGAAAAATGCAATTAGCGAACAGGAGATTTAGAAGCACCTGACTCTCCGTACTCTTTTCTTGTAGAGGAGAACGCTGCGCCCTTACGATTGGAGGAACGGAAAAGTAGCGCTCGCATTTGTCTAAATGGGCTGAAACTGAGTTATGAGTCGCTCACCTCGGCTACAGTTAAGAGAGTGCATGTTACTGCATAATGTCCAAAACATATCAATTTGACTTGTAATCGCATTCAATATAATATTCGATATAATGTACTATGGGATTGTTGGAGTTGAACACTGGGAAAAATCAAGTACAGAAATAGTTTTGCTGCATGCTGAACCCACAAATCACGCAGCAGTAATCTGCATTCCCCAACATCCATGTTTCTCAAATAAAAACATGCTATGCTAGCGCACTGCTACCTCGCCTGTGCTCTCCTTGACGTGACTATGACTTTAATCAGCAGTCTGGTGCTTCTGTGAATCCAACATCAGTAAAACTTGTCACAGAGGAGCCATGTGTAAAGGTTTTGAAGAGCCGGCACAAAATGCTGAAAGCCATATTTCTAATGGCTCCTCGTCCTCCAGTAGAAAAGTTCTGGACATGCAGCAATGACAGCTGTTCCCAAATCTCCACTCAAGTACGTCTGGCCGGATCCAGGTATTTGATGTGTTCCACCTTTAGCGCACCTGACGCTTCTCATCAAACCCTTGATTAAATGCATTAAGTGCGCTTAAGGGGCGCACATCAAATGCCTGGTTTCGGCGGGAAGCACTCAAGGTCATGAGCCACATCTTTATAGCGCCATTTCTCAAAGCACAGCCCCCAAATGCTGCGGACCGGTGCTTCACCTGGGAGTCGGATATAAAGGCAGCACCATCAGTGACATTAATTGTTCAGCGACTTATTTCAGGAGAACAGAAAACTAGAGTTAGATGAGGATTTTAGAGACACATTTGAGCTTCCCTGCTTTAAAGCACACCGGCCAAATCATTTCCCTTCTTCTGTTGCTCATCAAAAGAAGGTCTCTATTCTCACTGCAGTGTATTAATAATAGAAAACCATTTGTGGTATATTCTTCAGAGGAAATAGAATCAAATGAGTGGTAGGACGTAAATGAAAAAAATAAACAAACCCGTGGTTCGTACGGGAAAGACAGTGATTTCCCATCAGTTCAAAAAGACATTAAAAAAGTCAAGCATAATCTACTGCAATTTATTTCATAAGTCATGAATAGAAATGCATATACATGATGCTTTTGCCACACAGGAGGGAGACCTGCACTGTATGTGACATGCAGGCAAAAAAACCCCCCAAAAAACGACAAAGGGATGAATAACTTTAATCTTGTTTAAATTTTAGAGTGCTGAAATACAATTTATAAAAATATTAATTTAATTGCATTGTGCTGTTGAAAACCTCTCTCTTTTAAAAAAGTTGCCACATAATAGGTTTTCAACAGCTTTGATTTAGGTATTTTACATCATTGAGCAACAATAGCTGCATTTGGCGCTGTAAGAGTTAATGTAATTCCACCTTTCAGTGAAGAAATAGCCACACATGTGAGTAGTCAGTACATAACAATAACTTGACCAAATAGGCCAATTCAAAATGCAAACCCTGTTAAGACAAACTACTGTCTTGTTTTCAAGGACCCCACAAGCTGAGGGGTCACTTCTCCAGGTCCTCTGAGCAGTTTGTAAAGTTTCGGACCGGACAGAGAGGACATCCTTCTGTCTGCAGCAGGGGCCCTTCAGGGACCACAGAGGAAGGGTAGAATATGTGGGCCCTAATGGAGCCCATTGGAGAAGGGCCCATATGTTCTATCGTTAATGGGCCTGGATGACATTATTACTGCCGCTCCATGGGTTCCCGCTGAAAGACAGACTGGGGGAAAAAAAAAAACACATTTCCGTCGCGCTGTGTGCGACGAGGGTCCGCTAAACTGGCTTTATTGCTGTAATGAAGTGTCCCGAGGACTGCGCTAAAACGACTCCACTGCAGCCGATCTCCGCCAGTCCTAAACCTTACTTCCAGCTTCCTGATTTGGGATACCAAAGCACCACAGGTGGCATATCTCCGCCCTTATAAAAAGAGAGCTGGTTCTAAAAGTGCTACACAATTTTAAGGACTTTATAAATAACTTGTCATACTTTAAGAGCTGTAGTACACGAAAGAGAGGTGTAAGAATTAAATCACAAAAGCAGATTCTACCACAACTTAAAACATAACAGTTGTACAAGTTAAAATATTCGTTATTTCATCGTTGAGTGCAGTAAGCTTCATGGGCAAGGTAATGAGTGGGCGCACAAGGGGGCTTGTGCATGTGTTCATACCTGAGTCTGTGTGAGCGTGTGTGTGTGTGTGTGTGTGGACGTTGGCCTGCGCATGTGCGTGTTTATTGGAGGAGGGCTACCCTGAATTCACCACTGGCGCGTAAAGTGTTGACAACGGTTAGTTAAGTGATTTATCAAAAACACTCATCTGGTGATTAATAAGAGCGGGATGTGACCCGGGGGACCCCAATGAGAAATTTTAATTATTGCTTTTGTTAATTGTTGCCACAGAGGAGGCGCTGTGATGGTCCCACAGGTCTGTTTGTGTGTCCTTCAAAGGTCAGGAGAATCAGTGGAATTCGCCAGGCTTTTATCTGGAGAAAATGCCAGGATCATTCCCACACAAAGCATGCAGAACAGCCATGGGAAATGACCACAGATGCCTGCCATGTCATTTACAACAGCAATACATCACCATTTCAAGGGATACAAGCATGATGGAGATGCAGTCTATGCCCCAGAGGCATCCTGGGAGAAAAAAAAAAAATCTGAGTTTACATATCTGTGAGTTTACATCACTCATATGAGCATCCAGATTGGTGTTTTCTTCATAGGTTTATCAAGGAGTGAGAAGCCTCTGAGGGTGTTATCACAGTGTCTGAAGCTCAGCTGTAAAGTAATGGCAGCCCATCTCTTTCCCCTCCGCAGTCTCGAGGTGAAGTTTATGACATGTCTTCCAAAGATTTGATATAAAGAGAGCTAAACCATAAGCAGAGAGCGCACAGCACCCAAACCCTACGATCGGGTTTAGCCTCAAAATTAGAAGCATTAGTTCAAAATTTGAAGAAAACAATAAGGACCAACACAGAGGACCATAATCCAGCTCCAAAATAAAGGAGAACAGAGAACTAAAACAAAGAACCATAAAGACAGAAGGCTTATCGGGCCTAGTGCATTCGAATTTCACTTCTATTTTTGTATGTAAAACAGCTTTTAATGCAAATTCCATCACAGGAATAGCATCCGCAGATGCGTGAGACTGTTGTGCTCGTAATATCTCAAGACGACACGTGCGCACATGTAATGTATACACATACGCGCAAGAAGCGCACACACACGCGCGCACACACTCATGCCACACAAACATATACACACAAAGTGAGATCAGCAGAGATAAGCCGGGGAACACAGCACTGCCTGCACCTTGTGACAGGTCAATGGTCAATCAGCAACAAAGCACATTCTCAGAGCAGACGGCAAGGCGGAGGGGAGGAGGGGCGGGGGGGGAGAAAGGAGGATGAAGAGAGAGAGGAGAGAGGAGAAAGCACAGGAGGGAAGACTTGCAAGGGCTTGTAGGACGGAGGAGCCAGAACACAGCAAAGCTCTGGGGGTCAATCATCAGCTACAAAGCCCTGTTTGGTAACTGACACTCCTCACAAGCAAAACCTTCCAAAAGCCTTCTGCGCCGCCCCTTGTGCCTCGATGGAGGTGCGGATGGGGGCATGAGGGCAAGAGCTCACCCCCGTGTGCCGTCTCTTCTCGGACCTCGGTCCTTATCTCTCCATCTGAGGCACACACAGGTGCTGCTTGTTTTCCCTCTGTGGTGCTTCGCCTCGGCCGGCTCAGGAAAGATAAACATTTCCCAGAGCCTTTACGCCCTGAGACTGGGCTGCCTGAGCCACTGTAGGCGAGTGTGCGTTTGTGCGTTTGTGCCCGTGTGGTGGTTGGTGAGGGTGGGGCGTTTAGACACATGTAAAGGATACGGCTTCTTCTGAAAGAAAGTGGAGAAGCTTTATCAGGAAGGCCAGGGGAGGCCGGCACAGCCTTTCTAAATAACCAGAGCAGAGGTTGAGAATCCTGGTCCAGAAGGTGTAAATCTCTCCCGGAGTTTTGCTCCAGTCGCCTGGATGTGTCATTTAGCACAATTCTGCAACCAGCACATGGAGGGAATGAGTATGATCAGTTTTGGAACAAAAACACGGCAGGACTTTTTGACCCCTGGATTTTCAACAGCAAACAAGTAAAGGAGTGCAGGGAGTGAGAGAGAGAGAGAGAGTGAGATGGAGGGAGAAGGAAGCAGAGAAAAGAGAGAGTGAGGGGAAGGAAATAGCAAGAGAGTAACAAAGAAAGACAAATGGCGCAACAGTAAGAGGGAAAGGAGATAAAGGGAGAGAAATGCACAGGGAAAGAGAGGGATGGTGGACTCACAGGATCTCACATACAGAGGGGAAACAGGGCTGTGGAGTGGGAGACAAGGCTGGACCGACTGACAGCTGGCTTGTGCACCGAGGCCACTGCCTCTGCCAGAACATCTCCCAGTGTGACTGCCTACTCCCTCTGCCAGAACATCTCCCAGTGTGACTGCCTATCCCCTCTGCCAGAACATCTCCCAGTGTGACTGCCTACTCCCTCTGCCAGAACATCTCCAAATGTGACTGCCTACCCCCTCTGCCAGAACATCTCCCAATGTGACTGCCTACCCCCTCTGCCAGAACATCTCCAAATGTGACTGCCTACCCCCTCTGCCAGAACATCTCCAAATGTGACTGCCTACCCCCTCTGCCAGAACATCTCCCAATGTGACTGCCTACCCCCTCTGCTAGAACATCTCCCAATGTGACTGCCTACCCCCTCAGCCAGAACATCTCCCAATGTGACTGCCTACCCCCTCTGCTAGAACATCTCCAAATGTGACTGCCTACCCCCTCTGCCAGAACATCTCCCAATATGACTGCCTACCCCCTCTGCCAGAACATCTCCCAATGTGACTGCCTACCCCCTCAGCCAGAACATCTCCCAATGTGACTGCCTACCCCCTCTGCTAGAACATCTCCCAATGTGACTGCCTACCCCCTCTGCTAGAACATCTCCAAATGTGACTGCCTACCCCCTCTGCCAGAACATCTCCCAATGTGACTGCCTACTCTCTCTGCCAGAACATCTCCCAGTGTGACTGCCTACCCCCTCTGTCAGAACATCTCCCCGTGTGACTTCCTACCCCCTCTGCCAGAACATCTCCCAGTGTGACTTCCTACCCCCTCTGCCAGAACATCTCCCAGTGTGACTGCCTACCCCCTCTGCCAGAACATCTCCCAATGTGACTGCCTACCCCCTCAGCCAGAACATCTCCCAGTGTGACTTCCTACCCCCTCTGCCAGAACATCTCCCAATGTGACTGCCTACCCCCTCTGCTAGAACATCTCCAAATGTGACTGCCTACCCCCTCTGCCAGAACATCTCCCAATGTGACTGCCTACTCCCTCTGCCAGAACATCTCCCAATGTGAATGCCTACCCCCTCTGTCAGAACATCTCCCAGTGTGACTTCCTACCCCCTCTGCCAGAACATCTACCAGTGTGACTGCCTACCCCCTCAGCCAGAACATCTCCCAATGTGACTGCCTACCCCCTCAGCCAGAACATCTCCCAATGTGACTGCCTACCCCCTCAGCCAGAACATCTCCCAATGTGACTGCCTACCCCCTCAGCCAGAACATCTCCCAATGTGACTGCCTACCTCCTCAGCCAGAACATCTCCCAGTGTGACTCCCCACTCAGTCTGCCAGAACATCTCCCAATGTGACTGCCTACCCCCTCAGCCAGAACATCTCCCAATGTGACTGCCTACCCCCTCAGCCAGAACATCTCCCAATGTGACTGCCTACCCCCTCTGTCAGAACATCTCCCAATGTGACTGCCCACTCAGTCTGCCAGAACATCTCCCAATGTGACTGCCTACCCCCTCAGCCAGAACATCTCCCAATGTGACTGCCTACCCCCTCAGCCAGAACATCTCCCAGTGTGACTCCCCACTCAGTCTCCCAGAACATCTCCCAATGTGACTGCCTACCCCCTCAGCCAGAACATCTCCCAATGTGACTGCCTATTCTCTCTGCCAGAACATCTCCCAATGTGACTGCCTACCCCCTCTGTCAGAACATCTCCCAGTGTGACTTCCTACCCCCTCTGCCAGAACATCTACCAGTGTGACTGCCTACCCCCTCTGTCAGAACATCTCCCAGTGTGACTGCCTACCCCCTCTGTCAGAACATCTCCCAGTGTGACTTCCTACCCCCCCAGCCAGAACATCTCCCAGTGTGACTGCCTACCCCCTCTGCCAGAACATCTCCCAATGTGACTGCCTACTCCCTCTGCCAGAACATCTCCCAGTGTGACTGCCTACTCCCTCTGCCAGAACATCTCCCAGTGTGACTGCCTACTCCCTCTGCCAGAACATCTCCCAGTGTGACTGCCTACCCCCTCTGCCAGAACATCTCCCAGTGTGACTGCCTACTCCCTCTGCCAGAACATCTCCCAGTGTGACTGCCTACTCCCTCTGCCAGAACATCTCCCAGTGTGACTGCCTACTCCCTCTGCCAGAACATCTCCCAGTGTGACTGCCTACTCCCTCTGCCAGAACATCTCCCAATGTGCCTGCCTATCCCCTCTGCGAAAACATGTCCAATTATAACTGCCTACTTCCTCTGCCAGAAGATCTCCAATGGTAACTGCCAACTCCTGCCGGAGCATCTCACACTGTAACTGCCTACCTCCTCTGCCACAACATCTCTCTCCCTGCTCTTCTCTCTATCCGCCTCTTTTTTTCACCCCCTTTCTTGATATTTCTTCCATGATCTCTCCCTTTCACATTACCCCACTCTCTCTATATTTTTTCTCTGTGACTCTCCAAGCTACGGACTGTAACTGACGGACACACACCAGCCCAGGGAGGAGGGAGTCAGCCATGGGTGCTCGCTCACTGCTCCTCTAGGCTACACACAGAAGAGGAGGCTGTTAATCGCAAATTGAGACTCTAATGCGGAAGAAATGAAGCATCTTTCAATACAATTTTATTTGAAATACGCCCACTCCAATAAATTGAATGAAGCATCACAGGAAAAAAGAAATAAAAATAAATAAATAAATAAATAAAACAGTACGGCACTATCGCTGTATAAATGCGAAAATCCCTGATGTTACTTTCTGCGGAGCCAATGCACTAATAGGCACCCTCAGCTCTAATTACGTTGATTACGTATGTCAGGAGACATGCAAGTGTTTCATACGTTGTTCAAAGATACTAAAGCAGCAGCAAAGCTTGTGGCTGCCTTGGGCCCAGAGAGGTGTAGCTTAATGGAAGTTCATATTAGCCAGGCTTTCTTTGCGTGAGCTGGCTCAACAAACCCTAAACTCCCTGTCACTGATACCATAGGTTACCATGGCAGGTTCAAAGAGAGCCACCCGTTGTGACATTGAAAATCCTAGTTAAAGCTGAGACTTGCCGTCAGGGGAGGCAGTGACTTCATCCTTTATCGTTAGATTATGTCAACATGTTTCCTCGTACTATGCCTGACTGACAATCAATCAATTTGTACTGTACTTTTTGTTACCGAACAATTAAGACAGAGCCTATATGCAACCTGTAATGAAAAAAAGGTGATAATAAATATTAATTTACATATACGCTTTGATTCGAGACTGCAACAATGGAAATCTTAAAAAAAAAAACTCACCTCTCTCGGTGATTCTGTGTATCGTTTTATCCTTTTCGGATTATGAAAGACCGAAAATAAACTACCTCTTTTTTTTATGGCATTTAAAAGTAGGTATTCAAGGGGGGAACCATTATAGTTAACTGTCCGAGCATACATGTCAAAAATGGCATAAGAAAGGTTTTAATATTTGTGAATGGCATTGTGTTAGCTTCCTCTAAGCAAACATGAGCAAATTTGGTGCCCTGTAAGCATCTCAAGTTCTGAGTGATAATGCCATGGAAACTGAAATTGGCCCCTCACTCTGCCGATTAGTCGTAGTAAATTAGTTAATCAATCCTCTGACTGCTAATCAACTCAAGCAATAGGGAGTCATCGTCTGTCTAACGGTGAGGATTCTGCCTCACCTTACTGACCTCCGACGGCGCGTCACTGAGCTATAGACTCAACGCACCTTGCTAACCCACTAATCTTGCTTTGTAAAATATTCCTCAGGTCACTAAAATTAACAAACACACCACATTGAAGGTCCACGAACACCCAGGGCTCTTTGTTTGTGCCCATGCTAAACCTGCTGATCTAGCTAAAAATATGCAAGCCGAAATTCATCTCCATCTGCGGACTTCTCTCTTTTATAAGCCATTTAAGTGCGCTCATTACATCCAGACTTCTTGGCTAGGGAGAGTCTATTGATCTTGGCATGTTTTTGCAGAGACCATTGGTGAGGGTGGGGGCGTGGAGCCTTGATATCGTTTTTGATATTGTTTGGTTGCATTAATCCTAACCAGAGAATGCACCCCTGTGGAGCCCTGGGCATTTCAGATCCCGCAGATTGGGTGAAGCCCTCCTCTGAGATAAATGCATCCGCAAAAAGAACTTCCTCAAGTTTGCGAGCGCACGCTGTCAATTGTCCAGAGAGTGCTAATGCTAGCAACACATGTTCCCACTTAGGCATATTTTGGCAGTTGCGTAAATCCTCAAAAATGACACCCTTTACCCACAGCCGCAGCGAGCAGAGGGATTCACTGAGCCTGAATCGCCACACGCAGGGGCAATCTGGAACAGGCTGCACTATTTCGCAATGCTGATAAAATGCAGACGCCTCTTCGAATGCTGATTTGCGATTGAGATGTATGCATGACTCAAAATGGCCACCATACATTGACCGGGGTTGGTGATAAACATTGGTAGTGGCTGAGGGGTCGCCTACCGTGAGCTACCTGCACATTTACTGAGTAAGTGACCGAAAAACGAATGCGAATTTGAACGTATATGTACACACGGGCTCATATACACGAACACAGACACACACACACTCACGCGCATTCACGCAACACCTAAACATCTGAACATCACGCGCAACCCGACTGGCCTCCGGGTCTTCCATCAAGAAGAGATGACAAAAAAAGAGGCTGCATGAATAATGCAGGGTGAAAAAGAGAGAGAGAACAGCCATATGCAGGGAGGGGAAAGAGGGAGGGACAGAATGAAAGAAAGGAGAGGCACGGGTGAAGAGAGAGGGAGAGAGAAAAAGAGAGAGAGAGGGAACAGGAGGGAGGGAGGGAGAGGTTTGTACAAACGACACGTTTGATCAACAGGGGCAGAAAAGCTCCATTACACTGCCGACTGCCCGAGGGCTAACTCCGCAGCAGCAGTGAGCCCGGATACCACAGAGCTACAGTCAATAAAGGCACGGCGACTCCGACACAAGCAATGAGGCCCAGCGGCCAGCCAGACAAACAAACCGCCACCAAACAAAGGCTTAAATATAGAAACTACAGTACAAACTGCCTCAATGACACACAGGCTTCAATACGGAAACTTCTGTTCTTAGCGCGACTCAATGACACAAAGGCTTCAATACGGACTCCGCAGTACAGTGTGCTCAATGACACGTGGGCTTCAATATGGAAACTGTAGAGTGTAACTTTATGAAACAAGCGCTTCAACTACAGTACAGACTGTGCCTCCATGAAACACAGGCTTCAATACATAAACTACAGTGTAGTGTGCCTCTATGACACAAGGGCTTCAATACGGACAGCGCAGTTGAGAGAGAGCTGGACGGATGCACAGGCTTCGGTACAGAAACTACAGCACAGAGTGCACCTCGATGACGCAGACTTCAACGTGAAACTTCAATGCAGAGTTTGCCAAAATGATACACAGGCTTCATTAATATGATATATAGGCGTCAATATGGAAACTACAGCACAGAGTGTGCTACAATGATGCAGAAGCTTCAATTTGGATTTACAGAGTACCTCAATGACACCCAGGCTTCAATTCAGAAACTACAGTACGGAGTAGACCTCTACAACATACAAACTTCAAAATGGAAACTGCCATTCAGAATAGACCAGATTTGTATCTGTAGAGAGTACAAGCTTCACAGTGGAAACAGCAGTAGAGCAAACACAGACTCTACTGCCACAACACACTTCTTTTCAAAGCTAGTGGAACCTTACCGAACCACACTGATTGCTCAGACCACAATCACAGTCCATGCTAAACGTGCTATTAACATGTTAAACGTGCTAAAATTCCACAGCCTGAAATTCATTCCCGCCTGCAGTCTACTTTCTTTTATAAGCCATTTAAAGTGTGCTCATTACACCCAGACTTCTTGGCTAAGGAGAGTCTATTGATCTCGGCGAGTTTTTTCAGAGACCGTTGTCGAGGGCGGTGAGGGGACTAAGATGGATTTTGATATGGTTTGGTTGCATTAATCCTGGCCTTCACAACACAAAGCTGTAAAGACAGAAAAGGCAGTCCGGAGCACACAGGCAGCGCAGGGCCAGTTCGGGGGCGAGCTTAAGTAGCTCTCGTTTTCTATGTGCAATGTTTGATGCTTGGTGTTCAACACTCTCGCTCGTTCAGTTCCAGAATGTTCTTTGGCTTCGCCACCTGGTAGGCAGCAGAGGGCACGCAACCGAAATGCAGCCTGTATTTTTTTTTATTTTTTATTTGAGTTATTTATTTATTTTTTTGCGTCTGGAACATATCTCACAAAGTGCGTGGTGCTTGTTTTGCTTTTTTTGTAGCGTGTTGCATGTGCGCGATAGTTCCATTAGCGCCAGCCTAATGCGGATAATGTTCCCATCAGTGGGCATCTAAGTGCCCTGCTACATTTATGACCCACCCCCTACTCTACCCGCCCCCACCGCCTCGACTGTGCGGTGGCCACCAACTTCCAAACACTTCCCTTTGCAGGGCAGCCACTGCCTTCCAGTCCCACCTAAAAGAGAGAGCGAGGGAGCCACAAATTTATACACCCTCATGGAAGGGTGCCTGTACTTTCAAGCTTGAAGTAATAATAATTAAAAAAAAAACTGCATGCATGCAAACACGCCTACACATGCGCTCAGACACACACGTGCACGTGCACACAAACTGGCAAGCACACATGTACAAACACACACACATGTATACACACCCTTGCTTTACAACAGTGGAGTACAGCCCCCTTCCCATAATTCAGAAAGGATGTTTAAAGGCTGGATAAATGGATTTATGACCAGGAACAGTAAGGGTCTGTTCTGACAGAAACCCTTCCTGCGTTATCACCTTCCGCAACCTGACTGAAAAGCACCTTCTGCCATCCTGTAATCGCTTCCACACGGTGCCCACAGCACACGCGTTGTGCGAGCTATTTCTCCTTCTCTCTCCTGACCAGGCCTTATCCACGGCTGTCTGAATATCGCTCGTTTCAAACAAACAAAAAGAAAAACTGGGGGGGCGGGGGAGAAAAGGCAAGAATTTCTAAACTGCAAGAATTTAGTTTTAGCTTCACCAGAGAAGAGGGGTGATGAACATTCTCTCGGGAGTTCATTTATAATTTCTAAGGCATGGACACCAACTTTTAAAAGATTATTCGTTCATTCATTCATTTACCAGTTTACCAGCCTGTAGAATGAATGGTAAAATGCCACATACTCACTAAATCGAAATAGAGAGTGTGAGAGTGTGTGTGCGTGTGTGCGTGTCAGTGTGTGTATGTGTGTGTGCGTGTGTGTTGGGGGGGGGGCACTGCATGTAGCTCAGGTGGGGGGTAAGTACTTTTGTACATGCGAGCAGGCGGATGACTCGAAAGGGGTTATGGGGGCAGGACATCACGCACAGCGAACGGCAACGCCTCCGCAAGAACCCAAGGTACAGTTAAATCAAAAAAAAAAAAAACCTTAGGGCCCTTACAGGGCAGAGGGAGGTAGCTTTCTGGAGAGAATCGGGTAGAAACTAAAAAAAAAAAAAAAAAAAAGCCTCAGCTGGTTTTCACATGAAACCGTTCTAAGAGGATATCAGAGAATCTCACCTCTTGTCCGGAACCTTCCGATTGAGCGCGCGCCTGGCGGGCAAGGCCCGGGGAGGGACATGGTGTTCTCAGCTCCAAATGTTTCACGCCAATAAAGGCAGTTTGAAAAACTCGCAGCAGCTCTGGGGAGATGACCAGTGGGCCTGGGAAGGCATGTGACTCCCGGCTGCTAAAGAAGACCCATTCAGCGTGACCCTTTGGCTCTTGGGCAGAGCATGGGGGAACAGCACGAGGACTGCAGTGTTCCAGAATCTTCCCTGGACAAGGCCATTTTTCATGCTTCGCCTTTTTAGTGAGGACTCTTTGGTCAGGTGCTCAAAGTTCAGCACATCGACTGCTCCGTCTACTTTTTTCCACCCATTTGTGTTTTGCTTGTTTTTTTATTGTTAATTAGCACTTTAATTTCAGTTTGGTAACAAAAAAATGAATAAAACTTATGTGGAATACAAGCCCACTTAACAACAGATAAAACATTTATCTGAATAGTCTATAAATACGTCATTGCCCAAAGCAGGGCTCTATAAATCTCCTACGCGCTCTCAGTGAAAGAGGGATGTCCTTAAATACAGAGAAAATAGCAAAGACATGCTTTAGAGAATGAAAGGTATACACAACTTTAACTGCACCTGTGGACCAAAACAAATTCTCCATATCATCTCTTTAGTCCATCGTTTCATTGAAAAACACAGTCAGGTTTGTGTGAGATACATGTTAAATTGCATTGAGTGTTTGCTAGTTAACATATGCGCAGTAATCAAAAATTGTGATATAATGTAATGGACAGACAACTTATATTGAAAACGAAAGAGCTTTAGAGAGGGAAAAGCTTACAAAAAAGCCACCGAACAGGGCAGGGAAAGGCATTCATTCAGCGAACCAATCACACACTTTACTTCATCAAATGGCCCAGAAATCAGCTGGGGTATAAGACAGCTTTTGAAAAAAGTAAAAAAGTAGACTTTGTGTTTATGAGGATGGTGAATGAAATTCACAGACAAAAAAAAAAACAAAAAACTCAAAGCTACTTTCAAACTTGATACATTACAGACATTAAACAATCAAATTGACTTCTATGCGGCCATAAATCCACGCCCAACTGACTCAAGGCATTCCCATTAACAGGAAGGGTCTGCCGGCTCGCTAAAACAAAAAAACCATCCTGATCAGTACAAATGCCATTTCCCCAAACTGGACGCACCGCATAAACCAAGCAAAACAGGACACCGTGTGCACTTGTGGTTCCAAAGTCATCCCTTTAGAATGAGAATGGGAGAGGGGAAGGCCCAGTTAAAACCTAAATGTGAGGCTGCATTTAGCATCATTAATGGACTGCAAATTGGATGCTGTGCAGAGCTGGCTTGGGGAGTTGGTCTTCACCTTGACTCCATATCTCACACCCCTCTGCATCCATTCCAGTCCGCTGGATCATTTCCTGCAAGCAATCTAAATTTAAATGCCCACAGTTTTATTGTTTTCCTGTTTAGTTCCTTTCATTTGCGATATTGAGCCATCCAAGCAATTCGTTGAGTGCAGTCCTACTGCACGCGGTGTATCGGTAAGGAGGACTCCACGATGCGAAATATGCAGACTCAAAAAAGAAATCAGAAACATCCTAAAAACAAAGTGTAAATAAAATTTGAGAAAAGTTTTAGTAAAATCAGCATAACCACTGCTAAGATACAGCACCCCAAAAGTTATGCTATGCGAGTTAGGTGAGTAAGCATTAAATAAAGGACTGTTGTAGTAAGCAAGTATGCACCTGAACCCAATAAATCAGATTTAACTCTTTAAGTCATAAGATCACAGACTGTAATACATCATTAAAATGCCTTTAAGTGAAGGCGTACGACCAGTAATTGAAAGCCACGGAGTTCTTGAGCATTCCAAATGGCCTTCAAAGGGTTAAATGAGGCAGGGCCCAAGTCCCCTGGCCTGCTGGAAAATTACCTGCGCTCCGTGCCAAAAATGTGTCCTGGTCCCTATAGACTCGACTGCCTATAGGAGGAACCAATGAATCCAGGGCATAGGAGAGAGGAGGGTGGAAAGGGGGACGGTTTAAGAGTTATTTCCATGAGGTCATCTGGTTTCAGGAACATATCTGAGATGCTTACCTCAGGTGCCCGGAAAACAAACACCACAGCATTTTTCTTCCGGACTCTAGGGTGGGACATAGTCCGCAATGACTAAACAATATGTAAAGAACCTTAATTAAACAGCGACAGGTAACCTTATCTGTGAAAGTGAACAGAATCGCACTGGGACACTCCAAAACTCTGAGCGGCCATTTTGCGGTTTAAGGACAGGGAATTATATGGATACTGAGTGAGGGGCATGTTCTGTAAGTGACAGCTGGATTTACATGCAGACAGCTGGGCTTTGGGCTGGTGGGTGGAGGGGGGTTAGGAGGGGTTTGCAGGGGTTGTTGGGGGCACCAGACAGATCTGTGATCGATCTCTCCAGGTGGACTACGGGGTGTCACAAATTAACGTTAGGAGGAAGTGCCGAGCGAGGTTATGCTCGGCTCAATAACGCCTTGAAGCGGCAAACGCCGGAGTGGCCAGTCAACGGACAGACTCAGTCACGTGGCGACGGGCTGCTGATTCGGGAAGATGACTTGCACTTCTCGTGGGCTGGTCTCAAAAAGACCATTTGAGCAGGATCAGAAATCCCCTAGAGCCCTTACTGCCAAAGGGCCATTCTTGTATTCAAATAACTGTACAGAGTTCACCGAGAGACTGAAAGAGAGAAAGAGAGAGATGGGAAAGAAAAGGAGGAAAACGCTTTTTAAAAAATCCTTTTATTTATTTTGATACATGAAGCCAGAGAGAAGCGAGTGCGAGAGGGATGAAAGCAAGCAAGAAAGAGACAGAAAGAGAGAGAGGTTATGAGAAGGCTGCACTCCACGGTAACCCTGACCACCATCTGCCCCCTTGTTATCAGCCTCATTCTCAGACAGACCTTTTCACCCTCACAAAACACTTTTATACGCGGCCTGTTCCCTTCTATACACCAGGGTGTATCTCTATCTCAGAGCAGTGCTGCCACAGCTCTCCCAAACCTCACGAAACAGCACCACCGAGACCCCAAGATCAGTACCAAAGCAGGAAACTCTCCGAGCTGCTCGCTCACGGACTGGTCTAAGTCAGAGGAAGGACACAGAGTCATTCTGAAGTCAAACAATGTCCAGTGTTAATATTAACAAGCAAGGGCGGGACGTTCAAACTGACCAACCAAAGTAATTGACAGCTGTCCGTTTTTCCCGTGGAGGCGGGGTACGTCATGTGTAAATGTGAGCCAGTCACTGAAACAAGAGTCACCAGATCCACAGGTAAACACACATCTGATTCCCGAGTCTGCTCTGCGAGGCTACACCCTCTACGAGCCCCCATCACACTGGAAGAGGACGCCCGTGACCATGTGCATCGTAACGAGAAGGGACAAGGGGTCGAGGTCACAGCCTTAGCAGAGTTGCCAGGGCAATGTTCCAGGAACACTGGGTCAAGGCCCTAAAATGTGACCTGGCCTTGGCAGGGTCAGGACAGGGGTCAGCCTGAGCTAAAGGGATCCCTGCCCCTCCGTCTATTTTGAACCAAAGACCCCGCGCACAGCCTCAGGACTGTAGCCTGGATAGCGGGAGGTAGGAGAGTGACACGGGCAAAAATGACTGCTTCATCCATTTGCAGGGTGGAGGCCATAGAGGCCTTGCAATGGAAATGATAATGAGAGAGCAAGACAGGGACAGAATGAGAGAGAGAGCGAGAGAGAGAGCATTCTGCTCTGAAACGGTTTTCTCAGGTTTAAAAGAGATCACAGCTGCTGGGTGGCTCACACGGTTAAGGCACTGCGCTGCAGTGCAGAGGTGATCACCACGTCGCGGGTTCGAGCCTCGGCGTATCCACCGGCAGGGGTCGGCAGCTTTTTCAGAGTAGCGCACAATTGGCTATCGCGCTACAGGGTTACAAATTGGGAAGGGACTGCCGGATTTGGGTATTCGATATCAGCTTAGTTCGTTGCTCCAGCGCCTCCTGTTGGCCAGACGGGCGCTCGTCAGGAAGACTCCAGCTTGGTTCATGTCCGGGTATCCTCCGCCCTCGCTCTGAACTTGCGAAGATTCAACCAGCGAGTGTATAAGAATCAGTGGCTGACAGGCACGTGCTTCGGAGGAGAGCCGTGAACTGTCTTCACTATCCTGAGTTGGCAGCAAGGGGTCGCATACGAGCAAGCTTTGTACATAGTTCCCCAATTGGGCATTCCAGATTCGGGTGGAATTGGAGATGCCAAATTTAAAAAAAAAAAAAAAAAAAAAAGAGATCACAAGATGAGTTTGTCTAGAACAGTGAAACCGACTGAGGAAGAGGTGGGGAGCAGAGAGGGAGAATAGTGGTGATTTTGTTGGAGGTGGACTGTGTCAATGGGTGAATGAGGGACAAATTAGCCAATATTTTTAATCTCACAACAGGACCCAAATGCCAGGCAAGCGAAACGGCAGCTAAAAGCGCCACCCTCGGATAATTGGGTGACACTTGCTAAAAATAGCGCCTGGCAACAGAGGAACTCGGGTGGACATTTTGCACAGAAAAAGTCCCGTTGCCTCAGTCTAGGAGCCTTGTAGGCCAATCCCAGCAGCAGGGGATGGTTGCCGGGATTAGGCAGATCCTAGCCTGTCAGTCTGTGTGTGATTGGCTGGAATACCACCAGTGACCTGTTCTTTCAAGCTACCCAACCTATGCAAGGATAGCCTCAGTGGTTTTTTTGTTTAGGCAATCTTTGTGTGTGTGTGTGTGTGTGTGTGTGTGTGTGTGTGTGTGTGTGTGTGTGTGTGTGTGTGTGTGTGTGTGTGTGTGTGTGTGTGTGTGTGTGTGTATGTGTGTGTGTGAGCGTGCTGGGTGGGGTGAGGGGGTTGGACAGAGCAGGGGTGCTTACAGGAGTGCGGGGTGGGTGCTTTAAGGACAGGTTTGGCCGATATGGAAATACCACACCACCGACGCGGCACATGGTCCCGACATGTCCAAAAAAGCAACATGAGAAAAGTACAAGCTTAGCCTGAAGGGTAGATGCTTACAAAGCCTGTCTCTCCGCTAGCAAAAGAGCCAGAACACACCCTACACCCCGTGTTCAGGTGCCAGGTCAGAGATGTCTGATCAGAATGTTCTTCACAAAACACTCTAAAGCTCATGTCACAGTCACACCAGGCAATGACAGACATGGAGTTCATGAATATTGGCTCGGAAAAACATTCCAAAAACTGCTCTTCAAAGGCCTAAAACAAGAAGCGATGAAAAAAGAAGAGGTAAGAAAAAGATGCATCAAAAAAAAAACTCAGCAACTCGCCAGCTGTGCATTTCAGTGGCGTTTCACTACCTGCCTCTCATTTCATTTCCCTTCGCCATTGTAGTACGGAGAAGCAGCACTGTGGATACGCTCAACAGAGCTCTCATTTCCTAACTACTTACAACAGACCATAAAGTAACTGGAACTTCAGAAGTGCAGGCGCTGTGCAACTTTAAAAGCAAATTCGCTCAAAGTGGTCAATACTGTCCTACAAACGGAATACAGCAATTTTGTCCCTGTTAAGTTTGACTGCACTGAACAGAATAAAAATGTTTTATCTCAATCAATGTTTGTTCCTTTAAAGATATTATACTGGATGGGAAGATAGCTCGGTGAATCATATTTGAGTCCGGCACTAGTCGTGGAATACGCACACTTTTGGATATAAACAAGGTCGTAATTATTTCAGCCATGGAAGTGAGATCGTCTGAGACGTGACTCAATAATGATATCGGACTAAAACGTAATACTGAATATTGCAATCTCTATCGTCCGTGGTACAAAGCTCATCAAACAAAATGTTTTTAAAAAGTAGGAAAAGTTTTAGCGGTTCGAAGACCCCCGGGGCAGCGGGGTGGCGAAAAGGACTGAACAGCCACAGATGTTTGAGCGCGAGCAAAAGGGAGTTCGCTGCCAGCATTAAAGCGAATGTCATGCTCATGACGGGAGCATTTTGGAGGGAGAGAAAGAGAGAGAGGAGAGAGGGAGGGCGGGAGGGCGAGGGTCGGGTGGCGCTGTGCTGGAAGGCAGATAAAAGCCCTGCTGAGCAGCAGTAAGGCCGGCCTGAAGACCTAGCCAGGGAACACTATGTACCACACATGTCTTTAACGGTGAACACAGACACGGTCAGGGAAGGAGTCCTCACTGCACTCAGGATGGGGTGGGGGTGATGGGGGGTTATGGGGGCGGAAAGGGGGGGCTTCCAGGCTCAACCCTCAGATAACCACACGACAAGACCGGGATGGGGGAGGGTCAGAGGGGCAGCACAGACAGACTGGAGAGAGACACCCCTTAGACACAAATTGACGCACAAAAATCTGTCTGAACAAGTGTCTTAGTCTTACATGGAGACTTAAAAATGTATTTTCCCCTCCTCTGATAGTCTGCATATTAGCTAGTGTGAAGCTATACCATTTAATCAAGGTTTAATCAAGGAATTAAAATTTTCTTTCAACATTGGTACAGTAAATCTTGTTATAAACTAAAATATTTCACTTCATGGGCAACCTAGTTTCAAAAAAAAAAAGAAAAAAATCAGCGGAAATTAGATTTCTGTTAAGTAAGTCCAAAACCATATAAGACAACAGTACTTGTTGAGATGTTCACTTATCTTCTTTTTTTAAAAACTGGTTTCACAGTGCAGGCTCGCCGTAAAACAATCAGTAACACCACACAGCAGCTTCTGTGACATACTTTTTATGCCACAATGTGGACTCTGAACAAAACAGTCGCTTTCCTGGAAGAATGGGGAAGTATTCCTAGATATGATGGACTGGGTGAGTTCAAAAGAAAAGCCAGTCTACCGTATTGCCCCGGCAATGAAGCAGAAGATCATTTGAACCAGAGAACACCCTTAGGGAAACGCTTGCGGAGACAATGCTGACATTTAGATGTTTAGACACACAAAAACACCTTTATAATATGTTGCATAAACCCGCAGCCAGTCTGGATGACTGGAGACTCATTCACACACTTAGGCAGTTATAGTGCTTTCCAAGTATTGTCATCTCATTGTAGGGGAGGGCAGGGAAGATGTCCAGCAGCCGCCATATTTAAAGAATCACGGGTTTCAAGCATGTGATCGAATGCAAAGCCTTTGTGACCAAGTCTCAAACATGGCATAAATACAGATTATGTTAGAAATTGTCTTATTACTTTTGCTTATTTTTTTTTTTTTTTTAAAAAAGGGAGGTCCCAATAACAAGGCTACAGTGTCTAAATGAATCATCCACTATGAAAGTACAGAGCAGTCCATAATATTTTGATGGCCATCAAGCACAGGTATTGCTATAATTTCCAAGAGCATGACATAATATAGATGTAACTATCCTAAAATTAATGCTGACAATTTGCACTTTTAAATGAAATTAATCTTTTTTTTTCCCTAATCCAATGTGATGGATTGCAATGCTAAAATAAAAAAAATAGTGTCATATACAGTATTGTTCTCTTGCTAAAAGTAGGCTTTCTGTGAAGTCACCGCAGTATCACAGCAGTATCGTTTAGGTGTCGTCATCCTCTGACAGTTCAGATATATATAGAAAAATAAAGAAGTAAGCAAAGTTTGGCTAAATTTGGTCCACTACACAAACCCCGTTGTGTGAGAGTAGGACTGCTGCTGTCTTAGTGCCGCGTTAGCTAAACAAATTAGCTTTTTTTCCCCCCTAACCCCCCCGACACGAGAGCCACACTTTCTTTGGGCCCCGTGGTTGGTTCCAAAGTGCTGACAGACGATAAGAGACAAATCGCAGGCCTATTACTGGCAACCTGCCCCAACAACTTGGCAGGGTCTGCATGAAAAATGGGAGGGGGCAGTGAAAAACTAAAAAAAGTAGTGGATGCACTAACTAGGCAAACAACAGCCCCTCCTCACCCAGAGTTTGGTCATTTTATTAGAATCTTGGACTCATTTACTGAAGGAAATTCTCTTTGGAGAAAAAAAAAAAAAAAAAATAATTCAGCGCAATATTTTTGTATGAAGGTATAATTACGAAAATCACTTAGTAGTAAAATAGTGGCAAAATTTATTAACATATGTGTTTGCTTCTTGTCTAGTGTGTTTGTAATCATACTGTGCAAAATGTGACTTTGGTAAGAGCATAACTATTTTAGGAAACTCAGAACTGGCGACTCAGAAGCCATGGTTATCATCACTTAGAGATCGATCAATTAATTGCACCAGCAGTTTCACAGCTGGTCAGAAATTATTGCTCTGTACGGAGTTCATTTAGCATTCAAAAGTTGTGAGGAATCGCTACTCGGGCCAAAATGTACCAAAGACACCAATCAGGGGTAAAGCATAAAATAAATTCCTTGAGCACTTCCTTGGGAAAAAAGAATCAGCTGTTTCTCAGTGGACCAGCGATGTAGGCCATGATGCCCACAAAGGTCAATATTATTTCAACACCATATACTGTACACTCAAAATTAATATACCATACTGAGCCAGGGAGCGATCTGATTTATCTGAGACCATGAACTTTCAAACTGAATCAAAGTGGCAAATACACAAATCTTCAAATAAATATGCAAAATATAATAGTATCTAGTCATACATAGTCAAATAGACCATTCAACTTGATACTCATATTTAAATATGGCGCATATGGCGTACAGGTAGGTCTTTGGGTGCTTTGAAAGTGGCCCAAAAGGGCTGAACGTCCCACGCTATTCAATAATACACTGCTATAATTCAAGGGGAAATCATATCAGTGACGGAATTTTTGAGCCAAAACCTTTCAAATTTTTTTTTCACTGAGCGAATACGGACAAACCTCCCTGCCTACATGCAAACGCATGGCAGAGAGTCGGACAGACGCAAGCGGAGTCAGAAAGGAGAGAGAGACGAGAGGTATAAAGACCGTAGCGATCAGTCCACTGGATGAGGAGGACGGGCTCTGGGTCACAAGAGAATTCACCCCCTCAGCTGCTAACACAGCGCTGCCCGCTCAAGTATAAAGGTGTATTTGTTCTGCAACAAGGAAATTTGCTGCAACAAAAAGACCCCCATCCCCCTCTTTCTTGCCCTCCCCCCCTCCCAAAAAAAAGCAGAGGAGAAAAGAAGAAACACATGCTGCACGATAACTCCCCATGGCTTCCGCGAGCCGACCATGCATGACATCAGAGCCACTTCCTGTCTGCAGCGGCCCTGCGTATGTCTGCGCTCCGAAGAGAAACAAATGTCACGGTCGGAGAGCCTCAAGGGCCCCATCCAGGCAGCACCCCCCCCTCTTGACAGGTCTCAAAAGCCCAGCACAAACAAACGGCCCACGGCGGGTACAAAGAATTCTCCAGATTTTTCTGATACGCGTCGTGCAAACACGGGTCAGGCGACAAAACGAGTTGCGACTTGGGACGGAGCGCTTGAGGAAAGAGCCGTGTTTTTCTCTCCCCTATCTTTTTTGTATTCTACAAATTTCTGCGGCCGCTGAATTTGTAATTTTGTTTGAAAACGGCAAGAGCTTGTTGAATCTGTCACTCAAAATGATGGATGTGTGGAGGGTGCACCGAACAGTGGTACTGGAATGAGAAAAGTCGCGAGGACCAGGACATGAAAAGGACTGCATCGAATCCTCCTGTTTAACTGAGCTAATTTGCTTAACAGTTCATCGCAGCTCATAAGGGATAAGCAATAAATAAATAACACCACTGGTGTCAGATTCAGGTCCATTCAAGGCCAGGCTTTCCACTCGGCTTTAGTTAGTTTGTAATGACATTGAAAGGTCTAGGTTTGCTCCGGCCGCCATTTTGGATAATGTAAAGGAGTCGATAAGCAAGGAATAGGGAACTGGGCCTGTGTTCAGGCAGTTTGGACTGGCCCACGCCAGGTAAAACTACACTCTGCTGAGGTGTAAATTATCAACGCTTTTACAGCTCATGCTGAGCAGGCCGCAAAGCCTGTGGGAATGGCAAGTTTGGACAGCCCGAGTACTGCTCAAACACGGTACGGTAATGCCTTTAACAGGAGGGTGGTGAAGGGCAATGGCTGACACACATGCGTGCACGTACCCTTATGTCTACACATGTACGCACACAGGCAAGCATCGAGATACAAACACGCAAATGCTCAAATATGCATAAAAACGTACACACACATGCAAAACACACACTCACATATGGATGTGACTCTTCCTCCGAGGGCTTTTTCAGGAAAATTTTAGCTAACTTTAAAAAATAAATAAATAAAAAATAAATATATATATATATATATATATATATATATATATATATATGCAGTGACACAGGCCAGTGTCTTGTGGAAAACTGGAGGGGCAGGTGGGCCAGCTATGTCTACGGGCACTTTAGGTGCAAAATTCTCTCTCAAACTATCTGACAGATGCCTTAATATCATGTGACTTTTTAAAATATGAAATGGCACATGCACAGGAACATAACCAACAAATAGACAAGCGCAGCCAACAGCACTTTTTACAGCTTCCTTAAATGACTGACGTTAACTAGTTTTGGCATGCCGGAGTGGACTGGACTTGCACAAAAAAGCAAAACAAAATCTTCTCATTCAACACAAAAATGTGAGTGAGCAACGACCAGGACATGAGGGATTTGTAGATTAAAAACCAGGCATACTGTACATTTCAACTTAAAAGCGCTTTCATTATAAAGTAAATATAAGTAGCTTCCGTACGCGATTGGGAGATTCAGAGTTGGGGAACACGATATGTTCTTCCATGGGAGAGAGATTCCATTGGTTAAGCTAGGCCAGGAGCCTTGCGCGGCGAGACAAAACAAGAGCTCTAAAAACCCAAATAAAGCTCTGACCCACTGCTCGCTCCCTACAGGGTAACACACAAACAAACCTACAGTAGTGTGCTCACAAACTCAACGCTGTGGCCACATACTTCTGCATAGTTCAAGACTAACTGCAGCAGTGGACTTAACCCTCAAAGGTCATGGTGACTTACTTTACTAATATATTGTCGACTTAACATTGTGCTAGAAATGTAAATTAACCTGTGGCAACTAAAACCATTGACTTTGGGATGATTTTAGAAACACAGTATAAGTCCAGTCCTGAACAAGATTCAATCATGAAAGTGAATTATATTCATGAAACCAATTAGTCCAGGACCACCCCTAACTGATGCCAGAAAAACTGACTCTGAGTTTTCAGACAAGATAAGAAAAAAATTCCAAAGAACTTGCTCTTGCTGAGGATAAACACAAGGGGATCTCCGGCACTCCAGCAGAAGGGAATTGGCATTGAAATTCTGATGACGCATAGGGGCATTTCTTTCACAAGTCCCTCGCTCAATGAAAAAACTTCCCTCCGAACAAGGAGAGAAGCAGTCCAAAGCGAACACGACAGACACTGGCCACCAGCGAGCGACCAGCACTCCAGCCAAATCCTAGTCTCATAGCACCAGAAATAGCCGTCCATCCCAGCCAACTATTTCTGGCCCAAGAGCCGCAGTTCGCAAATAAACAAACACGTCCGAATGACCCCTGTGACACCAGCTCAGGGAGAGGGCACTTTCATGCACGGCCAATTCATGATGACGACTGTCAATGCTAATATTTCCAAATTGCGGAAATCTCAAAACAAGGCCTGTGTGTTGACTGCTGCATGTGAACAGATCTTCGATCTACTACGCCTAACTCTCGGATTGTAGAGCTCACACGATTGGCTCGTGCAGGTGCATTCTTTAAGCCAATTATTTTGCGATAAGTGGCAGCCATTCATGAGTCTTTGCGTTACAAAGAATCTTTGTTTTTGTGTTTTATTCTTTGCTGCTCTGTTGAACAACAGAGCGCGAGTGACCGCGTGTCCTCTTGTGTATCGGGAGGGCATCTTCATTTGTATTTGTCATCTGGCTCAATCTTTCAGCCGAGCTAAAAAAAAAAAAAAACACAAAATATGCCAGAGTAAACATCGTCCATACATCACGGTCCGACAACGCCGACCCCATTAGCCAGTCAGTCAGGGCCTATCGCGAGCAGCGTAGCGTATGTAAGTAGCACAGGAGGCAAAATGCTTGGGCAGTGCTTTTTTTTTTTGCTTTCTCTCTCTTTCTCCAACTCTTTTTACAGTACAGGACCAGACCTTAATGACCTGAAGCTTGTGCGAGATGCTGGAAGGAGAGGATGGACCCTGCTTTTAATGGCAGTTTCTGAACCGAGGCTTGTAAGACACAAACAGAGGAGAAAAAAAAAAGCAAGACAAGTTTAACGCGCTGCAGAACTTTGAGCCGACATACTCCAAACTGCCTCATAAAACAGGTTGAAGAGACATTTATTTCCCTTTTCGGGCATTTCTCTGACATCGCAAACCCTCCCAGAGGCGGTGTATACGTTGAGAGAGATCTTTGGAAATCTCACACACTGGGAAGAAGCAGATAAGGCATTTTTTAACAGCAACACAGAGTGCACTAGAATTCACATCACTATATCGTTCATAGCCCTGGACAGATAAATCACTAAAGCTAAAAAAAAAAAAAAACAGAGAGCCCACCAGTTTACAGATGAGCTTAGATGACCTTTTGTTTTAATGCAGCCCGTGTTTTAATGAATTAAAATGTTAATTCTATTCGTTTTTTTTTTTTTTTCGAAATAATACAAAAATTGGAGAATTGGAAATTTGCCCTTTTAAAAAAATTGGCAACATGATATCCTAATATTTTATTGCAAATAGGAAAATAAGATATTGGATCTCATTTCAAGATTAAAATACTTGTTAAGTCAGTTTTATTTTTTTGCAGCGTACGGCAGGTACCCTATGTGGAGACGGATGCAAACGATTATTCTAAAAAGCGGATCCATTGAACCCCCTGCCCATGAAGAAGACTGGGCAGTGGGCCAGGATGGTGTTCTTTTGCAATAAGAGAGGCGGTGGGGTTTATCCTCTAATGCCTGCCTGCCCCTGTGCCACACGTCCCTGCTGATCAATATGCCCACGAGCCGGGCCTGACTGGGAGCTCAGAGTGAGCGTGCTCTCTGTGCTGTAAACACACAGGCTGCTGGGTGCCGTCTGACAGCAGAGCTGGGCTTTCAGTGGAGAGAGGATTAGACAAGAGCCGTAACACACACAGTTCAAACACAGGCACCCACTCACACACAGACACCGCATACACAGGCGTGCACGCGCGCATACCCAAAGCAGAGGCGCACGCTTGTGCTCACACGCATTTATACACCCCCGAACACAAATACACACATCCCAAACAAAGCACACAATCTCAAACATGGACCAAACACAAGCACACACACTCGTGCATGCACCCTAACACAGGCAGACACACACACACACAGACACACCCAAAGTACAGTATATACAGATGCACAGAGATTCACTCACAGACACACACACACACACACACAAACTCACACACATGCCCCAAATATAGGCACATATTGTACATGGTCACAGCACATGCTCACAGATAAACATATCCCAAATACAAATACAGACACACCACAAACACAAGCGCACATACACATCCTAGGAATAGAATCGGAAGAGGAATAAGCTCACGGAGATGCTCGGACACACATGCCCAAAAATAAATAAAAAAACACACATGCACACAAAAATTCAGAGTCCACACATACACTGCATGTATCACAAACACACATTTGCAAAGGTAAGAGCCCCCGAGAGGTCATCTCTAATGAGAATTAATACTTTTTTTTTCCATTTAAAAAAGTACATGTTTTATCCTAGGCCAAGGAAAGTAGTTAGCAACACATATGCAAATAATTTTGAACAAACACGCGGGCGCACACACACACACACACACACACACAGACACACAGACACTCGCATAATTGCCTCCCAGCACAAACAGATCAAATGAATAAATTAATAAGCAAATGATCTATTCTACACAACAAATATGCGCTTGGTCCATAAAAATGCACCAACTGGTGTCATCAACCTCTTTGGCCTGCCGAATCAAGCCTGCGGGGATGATAAGGAATGATCTGGGGGAGTGAGTATTTTTGCATATTTATAGACAAATCTTTAATATGAATATTCAGTTGAAAATCTATTAAAAACGCTCTTATGAGAGGAGGTATCGATTATTCAGCCAACCCTACAGGGGGCAGAGGAGCAGGGCCAGAGTGCACGTGTCAAAGAGGAGGGAGGAACGGAGAGTCCCATCCTACAACTCCCAGAGTGCATTGAGGCAGAGTGGAGTACAGTTACCTTAGGAACCTCAGCAAGGAGTACCTGTAAGGTGAAACCCTAAAATTCAACTTCATCGCCATCAATCTCTCTGAAACTAATCTAGAGCAGGAGAGATGCGTCTGTAGCTTAGATTTAACCACATCGGAGATGCAATAAACAGCAAGAGTGAGCGGGTGTGGTGTGGTTTGGTGAAGTGGCCACAAAGTCTGCAGCTCTTTTTGGCTTCGATAGGGAAAATTTGCCGGAGAAACTGAGGAAAGAGAGCGCAGAGGCTGAGAGCTAAGGATTTTATTTTTTCTTCTTCCTAGAATTTGCTTATGGAAGCTAAAGGCCACAGAAGGAAGGAAGGTTCTTCTTAAAAGGAAATTGATTGTTTTCAAAGAAGGCCAGAGTTTCAGCTTTCCGACCTTTGTACAGAAATATCACTCGCTCACTGACCAGCAGCTGCAATTAGGCTTTATGGCAGGAAACAAGTTGTAGTAAATCTGAACTGCGGATGTTAAATTTGATTTTATTCAACATCGGCAATATAGCAGTTAGCTTGCATCACCTGTTAGAGCCATCTGACCCACGCTGACCTATTCTTTAAAAAAATTATTCAAATTGACTGTTTTCTAGTGAGCATTTGCACTGAAGCATACTGTTCAGGACAAAAAAAACACATTTAAAAAAAGTCACAACACACAAGCACCCAGGTTGGCATGTATGAAGGTCAGAGGCAGATTGACAATCTTAAATCGCCTCCTGGGCGTGAGAGCACCGGATCCCATCTCCCCAGGAGCCACACACCCCAGCATGTGTTGAGGAAGAGCCCCTTGGCTTGAGAGGAAGACTGCCTCATCTTAGCCATCACCCTCCCTGCTATCCAACCAAAGAGCGGTTTGCTGGGAACAGAGCAGTTTCCCGTTAGAGGAGTAAAAATCTCTGAGCGACAGGAGCGACAGAGGAGAGAGACTGCCAGAAACCTCAGAGGGACACATACTGTACATGTTCGCCAGTGGCGGCTGGTGAACTGGCGATAGGGGAGGCTCAAAACAGTCCCTTAAAATGAATGATTGGTCACAACCTGTTTTCAATCATTCAGTTATATTACCATTACAGAACTCCGTTAACTCTCAACATTATCAGGTGCGGTCAGGTTTCATTGATAACGCATTCTTGTCAACTCTGATGCATTTGTTGTGAGTTTAAGTGGCATATTTACATTCCGCTGCTGTAGTCAGCAATTATTCAATCAACGCATGTGTAAGAGATTCTCGCGCGGAATTGAAGTCCACGTGCATGGAGGGGTTGGAAGCAATGGAATTGCATAAAGACGCTTCTTTTTAAAAAAAAAAATTATTTTATTTTATAATTTTCAATTAAACACATAAAGACAACACATATAATCAAAAAAAGATAAAAGAAATAACAACCTAGGCTCAGACATGCATTAAAGGGTACCAAAAAAAAAAAAAGTACAAACATGGAAATAAAGTTGACCAACAAATGAGAATTCAAAAGCTACCAGGTGTATAAAATGCTTGTTTGGGCTATTCATTCAGTCCCAGCTAAAATGTTGAAAAAGAGACCATGCGGGACATTGATTCCGCCTTGATCACATCCAGGTAGGCAAGGAACGGGTCCCATAAAGACATTTCAAATCTTATTTCATTTAAAAGATCATGAAACACATGCACTGCTTCCAATCCCTGAATAAAGAAAAGTGTGAGAAGTCCGGAGTCCGGTATGCGTTATAAATGAAAACTGGCCACACCTGATAATATTGAGAGTTAATGGAGTTTCTGAAATGGTAATTTAACTGAATGATTGAAAACAGGTTGTGACCAATCATTAATTTTAAGGGATCGTTTTGAGCCTCCCCTATCGCCAGTTCACCAGCCGCCACTGATGTTCATGCACATATATACAAACACCCACACTCATACAAATTTATCAACACACACTCACGTATACACACAAATTTTAAGCAAACATACACACGCGTGCCGTCACGCGGACACACACACGCACGCACACATGTACACGCAATGACACACATGCACACTCTCATACATAAACACACACAAACAAACACACACGCACATACACAGTCATTGCAGCTCTGTTGGCAGTAGAGAGCAGACAGGTCCTCCCGCAGGAAACGCATCACCTCTTTGATTGCGCTCCTCGTCTCAATCACAAACAAAAACTTTCCAAAAGCTCAACCGTTAGCGAGAGGGAAATATGTGCTCGGCGTCCAGGCGTTTGACAGTAATAAATAACCTTCTATGTCCTGGAAATGATTCAGTCAAAGCTAAAAAACCGCAGCTCACTCTCAGAGGTGCCGTGCAGGCTAATACAGCGCGAGACTAATAGGAGCAGTTCTCGTTCAAGTGAGGAAACCACAGCGATTGCACAGGCAGGGTGATAGTGGTCAGGCTGCATGTGAGGTCGATGCTACAGTCATTGAAAAAAAAAAAAATAAAAATCACACACACTGCAATGTCTTAGCAATAAACATTTTACTATTTAAACCACATATAAACAGGCCTCAGTATCATGGACTCAGCAGGAGGGTGTTTTGATTGCATTCCATGAAACCACTCAGGGTCAGAGGGGTGCCAGTCAATTTTGGGCCCTGTATCAAACTCTTAATCTCTGCCAACTACAGTATATCACTGGAAAAGCCACTCAGAAGCAAACACACTGGCAGCACAAAGCGTAATACAGTCAGGAGTAGGTTTTAGAAAAGGTTTTTTTTTTTTTGTTTTGTAAAGTTTTAAGCCAGACTTATAGAACTCAGTCGCCTTAAATTATCAGCAGTGACCGTTAAGTTAACACTAGAATGTACAGTGACGAACACTTATTAACGATTTTGCGCCACTGAACAACAGTTAATATCCACAGCAGGACCAGAACGGCAGACGGTGAATTGAGAGCTCAAGTCAAACTCATGGACGCAGTGAACCAGAGAATATCGCTGACAAAGACATGAAAAAGACTGAAAGTGTAATGGAGGACTATTAAGAGGCCTTATGTAATGCAGAGAGGCTACAGGAGTGCTGGACAGTGACTTCGGGGTCTGCGCTCGGCCAGCTGCCATCCAACCGCGATCAATGAGACCGGCCCGCGGTTATTAGCAGGTGGTCAGCGCGTGGCTAGCTTTTCGGCGCTCATGGGCAGACAGGTTAAGGCTCTGCGGTAACAGAGGACACCCATAAAGGACAGCGCTTACACCGTCCAGAGCGCTACACGCGCGGCTTTCCGCACCAAACAAAAGCCCTTTATACACTCATCCGCCGCACGGCTCTTCCACAGCGTCTAAACTTTCTTCTTCTCCTTTTTTTCCAAACACAAACACTGGAGTTACACAGACAGGCTTTCACACCAAACCAGACATACTGCACAAGTCCTCAGCAGGTATAACAACTGGAAAAAAAAAAAAAACTGTTTCTCAGTCTCTTGTCTTTTTTTTTCCTCCTTCTACACCTCCTCTCTCCGGTAGTTTTCTTTTCGTTAATCACTGTTTACAGGTTAGCGCCTTCTTGAATCAATTTTCCCTGTTTTTCCGAGGGGGGAAGGTTCAGCTTCTCTTTACATTCTTTGAGCGAAGGAAAAAAGTCAGGGCCCGGCGAGGAGGCCAAGCAACCGGTCTGAACTGGTTCTGACACGAGGGCCGGGGTGAGGGGGTGAGGGGGGTGTCACTTTTTGCCTGCAGTAAGAGAGGAACCTGGGCACATCAGATGTACAGTGAGCAGGTACAGGGGACTGAAAAGGCAAGAGCTACCGCTGGCAGCAACAGCGTCCCATCAAACACCTGGAGCACGGCCAAGTTCATCTGTTAATGGACATGAACTGCCAGCCCGAGCGCCCACCCCCCTCTCCCCCGTCCCGCCGACCTCTCCCGACCTCCCTCCCTCCCACCGCCGATCTTTTCAGCTCTCTCTCTCCCCTCACTACCGCTCATTCCTACTTTCTCTCTCTCCCCTCTCCGTATCTCACTCTCTCTGTGAACCCATCCCCCTCCCTCTCTCTCTCTTTCCCTCTCCCTCTCTCACCTCTTCATTCCTCCGTTCTCTTGCTCTCTTACGTCTCTATATCTCTCACTCTGTAACCCCTCCCCCTTTCTCTCTCCCCTTTCAATATCTCATTCTCTCTGTTTCCCCGTCGCCCCTTACAGTCACTCTCTCTCTCTCACTCTCACTTACCCTCTCTTCATTCTAACTTTCTCTCTCCTCTTTTCTATATCTTTCTCTCCACCCCCCCCCTCTCTCTCTCTCTCTCTCTCTCTCTCTCTCCGTCTCAGGCCACTGAAAGCGAGACATAGATTATTCCCGTGCCTTTCCCTTTCTATTCAAGATAAACAAAGTGCTTGGAGTTGGGGGCACACCCTGGGACCCTTAACAAAGCCATCTATCACGCGTCTGTCAGGCCGAGCGGCCCGGGCCAGAGCCCAGCAGCCCTCCCTCTGCTTCCAGCGGACAATTTTGCCTTTGTGTTGCCCCCCCACCCCCTCACCCCCACCACCTCACCCCCAACACCCCACTTTCTTCAGACGTGTCCGTGTGCTTGACCAGTCTGTCTGAGGCGCAGCGAAGACCCCCAACTCACCGACCCCCCCCAAACATCCAACCCCCAAACTCCAACCCCAGCAAAGTCAACACTGGCCCAACCTACTCCCACAGTAAAGACAACACACACACACACACACACACATACACACACCACCAGGCTCTGAGAAACTGCTGTGGGATCACCATATCATACACACAGACAAGTACACGCAGTTACATGCACACGCAGTCTCACACACACACACACACAAACACACACACACACACACACGCACGCACACGCGCGCGCGCGCGCGAAACCATCTGTTTGGGAATACTCACTCATGCATTCAGACACGTGAATATACGCGAGTGTGAATGCGTTCATTCATATTGACACTCAGACATGTACACAGGTTTGTTACTCAGCAGAATGCAGTGAGTCCAGCGTAAATCTCAGAAACACGTAAACCCCTGTTGGCTTAGTGCATGTTCACTGGAAACTGAGAACAACAAACACAGCCCGAACAGGAGAGAGCAGGGCAAAGCCGGGAAAAACTATGATTATTTAAAAAAAAAAAAAAAACTGCCAGAGCTTTAATGCCTCTCTGTTCACATTTAAAGGGGTATTAAATCCAGGAAGTTGTTGCTTTGTTGGGGGATTTGAAGTGAGTCTTTGAATAGCTAACAGTCAGAGCAGCAGAGGTGACACAATAGGCTAGAAAAGAATGTGCTTTTTTTGTGCTCAAATGGACTACATTTCCCAGGAGCCCCATAGCAGGAATTAAGGAGAAAAACACAGCAATAAGTTGCTTCCCTCTGCTCCCCCAACACTTAGCAGAGCACAGTGCACTGACCTCAGTGGACAGAAGCATACCTAATCCAGCACTCGGCCTGTCGAGAGCGCACAACGAACAGCACTTCACTTCCTCTCTGAGAAATTTCACCCAGGCGCAGGGCAGCTGTACACAGGGAAAACTTACCCACAGAACTACACAACAGAGCAGCCTTCGACAAATCAGCACAATGAACAGAAAAAAGAAGAAAAACTGGGGAACTTTGAGACACACGCACACAAAAAACAGAACTAAACAGCTGTCAGAAGCTGGCTTTCCAGACTTCAAAGGTATAGTATTTAAACAGAGAAAGAATTTTAAGGGCGAGTATCATTGACACCAATTAGGCTTATATCAGTAGTTGTTTATGTACAACAGAAACTAAATACATCCCCAGACGAGGCTTAACGACTTGTGAAAATGGCCGAAACAACCATAAATAATAATTATTGAATCATTAGAAGAATTATTAATAATTTTAGCGCGCCGCACAGTTTGAGGGCAGAGGTTAGTGTTCACTTGTGTGTATGGGTGGCGTGAGACGTCCGACATTCTGTACAAACTGCGCAGCCCAACGAGCCAACACCAGTATGACTGATAACTGGGGGAGGCCACATGACACCTCCTGGGAGTGGCGGCGAGGGGGTAAATTCAGAGACAAATATGTGCGCTGGCGGCTTTGAGCAGCTGCTGTGGAGCAAAGGTTTGACCGCTTCTGCCAAAGCCGGGCAATTCAAACCAGAGCGCTGAAGTACGTCAGCCCGGCAAGGGAAGGGTTAAATACGCACAAGGTAACACATCACAGAGTGATGACATCAACAGGGCTCTCCCAGCCTGAATCTGACTTACGGGGGGAGAGAGAGAGAGACTTACATTCCTAAGTTCCAAAGTTATCTTAATTAATAATAAAACAAAGAGCGATACACACAAATGTCTAACAGTGACGCCTAACACGAAGGAGGAGGGAGAGAGGGAGAGAGGGAGGACAAAAGAAAGGGAGTTAGCGAATGAGCGAGAGCCATGCGCAGTCTTCTTCCCTCCTTCCCTCTACTTAGAGCGCTAATCAACAGGAGAGAGGAGGCTAATCGCGGCTAACGCCTGAATCCCCTGCACTGTGGAGCCGACAGCATCGGACAGGGATTGAGCGGTACCAGGGAGCCTTTTCCCCCGCTAACACCTCATTACTGACCCCCCCCCAATGCCCAACATCCGCCGACATTTACCGTTTCTCTACCCATTTTGGAACGATAAATTATCCATTAGATTTCATCACATCTTACTAAAGCAATTACATCAAGAAGATGATAGTGCGCAAGGAATCAATTATGCATGCTATTGGCCTGAGACCAGGGGCTGAGGAGTCGAGAGAGGGCAGAACAAGACGCGCGAGGAGAGTGTACACACCCTTATGCACACAGTCACGCGTATACACACACACACACACACACACCCTTACGCATACAGTCACACGTCCACACACACACACCCGTATACACACACACCCTTACGCATACAGTCACACGTCCACACACACACACACACCCGTATACACTCACACCCTTACGCATACAGTCACACATACACACACACACCCGTATACACATGCACACATACCCTTACAAATATAGTCACACGTACCCACACACACCTGTACTTATACACACCCATACACATGTACGCAGGTGCTTGGATAGAACACATACGCAACTGTATTCACACAATGACATGCACACGTACATTAATATAGGCCCATACATACGCCCTGCTGTAAACACACACATTCAAACATATACATGCGTAAACACATGCAAGCATGCGCCAATCCATGTTCATGTCCAAACAGTCATGCATGCAAACAAACTCTCACATGTGCTGCCATAAAACATACACACTCACACACACACACACACGCACACACACATCATGCTTACACGGGATCAATCACATTTAAGCCTCTAACATGCGCACGTATGCACGCACACACACACACACACACACACACACACACATATAGACCCCGGGTCTAACAGATGTGCCCCATGAGTTCATCTTCCAGCCTAAAAAGTTTTTGCCCTTAATAATTTATTTGCGATCTGGGTACGGTTTCCCGGCTGAATATTAACAACTTTGAAGCTGAAAGCCGGGGAGGGCTGGAGCTGTCCAGAGGAGGGAGAGAGAGGGAGAGAGAGAGAGAGAGGGAGAGAGAGAGAGAGAGGGAGAGAGAGAGAGAGAGAGAGCGAGGGAGAGAGAGAGAGGGCCGTCAGGTCTCCAATAAACCTGCCCCCCCCCAACCCTCACCCCTCACCAGTGCTTCCGTTAGAGGACCATTTTGACAACTTTTTTCTTCCTGCTGTCATTTAAAATTCTGTTTCATCCCCATGTAGCTCACTGTGTTCCCTTCAAGGCCTCCTTTCAGGGAGCCGAGAAAAAAAAAACACAACAACCGGAGCGTCGCGGGGGGATAGAAACGCTGGTGCAAACCGCTGTAGATGTGTGTTTTTGCTTCTCTACAATCCTTTCTTTTTTGTTTTGTTTTATTTTTGATCTTTGGCTCATTACTGTGCAAATGAAGCTTTCTATTTATTTATGCATTTGATTGATTCCTCCTCTTTTGATAACCTCTCCGCACCAGGCATGAATTATGAATTTCAGGTGGCCATTTTTTTTTTTTTTTTGGAAGGGATTGAGATGCCGTCACATGACAGGAGCATAAGTTGTTTGTCTGTGTGCATGCGCGTGCGTGTGTGTGTGTGTGTGTGCACGTAAATGATGGGTCTTCGGCATCTTCTGCCTGAAATTCGTCACTTCCCGCTGTAGTTTGCAGTCACTGCTGGGATGCACAAGCTCTGAAGCACCGGAACATTTCACATAGAGACAGGTGAGGAACAGGAAGGTCTCTTTGGCGGCCATTTTCTCAACAACAGACTGAAGACGGTTGGGAAAAAGGCGGAAAAGCCATAACAATATTTATATCCGTTTCATATGCTGTGGACCATCCCTAAATCTACCACCAACATTACAGGAAAATGAATAAATTAATGTGAAAGATGTATCAAATGTGTTGGCACCATGTTCACAAATTATTTGCTTGATTGCTTACACTTGGTTTGCGGAAGAAGAGGCCAGGGTACCTGGAGGTTTGCTCAACAGAGGAGAGACAGAGCTTTGAGCAGCGAGGAGTGCGGAACCATCGCACAAACTAAAAATGCTAAATCTCAAAGGAAACTTTCAATCTTCTCCACCAGAAAAAAAACAAGATTTTCCATTTACATTCTCCATTTTTAAGCTCTTGCAGAGCCAGAAACTTAAGCGACGCCAAACAAACTTCACCTCCTACCCAACCCGTGCCCCCACCCCCGCACCCCCCAACGAGAAACAACTTCCCCTTCCTCCAGTAGACTGACAAGCTGGGCTGATGTGCTCCGAATGCACATGGTAATAGGCCAATCAAAAATGCAAAACAATTGGCAATTACTGAGGGGGCCTAATGGTCATTAGAATTTACAACTAGGTAATGAACTAAAGTCTGCCCACGCCATGCATATTCATAAAGCAATTTAGGCTTTGAAGATTAAAGAAGTGCTTAAAATTCAAATGAGCCCGAGCAAATTATCAGTAAGATTCAGTCAGGAAGTGGAGGCTCTTTGTGTGAGCGTGTGTGCGTGTGTGTGTGTGTGTGTGTGTGTGTGTGTCTGAAAGGGAGATAGATGGAAAAAAAGCAAGAGGGAAAGAAAGTGAGTTAATGTGAGCAAGACTGAGTGCATGTGCTCGTCTGTGTGTGTGCGCGTGCGTTTGTGTGTGTGTGTGTGTGTGTGTGCATGTGCGTTGGGAACAGAAGGAGGAAAATGCAAGAGGAAGAAATGAAGTTGATGCGAGTGTGACTGAGTGTACACCCGTCTGCGCGCGTGTGTGCATGAGTGTGTGCATTAGGCTAGAGAGGAAGACAGAGCGAATAAATCTGAGACTGGGTGTAGAGTGTGTTTTTGTGTGTGTTGCGTGCTCACGTCTGTCGGTGTGTGTATCCGTGTTTCAGAGGGATAGAGAACGAACGAGAGAGTGAAGGAGGGATGGCGAGAAAGTGGGATATCGCGTGCGTATCTGCATGACTGCGCACATAGGGGTATCTGCATGTAAGCAAACGTGCCATTTTCCTCTGGCTAGGTTGTGAGTAGAAAAACAGGCGGCCTCTCCAGCT